>JANRMT010062806.1:84307245-84425966 GCA_026402145.1 Polypterus bichir lapradei
AGATAGATAGATAGATAGATAGATAGATAGATAGATAGATAGATAGAGTACAGGCCAAAAGTTTGGACACACCTCCTCATTCAATGTGTTTTCTTTATTTTCATGACCATTTACAGCACTCCATCACTCTCCTTCTTGGTCAAATAGTCCTTACACAGCCTGGAGGTGTGTTTGGGGTCATTGTCTTGTTGAAAAATAAATGATCGTCCAACTAACCTGACTTTTGCACAACACAACTGCTGGTCCCAACCCCATTGATAAAGCAAGAAATTCCACTAAATAACCCTGATAAGGCACACCTGTGAAGTGAAAACCATTTCAGGTGACTACCTGTTGAAGCTCATCGAGAGAATGCCAAGAGTGTGCAAAGCAGTAATCAGAGCAAAGGGTGGCTATTTTGAAGAAACTAGAATATAAAACATGTTTTCAGTTATTTCACCTTTTTTGTTAAGTACATAACTCCACATGTGTTCATTCATAGTTTTGATGCCTTCAGTCATGAAAATAAAGAAAACACATTGAATGAGGAGGTGTGTCCAAACTTCTGGCCTGTACTGTAGATAGATAGATAGATGTGAAATTAAGTTTATGATAAAGAGATATGAAATATGATTGATAGATGCTGTCTTTCATATCTGTTAATTTCTCTTATATAGCACCTTTCATTTCTATCTAGTATTTCCCAAGTGTCCTCTGGAAGTAACTCACCAAAGTTACTTGTCCACATGTCCGGCTGAAGTCTGTCCATTCAGGTCAATGTCAGAGATTGCTTTAGTGACAATTCAGTTTCAATTAGTTTTATTTTATTTTTTTTATGATGCTTTTCACTGAGTGCAGGCTCAGAGTATAACAAGTTCATGGGTAAATGCAACTACAAACTTTACCAATTACTAATTAGATAGAGTACACATAAAGACAGATTTGTTTAAACACACAATAAAACAAAGTAGCTTGAAAATGATTAACATATATTGAACAATATCTGCCCATTAATTGATTGTTACCATGAGCTCCCAAAGCCTACTTTCAGACTTCTTTCATCACACACTACAAATTGGCTTTGGATGTGCTGAGCAGTATGGCAAAGAGTTAAGGAGTTGAGTCGTAAACAGAAGGCTGCTGGTTCAATCACTACCACTAATTTAGGATATTTTACATGTGCAGACAAAATTTACAATAACTATAAGTAAATTTGACTTAAATATTCTAAAAGACTTGACCTGGATGTTGACCTGGATGTTTCCATGGGCATGAATGATAGACTTAGTTTAATCTGCAGGAATGTATCATGTCAATTTTTTAGTGAATAAAGTTGTCAATTTAAAAGATCAAGAATGCCAAATGTCACAATTTCTACACAAGACCTACAAATGCTGGATGCGAGTGACCCAATCATAAGAGACTTTCCTGATGAAGTATGACGTCTATGAGTAGTTTTATTGTTTTGTAGAAGTCCTTTTTGTTTTGTAATGTTAGCTATCTGAAAAAAAAAAACATTTAGAAACTACTCACTTCATGTTTGTGATCTATAAGTCATCTTGAATGAATCAGCTAATAGATAAATGGAACTGACAAACCTGGTTAATGGGAGCATCAGCAGTGCATCGTGTAGAGTGAGACAAATTGTCAGGGTTCCCGAGTTCGTTTTTTTTTTTTGTACTTAAGCAACTGCTTCTTTTTATTATTACTACTACTACTAATACTATTACTTGTTGATGAAATTCCCACTTTAGAGCAGCATCCATGCAATCAGATGCCTACAGTCAATCAAATCCACATGGTGTATTTCAGAGCAAGTGTGGCACGCTACCTCCACAGAGGTACAGGGATCCCTCAGGGCTTGCTGGGCCTTTTGTTTGCCGTGCCTGGCCATTTTAAAGGGCCATCTCTGGTCTGCTACACGGGGTGAGTTTTTCTTTTTTTCCTTGAGACTTTGAACTTTGCCTGTCTTGTATTTATGAGATTCCCGCCTACAGCTCAGCAGAAACCCGTTCCCCACCCCCTTTATTCCCCTCCTCCTTTGCAGCCATTCTGAAACTGGCCTAGCAGGTTTTTGTGTGGCCTGCTGCTACAGGTTTGAAAGTTAATTACGACAGTGATGAAGGGCGACTTAGATGGGGTAGCTGGTGGCAATTATACCCTGCCTGCCACTCCACTTTGCACAAAGCTGAATGGTCAACCAGAGTTCATCCAGTTGATTTTCAGATCCTAATTGCTCCAACAATTGTCTCCCTAAACCCTTGTGCACCATTTGTGGTCAATTGTGGGTGCGACACAGCTGCCGAGGAGAGTCACATGCACTAAAACTTCAGTCCGTGGAACACCAAACAGACAAAGCTAGATACATAAACGGTGTTTTCCCACTACAGGAGTTTTGTTTTCAGGAACCAATGAGCTCCTGTGCCATGTAAGCCCTGTGCCACTTTCATGTGATGTGCCATCACCACACAACAGTAACCGTTAACCGTATGCAAAATATGGGGCATGTAAAAAAGAGTGATACGGTGCAAAATGCAGCACTCCATCTTCATCCATTCCTTTATAACTGCCATTATTTTAATATCTGACCGTAACAACAAACAACTCTTTGGAATTATGAGCTATGATAACCCTGAAAACAAATGGCTGAAAGGACCTGTCTCAAGATTCAGAACACCCTTGGCAGGATGGGATAATGAAACTGTGAATTGATATTAGCATCATGTCATATTAGTCAATTCCTATACACCTCGCAGTCTGGCTCAAGCATCCTAATTATTCAGAGGAGTTTTTTTATCCAAAGCACCTTCCACACAATATGGTTGTTTCTGTATTTTTGCAAGTGTCACTGTGGCATATTAAATGGCTCTCTTGGGTCCATACAGTCCTGACACAGTGGTGTGGATTGACCCCAAAATGTTTTCCTTTATGGCTTCACACCTACACCACTAGGGCACACTACCTCTGGTACTCATGTTGACTCTGCTGTGCCATGCATCACTACAAACAACGTTCACTGAACGGTTCTCTGATTAATAAATTCTCCACTTACCTTGTATTTGAATTATACTGAAACCTGCCTTAGGCTACATCCACACTACAATGTCTCTCTATTATAAAAAAAAATCCTGAGAGAGAAAGCCTAGGGAGACGAGACGTGATCTTCACGTGAAGATAGAAGACACTTAAAAGACCCATGAGATGAAAGAGATTGGCCACAGAGCGTCTTGCGGGAACCTTAAACATGAGACTTTGTGCCAACAGATTGACCCAGGACCGTCTCACGGGACGTAGAACATGAGATTCTTGTAAGACACGCCCTACTTACAACCAATATGAAATAAGACCATGGGCAGCAAAACTCTCAGTCATGTAAAGGCTTTGAGCACACACAGATCCAGGGCTCTCAGTGCATATAAAGCGTATAAGGACAATACGTTATAGATGAAATGTCGAAGACTAAGCAAAGAAGAAAGCAGCACATAAAAAAGAGACTCAAAAGCGTAGGAGAGAAAAAAATGAAAGAAAGAAAAAGAATAATCAAGGTGCAAATTCAGAAAATAAGGTAATCAGCCCAGAAAAAGGGGAATAAAAAAAAGCAGGTCCAATCAGGCTCAGAATTAAAAGACAGAGTAAATGACAAAGTAGAACTTCATAAAGACATTCAAAAACGTTGGCGCTATACACATGCAGAGCAGGTGAGAGATTATGAAAGCAGTGGAATTCGAAAGGCTCAAAAAAAACTCTGGCGCGATACACATGTGGAGAAAGTTAAACATGAAAGCAGGAAAATTAGAAAGTATCAAAAAAAAAGAAAGTAAAGATCACAGTAGCGCAAACAAATGGAAATTATTACTCGAAAAAAGGGTAAATAATCACCACAAATAAAACGTCATAAAGAGGTTAAAAAAACAAGGGGGCCAAACACATGCAGAGCAGGTTATAGATAATGAAAACTGGAATTCAAAAGACTCAAAAAAAACGTAGGCGCGAAACACATGCAGAGCAAGATATAGAATATGAAAGCAGAAAAAAACAACAGTGTCAAAAAAAAGAGAGTAAAGATCGAATTAGCACAAACAAAGAGAAATTATTACTCAGAGGAATAACGAAAAGGCGAATAGAGATCGAATATATGGACACAGGTGATATGTCAGAAGTATGTAAATATTGTAAGGCTTTGAAGTTTAAGTCAGAGAATTTCAAAAATTGGGTTTACCTCACATGCATTTATTGGTTATTTTGCAAAAAAAAATATTAACTGCTGATGATGTAGATCGTTTTGTCTGTGCTGAAATTCAAAACAGAGAAACCTATCCTGAACTATGGTACAAAGTCATTAAACACGTCTCACGGACCTCATTTAAAAGATTCAGCATGTTGGGGACTCAAAAGATTCAAAATATTGTTTTTAACGAAGTTTTGAAATAAAAGTGAAACTGATGAAACAGCAACAATTCAAAGAAAAAAAAATCTTAAAAAAGTGTGTATCCGGAAAATGAAACAAGGGGGTTGGCGAGTTTGTATTTAAAAATGGCAGTTTTAACCCAGAACGATCTTCATCCACATTAGCGTTTTCACACTGTTTATGAAAATACCTCCTCTCATACTAAAATTACCAAAAGCGTATATGATGTAAATATTCATATAACTGTAGCGACTGGTAAATGATCTACCTTTTGTGCATGTAAACACACTGTATAAAAACACAATTTATATGGATGCAGGAAAGCAACACTTCTATGCCTGCTATATTGAAATATGATTATCTTAGGTGATGTGTGACCAGTCAGGGAATGAGACATTGTAATGAGCAGTATTCAATCAGGGAAGGGTCACATAATAACTACGAGCAAATTACAGTGTGATTAGAGTCTCCATCCACACCACAATGCCAGAAATCTGTTTACAGAAGTATACGGCTCTGAAGTCACCATTTTCATTGGGTGAACAAGCTGGGGTAGCGGGGACAAAAGGCAAACATGGAGACTAATGTCTGTGTTTTTTAAATTAAAATGTAGTAGTGTGCACAGGGCCTTATTGTATGCACCTATACGCATTTTTCATCTTTGCATTGTAAAATTATTTTGTAATTTGGCCTGTCTGATAGTTCTTATTGTAAAACAAATTCTAGAAAATAAAGATTGCTGGTGGGATTGGGTGGGGGATTGTAAAGGAAGAGCTAGGTGACGTCTAATCATCAGACTATCAGGTAATGACTGTAAATGATTTTATGTCCCCATTATGTAGATGAAGATCTTGTGGAGCAGAGAAGGAGAAAACTGTTAAACCTCCCAGAATGTATGGATCCAAAACCAGGGAGAGATGAGTCTCCAACAGAAAGTATCCTTAAATAAAGCCTTAAAAGGCATGTTTTATTGATAAGAAGGAGCACAAAATGTACCTGCTACAATACGTTGTGTGTGTGTGTGTGTTTGGTTACCAGGGTCACCCATTTAAATTTGAATCAAGCAGGGGGGGAAGACAATTATGTAATATCCTGCATTTAAATAGCCAAGTATCTATCACAGTGCAACACTTAAAGGTGGCAAGAATTGCAGCAAAGGGGCCTCAACGCAACAAGAATGGAGTGGCAACACTATTGTTTGAATAGACGTAGTCAATAAATACTTAGTTGTGATAAGTGCTGCAAGGCTCCACCTCTACGATACAAATGGATAGAGCTACAAAATGGAGCTCATTACAAATTGCCAAATGCTGGCCACTCTGAGAGCTGTGCTCCCAAGGTGAGGCCTTTTATCTGTATACTAGTAAAACACGTGGACCTACGGTCCTAAAATAAAATGCTACAAAATGCTAAATATAAACCACAGTCAACTAACTCACTGCTTGTTGTTTACAAACCCAAGGACTTATGTTTCATTATGAATTCTGCATATACATGTGACTTATCCTAGGGTATTATCAATAGATGGTCTTGCAGGAACAGTGCTTTAATTACAATAAACCTTTCTGTCCATCAGTAACATACCCAGCAGGTTACCTCTACCTAAAAAACATATCCAGTCATAAGCTTTCTATTAAGATCAATGTTCTAGTTCCATTAGTTTGTCAAGTAATTGTGTGACAGATGGACTGACAACAGTCTTTTATATATATAGATTTTCATGGATGCATTTTCTTCCAGACATTTAACTGCAGCTCAAGTCAGCAGCAGATTGGAAGATCTGGCAGAACTGATTTTAATAAAATTTCTACACTTCTATGAACTCTAGCACCTAAAATGATCTCCACTGTTAGGGTTTCTGTCCTAATTGAGTATTTTAGGGGTTTCCAGCCCACTTGCACCTGAGCTGAAGTATTAAGTCTGGTGCTGGGGCTCTTAAGGTGTTTCCATGATGCTGCCAACTCAACAATACTTGGCACTTTCACACTTTGTTGTTTTGTCGGCACGTGGAGGGTCTTGTAAGGGGGCCTGCCACCTGCTAGATGAAGTGAGTTTTTGATTTTATTTCTTATATTAGTTACTACATACTGTGCATGTCCTAACCTGCAAGGGCAATCTGTTTGCTTCAAAGCAGAGGAGTGTTCTGTTTAAAATCGTGTCCTGCGGGCTCCAAAACATGAATCAGCTGGCCCTGTGCACACGGATGGCAGCCATCCCGAGTTGTTAATGCCTCTAGGACATGCGCAGGTGTCTGTCAGCAGACTTGTCTAAACAGTGGCATGAAGCCGGCAATCACTTTGTCTACGCGGATGCCGCCGATTCATCCTTTAAGCACAATGACTGCATTTACAACTGATAACAATTACAAAAGGAGGTGCAAAGACAAAATGGTATTTTTATAAGACACAAGCCAACCATCTGCATAAGCCAGGCTCTGTAAAAGAGGCCATTTGTCTGTAACTCTGAAGGAATTCACCATTTCCTGCTACCTGGAGGAAACTGCAGTTGGCTGTATGCCACTAACCAAGCTTCATCTTCAGTTTCAGGAAATGCTCCTAAAGAAAACAGAATCAGTCGGTCTTATAAAGCGCCTTTCCTAGTTAGAGATATTTCAAAATGACTCTTTCAAAGTGACTCAGAGGGTAAGCATTGAGATTTGAAACCATGGCCTTCATTTCATTTAAATGATAAGGCACAATCTTCACAGAACATAAAGTACAAGTAAAATGCATCGTAAAACATTTTTTCATTACTCAACACACTTTGTCCAATACATGGTGACAGTGGCCCTAAGCATCTCCCAAAAGCATCAGGAGCCAGACACAGGATGCCACAGGGCACAACCACAATCGCTCATACCAGTTTAATTTAGAGAAGTCAGTCAATCTACATGTGCCAGAGAAAGAAGGGAAAATGGACAAAGTGCAGTGACCAAGGCTAACCACTGTGCTCCCAAGTCAGCCATAACTCATCCGTTTGTTCATTTCCTGAAACTACCTTTTCATATATAGGGTCACATGGAACTGGAGCTTAATCTGGAAGCAGCAGGTGCAGACAGGAACCAAACTCTGGCAGAAGGCCACCTAGCACAAGGAATCCAACTTAAAAATCATGGATCCACTTAAATGGGAGTCTTGGGATTGTAGGAGGAAATCAGTGACAGCACCAGGGGAAAACTTGCAAATGCCACTCATGATACACCAGAGTACAAACAAGCTGTGAAGGAGCAAACCTACTCCACCACCCAAAGTACAACCAACTACTGCCCAAATACAAATTTAGACATGCAGATAAGTAAGGAGGGTGACCGAATGGTTATGGCCTGGAGCTGAACATAAAAAGGCTCCTGGTACAAACGACTTTATGACCCTGATGAAGTCATTTAACCTGCATGGACTCCAAATTATAAATTAAAAAAAGTTCAAGTAAGCCTCAGTAGTTATAATAAATCATGAGATGGTGTCTGAAAAAAAAAAAAAAAAAAAAGAATCAAGACTTTGTGCTTGCAGGATGGCTAAGCAGGGTGATCAGGGCTGGTTCTACAACCTCACAACCTGCTGAGGCCACAATCAAATCACATCAGAAAGTGCGGCTCAGACCACTCAGGGATGAACCACTTTTCAAAAATCTCGGGTAAATGACTAAATGAATGAAGTAAAAGGCGGTCTCTCAAACAAATATGACGGTGCATTTCCTGGGCCGCCAGATTGGTCTCCTTCACTTTACATTACTAATGAGACCTGACAGAAACTGCACATTTCTTCACAGACCATTAAGCTGTTCCCCAGGACAACAGAAGGGGCCTTTTACACAAGTGCCTATGTGCATCCAATATACTCTGTCCCATTAACCAGGTCACATTAGTCAGCACTGGTTTGAGAAGTGATCAGTATTTCCATTCATATCCCTTCTGCCTGCTGCAACAAGTCCTCTCATGTGGCGCAGTGCTTTACAGATTCCTGCAGAAAACACCTAATCCCATAATAAATGGAACTATAGGAAGGAGCTGTGAACAGCAAAGAGAAGCCATTCATAGACTTATAAATATGCTGCTTGATATGTAGCTTTTAGAGCTGAGTGAAACACGCATTGGTCTAAGAGGTGGTTAAATCAATCAGGTGACAACCTTCTCTGATAATCTAATAGGTTCTTTTACACATGGTTGTCCATCCTTCCATAGATTACATTACACACATACTGTACATACAAGCTGTAACAGCACATCATCACTAACGGCTGTAGGCGCAAACGAAGGAAGAGAATATTGATAAATAGCTTGCAGGCTTACATGCTTCTAAATGTATATTTAACTTTTATATATAACAAGCATTTAAGCATGTACTTGCATGATTACATAATTCCTTATTGAATTAACTAACATATTTAGGCATAAAATATTTATACACATTATTTTGATTAAACACTCCTGCAATTCCGTATCAATAATTTTTACTTTAACTTTTGCTGTCAAGGTTGCTCTAGACCAAGCAACATATGCTTAGCTATGCGTAAAAACTGACAACGATAAATAAACACCACATAAAATTTAGGACTAATACCAAAAGTGCCAGAGAGCTGGCTGAATCATGGCTCTCAAATGAAAACCCCATTAGCAGACATTCGGACTTGAACCCAGCATATGCAGGCTTAAAAAGAAGAACATGTAAATAATAAAAAAGACTTTATGACCAACACCCTCTGAACCATACCTTATTGATCCCCTTATTGATATATAATATGCTGTATATAAAAATATATATCTATACTAATAAAAGGCAAATCCCTCACTCACTCACTCACTCACTCACTCACTAATTCTCCAACGTCCCGTGTAGGTAGAAGGCTGAAATTTGGCAGGCTTATTCCTTACAGTTTACTTACAAAAGTTAAGCAGGTTTTATTTCGAAATTCTACACGTAACGGTCATAACGGTCGATAACGTCCGCCATGTTGAACTTTCTTATTTATGGCCCCATCTTCACGAAATTTGGTAGGCGGCTTCCCTGCGCTAACCGAAACCGATGTACGTACTTATTTTGGTGGTATGATGCCACTGCCGGCCGCCATATTGAACTTTTCAACAGTCTTTGTTACTTATGGGCCCATCTTCAAGAAATTTGGTACACGGGTTCCCAATGCTAACTGAATCCTACTTACGTGCATATATACGTCCATAGCCTGCAGCTCGGTCACCGTGTCAGGCGGCGTTGGGTCCCCCATCCCAACGCCTCCCACGTTGTTGGCTGCCTGCCTATATAAGGCCGTCCGTCGCTCCGGTCTCTACATTCCCTTCCTTGCTTCGCTGCGGGATTCACGTCTCCCTACTGATAACTACAGCCTTTTTATTTAATCCACGGCTTCTCCGCTGTTTTATTGTTTGTTTATTACGATTATAGTTATTGTGTAGGTATTTTAGACTTACTTTACATTGCTCAGGCACCCATTTTCTTTATCATTCCAACCGTACCCCCATTACCATGTCTATCGAGGTGATCACCATCAATCAAAGAACTGTCACTTACTGAGTGGTTTCCATGCCCGGAGATGGCACCTACCTTTTCCATTCTCTTTGTTACATATTGCACGGCCATATCAGGCTCACTCTTGATATCCAGAGGAACATTGTGTCTTATGTATTGAATGACTGGGACAGGTTCAAGGTGTGGACTGATGACGGTACAGGAGATAATTACACTACACAGGAGCACTATAAGAGTGAAATGCTTAAGCCCTTCACCTATGGTTCTGCATGTGAGTTGATGGCTGCCGCTGAATTGTTCGATTGTCGCTTTCAAGTGTACCGAAATGGCCAAATATTTTACACCTTTCGACAACCGCCAATGCCTCTTAAACATCTTAGATTCACAGCTGACGATTTGAGTAGTGGACACTTTGATGTTTATGAATGTCTAAACTCTCAAAAGCTGGATGTGAAGTTATCAATGAAACCGGTTGTATGCTTACAACGCTTGACAGATGCCGAATGTCACTTCAACACAAGTCCTGCAAATACTGTCGTAATTGAAACAAACCTGAAACTCAAACTGATTATGACAGCAACAATCCAAGCTGTGAGATTTGAAAAAAGATTACTGTTCACATGGCCAACTGTAAGTTGCATGCTCAAGAGTAAGCTCAGCGCACAGCTTGGTCATATTACAACCGGAGGGCCGAACTGACAATGTGGTATACAAAGAGATCCTTAACAAAGGTTTAATTTTCTTCTTAATAAAAATTTTAATGCAGTACTTCACCGCTGCCTCCCTTCAATGTCTTTTGAGTTTTTGTGAAAAACAATTGACGACTTTCATTTACAGTATACGGGGCTAAATACCCCAAACCTTTACAACTGTCTTGTCTTTATTACAATATATACACACAGTGATCCCCCGCTATATCATGGTTCAGTTATCGCGCCCCCGCTATATAGTGGAAAAATTCAATAAGTACATCCTACCTGTAGTGTGCTTTGCAGCCAATTCATAACAAAGCATACGGTTTTCAGCAGTCATTACGGTAGACAAAGAGTTTTGCGTTACAGTACCCAGATGATTTCTTCCAAGGCCCGTTATTGGCTGAAAGAGGAGACTCAACCAATCAGAGCGGGATTTTCATTCTCTTGAGCTCTGATTGGTTGCTGCTAATGTGGTGTAATCTCGCAAGAACAGTGAGCGCGGGTCCCCGACGCATCTCAGTTCTCTGCATTTTGCGTACCTTGCTTGTGGTCCGATTGTTGTGAGCAAATGTTTTGTGAACTTATAGTTTTGTTTTAAGCCCTACGATGGCTCCCAAGTGTCCTGCATCTTCTAACCCTTCCGGTAGTAGTGAGCCTAAGCGCCAGAGGAAGACCTTGACCATTCAGGAGAAGGTAAAACTCCTAGATATGCTTCGGTAAGGAAAGCGTCATGCGGATGTCGCTCGCCATTACAAGTTTACATGTGTTTAAACCGTGTGGGAGGGGTATTTTAAGGCTTAAACTATAACAAAATGTTTATTTATATGGTCTTTCTATATTGCAGATTTTCACCTATCGCTGATGGGTCTGGAACGTAACTTCTGGCATAGGCAGGGAATCACTGTGTATATACTGTATATATATATATATATATATATATATATATATATACACACTCAAGCCACCCATCTAACGATCATGGTGAGCCAGAGCCTATCCACCAGCATTAAGTATCTAGCAGGAATCAACTGTGAAAGATGCACAAATCCCCCTTTGGGCACACACACCAGGAGACAAACAAACCAGGAGAACTTAGAGTCACCAATTACACTGCATATCTCTGTGATACTGAGGGAAAACCTTCAGTATCACGGAAGAACTAACAAACCCCACACAGACAGAAACCAAACTATGATCTGAACCTAGTCCAGGATGTCACCCAACTATTATTACTAGATAAGAAAAAGCTGCATGAATACGTTACCCTGACCTGCAGTCTCCCTGAACAGACCCAAGTCAAAAAGAGGAACAACCAACAGACATCAGCAACCTACAGCAATCAGAATCAAACGCTACCAATCAGAATTTCCAGTGTTAAAGCGGACATGGATATTCCACTGCAGTCTTCTTGGAATATCATGTGAATGCGGCTCCCTATTAGTAAAATGCTAAGGTGCTTTCCCAAAGCATGCCTGTCCTTCTAACCCCAGGATCTTTGCATACTTCTTATAACTTATGGGTCTCAAATGCACTGACCTGGACACTATGTTATCATGAAGTGAAGGACAAAACATGAACAAATCAAAATATAAAAACGCTGGATGAGGACTGTGAAAAGAGGGGATTGGTACCCCTTTTCATCAAGTAGGACTTGGAATGGAGTGATTTCCTTGAACACACCTCAGCTTGTTCTTAAGCTTGGTGGTATACTTCAAAGTCTCAGTGCTTTTCTCTTTTCTTTTTTTTTTAAATCAAACAAGATTCAAGTTCTTTTAAAGTGGTTGGGTAACCAGATATGGTGTGGTTAACTGTCTACAGCCCTAGAACCTATATAACCTTTGCTTTGTGAGGACAGAATGACAGCGCTGCCATTTTAGATGGCTGTGGTGTGAATTGGCATGGGGATCAAGTCTCCTGGGGTGCAAACTACAGGAATAATGTTGTGTGGAGTCCTTTGTCATGATAATGAGGAGGCTAATCAAGGACAGTTCCCTTGATGAGCCAAATGCCTGATTGCTAAACTCCTCTCTCTTTTGTGAAAGTTTAATCTCATTAAGAGACAGAAAGCACAGCGGGCCCTCCAGAGTCCAAGTAAAGCAGATATCCTGATGACGCCAACCGGCTGGACTATTTTACCAGGAAATGATGTCGTCATTCAGCCAACGCCAAAACCCACCCCCAAACACTGAGCCGATATGGGAGGGTGGAAGGAAGAAGAGGAATTTCTTCTTGTTGGGATATGAAAGAAAAGGGATAACTGACCAAGTTCAGTGATGTTCCCCCTAAATCATGTCCTGTATTTCTATCCCGGTGCTGATCTTCATTATTGACACAGTACAGAGTCTGACCCAAAGCTGGCAGGCAGGGCAATCTGGTCACTATGGGTGCGGAACTTTAAGCAACAAGAATTCTGATTCAGGTCCCACTGGTCACCCACCATGTAACTCTGCTTGTGCTCCAACAGTAAAACACACTTTTAAACAGCTGTAGTGCATTCTGGTCTTGTACGTTGACCTGGATGAAGGTGTCAGCCAAACATACAGTATTAATAAAAACTAAAAGGTGTAATAAAATTCATTCAGATTAATCTTTTGTGGGCATCACAGTTAGAAAGAAGTTAGCAATATTGGCTTGCAGTTCCAGGGATCTGTGTTGGAATTCTGCCCTAGCTACTTTTTGTGTGGGGACTGAATGGTCTTCCATCACAAATATATACAAATTAAGCTGACGTGAGCCCTAAATTGGTCCAAAATTAATGTGTGTGTGTGTGTGTGTATCAAAAGGGCCTGGCAATGGGCATCCATCCCAACTTGTCCATGTTTTCATCTTTCACCCAATGAATAAATGGACAAGCTCTGAAAACGATGGAAAGAAAACTGCTTGGTCAAGGAAGCTTTACTATTTCAATTCTCTAGGACACAAGACTAACATTTACACCATGTTCAAACTTTCCAGTTTATTTATTTTTGATAAAGCTAGTATAAGCTTGCTCACAATTTTATTAGGCTGTGTGAATAGTGGGGTTCCCCATTTGCAACTGCTGTTATTTCAATTAAGAGGAGAATCAGTGACATAAAATGCCAAGTGCTGCCAAAATCATGAAATATGACATACACACAAACACACGGCTGGTTAATCACTTACTGGTGGGGGTCACCATTTGTATTTCAGCCTTTTAAATTTGAGGCACAACAAAGGGAGGCTATCAAGTTGCTCTTCAGTATTTGTGTTTCATTTGAACACTGTAGGTTTAGGGCAATTTAATAAGCAGGTAACAAAATTACTGTATATACTCGTGTAAAAGTCGGGCCTTGAAACCCGAAAAATTGATCATAAAAGCATACCTGATTTGTACGCCTGTTCAAAAATACGACACTTGGGATTTTTTTTTTTTTTACATCTTCTTGCTTCCTCCAATCTCACATCAGTTTCTCAGACACATCGAATTTTGTTGCAGCAGCAAAGTTACCAATTTCTTTTGTCACTTCAATGACTTTTAATTTAAAACCAGCTTCATATTTTCTTCTGATCGAACACTCCATAGTAGATAAGGGATGCTCTTACGATAAAGGTGTATGAGGATATGAGACTCACAAAACAGTTCAAATGTCGCTTTGGAATAGTTCGAGTATCGTGTGGTCACGTAGGCACAACACAAAGAAAAAAAAGGCATTGTGCTCCGTGGTTACTCTCTCTCTCAGGTGGGCGTTAGGAAATCATAATTTTCTTGGACCAATAGCGTGAGTTTTCCGCATTCGACTTATACGACCGACATTATAAAATACCTGAAATTATATGGTAAAATCAAGCCCAGATTTATCCTCGGGAGAACTTAAACGTGAGTATATATACGGTACCTGAAGAAACAAACCTCCTTCACCCAATTCACAGTCGTGGGTGTGGATGGAGCCCATCCCAGGAGCATCACGCACAAGGCAGGCAGTAATTCTTGTCAAAGAATCAGTCAACTTGAGTCCATGTAGATAATATAGAATTACCAATTAGCTAACCACAAAAGTGGAAGGGAGATTGGAGTTGATAGAGAAAAACCCCACAAAGACAAAGAAAATGGTCACACTCCATACAGACAGTGACCAGCCTAGGAGTTGAAACCAGGACACCGGATTGGTGAGACTGCGGCACTGATCACTACCGACTGTTAAACAAAGCATGTAGGATCAGGTCATATGTGGAATATTTGATTCAGATTCTGAGTTCATCATCACTAACTCACATACATGCTTTGTTGTAGACATTTTCTTAGCATTGGTATAGTGCCGACTATGGGAAGGCATAATATAAAAATTAAGTATTTTTTTGTAATACTGTTTATAACTTAACATAACTTTTCTCTGCATCATTCTCTTGTCTCCAGTGAAGGCTTATAATGTTGGTGTTGTTGGCAGCAAAGTTGCTGGGAATATCATGAACTGAACTACACTCTCCCCTCGTTTAAAAATCTCCCTACAAAATCTCACATTTAGACCTCTCAGCACCCCGGGTCAGTCACTCATCCAGCTCCATTGTTCAGACTTAGTAAAGGACTGAGCAATAGCTGCCCCTTGAATTATTTTTCTTTCCTTCTCTCTATTCATTTTTGTGTTTACCAGCAGAGGCTCCCCTGGTGGTCTGAGCTTCTGGTTCCTGTGTGACCCATGGACTGAGAAACAGGCGCTCTCGCTTGTTGCTTTTCAGGGCAGGTGTGTAGTGAGTGGGTGTGAGACGATTTGGCTCTGATGGGGTTGTGTGAGATTGTGTGCATTGTTGTACTTATTATATTGTAGTGTTCCATTATTTTCATCCTTGGGCACATGCTTTATGTATATTTGAACATACTGTATATTACATTAACTTATTTGGTCAATAAAAATTGCATAAAAAAAAACAAAAAAACAAAACACATAACGTTCTCAACCTGCTTCATCCAACTTAGGATTGTGAGAGACTGGAGCGGAGTCTGTCAGCCCACCACAGTGCCCACCCACACTTACGTGAGGCTAATTTAGATCCACCACCAGTACGTTACATCTGGTAAAACACAACACTGTAGATCACAGATTTGATGGTTCACTTACTCAAGACACTTGTACAGACAATTGTTCAAGTCATAGAAAAATTTAAATAACTGTTGTACACTGGGACAACATGTTGGCATGGCGGTTGGCATTGCTGCCTCGTGGATTCCATGCCCTGGCACTGTCTGTTTATTCTTACACATGTTGGTTAGGTTAACTGGTAATTTCTCACTAACCCTGCAGAAGTGTGGGTGTGAATGTGCCTTGCAATGGACTGGCGTCTTAAGCCGATATCGCTTTATGCAACTTCTTGTCATTGGATAAGCCAGACTGTTTCAAACCTGTTTGATTTTGTCAGATCAAGTCATGGAGTAGCTGGAGTGCCACACTGTCCCAATACCTAATCCAAATTCTTCTTAAAGGTTATCAGGGTTTCTGCTTTAACTCAGTATATCTGTAGTTTGTTCCAGAGTCCCACAACTGTGTGTGTAAAGAAGTGCTTCCTGGTTTCAGTTTTAAATGCACTTCCCTTTAATTTCTACTGAATTCAGTGGATTCAAAAATGTCCTGTTCTGTTGTTGTCTTGTATAGCTATAAAGCATTGTAAGGGACGGCTTACAACAAAAAATGGTATATAAAATAAATGAGATCATAACATTACTAAGTCAGTCATAAATGCAGACATTTCCAAACTATAGAAATCAGTATATTTCTGTGGGATGGTGATCACTACAGAAAGGTGGTATATAAAATTAAGATTGTTCCCCTTTTAACAGCTAAAATGTTGCATTCTAAGCCCTACTTGATCAGTCAGAATTGACTAAGCTGTTTTACATCTTACACCCTTTAATTATGGAAAGGTGCTATATAAGTTAACTTTGCTGGTCAAGCCGTGTGACGGAGATGCTAAGCTGACATGTTAACCACAAGCTTTCTAGCTCCCTCGCCATCAGTGACTCACTGCGTTGGCCTGAGTGACTCATGTAACCTGCAGAGTCTTAGAAGAATGGAAACAATTGTATTACGAACATGTGATTTGAAGTGTATACTCATTATGGATAACCATATCAAAGTAAATTCTTTTTTTGACATTGTACTGATATGCTTGACCTTAGAAATGATCTGCATGATGTGAAAGCAGGGCCTTGTGGGTAGTGCTGGATGATTTCCATGCTCTCCCCAGGTATCCATGGCTTACCTTTGGCTTCTTTAGTTATCAAGTCTATTCTGCATTTTATGGCTCTCCCTGCTACGAAGTTGGGGGAAGTGCTCATGTATGCCTTGCTGATGGACTGCTGGCCCTTCCAAACTATATTCTTGCTAAGGTGGGATCCAGATAACAAATTGGGGCTCAAAAGCAGATGGCTCACTGCATACCACTGTTCTCTCGCTCTCTCATCAAAACAAAGAAGGAAAGATTTGTGGTAATCATCTTCCTCTAAATCTCATCTCATATTTGCATGTATCCATACAGGTATACGCTGAACCTTCTCCATGGCAACACACCTGGGGAGTCCGCTCTCTATTTTCTCCTCCCCGCTTTAATCAATGAGCAAACCAGCAGCCCAGTTTGTGCAGCTTAGTTACCTGGGAACAAATTCCCACCCGGCACTGGGCTATTCAAACAAATCCATGCTGGGCTCATACGATATAAAGTACACCTCCAGAGCAAACAGACTTTTATACTAATATGATGAGCGGACTGTACTGAAACCACCATTCTTGTAGTACTAGGTTACACTTCATCTATTTGTTTTATCCAAAGAAACTTAAAAAATCACAAAGTCATAAAAATTCTACTTCAATAGGCTGACCATGGGCAAGATAAATGATTTGCTCAGAGGGATACACATGGAGAGAGTGGGAGCATGGATTTACAATCACATTTTAGCCATGAAGCCATTGAAGATGTTTAACATGAAAGGCACTGCAAACTGGCATTTTAATCCGGATTTGCTTCCTTAATTGTACCCAATTCTGCTAGGAGAGGCACAGCTTCCTGTGTCACTCAACTGCAGTCACTGAAGAGGAAGACAGATGGATGACTAAAGTCGACATCACATTTCACTACTTCTAGTTGTTGGGTCAAACTTGCCAACTGAATTCCCAGTCTCACTGCCGGACCATTCATTAAATGAATGAAAAAAAAAAACTGCTGCCCATGAGCTCACCACTTTTTGTGACAGTCAATAATGTGAAGTCTGACACAGCTGGTGCTGTGTGAAGGGTTATTATGAATGGTGAGTTTAGCTGGAATCTCTGCCCTTTATTTTTCTTTCCATTCTGCCATGGTACATAAAACGAGACATCAGACAGACAAGTTTCTCTTTTATTTGTAAGGCCCACAACACCTGGATTCCTGATTCCTCATCTCTGCATTCATTGCATTGTACATCCATATAAGTATTCATTGGTGGTCAGCTCTCATACTATGTCTAAAATTCAAAATCAAACCTGTTTGATGATATTGGAGTGCTGGGTATATCACATTACACAACAGCCTTTACGGGAGCACACAGCCAACTGCCTCTGACTCATTAAGATTATGTAAATGAAGGCTACGACTGAAAACCACTGGAAACGTTGCGTAATGTGACACAGGCTTTACAGATTGATGGTCTATGCTGGCCACAGTGCACTGCAGCAAAAGGAAACTCAATGTAGCAAGAGTATCTTCTCTTGACATTCTGAATCAATAGCCACTGATTTATAGAACTCTGTGCTTAAAAAGGCAAAAGCTTACCAGTCTCACATGCTTTATTAATTTGAATGTCATTTATGAAGGACACAGTGATGAGGGTCACCTTGGAAGATGCTATTAAATTATAAAATCTAAATAGGAAAATCCTGAAATGGAGGTGAACAGACACAAACCTCCATCATCAGCATAGATGATCAGATTACAGATCTCAAGTGCCTGGGTCTTTCTAAGAAACATTCACAAAGTATTTTATTAATTGCGTCAGGGTGCAAAATAATTAATTGCTTTATTATAGCGTATTGCTTCTTGTGTTAGAAAAACCTAGTGGTTCAATGCCAGCCTCTGAGTAAGTCATTTAGCCTGCCTTTGCTCCAGCAGTAAGCAAGCATTGAAAGCCCTGAGATGGCGTTCACTAAATAAAGGCGGCACATCAAAGACAGGCTGCTGTCTGGAGCTTCTGAGTGTTACTCATTCAGGGAATCCCTAGAGAGTGATGCATGGTCAGCTAGGAGATATGACTTGAGCTGGCACTCTGGTTATCCTCCTGAAGGCATGCTGGAAATTTGAAATTGGACTGGTTTGAGTGAGAAAGCTCTGCGATGGACTGAGTCCCATCTAGGGGTATATATGTGTAATATAGGCTATAAGGTTATTGTTGTTATGACGTCACACTGGGTTTAATGCTAGCTAAGGAGGATAAAAAATGCATGAATAGATAGATGGATGGACGTTACACACACTACAAATTAATCGCAGAAATTCGTGTAGGAAATAACGCTGATGACACCTGACATGAATTCACAATTACCAAGCACAATGTTCATTTATAAAACTGTAATCATGTTGTTCACTATGGCATAACATTCTCAAGCCCACTTAATCCAATTCAAGTGTGTAGGGCCTGAAGCATATCCCAACAGCGTTTTGCGTAAGGCAGGAAATAGGCCTGGAAAGGGTGCTAGTCCATTCACACACTTACCGAGAGCTAATTTGGAATTCACACACAACCCAACTTGCCCACATCAAAAAATCCAGAGGAAAACCCAGACAGAGATAGGGAGGATATGTAAATTCAACATGTTAAATGACTGGGCATGGGATTCAAACCCAGAATACTGCACTATTGCCCCACCATGCCTTCCTGTTGTTCTATATATTGCTTTACAAGACAAATCACAGCAGAAAGCAAGTTTATACTCTTTAAATAGGTATGGGGCCATGAAAGTGTGAATTAGTGCCTAATTAACTAGGCTGTTGAAGCACAAGGCAGCCAGTTCAGTTCCCACCATGTGTGACTCTCAGCAAGTCGCTTCAGCTGCAGAGATATTGAAAAAACTGTGCCACACGCTTGTAATCTGTAAGTCACTTTGATTGGAAACACCAGCTAAATAAATAAAAGGAAACTACAGCAACAAAGACAACTGAAAAAGGGATGACTCAAGGGCAGCTTCTGCTAACGGCTGCTTCACTCCTGTGTGATTTTAGTGTCTGCCCCTGTTTCTTGCATGGCCTGTAATTTACTCCAACTACCCCTGAACTCCCACCCAAGTTAAAAGCCATGAGCTAAACACAATACCTGCTGCCGCTGCTGCCACTGCTCAGAAGGCATGTAACTGTAAAAACAGCTGTCCCATGCCGGAAGGCGATATCCAAGTTGCCTAATATCAATATCAGAAGGCAAGAACATTCCAACCTGTGACCCACATCAAAGGCTTGGAGCGTAAAAACACACTGCGCCCAAAAACATTTTTTTCTCTTTGATTGCCAGAAAAATGATTAACCAGAAGTATCCACGGGGACAGAATGCAGAAGTCATGTGAGATATCAAGTTGTGAGCTCCAATGGAATTCCTGGATGTTCCCCCCAATATTCCACCGGAGTGCTGCTGCTGACCAGAACTTGTTAAGGGGCATGAGGTGGGCCCAGAAGTCAGATAGCTATGTGTCAAAAACAAACTCCTTTGATAGCAGACAGCACAACCCTGCCACATCAGTACAAAAGTGCAGGCACAAGTTCCATTCCAACAAAGTGAGGCAAATAATACACAAAAAGCAGCAACCAATTTTACGAGCATATAGTGCCTTTTTATAGTAAAAGCCAAGAGGCAACACCATACAAAAATAAAAATAGCAGTTACAATACAACCACATGATATATTTATTTGCTGTCCTTCCAATTACCTATTTTTTGAACCAAGTTAATAGGAGTCTATTGTGGCAGCATTTGGTACCATTCTCATACACGCCACACCACACACTGTCCGCCATTAACCTAGTATGTGAGGAAAGATAGCATGGACATAAAGAGAATGTGGAAACCGCTGGCATAAGAATGCCAGGAGGGTAACTGAAGTCCAATTGTCCCATGAGCTGTGTGGCATTAGTACTAACTGCTGTGTCACCCCCCTTATATTTATTACTTTTGGAATAGCTAAAGTGACTTGCGAATGAAAAATACACACCAAACCGTTGTCCATGGTTTTATATTTTTAGAGCGTCAAACTTTCACTTTGGGTGCAGTTACTGGTGGGGTTAAAGCCATCAGGCATAAGGTCACTGGAGTCATAACCAAAAGGATGGTGAGGTAGGTAGAAAGAAAGGCAGCATACAGTAATAGTGTCAGGTTGTGGGGAAGGGGGCACAAAGTACAGGATGGTCATATAGTAGTGGACAGGGAGAAGAAAGAAATGAGAAAGAAACGATGAGGGAAACATTCCATTCACCTGAGAGGAAGATGGGTAAGAAAGAAATGCCACAGAATAAAGAGGAGTGAAATGAGGAAGCATGACGTAAAACAGTCAGTGAGAGGCAAGGGGATCCACACAATGAATACCACTAAAAAAAGAAAGGCACAACAATGCAAGCTGCTCAAAGAAAGCGGTTAATGCACTGCCTGCTGGTTTAGAAAGACGTGCAAACACAATAAGAGAAAAGATAATAAAAGAAGAAAGAGGCGCAGCACCACAAATGAAACAGCCGCTCATAAAAAAAGACCAGGCCAGTCAGAGCAGGGTCAGAGAAACGTAGTCAGGAAGTGGGAGATGCCTTCAGACAGGGTCAGTCCACTTTAAGGAGCAAGCGATTATTCATTCATTTTCTGAACCCATTTGTTTCAATTCACTGTTGTGTGGGGGTGTCCGCAGGTTACAACCACAGTGCAGCCCAGGCAATCTCACCACACACAACCAGAAGTTTAGGCACAAACTTAAAGATAACTTTCTTCTTTAAAGCCATGCCTTTCTTAAGTAAGATAACTGCACCAGAAAGCAGGAAAAGGGGGGGTCGAGAAAGAATCATTTAAAAAATTCCACACATAACTTTCCTGGCAGCCCACTAGGAAGTCTCTAGGTCACTAGACTAGCAGGGTTCAGGCCAGCCCCTCAAGCAGCTTCAGTCAGATTTCCTCGCCTCTTCCTCCCCAAAACCTTAGTCACCCCACATTGTGTTTCCTACAACTAATCTCTCAGGTTTTTCTCTCCACAAGCCCAGCATTTGTGCGCCCAAACCCCACTTTCACTGTCATCATCAATCTCATGGGTTTTCTCCCCATTACCCAATCACCAAAGTTCTTAATCTTTACCATTACCCCTTCACCAGTCCCATTGCTTTTTCACCATATCATTTCTACCTCACAGCATTCAATAATTAGTGTCACCCCCTTGGCATTGCCAGAGCTGCTCATTTGTGGTATAAACCCCTTGTTAGTTAACCTGACAGTTCTTTCACCCTCTAATTTGTGTAACTTCACTTTTAGGACCCTCGATTCCTCATTCCCAATGCCATCTATTGTCAGTACCATGGTACTTTCTTGCTATAATCTCTCCCACACAGTCCCACTAGTCTAAAAGCTCCTAATCCCTAGTTGTCACCACCTCACCAGTCTGATGGCACTTTTTCCTTGTTATCTGACCACAACACCTAATAGTTAGGGTCACCTCCTCACTAGTTCTCCAAGCTTCTTACCCAGGTGTCACCTCTCATTCACCACATCATTGTTATTTTACAGCACTGTTACCCCATTCATTCTTTCACCACATCACCTTTGCCCCACATCATCTCTTCAGTTGGTCAGTTCTCTCCTATCATGTGTGAACTTGCACTCATCCGATTACCTTGGCCGACCCCCCCATCTACTTTCCTCTTTTCTCCCCCAACCTTTTCTGCCTAAAGTTTCTACTCTGCCATTAGCAAACACACTGCAAGCATTTCACACACAAGCGAGAGACATAGACAGACTTACCAGATAGTTCATTTTCAGCCTCTTGTTCTTTAGTTAAGAGTTTGTAGAGGGAAGGGGGGTGGAAGGGGCAGAGGGGAACGGGGGCTGAATTTCAGTCCGAAACCCCTGGGGTCCCCTGTCCACCTGGAAACAAGGCTCTTTTGGGACAGCGATTCTTTTCTAGGCCCGTGTGAAGATCTCCCACAAAATCCAACGTTATTATCCAGCTCTGTGATCTCAGCGCGGAGGTATGAAAGTATTCAAGCCCTCTAGTTCACCAGACGAATCCCAGCTCTGTCTAACACAGATCACTGTGTAACCTTACACTTTTCCATGCCCACTCCTAATCCCAGCCCGCCTATCCCGGCTGCTGATTGGTTAACACTTCTTGTCTTATGTAAATGAGAATTCTTAGAAGCTCCTCTTCCCTCCCGCCTCTGTCTGCCTCTCTCCCAGGCCCTCAGGAATGCGACTCTGCCACTGCATGGCATTTTGAGGAATAAGCCTAACAATCACAAATCGCTCTTTCCTTTTTGGTTTGAGGATGCACTTCCGTCAACTCCTTACTGGTCGAAGTACCAAAGAATTGTTCACAAGTCCCCTTCCCCCATTCCACAGAAATGAGAAATGATTGCATTTTTCTCAAGCCAAGCACAATAAGAGAATTTCAAGTTAACCTCACAATAGTTTTCTCATTTACTGAAATAAAAATAGAACACAAAGATAAGAAGAATGGAATTAGGGCACAAATAAAAGTAAATCCAGTTGTACAGACCCATAAACATGGACAGACCAAGCAATCAGAAAAAGGGGTCCCAACACATTTAAAAAAAGGAATGGGATTACACAGGACTCCCATTTCAGAGGGCAGTCAGAAAAGGGGAGAATCAGTGGTTCAAAGTCTTCAAATAAGAATGAAAATTAGAGAGATTAGATAGATACATACCTGTGACCCTGTAGTTCGGATATAGTGGGTTGGATAATGGATGGATGGAGATAATCATAATCAATATACATATATTTTGTTACATTTATATAGCGCTTTTCTAGATACTCAAAGTGCTTTATGTAGACAGTAGGGAGCCACACACAGACCACAGGGTAAGTGCCCCCTGCTGGCCCCAACAACACCTCTTCCAGCAGCAAACCAAGCTTTTCCTAGATGGTCTCCCATCCAAGTACTGGCTAAGCCCAGAAGTGCTTAGATTCAGGTAGATTTCCTTTTCTCGAGTGCAGGTGGTATATGATAATCACTACAGTTTAATTTTTTTTTTCACAGGATCAACTGCTTGAAAATGTTGCCTCAGGCTACATAACCTCTTGAATGGCATCCCTGCACTAGCTACCTGTCCAGTACAAATATAAGTAATACAGTATTTTTAAACAGTTAGTAAGTAACCTTCCTCTAACCTGGTTCTACTGTTGGTATCTTGAAGTGGCACTTGGGGCCACTGCTCTGCTGCCAGGCTACTCTCCTGTGTATGGAGAAGTCATCTTAGATAAAAGAGTGTTAGAATCATCAGATGGAAAGATTCTCTCATCAGATTGGACAGCCTGCACAGACTCCACTATAGAATTACTGGGAATGGGTAAGCGACCAGTTTGCCGAGGTTTCTAAGAATGTGAGTTTGTCACTGACTTTCTTTTTTACAATTTTAATCTCCTTTGTTGTCAGCTAGCCACAGTTCATCAATTAATCAATGTACAGATATTGTTGGTTTCAATTTACGTTTTATCAGTTTCTACCTTGTTCTTTGTATGTTTTAACCCATCTGTAATGTGTCCCAGTTCTGTATTTACTAATCAGTACAATCTATACTTGAATTGCTCACAGCACTCTTTGCCAGCACTCAGTGAGGAGCACTACACAAACAATAAACTGTGTAGTGTGAACTGTTATAAACTGTTGTATTATACTTGCAGACATTACAGTGTACCACTATAATTATTATTGTTCCTCCTGAATACATATATACACGTAAACCTATTGACAGCAAGGCAGTGTCAGAAGTTCAGCTAGTTAACTAAACGTGAACACTCATTCACCATTAGGATTTTAAGGAGGTCCCACTCAGACGTTTTAGATCTCAGATTCAATTTTTTAACAAACTCTACCTAGAAAGCTCTACCTTTTATCTTCTGAGTTGAAGTCTACTCCCTTTATTAAATTCTTTAGTAAATGCCTTAATTACCGAATTGATGCAATTCTGATTTCATGGTCTTTCTCTGCCAAATATTAACCATTCTGTCCTTGGCACCTGCTAAAGTGATGCTGATTCTACTGTTCCATGTCTTCTGTTGTATAGCCCACATGGCACTGGACTGTAAATTTCAAGGCTACTAATTCTGGCCCCAACAAAATTCTAGTAAATGTTACAAATTTAAAATCATCTGGACCACCAACGTTTGATGGATACAATGAGCAACACAAATCTTAGTGTCAGTCACCCAGCAATGCACTTTTATGTCACTGATTTTGGGATTTTCATTTTTTTCTTCCATGTCCCTTATGTTGCATTTTGTTCCCAATTGCAGGCTGTTTTGTCTTGATGAAAGGCTCTATATAAAATATAGGATGATTTATTGAAAGAAGGCCTCGGTAATATCCAGTCTGATATAGGAGCCTCTCTTGTATAGACCAGGGCAGCTGAATCTCACATGCAGGGCACAGTCAGGGCCCCTCCTCCACAAACGGTAAGCCTGGCTTTTATTAACGCAACCCCAAAACAGCACTCTCACACCAGAGAGCACACAGAAGTGAGGAAAGATTCTGTAAATTCAGCAATGTGCAGCTTAAGCTAAATATTGTTGTGTTTACACGTGCTGCGTCAGCCTAAACACGGCTCAGGGAAATGAGTGTTTTGGCAGCAGATGCTTTCTTCTTAGCTGACAGATAAAATTTGTGTGGGGTGGACAGGCAAACACTTTTGACAGGTAGAAGAAGGCAAGATGGAGGCAGTGGCGGGGGATGTACAATGGGAAACTTGCCAAAGATAGACCATTGTGTCAAAGTAAGATTAATTTTGACCTTTTCAATCTTATTCTGCTTTGGCAGGCAGTGGAGCCTTGTGGTTCAGTCAATGGACTGTAAAATACAAAAACTGATTCTATTTTGATTGCCAACTCTTAGTGAATTAGTCAACTTAAATGTACTCCAATCTGGAAAAAGCAGGCAAGAAGTATACCAGAGTCCTACTCAAGAAAAGGACCCTAGGATACTCTTCACAACAGAAGGGCACTATGTCCGCTCAAGGTTTGTTTGTTCATCCTTTAATGAGATATCACACTTTTTGAAGAGGAATGTTAAGCCACTCATAAGTGCAGACACACGTAGACAAAGAAAGCGGGCCGTCAATGTACAGAAGTCACACGTGATAAAAAGGTGCAGACAGCTGACACCAGTCCTCTAGCTTGGATGATACTGACAGGTCAATTGGGGGGGGTGGGGGGGGGGTTTGGGGGGGTGGGGGCAGCTACATTCACAAAGTGCACTGCCACCTGGTGGGGAACAGCAAAATGAAAAAATCCATTACCTTAGCTCAAGTTTAGCCTCTTGGCTGCCAGAGTGTGCCTAATACATAATCGCCTGTGCCCGACAAGAACCATTTTCATTGCTTGTCTTCTAGTACAGGGCTTGACATCAGCTTCTAACAACCCCAAAAATGACAAAAGCCTTAGACAAGAGGCTAGTGCAAAAGCAGGCCACATTCGCTCATACAATCATGTGAAAAAATAAGGACACCCCATGGAAATTGTTGACTTTTTCAACATATTTGAACAGGCAGGCATTAGATCTTCATACAAACAGTGCCTAGAGATAAAAGTGATATGCCTGAACAAGTGATGCATAAAACTGACATGATGCATTCATTCTCTTAATCTAAATTAACAAAAATGAAGATTTCTCATATGGGAAAAGTAAGTAAACCCCTAAATTTATCACCACTTCAAATCCATTAAATGAGGTGTTCGAGATAAAGTGGCAAAGATTAGACCTTCCCTAGGAAGAATGCAGGTGGACCCTGTCTTATTTAAACAACAGATATGCAGGCGGCGGTGTTCTCTTTGCTATTGAGATGTGTGGTGTCATCATACCAAGATCAAAAGAGCTCCCTAAAACCATCAGAAACATGGCTGTAAATGCCTATGTGTCTAGAAAGGTATTTAAAAGATTATCAGATTATTTGAAATCAATCATTCCACTGTAAGTAAAATCACCTACAAGTGGTATAGATTTTAAATGGCTGCTAATATGCCCAGAACTGGCCAATACTGCAAATTCAGTACAAGATCTAACTGTTTGATACTAAAAGAAGTCTCCAAGAACCACAAAATGACATTGTAGGATCTGCAGGCAAGTCTTGCAACAGTTGGTGTCAAAGGCACACGTCTATCCTTCAAGTGAGGTGTGCCATGAAAAAAGCCTTTGCTGTGCAAAAAGAACAATAGAGCAAGACTACAAGCTTGCCATTGAACATCTAGGCAATGAGCAGGTCTTCTGAAACAATGTGCTCTGGACAGATGATTCAAAGATGGAGTTGTCTGGCCACAGTGACGGTAGACATGTTGGGCGCAAACCAAAGACAGCATTTCAGGAGAAGACCTTCCTACCAACTGTGAAGCATGGTGATGGAAATATTCTGGTTTGGGATTGCTTTGCTGCCTCAGGGCCTGGGCAGCTTGCAGTCATCGAGTTAGCTAGGAATTCTGCATAATATCAAAGTGTGCTTGAGGAGAATGTGAGGCCATCTGTCCAAAAGCTGAAGCTGAACTAGAAAAGGACCATTCAACACAATAATGACCCAAAGTACCCTAGCAAGCCCAACAAGGAATGGTTAAAAAAAAAAGAAAGGAAGGGATAAGGACTGGCCTAGTCAAAGCCCTGATTTGAATCTCAATGAAATGATGTGGGGGTATTTGAAATGAGCAGTACATGCAAGAAAACCCACAAACATCTTGCAACTAAAGGAATATTTAGTGGAAGAAGTGATAAAAAAACTTTCACTAAGTTGATATCACAGATTAATGGGCAGTTATGCAAAACACCTATAAGAGGTCATTCCAGGTAAAGGGGGCCATACCAGCTTCTGAGGCCAACGGTGGACTTACTGTTTCCACAAATCCACACTGGCAATGCAGTGATAGTGCTACTGCTTTGCAGTAAGGAGATGGTGGGTTCAATTCCTGGGTGCTCCCTGTGTGGAGAGCGCTTTGAGTAGTGAGAAAAGCGCTATATAAATGCAAAGAATTTTTATTATTATTATTATTATTAGACGACCATTACATATATTGATATTTTTTACTGAATAAATTATGTTTATTATTGAGCTTTTATTCAAGTACCTGTATATCACCTTTTTCTGTAGGCACAGTTAGTAGTTCAAGTGGTCAACAATTTCCATGAGGTGTACTTACTTTTTCACAAGACTGTACGCTCTCCATGATGGGTGAACTTATTGATCCAAGTCTTGGGACTGTAGGAGGAAACACACAAACAAAAGGAGAACATGCACATCTTACACAGAAAGCACAATCTGTAGGACACATACTGCATTTTGTATTAAAAGTTTCAAAATGTATATGGAAGCAGGTACACAGCAGACCGTAAACAACGACAAAACAGACATTACACCCATAATGGAGCTTAATATGAGGGTAAATCAAGTATCACAGCTTAAGTAATAGCAGTTTCAGAATTACGTAAGGGGAGAAGGAGGAGAAGGCTGGGAGTTAAGGAGCTTATCTGTCCCAATGACAAGCAGTAGGCACCATATCACTGAATGAGTAACTAGAAAGCTGACAGCAGGAGGTCTCAGCTGTCTCACAGGTTTATCAAGGTAAGTGGAATAAAGGTGGGTGTTAATTATGTGACTTTGAATACCACTATCCTAATTGGAAGAAAGACAACGACCCTTAGAAATTTAATGTGTTGGAACATGGCTTCCTAGCAGAAGAGAACTGCAGTAATCCCATCAAGAGGTAATGAAGGCAGTTATTTGAGGGTCTGTAGTGGGGGAAAGATGATTAGGTCAGGGGCTTGCTTCGAAGGTATTGGCGTACTTTCAAATTTCAGGTAGACAGTCAGAAACTATTTAGCCTGCAAAGAATCATGGGATGCAACCATTATATTGCCAGCAAAGGACATAAAACAAGAACCAGCACTAGAGTGGATATCAGGGTATTACAGGGCCAACAACTCCCTCCTTTTAGGTATTTATTGTTGGAGCAAACAGGTATCCCACAGAAAAGCCCAGATTCACCAGCTGAGAGATGAGCTTGGTCCAAGCATTGGCAGTGCCAGCATTTATGCAGAGGGTGAGCAGACAGTTCATCATAACCACTATGTCAATGGTGTCCAATGCTAATGCTAAATAAATAATCAAACAATCTTTATTTTGTAAAGCACGACTTTCTACAGGAAACACCCAATGTCCTCTACAAGCATACAGTAGATACCCAGTTCAGCTGTTTACACATACTGTAGGACTTAAGCGCAAGCACATTAAGAGACTCAGTGGGGCAACTAGCATCCTGTCCAGGGTTTGTTTCTGCTTTACACCCTCTGCAGGCTGGGATAGGCTCCAGCCCATCTCCGCGCCAATGTTCTGGATTAAGCAGTCTAGAAATGACATGACAGTGGGTCAATGGCAGGAATTGAACCAGAAACCTGGAAGTTTACAGTCCTCCGCTGGCACATTCATGCCTGGAATCAGGCAGTGTGGTAACAGTGATTAAGGCACTGGACTTCAAATACGGAAGCTGTGGGTTCACATCCTGCTAACAACACTGTATGACCACGAGGAGGTCACTTCACCTACCTGTGCTAAAATGAAAAAAAGTAATCAATTATACCTCAATAGGTTTAAGTTGCCTTGCATAAAGGGCAAATAATAAATAATAATAACATCTCTGCAATTAAGGAATGACAAGTATGCCAAGTTTCTCCTTCTTCATTAGCCCTAAATATTCAAGAGGCAGGTCAGCTTTGCTCCAAGCTATACTGCTTCACAAATCCTCCTTTTAAATCTCTATCTGCTAGGAAAAGACAGGTGTGACATTAAGAGACTCACAGTGGGGCAACTAGCATCCTGTCCAGGGTTTGTTTCTGCTTTGCACCCTCTGCAGGCTGGGATAGGCTCCAGCCCATCTCCGCGCCAATGTTCTGGATTAAGCAGTCTAGAAATGACATGACAGTGGGTCAATGGCAGGAATTGAACCAGAAACCTGGAAGTTTACAGTCCTCCGCTGAGTGTGAAAAGATGGGGAAGTAGAGGAAAAGGTATCCAGCTAGTTCTGTCATTGTCCTAAACATCAAACATGATTCTTTCATTTCTATAGTGCCATTAGATGCATGCACTATCACAAACAGCTAAAGTTTACAATCAAGTAACAGTGTACTCTTTGTCCAGCATGGGGATAAAACATTTCTGCACTGATCCATTAGGAAATGTTCCTAAAATGTCAAAAACCACAAGTTGTTTTGTAACGGGCTCCAGTTTCTCCATATAACGCTAAGTGCTATTGATTTGAGGCAGTGTCACGACACTTAGCACTGAGAGCACCATATGTTTCAGTATGCCTGAACGGCTGTTCATCACTGTTATTAGTTCTCAGATGTGGCATATATATATAATGATAAAGTGAGTAAAACAGTGGCCGATTACAGGGTTTGGTCAGCAGTGGAGCTTTGAAGCCAGGCAGGATTGCTGCAGTTAATATGAGCAATAGAACTACAGTTGATGCAGTAAAAAAAAAATAAATATATATATATATATATATATATATATATATATATATACAGGTATATATAAAATTCAGTTTTTATTACCAGCACTTCTCAGAGGGGTTCAAAACAGGGGACAACACATCTCTGTTTAACCACAATGGATTTAATGGGATAAAAGCACAGTTTTGTTGCCGCTACTCCTCTTACCTGAGTATGTATTGAACAATAAAATGCAAAAAAATAAAAAGACGAGGAGAGCACTAAAAAGAGGCCCACATCCAGCTCCAAACAGGACAGGCCATTGTCCAAAGACCCGAATGGCAAAGCACAGCTGACCTATACAACTCTTGAGATGTCAGAAGAATGAAATGGGGCACACAAGAGCAGTTAAGGGGTGAATGAAGAAAACAGAGTAAAAAAAAATGAAGAGGGGGCAAAATCTTTTTGTATTCATTGATAAATAAGGCTTTGCACACAAATGAGCTTCACACGGCACCTACAATAGACATTTAAGATAGAAGACTCACTGTGCTCTGCTGTCAGTTTTGATATCTGCAGATGAGAAATGTTAAGAACATATCTCTGCCTTCCACCATAAAATTGTAATTCTGCCCCAAAATGATGATGATCAATCAGGGGATGGCAAGGTCCATTCAGCATCTGTAAATGGAATGCAACATGGTGGTCTAAATAAGGCCACCTATGAAGAAGCCCCACTACTGTGGTATACTGTTAAATGGTGTAGCCGTACTAGTGTTGTCACATATACAGTAAAGTTCTTACCTGCACAGCCAACTGGCATGTGACATGTTGCCACTATCCAGTGGAGTGAAAGTAAACAAACACTGTGTGGAAGCCCAGGGGTGTGTGTGGCCGCCCAAACCCAACACAGACAGGCAGAGACATGAGTTTGCCACACAACACCTGTTTATTCAAATGGGAAGCACTTTTCTTGCTCCCCACAGCAGCACAAAACAGCACCAAAGCCCAGTCCTTTACTTCTCTCTCTCTTTTCTCTACCTACACTCCTTTCCCGGAAATCTTCGTCCACCTCCTACTGACTCTGGCTCCTTTTATAGGACACCCAGAAGGACCCCAGGTATCCAACGAGCTTCTTCCAGCAGCACATCTGGTTGTGGCAGAGATGCTGCTAAATTGAGCTCAGCCAAGGTCCAGGCACCCCCTGGCGGAGGCCATGGGCCCCAGCAGGGCTGAGCTTCCATACTCCAAACCTGTGGCCCCGCTACAAGCCGGGGTGGGTGTGGGGGGTCACCTCTAGCATTCCAAGGGAGATAGTGTCCAGAATAAGCTCACTCTCCCCCGGTCCTTCCATTATTGAGGCATCCTGGCCAGGTAAGGGCCCTGGCGGTCTGCCACAACTGCAAAGAACATTGAACACCAATGAAACAGTTTCACTCCAAGTCTACCACAGACTGGCCCCTGACACTTGAACCTATGAGGTTTTGCTGACCTGTAATTCCTACACATATGCACACGATCCAAAGCAATGTTCATGAAGCTCATGAAGCCGCCATCATTATTTTTCTTCATTTCTTTAAGAGCTTCCCTCCATGCCTACTACAAACAAACCCAAAGTTTTGGACTTGGAGCTACAATGGGAAATCTTAAAAACTGATTTTATTTTTATGTGTATGTAATATTGACATAATGGTTATGGACGATGGCATGGGGGGCACACCAATAGAAAAAAATAAGGCAAAGCAAGTGTTTACTGAATGCCCAGGCAAGTCAATGTGATTTTTTTCTTCCTGGCTTATGTGCTTTTTATTAGATTAGATAGATTTTTATTTGTCCTGGGGGAATCAAGTTGTCTACAGAAGCTCTTTAAATAAAACAATTACAATCTCCCAACTCCAGCCCCCTGATTGGAGTGAGGCGGCCCCTTTTATCTTGTCCCGGATGTGCTCCAGGTGCCTGACGATGTACTTCCGACAGCACTCCCCAGTGTGACGGAAGTGCTGCCCTTGCACCCGGAAGCACTCTGGGCATAAACCATCCCTGGTCTGTCAGTACCTCCTGGTGTCCTAGAAGTGCTGTCCCCCAGGGAGCAAGGACCGGCCGAGTGCCCAGGGAAAAGAAGCACCGCTCTCCCAGTTCCTCCTTCCTCCAGGCATCCTGGCAGGGCAGGGATCCTGGCCATCTATCACAATATTATATATATATATATATATATATATATATAGTTGCAGGCGGCTGGGTGCCATACCCAGCTGGGATGCCTGGAAGGACCGGAAGAGGGATTATACCTCCTGCGGGCCACGAGAGGACAGCCGTCCTGGTTGCTATGGGGGTCACAGGAACCGACCCTATAGGGACCCATGGCCACTGCCAGGGGGCATCTGCTGGATCCTAGAGCCCTGGAAGCCAGCACTTCCACCACACCAGGAAGTGCTGGCGGAAGGAATTTCAGGGTCACCCGGAGTGCTTCCAGGTGCTCGTGTGGCACTTCCGCCACACCAGGAAGTACCGGCAGAGGTTCATAACAGGGCACCTGGAGCATATCCAGGTGAGCATAAAAGGGGCTGCCTTCCAACAGTAGAGAAGGGGGAGTCGGGAGGAAGCAGACAAGGCTTCGGAGAGTGGAGAGAAGGCGGCCCGAAGAGGACCATTGAGAAGCCCAAGGAAAGGGTGTTTGGTGCTGGAGCACTGTGTGCTGTGCGGGACTGTGTTGGACCTTGTAAATATTGTAAATAAATCGTGTGTGGTGGACTTAAGAACAGTGTCTGTCTGTTTGTGGTGGGGCTGGCTCTCACTTATATATATATATATAAGGTTCGATTCCCAAGAGGGAGTGCAGTGAGTGTGTACGCCTGATGAGCCCAGAATTAGGGCGAAACACGTGTCGCGTACTCTTTGCATTATTTGACAGTAAAAACTATTTCAACCATTCTATGATCTGTTTCTCGCAACTGAAAGAGGGCACCGTGGCGGACGTTAGCCGACTTGCTGACCAACCACAAGCGCTAGGAATACTACGAATGCATTGAATATGTATATATATATATATATATATATATATATATATATTTCTTAGGTGTGAATCGGAATCTGATTATATGGATGGTTACCTACCAGGTAATGCTTGTGGTTGGTTCCCCAGTCAGCAAATATCCGCCACATCCTCTCAGTTGAGAAAAGCAGATCATAGATATGTGATACAGTACCTGTCAAATAATACAAAGAGTACATGACAAGACACTAATTAGGGCTCATCAGGTGTATGCACCTTTGCTTCTCCTTATGGGGATTGAACCACAGATGTCAGTGCCTGAGGCAAAGCCTCTGACATTGCACCATGGTGGCTGGTTCGCTTATTTGACATTGTCAGATACCCCATATCACGAAGTTCATTTTATGTACAAACCCAGACCCCATCTCAGAAGACAAGCAGAGTGATGAAGTCACCCAGGCACTGGACTTGTAACTATTTCTTTGACATCTTGAAAAGCACTTTCAGCTACACCCTGTATATAAAAATACGCTATAGGAATAAATGTTGTTGTTGTTACTTAAAACTGTGGGCTCAAAGTCCACCCCTAGCACACTGTACGGCCTTCCAGCCTCATTCATGTACAGCACTACCCATGGCTGGCACTATTAAAATCCAAAAGATTACCTGATATTGTATTACTATTTAGAGTACGGTATGTATAAAATCTAATATACTGTATGTAACCAAGGAAGAAACACAGAAAGAATAAAAAAATCAATAAAAGGTCACCCTCACAGCCTGCTACTCCACCCTAATCACTCAGTCCTGTGGCCGGATATATTACGTCAGTATTTTTTTTTCTCCTGACATTTCTATACAGCTATACACTACTGCAGTAATCTACTGCCCAGTGTCCTTGAACCCTTAGCCTCACTGGAGACATGCTGAATGCCTGCTGAAGCTGACCCTGTTCCACTAAAAGTGAAGATGAGGAAATGTGGAGGTCACAGTGCAATAACTACAACCTAGCAATGTTAAACCAGAACTAGGGCAGGAAAAGGTGGAAGTGTTGGTCTCTTCCTGTGAATTATATCCATGTTGCTTTGAAAGAAAAAAAAAGAAATTTAAAGTCAACAGGAATGAAATGTACAGCACTGAGCAGCATTTTGTGTTCACCCTGCTAGATGAGAAGGTCCACCGCATCATATGAGTCCAGAGATGGCAGTGCCAATTTCAGAAGCCTGCCAGCCTGCTGTTGTTTATTGCCGTCTGCCACTCTCCTCTCACAGACCTGCCTACAATAAAGGGATTAGCCGTGATGAACCCAAGAGCCAGCCTAATTAGCACTCCTGAAAATGAGCAGTGGAACTGCAGCATTCCAGGGCTTTGCAAAGACACATTAGGCCCACAACAAAGGCAAACCAGAGGATTCTGGGAGTTGTGTCTAAGGTTGATGACCACTGTGGGGCCAGTGGGTGCCAAAATCACAATAAATTAATGAAGGGCAGAGACTAAGCTTCTGGAAGGTGTGAATGTGGGTAAAGTTTAGATGAAAGAGAGAACAGAAGCCGAGTCCTTTTAGGCAGGAAGTACTGTAATTCAGTGCCATACTTCGAGGAAGACTTTAGAAAATCACAACAATCAATGTGCAGAGAGACTAGGACAATGGAGAATAACATGCCAGCATCTGGTGCTAGCCAGAAGCCAGCCTTGCATGCAACGTTGGTATATTAACGTGAACAACTGTACTCATTCATTCTGGGCCTATTACAACCAGCAAATACATCCTAAAGACATGCTGACGAGGTTAACAGTTAACTGGGGTATTCACAGTGAACCTCCACATAAATCAAACCTTGGTCTCTGAAGCTCTGACCACCGCACCAGCCTACCATCCAGCCTAGAAATAAAAAGATGTGCATATGGGCAAAAATGCCAAGCATTCATGCACTTATTTGCATGGCCTGCACCAAGGAGTAGAGAGTGATCAACAGTTGGTAGCCTCATGGGCAGAGTGCCTGGCAGACTGGCAAAACATTCACAGACAAACATACATTCACTGCTAACATCATAGTAAAATTCACAGATTTAACTGAAGAATCACACAATGAGCACAGCAGCTTCGATCTTCCTCTGATTAAAATAAGGATCTCCACTGTGGTTCCCAGGAACAACAAGCATAATTCTCTGCCTTTTTAAAGGTAAGAAAAATTGCTTCATAAAGTGCTATTTTTAAATGCAGTATATTAGCATTGCATTTTAGGTTACAAAGTTTTATTATTGGGAAAATAAGTGACATTGTCCACCTTAACAACTTTTCCACTGTTTTTTTCTGGGAGACGCAGCCCTGCTACAGTATACTATATGTTGTTTTACTATAATGCACATGTTTTGTCCATATCAGCGTTGCAGAGCGGTTTCTCACTAAAGACACACTTACTTTTTGTGCTAAAATCATTTACATTTGTCTTTTTTCCCTGTTTAAACAACTCACAGTACCCGTGAGTGACAAAGTGAAAAGCGGACTGTGGAAATGTTTGCAAATTTATTAAAAATAAAAACCGAAATATCTAATTGACACAAGTACTCAAACCCGTTGCTATAATAACTGAAATCTGGCTTAGGGGCATCCCATTCTACTGCTCATTGTAGAGATGTTTCTACATCTTTTTTGGAGTCCACCTGTGGTGAGTTCAATTGATTTACCATAAATAGTAAAGCTACACACCTGTCTATAGAAGGGCCTGCTCTTGACCATATATACCAGAGCAATATCCAACCCATGAGGTCAAAGGAACTGCCTGCGGAGCTTACAGACAGGATTGTGTTGAGTCACAGATGTGGGGCAGGCTACAAAAAAAATGCAATTGAAAGTTCCCTAAAACACAGTGGCTTCCATAATTCTTAAATGTAGTACTAGGGTGTTGTACCGTGTTAGCCATTATGAATGCAGAGAAAAGAGAAGCAAAATGACACCTTTTATTGGCTAACTAAAAAGAATACAATATGCAAGCTTTCGAGGCAAGTCAGGCCCCTTCTTCAGGCAAGACGTTGCCTGTTGGCCCCTGAAGAAGGGGCCTGAGTTGCCTCGAAAGCTTGCATATTGTAATCTTTTTAGTTAGCCAATAAAAGGTGTCATTTTGCTTGGCTTTTCTCATACTTCTTAAATGGAAGACATTTAGAACAACCACAGATCTTCCCAGAGCTGGCTGCCTGGTCAAACTGACCAATTATGGGAGAGAAGGACCCAGGAGTGGTGATCAAGAACCTAACAGTTACTCTGGCTGAGCTCCAGAGAACCTGTGTGGAGATGGAAGGAACATCGAGAAGGACACCCACCACTGTAACACTCCACTAATCTGGGCAGAGTGGCCAGACAACATATGAAAGCTAGCTTGGAGTTTGCAAAAAGTAGCATAAAAGATAAGATTATCTAGCCTGATGAAGCCAAAATTGAACTGTTCGGCCTCAATTCTAAATGTCACATCTAAAGAAAACCAGGTTCTGCTCACCAGTTGCACAATACTATTCCAATAGTAAAGCACAGTAGTGGCAGCATCACACTGTGTTTTTCAGCAGAAGGGACTGGGGGACTAGATAGGGTTGAGGGAAAGCAGAACAGAGCAAAGTCATGAGGTACCCTTAATGAAAACCTTCTCCAGAGTGCCCCCAGCCTCAGTCTGAACTAAAAATTCACCTTCCGATAAGGCAAAAAAGCCGAAGCAGAAAGCAAAGACAATATAGGAATGGCTTAGGGACAACTCTGTGACACTCCTTGAGATGCCCAGCTAGAGCCCGAACTCATTCGAACATCTCCAAATAGTCCTGAAAACAGAAGTTTATTGACGATCTCCATCCAACCAGACAGAAATTCTCCAAATCCAGGTGTGTGAAGCTTGTCATATAAAACGTAATTAGATTCCAGGCTGTAATTGGTGCCAAAGGGGTTTCAACTAAGTACTGAGTAAAGGGTCTCAGTATTTGTGTCATGTGATATTTCAGTTTGTGATTTTTAAGAACTCTGCAAAAATTCCTAAAGTGGTGTTTTTGCTTTGTCATCCTGGCATACAAAGTGTTGCTCGATAAGTGAAAAATGAATTAAAATGATTTTAGCACATGTCATCAACATAGCAAAATGTGAAAAAGTGAAGGGGTCTGAATACTTTCTGAAGGTGCTGTATAGACACACACAAGTACACATATTGATGTATAGATTTATATAAAAATAGCAAACCTGCTTAATGCAGCTCTGAAGTATGGCAGGCTCAGGGTGCAAGGTAGGTCCAGGACAAAGCACTGGCCCAAAGCGCACTTGTTGTGGAGCTGAAAGTGTCCTAAAGGGCACAGAGTTGAATAAAAACTCTAAACGCCTCCTGGCTAATACTTTATTATTGTTATTACATATTACAGTAGACAAACACCTCAGTCAAAGACGTCTCACAAAGTCAGAATACAGCCAGAGTATGGGCACGTTAAGTGACCTCCTCAGGGTCACACAGAGGTTCAAGGCAGCAACTGAAGGTGTTACACACTAGACCACTACATACTTTGTGTAGCACAACTCCCCATCTGTGGACCAAACACGGATATTATGCTGGAGTTGGCCTTTTGCTGTTATGCACCTAAAATGTGGAATACTTTACCAATAGAAATTTGCCAGGATAATACTGTAGAACAATTTTAAAAACTTCTAAAAACCTATTATTTTAAAATGGCTCTTTCAAAGCTACATTTTAGTTACATCCTTATTAGTCTATATGGGCACTGAATTATCATTTTCCTCTGGATTCTGCAACTCCTTACTAATCTGTACTATTCTCTGCTGTCTTTTCTGGTTCTTCTGTGTAGGCAATCTGAATAAGGCACCTTGCTGCCCCCTGAGTTTATGGATGAACAGAGGGTGTCCCAGATGTCCAGATGACCATCATCATCAAATTCTTCCACATGAAGCTTGAAAACCATGAGGACTGATTTAAAACATTCATGTTAGGTTGAATGCCCAGTAGGTGCTGGGTGGTCTTTTGGCCTTGGAACCCCTGCAGATGATTTTTTTTTGTCCTACTGGCCATCCAACCTAAACTTTTCCTTTGTTACATTCTGTATAACAGTACTGGCTAATCTTGTTTGTTTATGTTTTATATTAACTTCCTTTTTATTTCATCTTGTAAAGCACTTCGAGCTACATTGCTTATATGAAAATGTGCTATACAAATAAATGTTTTTGTTGTTGTTGGAGTCTGTGCAGGCCTCATGTACAAAAGATGAGCAAAGTAGGTGACTCCCATTAGCTCACACAGCTCTGAAGATTTGTCTTGTTTTGCACCTTGGATGTACTGCTTTATTGATTTTCCTGTCTACATTCAATTTACTTTTGTATAATGGCCCAAATCTGCTATAACTAATAACTACACATTCTTCCTCTGCTGTAATGTGAGCTGATTTATAAAACGTGACAGGAAAATGACTAAGAAAATACTAAGAAAATGGCTAGAAATACTGGAAAAATGGCGGAAAATACTGGAAAATGGCTAAGAAGGTCTCATTCAAAAAGTATGCCAAAAGGGCGAAATGAAAAGTATCATGAAGCCCCCAAACAGGAACAAAAACAAATAAAGCCAGCTGCCTGACACATAAATCCCAGATAGCCCTCTTATAGTTGTAGTTACATGACTTACAGTAGCAGAAGGAAGACAGATGGGTCATTTGCTTTACTTGTGACCTAATGGGTTGCTGACCTTCAAACATGTGGGCTTCTCAGTTTCTCCTGGGCAGTGGAACGGGGTACAAAGAGCCAAACTGTCAGGAATACTTGGAGGGAAATTCAAACAATGGAACAAAGTTAGCACTTTTTCATAGTTTGCATTTTGACGCAATGACATATGCAGCAAGTGCTCTTTAGATATACAGTACAGTATACAAGGAGACGGCAGATACAATACAAATGACGCCTTGTTCGCAGACCGTCAAGACCACCATGCCAACACAGATCAAACCACATCCGAATAATATTCCCCAGTGTTAATGTTCGGGTTGCCCCATGGCTGAAGCCCCCGCCCCGTCTCTCTCTCTGTCCTCACCCATTGTGTATCCAGGTCATTGTCAAGCATTTCTGGAATGCAGTGCTCTCCCGGGAGAATGGTTCTTTTAATGATCGCTTCCTGTTCACAAGTTCCTTGCAGGCAACTCTGACTCAAAGGACAGACTTTTTTTTTTTTTTTTTTTTTTTTTGAAGAGTCTGGCAATGAGTAAGAAAATCAAACTGCGAGACGGACAAAGAAATAAGTAGCAAAAAGTGGAGGACAATTAGCATAAAGCTTCCCCTCCATAGCGGGGTAAGGCTCTCTGCATACCAGAAAAGTATCAAAATGGAGACACGGGGGAATTTGGGGTTCATTTTGGCTTGAAGTGTGTGAGTGGAGGGACAGCGAGGGGAGCACGAGATGGGGATAATATTCCAAATTATATTCATTTGTCATATAGACATTCACTGTAGTGGAAAGTCAAAAGACTGAACAAGTTTCTTCTATTATTTAAACATTTTATAGTTTTTATGTTTATGATATAAGCTAAAAACAGCATAGATTTTTTTTTTTTTTTTTTAGCAACGCTGTGTTTTTATTATAACTTAGCTGACAATTTAATTTTAGTGGGTATCCTTGTTAGCTGACCTCGGGGAGATTTGTAATTTGAAGGCACAAACAAATCCCACAAACTTCTGTACAGAAACATCCTTCAGCTCAAATAAACTACCGCTATTTGATAATGAGTTAAATGGGTTATGCAATAAATACATAAAAGTGCTAAATGGTTTCAATTTCTTTAACTACAATTATGTACATTTTCCATGAAAAAATAGATGACTACATTCTGGGGCATTCTCTTCCAGTATGTTCTCCCTGGGGGTCTAACTAAAAATAAACTGAAACTAGAAACTTGCAAGCAAGTCAGAGACGATCAAGAATTAAGTGATTAAAAACAGATAAGTAACAATTAGCTACATAAAAATATGGACATTCTTGTTTACACATTTAAAAAAACATTTAGTTTTAAACTGAGATTAACCTTAGTTAATTTACATTAATTCACAAAATGCTGTACTTGTAATAGCTTTAGTTAATGTATGTTAGATAATGACACATTTTAGTTAACGTTTTACTTTTGAGGGGGCATAGTGGCACAGTGAGATGGTAGGAACATCTTGGGTTTGAATCACATGCCTGCTCGTGCTCTGTGTAGACTTTGTGTGCTCTCAAGACAGTTAATTAGGTTAACTGGCCAACTAGACCACTGGGGGCTGTGTGCGTGCTGTGGACCGATGTTCTGCCCATGGCTGTTTCAGGTCTTGAGCCCACTGCTACTGGGATGTACACTGGCTCACCACAAACCTAAGAATGTTATAGTTTATTATACAATTAAAAATATGAACAATGATATTTTGTATAAACTTGTAAAATAATATATGATTATTTATCTGGACTTTAAAGATGATTTTGATAAGTTTCCACATGAGAGGTTAGTTATTAAGTTAAAAGAAATGGGAATTCAAGATGCTGTGGGTAGGTGGGTAAAAAATGGCTTAAATACTAAAAACATGTAGAGTTAGGTGTTGTTAAAGTGGTGCCTCTCTGGAGTTAGTGCTGGGTCGCTACTAATTTTATTAAACACTGTTGCGGACACCTCCAAGCAGGAAGGACTGGGTCAGCAAGTGTGGTCACAGCGTTACCTCCCCTGGAGCTCTAGATGGCAGCCCCCTGGGTTGCAGCGGTGTATGGACTCCTGCAGGGTTCCATGGGAATTTGAGTTTGATGCAGCCCTGTTGAGATCCATGGGCGCTGCCAGGGGGTGCTGCCGGAAATGCATTATCAAGCACTACTTTCGAGGTAGTTAAAAAAGGGGCCAGTAGACACTACTCTGAGAGCCAGAATTGGGAGGAGGTAGACAAAGCTTGCTGAGGGGGAATGGAGGAGAAAGAGAGAAAGAAGATGAGAGTATTGTGTGTGTTTGTGCTTAGTCGGACTGTGTTGTGCCTGTGGGAAATGGAGAAGGCGTTTCCCATGAGGTGAAGAAAAAAATAAAAAAAAAATTGTGTTTTCATAAGTTCCTCCTATGTCTGTCTGTGTTGGGTTGGGTGGCTGCTACACCCTCTACACTTGTCACAACAAATTCTCTGGACAAGAATATAATCAATAAGCTGGTCAAATCTGCAGACACCAAACCATATTCTGAGAGGGATGAGCTATGAAGAGAGACCAAAAGAGAGATGAACTTTTCAGTTTAAGCAAATGGAGATTACGAGGTAACATGAATGAAGTTTAAATTTATGCATATGGTGGATACCAGTTATTATTTTACATTAAGTTCTTCAGTAAGAACACAGGAGAACAGATGGAAACTTGTTACGGGTCAATTTCAAAAAAACATTACAAAGTTTGTCTTCACACAGCCATAGAATGCACATGGAATTAATGACTAAAGAGCGTGGTTACAAAGTAGACCTTCAAGACTTGACTCAGTCTTATTTTTGAAGAATTAGGTGAATAAACCCTATTCGGACAAGATTAGTATTACACCATGAGGTAGGGTAAAGTCAGTAATTGAACTTAACTGTTACACACTGGTACTCTGTACCAACATTTCTCCATTCCCTGTAATTAATGAATGTGTATGGCAGCATACCGTCAGTTCAGACCAAAAATTGTTCTAATATAATCTGGATCAACATGATGTTGCCTTGGGCAAGAAGCTACCACAATGCTGGCTGAATCTTCTGCCTCACACATCCAGTACTGGGAGATCTGACTCCTTTCTAATCACGGTCTTTGTAGAGTTTGCGTGTTCTACCTGTATCTGTGTAAATCATTTCCCATAAAATATCGGCCCGATGAGACTTTGTGTATGTCAGTGCGTGTATGTGGGCCCTGCGATGCAAAGACACCATGCCTTAGGATGTTTCCTGCTTTATGCCAAGTGGAGCTTGGATATGCTCCAGTCCCTGTGACTGTGAGTTGGATTAAGTGTTTCTGAGTATCTTAGATAAGATAAATCTTATATCATACTGGCTGGGTTACTGTTGCTGTCTTCTGGGTTTGACTCCTAGCTTGTCAAGGTCTATATGGAGTTTCCATGTTCTCCCTGGGTCTCAGTGGATTTCTCCTCTGGCTTTCTCCAGTTTTTTTTCCCAAATGCCATGTGTGGCAGCTGAATTGGCTGATTCTAAATTCATCCACATGTGTATTTTAGTGGACTCTGCAATCTACTACTCTATTCAGAGATGTCTCCTGCTTTGTTTCGAATGCTGCTGGGACTGCTTCCAGCCTCTGGGACCCTGACATTTTTGTAAAATATTAACATTGATTTCATCAATTTAAATATATATAATCTAGAAAAACATTACATTGTACTGGTTATTGCCATCTTATACCTGTTATTGCACAGATTCAGTGTTGTGGTTTCAGCTTCAGGCTTGTCCATGTCTGTGTGGAATTTGCCTGTTCTCATCGTATCTGTATGAGTATCTTACTGGATTTTCCAGTAAGATGACTGTAAACTGGCTCCATATGTGAAATTGATTGGATCCTAGTGCCCTGTCCTTGTGCCCAAAGATGTCTGAATTGGGTTTGGCCTCAAGCCACCATTATTCTGAACTGGATAAAGCAGTCCAACAATGTCATGTTATGTTCTTATATTATATAATTTCAATTTCTGAGAAACGACTAACATAATACCAAGAGTAACCATAATACCATTAAATGTCTATCAAGCAGGCAGTGCAGCAGGTAGGCATTGACTCAGGATGGAAGACACACTCATTTACACTGGACCATGACAGAGTCACCAGCCAACATAACTTGTAATTCTCTTGAACCCAGACAGCCCCGAAAAAATGAGCAGGGGGCACAAAGAGAGTGACCAGGCCTGACCTAAGCCCTGAGGCAACAGCACTACAGCTTCACAAATCTCATCAAATAATAAGGCACACATAAAGTGTTAAATTGATGACCCCATCATTTAAATCTCAAGATATAACTTGGACTGGGGCAATTTTACCAGGATTTTAAAAATTGGCTGGGTGGTCAAAGATCTGAAATATCCCTGGACAAAGCAGTAATGTGCCCACTGGGTGTAACGTGAACTCAGCCATTACGATTTCTTTCCCATCTTTCAAGTACACAGCACCCAAAACCACACAAGGCGAAGTCATATGTTGTATGTCACTAAATTAAAAGCTACCCGACTTCTTTTGCCATCTGGATACTTCTGCCATCTTACAGCATACATTTATTCATCCCCAAGGAGAAATGACTGCGTTTCCAAAACAGTAGAACACAAATAGAGTAATAACTGAGACATGCAGTAACTTCTACTTAAAGAATCACAGACACGGAAGTAAGTATATTTCATTTGAAGTAAGCAGAAGATGGTTTAAAACAAAAAAAAGGTTAATAAATTGTTTCCTGATAAATACCGGGGTTTTTAGTGCTGCTTACTGTACAAATGGCTTCAGGTAAAAAAAGATCTCCAAAAGCTCTCTGTGGAATATGAGGCGTGTAGACAACTTGTTATTTCTTACTGCTAAAAATGACCTGCCATACAGGCTGTAAAATAAGAAGGAAGTGTGCTTGGAAATATAAATCCCAAGCCATTTGACCTTGCACATAATTGGGCATGACAAGAGTCACAGAGTCACACGAGGACAAAAGACACTTGACAAAATGACGCAATTTATACAAACTACTGTTTATAACTACTAGAGCCCACAGTTCTATAAATGTACCACACTTGTTCTCAATAAGTCACTGTGAAATATTCTGTCACACAACTGAACTTGTGAGCTCCATCCTGTCATCCATTAATTTTTTTATCTGCTAACCCAGTTTGAGATCTCGGGGACCCGCACTCTATCCAGACAGAATTGGGCACAAGGAGGGAGTGAACAATGGATGAAGTGCCTGGCCATCACAAAACTTGTAAGATGCACAAAGTATCGCTGTGGACTCAAACCATGAAGCATCTTGCATCTCAAGTCTCCTTACAGCATAAGCTAAGATGACTTCTCCTATCTCCACTTAGGTCATGCCTTAATAAAGTAATAATAATAATAATACATTTTATTTATATAGCGCCTTTCCCACGCTCAAGGCACTTACAGAATATAAGAAAGAACGGCAGGGTATACAGCGTATAGCATTGTACAAACCAAATAAATAAATAAAGAAGATTAAGACAGTAAATTCAGAGAAAGCCTAACATTCAACAGAATTGATGGTCTAGCACACACATGAGCATCTTGACAGAGAGGTAAACTGAGAGAAGGGGAATGAAGTCAAGTAGATCTAAAAAGCCTTCCTGAACAGATGAGTTTTGAGTTGTTTTTTAAAAGAATTCACAGAGTAAGCTGATTTGATTAATTTCGGTAGGTCATTCCAGAGTCTGGGCGCTATACAGCTGAAGGCCCTGTCGCCCATGGAGTGTAGATTAGTGTGGGGCACATCAAGATTGCCAGAATCGAAGGACCTTAGTCGGTGGGCAGGCACATAGTGATGGAGAAGGTCACTGATGTAGTTTGCCGCGAGGTTATTTAAGGCTTTGTAGGTTATTAGTAGGATTTTATATTCAATTCTGTAAGACACAGGGAGCCAGTGAAGACGGAGCAGGATGGGTGTGATGTGCTCGCTGCTGCTGGTTCGAGTAAGGACTTTTGCAGCCGAGTTTTGAATAAGCTGGAGCTGTGAAATAAGATTAGAAGGGGCACCTGCCAGCAGCGAGTTACAATAATCTATGCGGGATGTGATAAAAGCATGGACAAGTTTCTCAGCATTAGAAAAGGACAGGAAGGAGCGAACACGGGATATGTTACGGAGGTGAAAGTAAGAAAGTTAAAAAAAATGCCTTGTGCTGTGCGTCCACAACAATATATTAAATATTAAAATGTCATCGTGCAGTAGCTTTTTTTGACACTCTGACTAGATGTTTATAAAAAATGCTAAAAGTTTGTGTTTATTTGTCACGTAATTACTTGCCAAGCGTTAGTGCTAGAACCTTGATCTTGGTCTTAATCAAAAACCTCCAATGTAATGCACTGGTCAAGCAAAAAAAAAATAAAAAATGTGGCTACTGGCAACCTCCAAAAAATCATTGGGTTCACGTCTTTCTTATGGCAAACTGATTGAGAAGATGACAGGGCAGAAAGAAAAAGAAGAGCAGTAACATCTGCAGAGTGTCAAGCAAGTTGTAGAAGCCAGTTATGTGATAAGAAGAATAATGACAGCTCCACCATCTGCTGCCCATGAACTCCATGTGTTGCAGCAACCTGCTGGTACTCACGAATTACTGGGGCTGAAACCTTGATCTTGGGAGGACCGGAAGTCCACATGTTTCCTAGTCATTTTATATCTGAACTACTCAGAAAACCTATGGGAAAATTACACTGGACAACAGTGTTCCTCTGGCATAGTCCCAGTATGGACACTCTCTGCTCCAAAAGGGATATCCTTATGGACTACAATACTCAGCATGCCCTGTGGGTGTCCATACTGGCACTATGCCAGAGGAACACTGCCATCTATCATACTGGGGGAGGAACTGCTCTTGCCAGGCAGTCTCCCCGCAACCATCCACTATTCTTTAACCCCAGCTAGGTTATGCCTCCATGTATAATGTCTATCCATTACAGCCTCCTGGACCAGGCCTTCATTCCTCATTTCAGTCAAGGTGCCAGTCCATCCTCCACAATATGTACAATTATAAGAAGAAATCACAAAAATAGGTGATTGCAATGGGAAAATTGAAGGTGATTTTTGTGATCATCAGGCTAAAATCCACAAAATATACCCAAAACTCTTCAGGAAGCAAAATCTGTGCTGTCCAGTGATTCAGAATCTAGATACTCCACCATTACAAGCAACACCATGTGTTAAAGATACACATTACTCAAGAGAATACCTGTCATATCAAGTGTTCATCAGCCATCTTCTTAATACGCCATTTTAATCCAATGCCTTTGATGACCATCCATCCATCTACTGAGCCTGTTTAGTCCAGTGCCAAGAAGAAAGAGAATAGGTGGCACAAGGTAGGGCCAATTTAAAAAAAAAATGTGACAAGAGTCCACACACATATGCACACACAGGTCACTTTCAGAAATCTGATTCACTTAACAGCATGTATGAATCCTTTCAGTCTTAAAAATCACAATCTCCTTTCTACTGATGCTGGCTCTCCATCTGTGCTCCTTACCTTAGTGTTAAGGAACCCAACAGGACACACTGGACAGCACCATGCCTGGAGGTGTTGCTGTCTCTGCATCATTAGTGGAGAGTGTGGTGTGTCTCATAATTCAGCATTTGGCCTTTTCTGTTCCATACCTCCATGTTGCCACTATGACTCTCGATTTTTCAGGATGATCTCATGTTAATATGGAGGTCATACCCAGCTCTTCAAAGAGAGACACTGTGTATTGATGAGAAAGATGCATCTCAGATCTTTCTTTTTTCTATCTTGTAAATGAATCCATCCCTATAATTCATTTTCTCCCACATTACTTACAGTAGCTGTCTGTGAAATGAAAAACTTTCTCTTTTCAGTGATCTTCTTGAACAAGACACTATCTGATTACAACAGGTTCAAATCTCTGCTACCAGAGGCCTGGATTCAGATCAAACACCATGAATACATCACCCCGTGGCTGTCTTAACCACAGTGGCTCAAGTCATCTTCAGAACTCTGCGACAGACCTAAAGAGTTGTAAATTCAAACACTCTGGCCCATCTATCACCAGATCTTTGAACTCTGTTCTGAAAACACGCTACGCAACTCTTGGGAAACTCTTGTTCGGTTTTGTGGTCTCTTTTAAGTAGGAGCGTCTCCCGTCAGTTTTAAATATTCAGCCTATGCCTGGGAGCTCACCTCTTCTGTTGTGCAGTTCAAATCTGCTATGCCAATGTTTCATGCTCTGCCCGACTCTATGACACTGAAGCAGACTCAGCACTTCTTGTCAATCGGTACTCATTTTTTAGCCCTTACATCCCACTTGGCGTCTGCTTTAATTTTCTTGCTGTGATATCAGTTGTCATATTGCATTGAACTTTACAGCAGCACTTACTATTTGCTATCATGAACATTTAGGCTGCACATGAGTTCCCTTTGAACAGTGGTGCTGTGTTTACCCTCACAACTCCAAGCACTTGGTCACTTCTGTAGGGATTTAGCTTATTTTCTCCATATGTTCTTGGAGTTTTCTCTATTCTCCTCCCTTTTAGAGTGATATGTGTGATAAACCACTCAAAATGGACACAGTATGAATGAGCTTTGGGAGTGAGTGTGCACTGTAATGGACTGCTATTATGTCCAAGATTGGGTTGAACTCTGCTTCTGGAATATGCCTTAATGAGCAGAACTGGAACAATGTGTGATTACGAGTTTAACCAAAATGCGACTGTAAACAAGGGACATTATGCAAACTTTCTCTAATGTGCTAATATGACTGGGATCACAAAAGTCTCAACTAACATGATATCAAAAAGACACAGTAGTCATGTAAAGAAAAGCAACAAAGTGTATGCTGGTCTAAAGGGTAAGTCATACTCTGACAGGGGGCCTCTTCATTGTTGAACAGAAAATGCTCTGTGCGGACCAAAATCAGGTCCTCACACTATTATCAGCTAAGTAGAAAGTCACATACTTGAGGACACCAAGGAAACCAAGGAAGCATTTCTTTATAGAAAGGGTCATGGGAATCCTGAAAAAGCAACTGAACCAAGAGGAAGTAATAGAGACTCTCATTTGGAAAATGTGCTTTTATGAATATACCCAAATTGTCTACTGCAAAATCCACCCTTCTTCTGAACCCATTTTTTCATTATAGGCTTCTTTAGAGCCACACCCTATCTTGGCACAATAGGACATGGCCTGAGTCAGTCCTGGGTGAGTCAGCCATTAACCTAATACATGTCGTTGGGATGTAGCTGGGAAACTAGAGGAGAAAATGCCGATATACTGAAAACAGGATTTCAATCAATCAGTTGTAGTGCCTAGTCACTGCATGTGTGGTGTTTATTCACATTCTCCTCATGTCTTTGTGGTTTTCCTCTGGGTAGTCCAGCCTCCTACAACATGCCTCAGACATGTGCATTATCTCCAAACTGGAATGGAACTGGCTCAGTGAAGGGGAGTATATGAGTGGACTCTATGACAAACTGGTGCACCATCTGTGCAACCATGCTGGTTAAAATGGGCTTCAGTCTTACATTGACTCTCAAATAGATTAGAACAATTTCAATGAGAAAAGGGTAATCAGCCCAACAAGCTCATCAAATCCTATTCACCTAAATTCTCAAAAAATGAAATGAAGTTGAATTTTGAAGGTCTATGAAGTTCTACTTGGTAATTTATTCCATGTGTCTCTTTAATATTTAATATTTCTCTAATATTTCTCTGTCTCTTTAAACTTTAATATTTATGTGAAATTTTCTCTTAAGAAAAATTCTATGTGTTCTTGTTGAAAAGTTTATTTTAAAGCAAGAGACAGGATACACCGTACTAATTCAGTTCATAATTTTTAACACATCTCATCTGCCTAGTCACTCTTCTCTGGACTTTCTCTACTGCTGCTATGTCTTATTTGTAATATGGAGGCTAAAACTGTACACAGTACTCCAGGTGGCACCTCACTAGTCAGTTATATAACTTAAGCTTGACCTTGCTTGGACTCCACATGGCAGGCTATTTAAAATGCCATCCTAGTAGCCTTCTTGATTGCTTACACTTGGATGTAGATAGTGGAGGGTCCACATGAATCCTAAAAGTCCTGTCACATCATACACTTTTTTCCATGATTTTCAGCTGCAGACTTCATATACATGATCTTAAGTGAGTCAATGGCAGTCATGCTCCCGTGCTCGCCAGTCACATAGTCTGCCAATCAATCTGCGACTCACCCTGACAAATTCAAACAAATGCTGTCATGGGGTGGTCTCTGCGTGCGTGAAAGCTGATAATCAATGAGCACTCAGCTGAAAGAACAATATATATAGTGCAGTGAGAAGGAATAAGGAATGTGGGTGTTCTGGACCTCACAAACAAGAGAGGCTCATCTGTCTAGTTTTTTGTCTTACGTACCATAATATGATAGAAAAAGAGAAAAAAAAAAAGGTGAGTATGTCTGTTCAAGTGAGGTAAGTGTTTCAGGCTTGTGTTTCTTTCATTGTACCTAAGGTTTACATGTTGTTCTCTGTGCTGAGTTATTATTATTGTTATAAAGTTGACTTTTACTGCTTCTCTACTACTGCACTTTAGTCTAGCAATCAACCTGCTTCTTTGTTTGGTTGTCTGCTACTGCATAGTTTAATTCTATTTAACAAGTGCACCCCGGCTAAGGGATTTAAACTGGTGCAATCCGCTTCCAACCAAGGCAAGTAACTACTGGGTTCCTAGGCATCTGTTCAGGTGAGGTAAGTGCTTCAGGTTTGGATTTCTTTTAGTGATTGTACTTGTGCTTTACATTATATTAAATTCGTTATAAAAAGGTTCAACACTACAGCTGACCTCGCGATATGAGTAAACCCTTTACACAGCCACCAGCTCAGTCAGACAGCACATTATTGGTGGTCAGATAAACTTGCAAAACTTTGGAAGTTCTAAACTGCTGACACAGAGTTGTGTAGTTTGTCATCTCCTGTGAGATCTAGCCATATAATTATTATCCACTGGTGACAAAATTGGCAACTGTAAGTCTGACATCCCCTATGAATAGAAGGTGTGTAATGGGACACCAGCTTTGGTTCTTCTCATGAAATGTACTTTTAAGATTCTGGCCTGACATTGTGTATTCTAATCTACAATTTTTACTTTCCATTTGTAATACTTTACATTTACTTATATTAAATTTCACCTGTCACACGCCTACCAAAGTTAAAATCCTGTTCAAACCCCTCTGAATTGATGAGTCTGGTTCTGCATCATCTGCCATCCCACCTAGTTTGGTTTTGTTTACAAACTTAACCAGGTTATTATTTATAATTTTATCAAGACAATTTATATTAAAAAGATTAAGCAGGTTCCATAATGGAGGAATGGATGGATTTCAGTCCTTAAATTGGCAGACATTCCATCAGACACTGCACTTTCTTGATACCTTTGATCCTTCTAATTCATCAGTAACAACGAAAGATTCCTTTGTTTCAAGAGACTGTGGTCCTGCCAAGAGCAAAGTGGGCAAACCCTAACCAGGGCTCTATTGGGTCTTTCAAGACAACGTGCCTAGGCAGTGGTGTTCAGTGGGGTCTGTGCCTGCCAGTGAGCCCTGGCCATTGTGGGTACACCAGGTCACTCAGCATTGCCCCAACTTGAGAAGACAAAGCAGAAGAAACATTTACAGGAGGAGGAGGAGGAGGAGGAGGAGGAGGAGGAGGAGGAGGAGGAGGAGAAAGAGAAGAAGAAGAAGAAGAAGAGATATTGAGATTTACAGTATGAACAGAGATCAGCTCTCTAAACACACAAGCACACGTTTGCCTTCAGCAGATTTGCTGGACATTTTTTTTATTCAATGTCATTTCTCCTCAAGGGGCACCACTTACCATGGAGCTTAAAAAATACTTTGAAATTACCAGGAATCAAACAAGCCAATAATGTTATAGCATGAAATGCAAGAGAAGGAAGACAACTTCACAAGGCTTTGAAACATTTGTTCACTCCGATATTGCTTAAAGTCCTTCTTTCCAAACAGACAGAGCACAAAGGACTGAAGTAATAAAGCTTATGGTCACAAAGGTCTGTGGCTGTCCCGGAATGTGAAATGGGAAGATAGATGGTTTAATGTCACCATCTGCTAGAGTGATGAGCGCCTTAATGAGGCAGAGGGACTCGGCCGCTAAAATGTACCCCTGAGAAATATTGATTCAGTGTTTACACTTCCTCTTTAGACAGAGGCTCTCCATGACGAAAGGAAACGTCTTTCTTTTATTAATAAAACCAAACTATGTGGTCGTTGATAAAAGGCCTGAGAAAGCTAAAGAACAGATTAGCTTCTTTAAGTCAGTTAAGAAACTGTGGGAAAAAAAGAAAATGCATCTTGGTGAGTCAGCAAACTGGAGGACCAGTAGGTTTGATCATCAGGGAGCACAAGCAATAAATACCCATAAAGAATTCGATGGCAAAGGATGTTTTCCATGTTGCTCAGATGACTAGCTTGTTCACACAGATCCCAGTAGACATGTGTGATCAAATCCCTTGCAAGTGTCACTAGCAGAATGGATGAACCATATGATCCTCTTTGGAATTGTCTTCCTTGATTTCTCCCTTTGTGAGGCTCTGTCTGTCCTGGCATTGAAATCCGGACCAAAGACTCACCTGCTCTCTCTTCTAATTCTCCATCCCTTCATGTAAAATTGTTTAACATGCGAAACTTCTGGTAGATTACTATAAAAGCTCATTTTCATCCCACTCATCCCAATGAGGTTGCAATAGCACCATGCTGAGTTGGAGAGACAAAACCACTTTATTCTCAGCACCTCCCTGGGAATCTGAGATGCTCCCAGCCCATCTGAGAGATATAACCTAATGGGGCAGTGTAACTACACAACCATACCACATCAGCTGGCTCCTCTAAATATGCAGAAGCAGCAATTCTACTCTGAGGTCATCACGTATTGCTGAGCTCTACGCCCTGCCACAGAGATAGACCCAACCAACCCTGCACAGAAACCTCATTTTGGTTACTTATATTCCTGATGTTATTCTTTCTGTCACTAGGTAGTGAGTATAGGTAATACAGTAATGCAGCATGCCCAGTATCTCTTGCTGCCACTTCACCCCCACTGTCAAGTACAACAGCCACACATTTTCTGCTGCAGCAGCACTGATTCGTTGGTACATCTCACAGAAACCTTTGCCCTCACTCAGGATAAGACCCCAACACAAGTAAAGTCCACCACTCTGGGAAATTATCACCCCTTGTAGTTACCAAGTCTGCTTTGCAAAACACCTTTGAATGGTGAAAGCAGTTAAACTCTAATTGTTACTTCTTGGAAATTTCTATTTATCTATCTCAAGTCTGTCCCAGAGTCCTACAATTTCACATTTTTGTTATCACATGCATCTCCAGTTTTAATTTTTACTGATTTACTGATTTGGGTGACCCAATGGTTAGCTACCACATGGATCAAGTGTACTATGGTATTGCCTAGTTTGGATAGAGATTGCGTGTTTCCCAATGCCTGTGCTTATTGTCCTCTCAAATCTCAAAGACATGCGTGTGTCTGTTACGTTAATTATGGAGTGGACATGATTTTGGAAACTGCTGGCACTATATAAAAAGCAAGCTGCAATTAGCCTCGATTACAAGATTTGCTCAAATGGATTGCGATGACCTATAAATAAGCTCTCTGGACACAAATCAGTGCTGTTAAAGTCTTGTAAAGAACAATGCTGTGAGGTGTGGTTCTGTTCCTATGTATTTTGATTATTTCCTTTCTAATGTTTTGTACAGAATTACTAAGGGGCTATAAGATATATTTCGGGTGGATTTTAAACAGAACTAAAGATAAAACACATAAACCACCATTGACAAGACAGAAAGTTTTGTACATATCTTCTTGATCAAAGCTTTTAGACAAAGCTGTTCATCGTCAAAGTAGTAAGCAATTATCTTTGTGCAACATCATAAGGTATGAAGCCCACTTGGCAATCTGGCATAAAGTATGGACAGTTCGAGAGAGACAACAGAGAGTTTTCATTCTGTGAGACTCCATTCACCTGGATGTCAAAGATGTCGTCCCATGCGTGTATCAGGCAAACTGCTGAATTTAAAAGCAGCCCCACAAGACAACTTCTCGTCTGACAGAGGTGTTACCATTATCTCAAATGGAAAATAGTGTTCAAGCTTTATGAATTTTAAGAAAGGCTGTATTTTTATTATGGCATTACTATTATTTATTATCTTCTATCACTTATTTCACTTGGTTAATTTGTTATTCTGTTCTTAATAAATACTGATTAGCATTTAAATTTCTATATTGTGTCTGTACATCTCAACCGATTAACATGAATAAGTGGGTACAAGGCACCTGGGTTTGCAGGCTGATGGGAAACATGCTCAAAAGGAGGACACCATGATGGGAGCAACACATCATTGACATTACCAAAGGTGTATCAGCCTCCATGTTTTTAGGACATCCTCACGAATGTAGGTGTTTAAGTGTTTAGATCAGGGGTGCCAAATGCATTAATCGCAATCGACAGGTAGATCGGAAAGGTAGTGCAGGTAGATCGCATTGCATTCAAAAAATTTTTTTATTAAATGTTAGTCTATCATATATCCTCCCTATGGCATTTGCCACTTGATTGACATACAGGGCGGCCAGTCTGAGATATCTTTTCTTCTAACACACTAGTCATCCCGCACGCACGATCAAACACGTGAGCTACTGCAAAACTCCGGCTATCCAAGTGATCTAGTTAGCCTTCCAATTTATATTGACTAAAGAAGGGATTTAAAAAAAATTGTTCTTTATGGGCTGGATGAGGAATTGGAAGAGGATTTTTTTCTCTCACAATGTCACAATTGAAGTGCGTTTATCTGATCTGTCAATCTATCATTGCTTTTCCAAAGAAGGAAAATGTGGAAAGGCAATTTTAAACTGTTCACAATAGCTACGAAACTGACTTCCTTCCGAAAAGCGATCTGAGAAAGAGAAAGTAGAGGGAAGTAAAATCGCAGTTAATCGGACAGCCGTCATTCTTCACTCGGCTGAACTCAAAAGCAAAGGCAGACACACCGAAGCATCATTCCGGGTGAGTCACTCGATCATTAAGCATAAGAAGTCCTTCCAAGATGAAGAGATGATAAAAGATGCCTTCGTTGAGGCAGATGGCTTGGGAGAAATTCCTGCTGAGATTTCAAGACCCCGGCCGGAGAAAAAGGAGCTTCTCCTTGTCATCAAACATGCAGAATACAAGCAACTTAATAACGATCAATGGCCGCTAGACATGGCATTTTTTTTCCGATCTGACCAACATGTTGAATGAGCTTAATTTACAGCTGCAAGAAAAAGAGAAAACCATGGTCAATATGATTAGCTCAGTTAATGCTTTCAAACGAAAAATGCAACATCTGTCCTCAAAACTGCAGTGTCTTGATTTGGGGAACATCCAAAACCTCGCGTCAGAGCTGGAGACGCAATAGAAGGCATGTGCGCAACTTGACAGCATATGCTACACAGAGCAGATTGAAAATTGTCTGTCAGACTTAATCTAATGGAAAAAAAAGTAACGATTCGAGTGTTGCACAATGTAGCGGAGTAAGAGTAGCGTATCTTCTTCACAAATGTACTCAAGTAAAAGTAACAAGTATGGTGCAGTAAAACTACTCTTAGAAGTACAATTTTTTAAAAAGTTACTCAAGTAAATGTAACGGAGTAAATGTAACTTGTTACTACCCACCTCTGATACTCAGAGTATATATATAGCATTGTTAATGTAGATCATTTTGACCTGTCATTTTAAAAGTAGCTAGCAAGCCGAAAAAGTGTGTGCACTCCTGGTTATATCTGCAGACTCTGTGAAGGTGAGTCAGCCTTTATGTATGTACAGCAGGTTATTTTTGGCGACCAAGGCAGTCTTTGATTGTGTTTTTTTTTTTTTTTGGGGATCCCAGTATGTTTTCCATACAAAAGCTAGCAGGTCCCTGTGTGGCATACTGAGGAGTGATAGGCTGTGCATACATCACTTTTAATCAGTGCTTAAGTGGACAGGGTTTGTCTGTGTGAAAGAGGCCAATGTGATACTATGTGATTTACTATGTGTAATTCGACACAGTTCACATTTTTTTAGATTTAGATTTTAACTTATTTTGACATTTTCAGCTTTTTTTTTTTTTAATGCCTTGATTTTTTTTTCTTTTCATTGCATGCTTTATAGGAAGTGACGCGATATATTATGGTGGTAATAACAACATCTGATATCCCTCAGTGAATATACGTTCTGTTCTTCTCAAATCTTAGTTATAGTTAGTTTCTCAACAAGTAAGCCTTAGCGCTTGGTTCTTGAACTCATTTTTGCTCCTCAGTATTGATTCTGATTTTGTCCTTTAGTTTTGTTTGACAGATCTCATATTTTTCTTTGTTATGACCTTGTCTTTAACCACAATTTTTTTTTTGTTCTCAGGAGAACACGAACCTCATTACAACAAAGACATAACACACAGAGTGAGTTCCACTAACCCCACGTTAATACACCATTGTAAACTGGCTGTGAGTATGGTTGTGTGTGAGAAAGTACACACTGTTTGGGGATTGATCCCACCTTATGGGGCAAGTACCACGTGACACTGAACTGGATTATTCTGATTTGAGTATGTTACATACTGATTAATGCAGATATTTATTACTGTAATATAATGCAGTTACTGGCATTATGGGAATGTTTTGACAACAGGCCAATGCTTAACACTCCATGTGGGATTGCTGGGATCTCAACAGTTGCAAACACTGATCCCAGACCCCTCTTGGATTCTTTATACAGTGATATGACTCCCATCACAGGTCATTTACAGGGTGAGATTTCATTTGCAGCTTTGAATTTCATGAAAACCTTGCATTTTCAAGTCAGAGCACGAAAAAAGTGTTGCAACTGCAAGTGTCTGGGTGAGCTAACAAGGGACATGTCCATGTGGGAAACAAACATATTGGTGGTTTCATTTTGTAGGACACATTGTGTACTATGAGTGCCCAACCCTGGAGCTGGAGGTCTTCAGATTCTAATTAACATCTAAAATAGAAAACAGTTCTCATGGTTAAAGGCAGAGGCCATTTCTCTGCTCATTACATCTGCTATTCTGCTCCGTGTATATATAAACCAACAAAGGGGTTTCTTTGCTTGGAAATGATTAGAAATCTCTGTGCCTCAAGTGTTTTTCTTTCCAAATTTTGTCTAAATATTTTATCAAAAGAGTAGCTTAATGATGAGCACACACAAAGGGAAAATAGAACCAACATTGTCGGCTTTCTGTTGACTAATTTATTTTCGCCCAATTGTTAATTGTCAAGCTTGTTAAAAAAAAAATCATATAAAAATTTGAGATTCTTAATGAGGAAGGGAATTAACACTAGAATTACCAAAGCCTACAAAAAAATTCGGAAACTTGGCCCACCTTAAATCCATTCGCACCTCTCTGTCAGCGTCTTTTGTTTTGTAAATGTGTCGATAAGCACAAGCAGCCTACTATCCCATTCTGCCACTGCCGCAGAAACGGCAAAAAGTTCTCCCAGCTCATGCCTTGTTTATCTGGGAGTGAAATACTGGGAGCTGTATAGTGTAAATAATATATTGTTATTTGGAACACATGCATTTCATGTGTGTTCCATGTCTACAAAGATCTATGTAAGTGTAGCATGACAGAAATGTTGAACACATTCCTAAAAGACAAACTTTTTTCATGTTTAGTACTAATGACAAAATTTTGCCATAAAGTGTATAATGTGTGAAGACTGAAGTCCAAATATCAAATAAGTACTTTCACAAAAGGTACAAGTATAACAAAACAAGTTTGCTTTTATTCAAGACTAGAACCGAAGAAATAGAAATCGGGTTAGTGTATTTTGTTGTTATGACTGCTTTGGTAGTACAGCAGTAAGAACTATTGACTCATAATCAAGAGGTCGTGGGTTCGAGCCTTGCCGCGTCAAAAAAACATTTTGAATAATAGTGAGGTGCTGTTATTGTTACTATTATACAATAAAAACATACATTTAATTTGAGTCTGTTACAACTGGTGTACATGTATGGTACTTGTAAAGGTTAGTGTTTTTTCTTTTTATTTCAATTTATTTCTCTCAGTTGCGTTCACGCTCCCCCCCCCCGATCTGACACTGCTGTTTTGAAATAAAGACGTGCTATAACAGAGGTGAACTCAGATGAGGACGAGGGTTCTACATTCGAGAAAGAGAACAGAAGCCCTCCCCGCAAGAAATGTCCACTCACATATAAGAACAATGCAGCTGCACCAGGCGTAGAGGCGAAAGATGGCACCGTCTGGATGCAGCAAGAGGTCCGACGTCATCCTGCCAGTCAGTCTGCCCCACATCTGTCCTTCAATGAAACAGCACAGTTTACAGAGCTCGCCAAGGTATCATGCAAAGACCAGTTTGTAATTATGTTTTGTGATGGTCTTTATATACATTTGTATGTTACTTGTATAAAAGCCAGATCGAATGTTATTTACCTTGATTTATTTACTTATCTTCCTACAGTGTAAAGTCAGAAGTAAACTGCACAGCTTCCTGTGTTTGATTGACATGGGCATGCTGACAAAATACACATGTACTAAAGTGAAGTGGTCTGAAGCCATAAAGCACTTATTCAAATAAAGAGTCATGGAAATCTGAGTCATGTAGCAGAAGTAGAAACATTGACAACCTTCAAAAAGGATCTGGCTGAGATCTTAGGACAGCTTTGCTATTACCGGTAGCTAAATAAACGAGCTTGTTGGACTGAATAGTCTCCTCTCGTCTGTCAAGTGTCTTCCTTTCTTTTTTATGACTGAGCTTTGGCAATCGGTCTGAATAAATGAAAGGTCAGTTAACAAGAGTAACGTATGTCAAAATGAAAAAATATACTTGGGAGTGAAAGCCAGGAGCAGGATTGTCTTTCACTGTGTATAAAGACCTACACTAATGGGAGTGCTATACGGCTTAGATTACTTTCACACTATGGACTTTTTCTGGGTTTACTAGCTGAGTCTAGAAATAAGAAACTAAACAGTCTCAGATTGGTCCCTGCCTTGAGCCTAAAGTTGCTAGGTCACCTTCTGGATTATAGTGACCTTGTCATGGAAAAGAAGTGTTCAGAGAATGAATTAAAATGAATGACTGGTTGGAAGTCATAGACTAAGCAAGTGGTGAGACACAAACAGGCATCCTTTTGGCCTCCAGTACATTACTGAACCAAAGATTTGCACAAGTGGAGCCAGATACGTCAACATCTCTGTTAGAACTAGCATTACTTTTGGGGTTTCAACACCACTAGTTAACAAAAAATTTAGTGGACAGTGCTTTGGGTTGTGAGATATAAGGATGCATAAAATACCACACTGCTCCAGGCATCACAGAGTTTCAGAAGTGTCCCATGTTTCCAACTTCCTGACTTTTCAGACTGCTCTGTCTGACCTATGTTCACTCTTGGAGTCTTCTCTCCATCACTGATTGTTTCCGTTGAATCCCCTTGGGCCTCTATTGCCTAAACTTTAAACAGCAAACACAAATTACCTACTTTTAATTACATTCCTTGGGTTCATTTTCCCACCAAGCCTTGATGATCCTGCTCAGGAAATATTTACTCTTGGCTGTAAAACAAGGGGTTAAAATATTTATTCTTCACATTTCTTTGCCCATTTTGTAGCACCCCCTTCCCCCAAGTAAGAAATAAAAAAGGACAAAATGTTGTGCTCACAAAAACTGGGCTATCAGCCTCTTGAGAGAGCAAATGGAGGTATCTGTGTGGGTGGTAACGGGAATCTCCATAGTGCAGTAGGAATGCACCGATGGCAAAAATTTCAAATTGTGCCATTCCTTAGTATAATCAACAACAGACATCTTCACGCTCAGCGCCACTGGCTGCTCTGCATCTCCAAACTCCTCACTCCCAAATGAATAAGGACTGGAGTCTGGTACAAACTTTAACAGCTGCTGTCTTGAATTCAGAAACAGGAACAGCAGTCATCTGCCGTGAAAGTGCTAAGAACCCCATGTCTGACTGGACACATACATCTTCCTATCAGCGCCTACTGCTGTTCTTCATTTATTAATTTTTGTATTCCAGCCTAATAAATACCTGTCACAGCCATGTACTTGCGCAACTGTGCTCTATTAATAAAATAAATAAATACATAAACAAGCAAATAATCCATTTGTCCACTTAACTCAGTTTAGAGGTGCAGAAACTGGAACCCAGTGCTTAATTTGTGAATCATGAGGTGTCCAAGTTCACAGTGACTGTCCAGGGGTGGAATGGAGATGCACAGACAATGGCGTTGTTAACATCGAATTACATCTTTGGCCACATAGGCACATCAACAACTTCTACTACATCAGCTGTAATGGGTGACAAGTCCACCTCTGACCATCAGCATGGGCTGTCTATAACTAAGTAAGGAGACATAACTGAGGAATCTACACACAGGAAAAGCCGCAGGGCAAGATGGAGTCAGTTCTCGGGTTTTTAAGGCCTGTGCTGACCAACTTTGTGGCGTCCTTTGTCACCTGTTCAGTCTGTCCCTAAGAGGAGGAGAAGTTGGGTGCATGTGCTGCACCCACCACACAACGAACCAGTCGGACTGGGACCCGAGTGCAGCAGGTGAAACCTCAGTACCACACTGGAACAGTGTGAGTTTTTTTTTTTTACAGTGACTGGAGTGCCAATCCTGCCACCCACCTACAAGTGTCCCCTGCAAATTGGAGGACCTGCTTGCAGGACTGGATGCAGATTAACTTCATACACAGGACGAAATAATTGCAGGTTAAGGGCCTTGTTCTAGGGCCCAACAGAGTAGAGTGCCCCATTTGTACCAGCAATTGCTCAGATCCCTAGCCTCAGAGCCACCACTTCTGCCTCCAGTCTCCTGAAATTACCTCTGCTGTGGAGGACATGCAGCATTTGTCCCAAGTGAGGCACCTGATAACTACAGACCAGTGGCACTGGCACAGTGGGAACCTTTGAGGTTGGTCCTTGACTATATGAGTCCTCTTGTGGTAGACCACCTGGACCCACTTCAATTTGCCTATTGGACAAAGATTGGAGTGGAGGATACAATGGACTATCTGCCTTTGTGCACGACACACTGGTGTAGGATTGAGTGTTGTCATCTCATGGCTCCATAGTCACGTGTTCACATCTTGGCCCAATTGCTGCCTATATGCAGTTTACAGTGACTATAAAAGTATTCACTCCCTTGGAGGTTTTTATATTTTATTTGTTATACAACACTGAACCAAAATGGATTTAATCTGGCATCAACATCGCACACACAAGCCCACATCGATATGGCGAATGCCTTCATCAGAGAAGACCGACGGATTACGCTTTCCGCTATTTTTGTACATTTGGTTATCAGGTTTTGACCTGCACAAGCCATGCATAATGACTTGGGGTACCATAAAGTTTGTGCAAGATGGGTATCCAAACAGCTGAAAGAAATCTAACTATGGTGCATTGTTCAACAATAGTACAATCCCGTAGTGGAGCATCCGTGTTCATTTGACCTTGGCTTCAACTAGACTAATGGCAGACTGCTGCACTGTGCATTTTCAAACTATCCCTTAGCCATTCTGGAGTGTTGTGTTACGTCAGCTTCTATCTGTTCCAGTTACCGTATAATTTTCAAATTGCCTTTACTTTTTAACACTAGTGTATAGAGCAGTGGACCTATTGAGTAAGTGTGGTTTAACTTTTTCAAACTCATTTAGTCCAGTTCTATTTTGGTAGGATGTTGAAGCCTTTCCCACATGGCAGGTAACATCCTGGGGTGAGGCAACAGTCCATAGCAGGACTCACTCACTTCCAATAAAAAAGGAAAAAATTTACAATTGACATTTAACTTACCACATATATTGTTGGGAATTTGGAAAGAAAAGCACAGTTTTTGGAGGAAAAACCCTCATAGGCATACAGAGGACATGCATACTTCACACAGATAGGGTGCTGCTACACTAGTTTGTTCAACATATCTATATCCTCTGGGTTAAGAGAAGTGTTCTAACTGTCAGTCCATTATTTAACCTGCTCGATCCAGTTCGTCATCACAGAGGTCAAAATTCCTCCACTAGCAACAAACAGTGCAAAGCAGCAGCCAATACTGGACGGTGAATGAGGGACTCGCTACAGTTTATTATAAAAAGCAAAATACCCGCGCTTCGCAGCGGAGAAGTAGTGCGTTAAAGAAGTTATGGAAAAGAAAAGGAAACATTTTAAAAATAACGTAACATGATTGTCAATGTAATTGTTTTGTCACTGTTATGAGTGTTGCTGTCATCAAGGATTGGATTATCATTATTTCTTTCAATCAGGTTCGTATTTGGAGGATGTGTTGTGTTCAAGTTACATTCCGTGTTTGTCTAGTCTATCCCTGACCATCTCATCTTCGCTGTCAACCGTTGTAAAGATAACAGGTTTCATTCATTGAAGTGATCACTACCCAAATTGGTACTTGTGAATCTAAGATGTTCAACAGGCATTCCCGGTATTAAGTTGTGGATTTGCCTGCGAATATTTAGCGGCAGTGAGTCTATGAACGTAATTTAAGCTTAAGCTTTACACCTTGCTTTCCTATTGATATGTCTACAAAGGCTTGTTCAGCGTCAGAGGGTTGTTCCTTTCCTACTGCATCAATAAGCAGCTCGTCTTCCTCTTTATCTGAGACATCACACACTGCATGCACGGGTTTACCTTTCCCAGTCCTGCAAAGTCAGTTCATGTGAGCCGCTCGGAGTACATGCATCGAAGGTTCTCAGCTGTGCTTGTGCTATCTTGTGTGATCTTGCGATGTCCACGGCTTTATTTAATGTTAGCTCAGACCCGGCACTTAAAAGTTTCTCTCGCACTTTTGCTGAGTTTGTGCCAAACACTATTCTATCCCTGGCCATCTCATCTTCGTTTGCATAAGCACAGTACTTCACCTGCGAATATTTAGCAGCAGCGTGTCTATTGGATTGCTGCTGATGGACGGCCTTATATGGGCAGGCACTCAATTACGTGGGAGGCGTGATGATGGGGGAACGCAACTCCGCCTCACACGGCGACCAAGCTGCAGGCTATGGCCGTATATGTGAATGTAAGTAGGTTCCAGTTATGACCGTTACGCGTAGAATTTCGAAATGAAACCTGCCAAACTTTTGTAAGTAAGCTGTAAGGAATGAGCCTGCCAAATTTCAGCCTTCTACCTACACGGGAAGTTGGAGAATTATTGATGAGTCAGTGAGTCAGTCAGTGAGGGCTTTGCCTTTTATTAGTATAGATGACCAAAAATATATACAAAATATACGGACTGTTAACTCTCTCAGATCAGTAGTTCAATGTCACAATTCTAAAGAAATTACTTTGCATACAATAATTAGTGACATGCCCCCGTAAAACCCCCCCACCCATCACTCCATTTGCGACATACTGTATAATCTAATTTAGACAATCTGGATGTTTGTCATTGGTAGTGCATTTGATAAAAACACACAGCACTGTCTGCTTTTTAAAAATGTTTACAACATGTCTTATCTTTGAGGAAATGCAGTCTGTGCTGGTTTTACCAACCAACAACTCTGCTTGGAAAGTAATATTTAGAAGAGTGCTTTTGAAAGAAGCCAAACAAACTGCAAGCCTGTCTAACTCAATGAAGCAGAAACTGAAATCAATGCTTGGAATCGAAAGTAGCACTGAAATGTTGTGATCGATTGCAAATACACAAGTGCCTGTGCATTTGGTGGCTGCTGCTGACCCTAATGGATTTCATAAGAGATGCTAGAAATGCTGGTCCTACAGTATTCTGGCAGGAAACGCTGAACCTGAATGCTTTTCTTTCCACAGACTGAACACATTATTAACTGACCAAAGCATTTCAGACAGAATGGCCAACCAATAGATTCAGCTGCTTGATTTTAATTCGGTAGGCTGCTGCATCTCTCAGCACAAATGGAGTTACAAACACTTTCAGACTGAACCTGCAATAACTTTAGTTTTAATGGAGGAGGAAACAGAGTGATTAGCATCCTGGGTTTAAATCTAGTGATCAGTCACTGTCCGGAGCAATCATGTTCTCCTCCTGTTTTGTGGACTTTGTGAAGTTTGTGGGGCTCTCTGCATTTACAATGACATTCAGTTTAGGTTAACTGACAACTTTAAGTTGGCCCTGTATGAATGCTAGTGTGGGTGTATGCACAAGAGGGTCCCATCCAGCACTATTACCTGCTTCCGCCAACTGCTGTCACTAAATGTATTGCTTATTCCAAATTGTTCCTGTGTGTGAATGGCTCCTGTGATGGGCTGGCACCTTGTCCAGTGCGATTTCTTGGCCTTGTGGTAGATGCTGCCAGGATAGACTCTAGCCCACGTGTGGTTCCCTTTAAAGTTGTAAGGGATAGAAGCACAACTCCACACCACTGTCTGCACACTGCAGATTTCCAAGGTAGGAGCTTTAGAACTTTAATTTATTTTCTTCTTACTTTATCTGTCTGGAGCCCCTTTAAAGGAATACTCCACCCAAAAATGATGTTTGTTTCTTACCCCACATGGTTTGTGATCATGGCCGAGAAAACTTTAATCTCTTGTTTTCATGCAAAATGTAGATGAGAAAGTTTCTGATTAAATAGGAGTCTATTGTGACTAACACTGGATAACAGCAAATACTGTCAAAAAGTCCATGGTAAAAAAGTCTCTCGTTACTCGTGTTGCATATTCCACATTGCAAGGCATCCAGCCATATGCTCACAACATCCCAAACAAACATATTTTAATTATAAAAATGTTAAATAAAACAGAATACGCAAGCCTTTGAATTCTAAGGCTGTCTCCCGTCATTAGATTTATATTCATATCCACAACTGTAGTAGTGTGCATTATTCAACAGCACTCTGTGAAGCTCCACAGACCTTCTGCTTCTCAGATATACACAAGTATGAGGCATGTTCTCTTTCTGGTAATGTTTTTAGTCACTTTTCTTTAAATTTTAGTGTTTTAATGTCTTTCAGCGCACACTTTTTTGCTGATATCATATGAAGTGCAATTCTAACCAATGAATAAGCGGGTAATGGGCTGGACTCCTGACCAATTAATTAGTCAAGGAGGTGGGTCTTCAATTCAAATTTTCAGACACATTTGAGCGCATTCCATTTTTGTTCATGAAAGGTATCCCAAAGTTGTTTATTTAGAAATGTTTTATTAAAAATCCATGTGTTTGGGATGCTGAATGGATGACTTAGCCTATGGATTATGCAACAGGAGTACAAAAAAATGAAATAATAAAGAGGAAACTAAATAAAAGTATATACATTGTGTGATAAAAACAATGATAAAAACAGTATACAGGTCAAGTCCTGTTATAGCGAATAACGCAGTAAGAAATTTTCAGAATAACAAATACTTTTTACTGGCCTGGGCAAATGTTCATACAACATCATGTTAAACGGATTTCATTTTAACAATGCCAATAACCAATTTTTTTTTTTTTTTTTACCAAAAATGGCCACTGAAGATAATAATGTGATGCAAAAAATACTTAATGCTGCGCCTACACTTTCGGCGAGTCTCAGAAAACATGCAACAGGCTGATTCTTTCTTGTTAGATCAAAAGAAAGTGACAGTCTGTTGTGAAATTTCTGTTCCTGGGTAGTCTCAGCAAGGCCGAATTCTGAGTTAATGCTCCACCCAGCATCCACGTGGGTAGTTGTGTCATGTGCGGATACTGTACTGTTTGAGTTTTATAGCGTTTCTCAAAGTTTTCTTTGCAAGCAACAAAAAAAGTGAGAAATTGCATCAGTTTACTCTGAAAGAAAAATTAACAATCCTGGAAAATGTTGATTCCAGAAAGAAGAAAAACGGCATAGTGAAAGCATTTGGAATTGTGCCTTCAATGCTGTCAACAATTTTGAAGGCTCGAAAGTAAATAGAAGCATATTTGTATTTCCATAAAAAAAAGTTATATCTAACATCTCATTTTCATTCTGAATTCGTATTTGTATTTCTATATATAAAAATACTTGCATCTAACATCTCATTTTCAAATAAAATATTTTTTGCAGTTTAAGAAATGCTGTTTTTTTGTATTGTCAAACTTGAGTCACATAGTTAGTTGCATGAGAGACAGAAAGGTGAGTCCAAGTTGGGTATTAAATGTTCTAAACGTCACATGGTAATACACAGCAAAGCAGCTATGGAGCTGTTCTTGTGCCACTGCCATTAGAAATGCCGAATCACTGGTGCCCCCAGTCACAAAAGTGTACGTATTTTTCTCATATTCATTATAACAAAATTTCTGTTATAACAAAATATTTTTATTTTCCCATGAATTTTATTACAACGGGATTCCACCTGTAATTGGAAGACATCTATACTAATCAAAGCAACAAGCTAAAACAGAAAAAGTCAATCCCATGTGATTTGGGTGTCCTGTTTATGGTGTGCACAGATTTTTCTGGAAATATCTATTTAATAATATTTCAGCAAAAATGCACACGATTTGCATATAACTGGAGAGATGACATGTGGATTATGTGAAAGGAGTAACATGAGATCTTTTGCTGTTGTACAGCCCTGGTCACCATTGACTTATATTATAACATAAACGTTTTTTCTCTCAATCCTGCATAAAAACATGAGATCAAATTTTTTTCTAGGCCGTTACTATAAACTACATGGGGTAAGTAACGACAAAAATATAAATTTTGGGTAGAGTATTCCTTTAAGTTTGAAGATGATGTGGGCATGGCCTGCTTCTGCGGGTTTGTCAGCTGTTTTTAATTATTTTACTTCTTCTTTGACAATGTGGGTGGTTGTGCATAACAGAAGTTAAGACCCTGGGCTCTAGCAACCTTTAAGCAAATTTTACAGATCCAGCCTGCTGTCAAAGTCTAACTTGGTTCTTAAGGTTGAATGAGAATGTGTATTTTATGCATCCCACCCTGTTCTCTCACTCTCTTACAAATCACCAGATTGCCTGCCAACTATAACAGTTTGTGGCTAATTACTGGACTCCCACAGATCCTTAAGTATTTGAAATGACCCATGCCAAGGCGGACACTTGCAGCTTGTTAGGCACCCAAACAACACTTTTTTCATGTGTCCTACACATTTTGGAAGCCTGCAGGCCACTAGCGTAATCCAAAACAGCCATATGATGGTTAAAGAATTCTCAAATGAATCAACATGTTGGACATCTAATTTCTGTCAACATTCCAAGGTAAAACAATGTTGGTGACACCCATATACTAGCAGTTCCACATCCTCAAGCTATCTGAGCACATCTTCACAACCTTGCCTTAGCAATGTTAGACAAGTGTGGGCAAGCAAAGACACCCTTCAGTCACTTTGAGAATGTTAATGACGTCAGACAAGGAAAAATTAAAATACATTTGTGTGCCTGGGCAATTGATCTTTATTGTGACAGCTGACAGAAAGCTTTTTGCATCATGCAATGAAGAGCAATGCAGTAATTTTAGAGATTAAAATCTTACAGTTCCATCGCAAATGGAGCCCTGCAGCAGAATTTAAAGGTGGATTAGAGGTCTGATAGTATCACTTTTGAGAATGTTCACGTTCCAATGTAACTTGTAAATTTCACCTTTTTAGTTTTGCCACTTACGTTGATGAAGTGGGTTTTAAAAGGCAACATTAGGGTGGCACTGGGTGCAGTGGTTAGCACCGTTAACTCTCAGATCATGTGTTCTGGTTTTGAATCACTGGGTCTCTGTACATATGAACTTTGCTGGACCTCCACATATCTGTCAAAATTGTCCTCTCACATTCCCAAGATGTGCAGGTCAATTGACTTGGGGACTCGTCAATGGATTTGAGCGGGTCTGAGTGCTTGTGGGTCCTGAGATGCACTGGCTTCCCATCCAGGACTGGCTCCTGCCACAAAAATCTTCTTCCCAAATGGCTCTGAACTGGATGAAGTCTGAGAAAATTAAAAACCACTTAAAAGCACATTTCTTGTGTTCCTTTAATTTAGAATAGTGTATACTAGCCAATTGCAAGAACAATGATACTATGTGTCTGAAGGAAAACAAAAATATAGGGGCATTAGGAGAATAATACATAAATGAAATGCAAGCAGGATAATAATAAATAATAATAATAATAATAATAGAAAACTAACACAGACCAAATGGACATCCCCAAAAGAAGTGGTAGGCATCATCTCAATGATCTCGAGAGCATGTACAAAAGTGTGATTGTCAGCCAATATAAATACATCAAACTTGGACAAATATATGACTCATAAGGGGACACGAAAAACAGAAACGGAAGTACTCTCTTGTCAAAATCTGTTAAGAAATTAAGCACCAATACTTCAAGCTTGATATTTGTACCCAAACAACAGCATACCGTTTTGAGACCATCAAAAAGTGATTGCTAAAAAAAAAAAAAAAAGAAATCAACAATTTCTCCTCAAAAATGCCGCACAGTTAGTTCTCCAGACAGACATTTACCAAGAAAATAACCTTTGGAAGGTTTGGAAGATCTGGGTTGAAGGGCCAAACTGAGAGTCTCCTCATGTTAGCTGAAGCTCAAGCACTTACCATATGCTATCATCAGAAGAATTTTTTCAAGATAGATGTTGTTACCAAGTGCAGCATATGTCAATGACAAGAACACATCAGTCATATTGTTGCTGAATGATTATGCCTCGTGCCAAAAGAATATAAACATTGACACAATTGGATAGCAAGCTACCTTTGAGCTTGGCCACCTAGTGCCTGATCATTGGTACCATCCCCAGCCTGAAAAGGTCAGCAAGCTGGATAACACCACTGTTATGTATGATAGGGGCATAAACACCGATCATACCACTGGAGCCAACTGAAGAGGTGATGTCTATTCATCAATGTAGCAGTTTCACATGACACAAATCACTCTGTCAAAGAGGTAGAAAATCTAGGCAAATACATAAACCTCAAGGTTGAGATTTTGTGCAAGCGGAGAACGAAGGCTCATGTGATTCCAGTTGCAATCAGTGCACTTGGAACTGTTCAACTAGGTCTCAAAAATATCTTGATTACCTACCAAGTAAAGCAAGTGCCACACAGTTACAGATCACTGCACTCCCCCCCCCAGCACTGCTCAAATGCTTTGTAAAGTCCTGAACATCAGAAAATAAGACCTAAAGAGCCCAGTGGGTTCCCAATTTAAAGCAACCAGCACCAGGGAAGAAAAAAAAATCCACTTTAATAAAAGGATGAGTGTCTGCATTTACATCTGGTTGCTATGTCTCTATCATTCCAACAGATGGCACATAACAAACATTTGCAGTAATAAAATGCATTACATTTGTCATTCCAATAGATGGCACACTGCAAAAATGAACACTGCTTTTACGAATCCCATACCAAATGGCATGTATCAGAGGCATAAATATTATATAGTGCACTACAGACATTAACCCTCAGGTCTACATTGATTACTTAGATTTCAGCCCATCTTATACGGGTAACACAGCTAGTAAATAATAATACTGCTACTATTTATAATAATAATAATAATAATAAATCTAAAAAGAAAACTGAAAAACCGGGTTATAACAGTCAGCAGGGCACACTTTTCACACTGTGGTCAAAGAGGCAATGCTAAGAAGAAAGCATGTATTCACATAAAGAGGCGGAAAAAAAAATGTGAGAAAGTCTTTGTATGAACCTAAATCAAATGGTCACACTCCTCACAGGCTTGTGAAAGCGATCACTGCAGATTTGTTTCAGCTTGGCAATTAACAGTTTTATTTCCCCATAACTCCTGGAGTGTTTGCTTATGACAGAAAACAGGAAACATTTCTTTACAAAAGACAGATGAGGACCAGTTTTAAAGCAATTTGCTCAGCAGTTTCACTGAAATGGACATCCTGCAGTTTTTAAAAAATTGTGAGATTTGAGTGCAGTAGAAGTTGAATAATTTAGAACATAAAAGAATTTTGATTAAAAAGAGGAAATCATTTATCCTTCAGGATCGTTTGGATTGTTGATAGCTAAGTTGTACCAATATCTTCCAAGACTTGTTTGAAATTACACCAGCCCTTTGGAAGTTTTTGACTAAATGAGGGTGTATCCATTTTTTAACTATAGCGATATGCATGAACTGCTATGGATTACAAACACACTGTTTGAACAGATTATTAGGAACACCTGCACACCTGCTTATCCTTGCAGATATCTAATCAGCCAATCATGTGCCAGCAGTGCAATGCATCAAATCACGAATATACATGTCAGAGGTTTCAGTTAATGTTCACATCAAACACTACAATGGGGAAAAATGCAATCTCACTCATTTCGACCATGGCATGATTGCCGGTGCCAAACAGGCTGGTTTGAGTATTTCTAGAACTGCCTCTAAAGTTTACTCAGAAATTTGGAAAAAAAAAGTGAATAAATAAATAACAATGAGAGACAGTTCTGTGGTTGCAAATACCTTGTTGATGAGAGAGGCCACAGGAGAATCGGCAGACTGGTTTGAGCCGACAGAAAAGCTGCAGTAATTCAAATAACCACTCTGTGTAACCTGGGCGAGCAGAAAACCAACTCGGAATGTACAACATGTTGAACCTTGGGGCAAATGAGGTACAAGAAAAGAAGGCCGTGTCAGGTTCCACTCCTGTCAGCCAAGAATAGAAATCTGAGTCTGCAGTGGGCAGAAGATCATTAAAACTGGACAGTTGAAGAATGGAAAAAATGTAGTCCGGTCTGAAGAATCTCAATCTCTGCTGAGGCACAAAGATGCTAGGGTCAGAATTTGATGCCAACAGCACGAATCCATGCACCCAACCAGCCTTGTGTGAACTGTCTAGGCTGGTGGTGGTAGTGATGTAGAGAATTTTGGCTGTCGCACTTTGGATATGTTAATACCAAATTAATCATAGCTTTAATGTCACAGCCCACATGAGTATTGTTGCTGACCATGTGCATCCCTTCATGGCCATACTTTACCCATCTTCTAATGGCTACTTCCAGCATGATCATGCACTATCACACAAAGCAAATATCATCTCAAAATGGCTTTATGAACATGACAATGAGTCCAGTGTTCTTCAGTGGTATGGAACACCATTTGGATGTGGTAGAACAGGAGATTTGCAGCATGAATGTTCAGCTGTCAAATCTGCAAAAACTGTGTGATTTAGTCAGGTCAACATGGATCAGAAACTCAAAGGAATGCTCTCAACATCTTGTGGAATTAATGCCACAAACACTTGAGGCTGTTTTGTGAGCAAAAGGAAGTCCTCTCCAGTATTAGAATAGTGTTCCTAAGAATTTGCTCATTGAGTATGTTAGTAGAAAAACAGAAATAAATAAATAAGGGTTTTGGATATTTGCCATTTCCATAAGAACAGAGCCTACAGCTACAGCATAGTACAAGAAGCCAGGATAGAATTTCACCATCCTGGACCTTAAGGACCCATTCATCTCAAGTTTTCATGTTGATCTATTTTAAAATCAAATGACGTTTTCCTTTTCATTAGGGTCCCCGCAGATACAGTAGTTCAAGGGGTCTAGTGTTTTGATTATGCTTCTATCTATCACATGGCACATTGGCACACACATCTATGCTCCCTCACAGAAGGCCAATTTAGAGCTGCCAGTCAATTTAACCTGCTTGACTTTGGGAAGTGGAAGGATAATTGGAGCAATTAGATAAAAAAAAAATCAGGAAGACATAGAAATAATGTGTACACTTCACAGTAAGAATGACCAGGCTAGGATTTGAAACTTGGTCTCTGGAGGCATGAGGCAGATAACCACAGCAAACTTAAAAGGAATTAAAATGAAGCAATGGCTACTAATACCCTAAACATCATTTAATTAAATTTTCATGTTTGTGTTGAGTATCCTTTGGAGGCTAAACGGTGGTTAATCCATGTAATCCACCTGTCAAGTATGTCCACTTCCACAGAATGTCAGTAGATGGTGCTGTGCAGCTCTCTACACAGTTGGACACACACATATCTGCTATCGCTGTGTGTTTTTCCTTGTTTGTTTTGGGTTTCATAGGAATTGAACAATTTGAATTTCTCCACAAATCCTGGTGAGTAAACAGAAATGAAGGCATTTACAAAATTGAGAAACATTAATTTGTTACAACTGAACGATTTGCTATTTTTTTGATGCTGTATTGTTGTTACTTTTCTGAAATAGTTTTCTCTCCAATTTAACACTCTTCATGTTTAAATCAAGCCACCCAACATTACAGTGTCATAAATGCAACAGCTAAGAGATGTGAAACAGATGACTTCCTGACAGGCATGCTAGTTTTGCTCAGCCTTGTTGAACATTTAAAATTACATTAGCCAACTTTACCAGTTATTCCATAGAGCTGAATATCATTTTAATATGATAAAAATATTAAATTTAAAATATTCAGTTGTGCTAAACAAATCACTTATTACAGCACCATGTGTTCTGCGGAGCAGATAGAATGTAAAAGGTACCGGGAGAATAGGTGTACATCAAAACCAGCTGATTTAATTACTAAGAATTCTAATCTATCTTTTGCTAAATCACAAAACAAAACCCTAAATCATTGTTGAAGTACACACCAATTTGTCTTTAACCGGAAGAAGCAAGAAAAGTAATGGTACCTGTAGAGTTACGTGTAGACTGATAATATTCTAATCTCAAATGATTCAGTATGTCAGAGGTGACCATTTATCGTGTCACATGATGTGTATATTATGCTAATTCAATAGTAATGTGGTGCCAACACACCACAAAATGAATTAATGGGCTACTTCATAACAGATAATCCAGTTATTAACAACCCTGCTAAAGATGAAACAAAATAATTAAGTTGTATCTTCATACAAGAAAATGACAAAAGGCGAAGACTAAATGAACAGACTTACTGACTAAGAGGTATGGCAAAGACACAGACTGAAGTGTTCTTGTGATTCACCCAACAGATAGACGCTAAAGTCATGACAAGCGTTCAGGATTGAGCAGAACAGCTGATCAAGTAGTTAACTGGAAAAACTACAAAGGCTGGAGAAATGAATTTTTATAAACCGGCCAAGTGGTGGGTGAAGTGTTTATAAATAAGATTAACGGTTCAAAGTGTTTTGTATCACAAAAAACAGCTGCTTCAGGAAGAAAGGTAAATTCAAGGCAAGCTATGACCAGTCATTTTAGCCCTGAGAGGATATGATACTAATGATGGGCTCCTATCATCAAGCTGGTAATGGAAGTACATATCAGGGCCGAATGACAAATGCTCAGTGGTGCTTCTTATATTTTAAGGTTATGGATAAGGGTCAATGGTAGTCAAAAGGCATTACAAGGCAAACTTTTCAATACTGGTGTATAGGTCAGCAAGATGGACTGGTTCAAAATCACAATAATGCAATGCAACAAAAATGATTCTTCAAATAAAAATGTCACTTAAAAAGCGTTTTTATACTTTCCTTATGCAGAGCAGTGGCAAACAGTCAGTATCCAAGTTAGCATACAGGTGGTGTGTAAATATTCTGGTCACTTTCCAAAATGCCAGAATCTAAGTGAGCTTTTCTGAAATCTTTAAGTTCCTAATGAAGTCAATATTTTCAAGGTGCTTAGTTGACCAGCCAAGCTTCAAGAGTTCACATTGGATTTTTATTTAAAAGATCAAATTCCCTGCAGGTGGACCGAAGCACCATTAATGTCTAAACTTGGTGGTCTTATCATCTGTAAGGAATATGGCTGTGTAACGGGCTAACAAATGACTAAAGTAAATGAGCAGCTTATGCTGCCACGGGATTTCCTATTAAGAGACCTTCTGAAAGATCTGGAGAAGCCTCCTACTAGGGCAGGCCAAAAGGAGCAGTCAGCATTTTAACTCATAGACAGTTCACAGGAGTTAATAAAAAGCCCCTTTTAATCAGATTATACACTAAATAACCAAATATGACCATCTCCTCACAAGGAAGAGGCCCTGCTACTTCAGAGGTCTACTTGAGACAGTTTATAAACAGCACCTGCGCAATGCATGTAAGGTTTGAAAAAAGAAAGCTGAAGGTCGGTATTTAGATAGATAGATAGATAGATAGATAGATAGATAGATAGATAGATAGATAAATAGATAGATAGATAGATAGAGTGTTTTTATTCACACTGCGACAGACAGGCAACCTCTTCTAGAATTGCTCCTGCCTTTTGCCCTATACTTAATGGGTTGGCTCCAGCTTACCCATGACACTGCTAAGGATAAACTGGGTTTAGACAATGGATGGATGAATGGACGAATAGAATCCTACAAGAATCTGACAATGGTAACAATTGATGCTCCTATGCTTTAGCCAGCACCCTTCACCTCACCTTTAGACTTTTGCCAAACTGTCAGACCAGACTCATTCATTGCACTGCGCTCATTTTGCTAACACTTGGTTTGCATCCTGGTTGTTCAAGAAAACCCTAAATGTATGCAAGGGAGGCAGCTTAAGGGCTGTAATGAATACAGTTGCCCACCAAGCCTGGGGTTGGCACTGCTTTTTTGATCCTCTTCCTCTTTCTCCCTCTGCAGACCGGTTGATTGACGGCCCTTCCATCAACGATGTAATTTCTGGTATCTGTCCTCCCGGACCCATCTCTTCCTACTGACTTTTACCATAACCCAGAAAAACAACTATGTGCTTCAGTTCTGTTTTGGGCTTGTATCTGTAAGGAGATCTCCACAACTAATTGCATTTTTATTTTCACAAAACCTGTCAAATTATATGGGGTTACTAAGGTGGTACCACAACTCTTTATCTGTGCTCTTTGTACCATTTTACATGGCATAACCAGAAATCTCACCAGACTTGCCTAGACTTTACAGCTTGTTGACTTGACTCTTCACTGGACTCCAGTCATTTCACCAACAGATTCTCTCTTGGCTGGCAAATGAAATAACTGAAAATGTGAAAGCTACTTCTTTATTTCCTGCAATTTCTTACTTTATAAAAAAATAGTTTTTTTAATATGTACAGGCAAAATGCATGAATTTCTGGCAAAATGCTCTTTTGCAAAAGTACAGCAATGCACGGATAGGAACCGTGTTAACACAAGATCAAGCTTTTTGAATTTAATGTTGAATTCCACTCATTCACAAGATAAAAGCTAATTTCCACGTGAATGCGTTTCCTCTGGGTACTCTGATTTTCCGAAAGTATCTATTTTACAATATTTTAGCCAATGATAGGTTTTACATGTTGTAAGCATGCAACAAGGTAATCTGACATGTGGATTATGAGAAAGAAGTAATGTGAGAAGTAACATTTCACAGATGTTTTTAAATTGTTTGCTGTGATCCTGTGTTGGTCCCCATAGACTCCTATTCTATTAGAACATTTGTTATCTCTGTTCTCCAATAAAAAATTAGATTAAAAAATTAATTTGTTGCTTGGGAGTCCTAATGTAAGAATAAAGGATGTTGGGTTTATTTATCCATCCATTCAGTTTTCATAACCTGCTTATCCAGGGAATGGTCATGGGGCAGCTGGAGCATATTTCACCAATCATCACATACAAGGCAGGAACAACACCTGGACAGGGTGCCAGTCTATCACAGGGTGAACACATACTAGGAATAAATTAGCAACACCAATCCACCTCACCTGCATGTCTTTGATCTGTGGGAAGAAACCTGAGCGCATGGAAGAAACACAGGCAGAAAACATGCAAAGTCTACACAGGGAGTACCCGGCACACCAACCCTGGTCTCCTTATCACGTGGTGTTACCACTGCATCATTGCACGACACTGCTGCCCCTAGTATATTTATAAAGATAATATTTTTGATCATCTCCCTTATTATGAATTTTCATTGTTGTGCTTCAATGTTCCACACAGTCAAAATGAATTTTAAAAAGGTTGAAAATAACTCAATTACGCTGTGCAGTGATATCTTTTCATGCCATTTATTCCCCAGAGGGAGAAACAACAGAGGCTTTCTTACGATTTAAAGATTTCCAATTTAAGATGGGCTACACATAGGACCATGTACCCCCCAGTCCCCTTTTTCTTCTGACGTGTTCCTTCCTTCAAATTAATCTTCAGGGAGTGCCTTTCGAGATACCCAACCCTCAGATAGGTTCTCACTGTTCTGTTGTCTGCCACTTAAACTGGACCCTTTCCCTTTTCCTGTGCTGTTTAATTTTTAAAAGGTGGCACATAACTGTTTATTTTACACAAAGTTGTTCCCCTTTGCTGATCAGCTATAACTGTTGTGGACATGTTGGACCCGGACACCGACAGGCTGACACAAGATGTCTTAAAACACACACGTTTATTGACAACCCGTAACCCAAAACAACACACAATGTACAAATCGCCCAAAGCTCAGTCTCTCTTGACTCCTCTTCTGCTTCTTCGGCCGCCTCCAACTCCTGTCTGGCAAGCTCCATCCTTCTCCCACCCGACTCCGTCTTCCTGATTGGAGTGAGGCGGCCCTTTTATTCAGTCCCAGGATGTGTCGCAGGTGTGTCGGAAGCACTGCGAGGGAATTCAGTGTTCCTTCCGGCAGCACTACCAAGTGTGACGGAAGTGCTGCATATTCAAGTCCAGGGGCTATCCAGGCGCCCCCTGGCGGTGGCCACGGTGTAGCATAGGGTTAAATCCCCCATCTTAGTGGCCCCGTACAACCCAGGTGAGCTACCCCGTTGTGGCCCCGGGAAAACACAGCCCTTCTTCCGGTACTTCCGTAGTTCCGGCATCCCGGTGGGGCAAAGTCCCTGGACATCTGTCACACTGTATTAAAACATTAGAAATATTTAATGAGAATGAGCCATTCACTCCAACATAGCTTGTCAATCATATTCACTAGCATCAAGCAGACCTTTGATAGAATTAATGGGGGCTATCTACTAAAATACTTGGCCATTATTATAAGAATTATCCATCCATCCATCCATTATCCAACCCGCTGAATCCAAACAGGGTCACGGGGGTCTGCTGGAGCCAATCCCAGCCAACACAGGGCACAAGGCAGGAACCAATCCAGGGCAGGGTGCCAACCCACCGCAGATTATAAGAATTAGATTTATTTTATTTTCTAAGGTGGATATTCAGACTATGGTAATATGTTCTTATAATTATTTATCTGGGTTTGATAAGTCTCCAGTTGTGAAAATTATCAGATCAATTGAAAAACCGAAAGACTAGAATGTCACACCACCTTGGTAGGAGTGTACCAAATTCACAACAGGTTGAAATCTAAGTAATCAATGAAGATGTCAGTGAAAACATTTGCAGTGCACCATCTATTGGAATGTATTATGTAGTGCAAGTAGTGAGAAGTTAAGCAAAATGGCACCTTTTAGTGGCTATCTAGAAAGATTACAATATGCAAACTTTCGAGGCAACTCAGGCTTCTTCTTCAGGCAATTTGGACTTTAAAAGCACTAAACATAAAAACCTGTAGGCATTACTGTGTTCTAGGACAGCTTGGCTCTTACAAACCTTTCTACACCTCTGCTTTAAATAACTGCAAATAATCAGCAATTTAAACAGGAAACCTTGAAGCTGATGGCATAGAAGAGAATAGGCCAGCACCAGCCACTACAGTTTCTTATGACATTCACAGCAAATGCACTTCTCTTGGAGCCATGCAGATTCTCTGTGATTACTTCCTCTGAATGCATTATGTTATTTAATGCAAATGAGAGTAGCCCGATGTACTGGTTAGCACTGCAGCCTTAACTTGAATTCAGCGTGTGGTTGTCATCTGTATGGAGTGTGCACATTCCCCCATTTCTGTAAGAGTTTTCCTCCTACATCCCCAAAGATGGGAGTATCAGTTTAATCTGGATTATAAATTGTCAGCAGACCCTGCAATGCACAGCCCCACCAAGGCCGATTTTTGCCTGATGTGTTGAGAGACTCAAGTGAACCTGTACTAAGTGAATTTGAAAGTGTATGTAGAGCAATTATGAAACATACATTTACAGTGATAAGGTCAGCACAGTGACACAGGGGTTTAAATCACTACCACTAAAGATCCAAAGTCATGGATTTGAATCCCATGGATGACTGCTGTCTGTATAGTTTTTCCATGTTATTCTTGCCATGTCTGCAGGGGGGGTTCTTATTTAGATACTCTGGCCTTCTTCACACATTACTGTACTGCCAAGATGTTGGGAATGGCAGACCACAAATGCAATTTCAGAAGATGAACTGTAGAAAAGTCATTCTTATTCAAATCCAGGAAATTAATCATATCTATCATCAGACACAGGTACATAAACCAATCTTCTGGTTAAAAGCACAGTCATTACATCCATTAATTAACAGCCATAAATGTGCGCCAAATACACTGATAGAATCCCAATACTAGGAGGGCAAGTGTTTTGAGCTACAAAAAACATTTATTTCTATACCACATTTTCAAATTACATGTACCTCAAAGTGCCTTATAAGTGGTTAAAGAAATTGCAAGTAAAAAGAAAAATAACAAACAAAAAATACATAAGTATGCAAATGAATACTGTACTAAAAATAATAAATAAGAATAAATCAATATCCATCCATCCATTATCCAACCCGCTATATCCTAACTACAGGGCCACAGGGGTCTGCCGGAGCCAATCCTAGCCAACACAGGGCACAAGGCAGGAAACAAACCCTGGGCAGGGTGCCAGCCCACTGCGGGGCGTACACACACACACACACACCAAGCACACACTAGGGGCAATTTAGAATCGCCAATGCACCTAACCTGCATGTCTTTGGACTGTGGGAGGAAACCGGAGTGCCCGGAGGAAACACATGCAGACACGGGGAGAACATGCAAACTCCACGCAGGGAGGACCTGGGAAGCGAACCCAGGTCTCCTAACTGTGAGGCAGCTGCGCTACCCACTGCACCACCGTGCCGCCCCATAAATCAATATACACTTGCATAATGCAGGTAAACAACTAACAGATAAATCATGTAATAAATTACTAAATTCAACTTGTTAAGTATGATCCTATCGTCAGCTGGCCAAGTTGGACAGAAAAATAAAAACTTCCAGTAGTGAGATGATGGAGAAAATAAACCTGGGTGGGTTCCAAGGCCAAAGCCCCCACTGCCACCTTAAATGTCATCGTGGTGGTGACATCACTCGACACAGCTTTCGAGTGATTTTGCCTAGAAACCTGCAAACCACTTTCTTAATTATAACACTCATAACTTCCAAACAAACAATGTGGTTATTTCAAAACAAATAATTTGTTTTATAAATGGCATAAAAATAATAAATAGTAAAAATACTTAAAATCCTTGATATCAGAAACATAGAAATTATGCTATGCTGAAGCCAGTAAAATATGAAGAAAATTTAGAATTCACAACAATAACCCACGTGTACCGGTAAGTGTGTGTGTAAGTAGCCTGCTGCTCCATTCAGGGCTGATTTGGGCCTTACGCACAATGCTAGCAGGATTAGATTAAAGGAATAACCACTGAAAAATTATATTGCTTACCTCATGTAGCTTGTTGTGATGGCCAAGAAAAAAATTGAATCTCATGATTTCAAGCAGAATGAAGATAAAAAAAAAAAATGCTTCAATATAAATTTACGGTGACCAACATTGAACAGCAGTAAACAATACCAAAATGTCCATGCAAAAAAAAAAAAAAAAAACCTCATGTTACTCATCCAGTCATATACTCACAAACTTCCCAAACACATGTACTGCATTTCTACAGAATATTGTTTAATGAGTCACATCCAGGAAACGTTCTTGTGAACTACAACAGAACGCACTGCGATCTGCAATGCGAACGAGTGCTTGAACTGTAGACCTGCCCTTCCCCACTACATTGATCTTCAAACCCACAAATGGAGCACTTCAGAATTATTTAGTGGCAGGCTGTGATACTGCATGGGTGACTAATACTTGTTGAAGTATTGCGGATATGCACAAGTCTGAGCCACATTTCCTTCTTGATAATGTTTTCACTTGCTTAGATTAGCTGAACACATCTCTCAGTGAATTTTGCACATGAAATGCAGTGCCAGCCAATGAACAAGCTGTTATTGGGCTGGACGTGTGACAGTGAATGAGGGGGAGACAGGTCATGTCATTTTCTAACCCACTTAATCCAGACCAGGGTCATGGAGGAGGGCTGGAGCCTATTCCAGCTAATACAGGGCGCAATGCAGGAACAACCCCTGGACAGGGCTGTAGTCCCTCATAGGTTAAACGCACACACACAATGGGGCCAATTTAGTGTCGCCAGTTTACCTAATGTGCATGTTTTGGAAAGTGGGGGGGGGGGGGTGAAATCGGAGCACCTGGAGGAAACCCCCACACACACACGGGGAGAACATGTAAACTTCATGCAGGGGGAAGACGGATCTTCAATTCAAATGCTCAGGGCCGTCTGAGTGCATTCCATTTTAGTTCACAAGAGCATTTTCGGAAAGTGACCTACTTAACAATATTTTAGCTAAAATAGATGTACGTTATGGGGTAAGAGTAACTGAGATTTTTTGATTTTTGTTTTGATACTGATCGTTACAGTTCAACGTTAGTCACCATGGACTTAAATTTATTAAGAACTTTTTTTATCTTTGCTGTATGTGAAAACATGAGATAGATTTTTTTTTCTTGCAATATTCTTTTAAGCTTGTTTGAGGATAGTATGTTGTGTAAGACGCTGACTGTATGGCCTATAAAATAAGGAAATGGAATAGAAACCACTAGGATAAAGATCTTTCTTTTTTGGGGGGGAATTTCATTCTTGTGTGAATCTCAGGGTGTTTTTGTTATTTGTTACAATGTTTATTAATTAATGAACTTCTGTGAAAAACTACATTCCCTGCTTGGGACAAATAAAAGTGTTATCTATCTATCCTGGCCCTCTCCTTGAGTCAACTCAAGTCCATTATGCTGTTATGGCACCAGTTTTCTAACCATGATACAGATTTTGCAAATATTTTTCAGGATTAGGGACCACAACAAATTGCTCTATAAATCAAAAGTAAATGTATCAGCAAGCATCCCCCACCGCCACTCTTCTTTCCTCCCATTCTCATGGTGGTGCTTTTTGTCCAGTTTTGTTGTTTCTTGCCAGGTGGAGTTTCCCAGTACTTGCACCATTGAGTCAGAATTTACAGCACCAAACGTGACACTTTCTGGGTAAAAACAATAACAATAAGCCACTTGTCCAGTTTTTCTAATTTAAATTTAGTTTGCCTTTTGCTTTAATTTCGTATTAAGGGATGAAAAATAAAAATAAAAGATGCAGTATTCTAACCGGGGTCAAAAATAAACAGTGAAGGAAAGGCACTTGAAAAGAAAACTCACAGGAAAGTAAAAAAAAAAAAAAATCAAAGAAAGAAATATGCATTCTCTTGAATGCTGTTCATTATATTGCTTATGGTGAAGCCACAGGAAAAAATAAATATATGAAGACTTAAAAGTTCACTATGAAAATTCAACAAATCTTAATTTACCTATGAAGACTGTGAAAAGCTAAAGGTGGAATGAAGAACTAGAAATCCCCTGAAGCTAAAGGTTTTCTCCGTCATTGTTATTATTATTATTATTTTGCAGCGTGTGCTAGATTTACTCAGGTCGTCTGTAGCTACAGGAAACATCTGTACAAAACCAAGAGAGCAGCACTCCCGGAGCACCAGAGAAGGTGGTGGAGTGCGTTTCCTACCATTGTCCACTTTGCTTACGTCTCTGGCTTATCAGGAGCTGCATGTCCAGTGGCAGGTGGCCCAAGAAAAAGAAAAAAAAAATCTGAGTAAGAGTACAGATTGGTGGTGCAACCAATTGTCTGTTCTATGAAACAATCAGATTTAATGTCCATTCTTATATATCCTTTTGTAACAGACAAACATAAAGTGAAGCCCTAACTCTGTTCTGTTGTATCTAAAAAGAAAAGCACACTATTTAATTGTTACTATTTATTTTCACCCTGTTTTCTCTCACATTTCTTTATTGTGCTTTTTTTTTTATTCCATGACTAGCTGACCTGCAGGATGTGATAACCACCCTGTCCAGGCCTGATTCTTGTCTTGTGCCCAATCCTACTGGGCTAGACTTCAGCCCTTCCTCATCCCAGCTCAGATTTTATAACACTTTAGGACATAAAACTAATTTCCATCTGTTAAATCAGCCCATATTTTGAGGATAAGGAAGTCTGAGACCATCTCAGCATGATCAAAGGAACAAATCTTAGAGGTTTAGAGGGGGTATCAGTACACTGCAGTCCATTGGGATCACTCTGGGAAATAAAGAAAGATTTTAGGTGGTAATCCCTGTCCACACATTGCCTGAACACTGATGATGCATGTCCTCCTGTGAGGGGGTAGAGGATTGCATTGTCTGGTTTAATTCCAAGGTGGAGCACTTTGTGCTTGAAGCCTACAGGTTTTCATGGTCTTCTCCAGGTAATCTGACTTCTTTGCACAGTTCAAATATAAATTTTACGATAAAATTCTCAAATCTACATAATTCAATTCAAAGGCACTTCGGGTTGGGGTTTATTTGGGACACAGCAGCATCCAGACTGGTGGAGGAGTGGAGTGGAGTGGTGGGCAGAGGTCCATTGTGTGGCTGATTTATAAACATGAACATACATACAAAATTACAGCTGGCCAGTTTACAACTGTCAATTAATCTAACATTCCTATTTTTAGGATGTAGGAGGAAAATTGGACCACCCAGATAAAATCCCAGTGAGAACAGGAATATTCCACACAGAAAACAACAGGCCTTATTTTAAAAACTAGGATAGTGAAGGAAGAGGTGCCAACTGAGTGGGAAAAAGAACACTTGTCCCAGGCCATGAGCTTGTGGGTGGCTCAAAATTCATTATTTTTGTAATGGCACCTTCAGAAACAACATCAGTAAGTGCAAGAGCAAAAACTGAAGACAGGAAGGCAAAATGACGAACCAAGCAGGCCATACTGGATATCAACACCATGCTTCTAGTTCTCTGCTGCCCGGGCATAGGATAAAACCAGCATCCCCAGCTCAACCAGATTTCAGTTATTCCACAGTGGCTGACACTAGTGGTCCTTTTAAAGAAAATGGTCAGAAATCCGTGAAAAATTACTTAAGTATAATGATATACCAAGAAAGACTAAACAGTCTTGAAATCTTGTCCATCAAATAGAAGTTTCTAAGGATGTCATTAATGAACTCACAACTGTGAAAGGTCGGAGGTGGATTTTGGAGAAATGAGTGCATTAAAACAGGCCCTGTTATTTACTGTATTTGTTTTACATGATGTTACAAGAATATTTTCATGCCAAGTGCTAAACCAATGTCACATGTCACACATAGGCATCTGAGGATCACCTTCCAGGCTCAGACAAGGTATGCAATACCTCACCAGGGCAAGATTGGGGCATTAATACTTTTCTCCTCCATATCTCCAAAAAGGTGCCCACTGAGGGTGCCTCAGCTATGCCCCCATTCAACTAAACCACACCTCTTCTGGTTGGGACAACATAAATTTGAGAGCTCCTGGAAGATTGCGTCTCAGTCTGAAGAACATAGTCCTGCATTGACAGAGCTCCACGAATCACACCCCCTTGAGGGAGAGACGATAGTTTTGAGAAGTCACAGAAACTAAAGAGGCATCTATTACGCCTGATTTCTTTTCTGTCACTGCATGCTCAATTTTTGCTCATTGTTTTCAGACTTTGGCAGTAAATAGGGTGGACAGGTTGACACCACTACTTTTCTTTGGTTTTCCTCTCTCTCATTTGCAACTCCCACACATTATGTGATTTCCAATCACAGCGTATTTCAAACTTTTCGATTGCAGTTGTTGATCTCGTCGCTGGACTATGTTAATTTAAATGACTGGGCATGTCAAATTATGTGGCTGTATGCTGACTTTCCAGTGCAGGCATGCTTGCCCTTTTTTCCTGACACCTAATGCACATACAGGCCGCTATTATGACTAAGGACAAAACTAAAGCTGTCTGATTTTTTTCAGGGTTGGACTGGTTTGAGTAAGTCCTTGGGTACGTCGCATTACATGACTGGCTTTACTGGAGTTCTGGGAACTCCCTCCGACTTGCTAAGATTTTGTAAATGATGGAAATGATTGAAAAGAACTGGAAAAGTAATTTAATGAGAAATGGCCTACAATATATGTCTTGATAATCCTTTGTATTTGGCTCTAAATGTAAAAAAATACAAGCTGGTATTGTTTTGCATTTAAGTTGAAATGTATAGCTTGTGACAGATAGGGGGTGCTATCGTCCCCTTGAACCCTCGAATCAGATGCCAGACACCAGATAAACGTCCAAATTATGAATTTATTTGAACAATACAGTGCACAAAGCACCCCCACTCCACTATACTCATAAACACAATAATAATCAATAAACAAATCAATCCTCCTACTCCCAGACGCGTTGCCACCCTTTCTCCCAACTCAGCTCAACCCTGGGATCTCCCACAGTCCTTGAAATAGTCCTTGACCTGGAAGTGTTTCTCTCTCTCTGTCCATGTGACTGGTAACACTTCCGGGTCAGATAAAAACTCCTTTTCTTCAACCCGGAAGCTCGTCATTTCTTCTGTCCATGTGACTAGGACACACTTCCGGGTTGTAGGGAAAACAATCATTGTTCCTCCCTGCAGCGCCTTCTAGCGGCCCCCGTGGTATCCAGCAGGGCTGTGGATAAAAACTCCATTGTCAATAATTCCCTGCTGGCATTCGGGGCACCTCCATGCTTCAGGGAGGGCTCCACCTGGCGGCCTGGGGGTATTGGCCGGGATGACTGGCCGGCCATATATCACAACCTCAACAAAAAGATGTCTGTGTGTCCATCCAGTTGCTATGTTTCTGTCATTCCAAAAGATGGCACACTACAAACATTTTTAGCAGTCAAATGCATTGCATTTGTCATTCCAATGGATGGTGCATCACAAACATCAACACTGCTTTAACAAAGTCCATAGCAAATGGCATATAACAGACAAAGAAGCTGCATAGTGCACTGCAAACGTTAATGCTGAAGTCTCTGTTGATTACTTAGATTTCAGCCCATCTTACATGGGTAGTACAGTTAGTTACAAAATACAGGCTTACACCGTTTTGCATTTGATTTGTACTGTTACAAAATACACACTGATAATGATGTTAGGCAACAGTGCTGTTAAATGGCTAATAGATTGTGTGGCCAAGGCTGAGGAGCAGCCCATTAGAACAGTATAACAGTGCCCCTAAGTGGGTATGTAAGGAAGTTTCATAAACTACTGTACCATCGTGATTCCCAATAAATGTTCTGATTGACCCTAAACTGGCCCAATGAAGTGCTGATTGAGCTTGTCCTTTAATGGACTGATGTGATGTGAATCTACAATCCCTGGCAATACTGACAAGAGCACTGTGAGCATAGAAACTGGACTGACTGACGGATAAAGGAAATGGCTACTTTAAAACTGACAAGACAGCTGATGCACAGGCTGCAACTGCATTTCACCTCTTAATTAGACCTGCTGGCAGCTCACCTTTTGTTGCTTGACAAATCAAGAGTTGCCAGCAGCAAATTTTATGGTTGGATTTGTCTTGGTAATTCTTTCAAATGAGGAGCCGTGGCCATAATAGTTGCAAAGGTCAGAGAGATGACTGGTACAATGGTAAGAAATATAAATTAGGCAGCGTTTTAGTACATATAGATGCATACTCGTTGACTAAAACAAAAAGTAACCAGACAAAAAACCAAGAGGAAGCAAAGCTTGTCAAAAAGATAAAGTAAAGGAACACAAAAAATAAAAATTTAAAAACACTGTGGGGCTGAAATTGAAGATAACTGGGCTCTGGGGGTATCTTAGAGAGTGATCAAATACTCGTGGCCCTTGTGTATCAATTTAGCATTTGATTCCTAATGTTGGCAGGCAATACCAAGTGAGTGAGTGACAGACACACAAAAGCAAGTTTTATTTGAAGAACGTACATCAAAATTCATGACTGCGAATACTCCATCTCGACTACTCAGGCCAACTGAGGAATGGCAAATGGTGATGCAACCAGGCTCTGTTATGTGTAGCTCCTAGTTGGTGGAAAGAACTTCTCAGTTCCTCAATATGTTTAAGAAGTATCCAAAAATGCTTGTTGTGTGGTGAATTTCTGTCTTTTTAACATGGGCAGTTAGGCTCTTCACTTAAGGTGATCAATTTTGTAATTTTGTCCAGTGACACTTATTCCTAAAGAGTCCTACAAAGTAATGTTTACTCAATTACGTTGACCTCTTTTGTAAGTTGCTTTGGATAAAAGCTCCTGCTAAGCAAACAACTGTAAAATGTAGATATAAAAATAAGTTCTTCAGCAAAAGTCTTTGGGGAATATATAGAAGCTGGATTTTTCCATGGAGAATAGAAGTCCAGGTTTAGAAGTACAATTTATTTGTATATATTAAAAACAGGCTATCAGAAAAACATGGTGGTCACCATTCAAAACAAGCACCTTTAAACACCAGCATCTAACCTGACTTCCTCATGGAAATACCATTATACCACGTCCATCATCTCTGGCAAATCACAGATGAAGTCCCCCATAGCGTTCTTCACTCTGCCCCATTCCGATTGTCTCTAAATGTACAAAGTAGTACCATCTATGTCATCCTTCACAGATATTCAGGACACCAAGGAAGAAGTTTGTTCTGACTGTTCCTAAAAATCAGCAGATTCAAACATCTTCAGAGTTTTCCTTATTCATTTTTCACACCTGCTGACCTGGTAGCCTTCTACGACACCCTTTTTAATGCCTCTAAGATGAGAGTGATGAGTACACATCAGTTTCCAGCACTTCATGCATGAACAATTACAGCTCACACTCTGCCTTGCCCACACAGCCCATTGCCTTTTTGTGCTGGCACGCTGATTTTGTCCTCTTCTGTATGTGTTTGTGTCCACCAACTGTTCATTGTGAGAGCTGAAGAGGCAAACTTACACTGATTTGCAAGTAAAAATGTTCAGTTAAACAAGCTATTTAATGACCGGGTCCAAATATCAGAACTGTAAGAATTGCTTTGTGATACCCCGCACTATGAAAGCCACAAGAAATAAAGACCGATTGTTTGGCTGAGAAAGAAATCCCACCAAGCGAAAAGTCTAACCCAGGAGAGGCACATGTCAGATGGAACTTGGCATGGAAGCAACTGACAGAAAATAAAAACATTGATTGTATGGTGTCATATTTTTCCTAATCTAATTTTTACGTGGTTCAGAGTTTTAATTATGTCACTTCTTATGCTTATAAAAAAGATGAGAGAATAGGTGAAAAGTAGCATTTTAAGGCACAAATACTTATCAGATGTATCCATAACTGTCAGCCATGAAGAGAGGTGAATGTAGGAAGAAGGAAATACACAGTTAATTGAAAACACACCTTCAGACACACATCACACACACACTTCTCAAACCTCCATCAGTTAACAAATTGACATGCCTTGCTTTGGGGATGGGGGGGCAATGGCAATGACTTCCCAGTAGTATTAGGCACAAGGCAGGAACCAAGCAGCATGCATATAAGCCACAACACCAATTCAGAGACACCAACCAATCTAACACAAATGTCTAATGGAAACTCAATATTCTTATTAACTTACTTCAACTAAAGAACCCAGCTTACTAGGCAATAATTATAAATACAGCATGTCTTAAAACATCCATTATAACTAAAGCAGTAAGAAAATGTCGCCATGGTGGAAAATTAATAATAATAATCTTTACATTGATATAACTCTTTCCTCACTACTCAAAGCGCTCTTCATGCAGGGAGGACCCAGGTAGCAAACCCACAATCTCCTTACTGCATTCAGGTGCGTTCAGAGACAAGGTTAGCTGGTCTAAAAATTGTCTAGTCACTTCAGGGTTTTTTCTACAGTTTTGATAATTGCATATTTTTGTAGCAGTCACATTCAAAAATGACTGTGATAATGTAATCATACATGTTTTTAATTTCATATTACAATAACATATGGCTGAAATCGGTTTCATAGGCAGTGGATTCCAGCTCAAAGTGATGAAAACATTCCTATGCTGTTGTTAGAGGTGGAGGGTCTGTGGCTAATTGGAGTCCAAATTTCTTGAAAACAAAATCTTTCAAAGTACCACCCAATACAGATTTAATACTTGTGCTGAAGTCCCAAGTTCACATGCACCCCAACCTTTTAGACACCAGGTTATTGTGTGGCACTTGGCTATTAAATTGCAATGTCAGAGAAATACTGAATCATTATAATCTTTAGAAAATGCAGCCGTGAAGTTTTATTTAAAAGAAATGGAAATACTAAGGACGTTTCATGAAGCCATTTTTCATACATTTCTGCATCAGTTAAGTTACTTTAATGGACATGAACACTACATCACTTTCCTGCATCAGTTTCAAAGATCAGGAGAAGTGAGCTGCTCTGACTAAGGTTCTCACTGGATGTTATGCAACTGCAGAGATGAGAACAGGATGGGGCTGAGGCAGAAGCCAGACTGTCAAGCATATGATGAGACCTGCCACTGGATTCTGATACAGTAAGAGATGGTGATGAATAAATAAACAACATCATTACTACTGCTGGGGACAAATAAAGTATATCTGTCTATCTATTGAAAAGATAAAGAACATGATTAATAGCAAAATGAAAAAATAAATACACATCCAAAGTCTTACCATCCTGAAATGGTAATATTTGATCATTCGACCTCACCCACATTTGGCCGCGCCTCATCATGTCTCCTGCGGCGAGGGGTACTTCTTTCAGTGGGGATGACTGGAAATGTTGTCTGTCTTACCATCAGAGGCGACTATCAAACGAGTTAAAGAAATAAGCGTAAAAAATATACAAGATGAAGTAACTGCTCTGAAAGTAAAATTGAAACAGTTAACTAATCTTTGGCTGGGGTTACACAGAATGTTTCTTGGTTTTGCATTTGCAAATTCTGAAATTAACAGAATAGAAATGAACTGAATTAACTGAAATGATTTGACAGACTCAAGATACTTTAGCTGGACTCACCATATTGACCATTGTCATGCCCCTTGTGACCGGTTAATGCCGGTGGCCCATTAGATACGACACAAGGACATTTTTGTATTCTGCAAGGGCAGCATGTGTTCATGTCCACAATAATATAATTCAACACACACAATAATTTATATATATGTGCACTTTTTACTATATAAACTTATTATGCATATACAGTATGGTACAGTATATGGATTTGAAAAGATGTTTGAATACAGAAAAAAATGACAAAAATCAAAAATACTATATATATATATACACATACATATATATTCTCTCTCTCTCTCTATGTATGTATATATGTATGTATTTATAGATACAGTATATACTATATAGATACAAACTTTATATATTGTATAGCATATACAGTAAATATACCTTCTATTTGTAAATTTTGACAAATAACAGAAGTCTGACAGTCTGTCGTGGTCTCTTTGTCTGATAAATTCCTATTTGACAGTCCCAATATAAACACGTCAAGCTTTCAGCCCCTGTCCCCCACAAAGCCAATCTTGTCACATACATTCCACTCCCTGACCACCATGCCTCAGATTTGGCTGCCTGTCTTGTGTGGACAGAAATGCCGTTAATGTGATTTTCTTCCTTCTTCTTAATGCTTTCTGTACTGAAATTGGTCTAACTGATAGATGGCCGTCTGTGATGCCACTGTTAATCCCATCAGTCTGCTGAGGCTTCAGTGTGATTGGCAGTATGTGTGATGCTCGGGGCCTTTTGCACATTTAATTATATCCAGAATGAAGATGACATACACATGCAATGTGCTGCCCCAAAGACCTAAAAGCTGTTATTCAGCTCTGTGTTTAAGGTAAAATATCAATGTTTAAATTCAAAAGGCCTTTGGTTTACATTGCATATGTGAATGTGACAATGCTAAAACAAAATGCAGAATGCATTTTTTTTTCTATATAAAGTCTGCAATGCAAGGGTTGTGTGGTGTATTATGTAGTGACTATAACCGTATCAGAAATATGGAGGGTGCTTTATCATCAATTTATTAATGAGTAGTACACAACCAAGTATTAGTGGAGATGATGACTTAAGCATTTTTCTGGGATGCATTAGAACACAGTTTTGCCTCTGCTATGCTCTGCCTACACAAAACTTTTAACACATATTCTTGCATTTTAAAGTAGCTAGCTAGCTAGCTAGATAGATAGTAAGCTATCTTGTAATAATTGTGCTTTAGGACCGTGTATCTCATGAATTGCTGTGATTCTGGCAGATCAGGTGGCACAGTAACAATGGCTGTGAATCACAAATGTTGCAGTTTAGTACTCTTATGATTCCATTTCCTATGATTTGTATGGCATTTTGGATTAAAGTATCTGATAAGATAAAGAAAAGCACCAGTCTACAAGTTCAGTCCACACTATAGAGTTCATATTTGATTCTAGTGAATGACTGTGCTCTCCCAGCTGAGCCAGCCCTATTTCTACATAGACCTATAAATAGATCGATAGATAGACAGAACTTTATTTGCCCCCAGAGGAAAATGTGGCTTTTTACAGAAGTTCTTTAAATAAATCAATACATAAATAGGTAGATAAATAAATATACTCAGCAAAAAAAGAAACGTCCCCTGACTTTCAACTGTTTTTACTTTCAGTAGACTTAATGTGTAAATATTTGTATGAACACTAAAAGAGTCAACACCATAAGACATAAACTAAAAATGTTTCACAATGTGTCCCTGAATGAAGGGAGGCTCAAAATCAAAAGTACCAGTCAGTATCTGGTGTGGCCACCAGCTGCTTGAAGTACTGCAGTGCATCTCCTCCTCATGGACTGGACCAGATTTGTCAGTTCTTGCTGTGAGATGTTACCCCACTCTTCCACCAAGGCACCTGCAAGTTCCTGGACATTTCTGGGGGGAATGGCCCTAGCCCTCACCCTGCGATCCAACAGGTCCCAGACGTGCTCAATGGGATTGAGATCTGGGCTCTTCGCTGGCCATGGCAGAACACTGACATTGCTGTCATGCAGAAACTCACGCACTTTTTGCCACTCCTGTCTGGTCCAGCGAAGGTGGGTTTGTGCCCATAGGCGGCGTTGTTGCTGGTGATGTCTGGTAAGGACCTGCCTTACAACAGGCCTGCAAGCCCTCAGTCCAGCCTCTCTCAGCCTATTGCGGACAGTCTGAGCACTGATGGAGGGATTGTGTGTTCCTGGTGTGACTCGGGCAGTTGTTGTGGCCATCCTGTACCTGTCACGCAGGTGTGATATTCGGATGTACCGATCCTGTGCAGGTGTTGTTACACGTGGTCTTCCACTGCGAGGATGATCAGCTGTCCTTCCTGTCTCCCTGTAGCGCTGTCTTAGGCGTCTCACAGTGTGGACATGGCAATTTATTGCCCTAGCCACATCAGCAGTCCTCATGCCTCCCTGCAGCATGCCTAATGCACGTTCACGCAGATGAGCAGGGACCCTGGGCATCTTTCTTTGGGTGTTTTTCACAGTCGGTAGACAAGTCTCTTTAGTGTCCTGCGTTTTTAGAACTGTGACCTTAAATGCCTACTTTCTGTAAGCTGTTAAGGTCTTAACGACCATTCCACAGGTGCATGTTAATTAATTGATTATGGTTAATTGAACATGCATGGAAAACATTGTTTAAACAATTTACAATGAAGATCTGTAAAGTTATTTGGATTTTTAAAACATTATTGTTGAAATACACAGTGCTGAAAAAGGGACGTTTCTTTTTTTGCTGAGTATATATATTGTGATGCATGAGTCAATGCTTTACACATGAGAAGAGTTCACAGGCTTCAGGAAAACCAACTGAATTTTTTTCAAAACAGGCACAGTCAGGGTCTTTATTCAAATGGGAGTTAGCACTTTACTACACATAGGCACAGCAAATAAACAGTAACGGTGCCAGGTTAGTGGCTGGGTTAGACTGTTCTCCACATCAACCACTGGCCGACCGGCGCATAACATGGTGAGACTGTGAACCTGCAGTTGCCTGGGTGAAGGACAAGCAATCCCTTTCTGCATTTATATAGAGTTTCAGCACACTGCACAGCTGGGGTAGTAATAAGAGTTTTGGTGCACCATACAGCTGGGGGAGTTTTGGGGTCTCAAAAACTTCACAATATATACACACTATGGTCTGAACACACATCAGAATGGCTAAAAAGGTTGAACATAAAAAAAACAAAAAGAAAACTTCTGACTTGGCAGTCACAGTCTCAGTGAGGTATTTGTACAGGCATATTGCTGTTGTTATAAAGGAGCCTTAGCAGCATTTCTTGATACACTTCTCCCGGATGATTCTATAGCAGAACGTACTCAGTGTTAGTGTGTCACAGAGAGGATGTGTAGTGTTGATCATAATGGTACTCAGTTTTATTTTAATCTTCTCCTTTGCTACGACCTCCAGGGGGACCAGAATGTGTCCTATAATTGAGCTTGCCCTTTTAATTAGCTTCTTGATTTGGTTGGCCTCTCTTGAAGTGATATTACTACTTCAGGGCACCACAGCATAGAAAATGCCTCTCTTTGTAATTATACTGTACTTGGTGTGATACTTGTCATTAACTGTGCTACAGAAAGTAAAGAACTGTGCTAATTATATCCATTCATATTGAATCAACAACAAATTTAGGCATAAAGATGCTTGTATGTGTACAGAGCTGGGGCAGCTTCAGCCAACATGATCTTAAAGTGTGGACACACAGTACACAAATATCTTACCAAAAGCAAAAAGTACAGTATATAGAGGATGGGCATGCAGTGGTACCCTAGAAACTGCCTCCTTCTGGCCAGAAATTAAAGGCTAGCAGCCTGGACCTTAGCAAGTCAATTCTTACCTGTTACCCACTTAATTCATTATTTGGCAAACAGTCACTAACTGAGTACCAGAAGATGACTTTGCTTTTTTTATTTAACAAACAGCTTTTTATCCTCTCATCTGGCACCTGTTCTCAACATTGCCTTAATCCGAGCAACTGTTGACAAGTGACAGGAATAAAAGAAAGTGTACTGCACACTATCACACTCATGCTTCACAGCAAACCATGCATGGCATCTTACCTCCAATGCTGGGGCCTGGAGACAGTCAAATATTTTATAGAATACCTGGAAAAATGAGGAGGGAGTCAATACAGTCTAACCTTTGGGAAAAGCTGAGAAGATCTGCTCTGCTAGTAATGACACCAGACTGTAAGGATAAGAAAACCTCCCACCCAGACTTGGGCACTGCCTGTCCTCATTTCCTGTGTATTCAGAGAATGGCATTCCACTACAGTTCATGTACAGTGGGGCTAGTTAGCTTACCTGCAATGAGCTTTTGTTAAAAGCAAGCTTACATTTAAAACTACTGTTCTGCAGGCTATAGAACATATTATTCAGAGAACTTCTTAATCTACTTAGGCTCTTTCACACATGCTTTTAGAAAACTTGCTTAAATACTGCTTACTTGTGTAATGCAAAATTTGTGAGACAAAGCAATAGATAAGGTGTGGCCCAATCCCCAAAAGAGCATTTATAGTAGAACTACAATTTAATGCTCTCTTATTAAGCATTTAAGGCATTTGCCCTTTTTTTGGATTTTGTTTCTTATATAAAACAGCTCAAATATGAACAAGTGCCAGTCTAAAGGCTAATTCACACTTCAGATAAAAGTAGCTCTATTTTGATCTTTGCCTCATATTTAATTTTTGTTTTGACTGCTCAAATTAATTTTGAAAGTGATCCAAATCCTGTATATATACCCTACCTTTTATCATTGAAGAACAGTTTAAATACCTAGGGTTAAACATCACAAGTAAACATAAAGCTCTATATCAACAAAATTTCGCCGTTTGCATGGAAAAAATTAAACAAGACTTGCATAGATGGTCAACCCTTCATCTCACACTAGCTGGAAGAATTAACACTGTTAAGATGAATATTCTTCCTAAGCTCCTTTTTTTATTTCAAAACATCCCAATATACATTAATAAATCATTTTTTAGGCAATTAGATTCGACAATAACCTCATTTATTTGGAATTCAAAACATCCACGCATCAAAAGAGCGACCCTACAAAGACAAAAGGCAGAAGGTGGCATGGCTCTACCTAACTTCCAGTTTTATTACTGGGCAGCAAATATACAGGCGATAAGAACCTGGACACAAATAGAAGAACATACACAGGCTTGGTCCGCAATAGAAGTAAAATCCTGCAGTACTTCTTTGTATTCCTTGCTCTGTGCTCCAATAAACACACGTTATCGGCAATACACTAATAACCCAATTGTGCTCCACTCACTTAGAATCTGGAACCAATGTAGAAAGCATTTTAAGACGGAGAAGCTTCTATCTGTGGCACCCCTGCAAGAGAACCACCTCTTTCAACCTTCAAACATATGCAGTTTTTAATATTTGGAAAAAATTTGGAATTAACTTGCTTAGAGATCTTTATATAGACAACGTCTTTGCATCCTATGAACAATTACATTCCAAATTTAACATCCCAGCTACACATTTCTTTCACTATCTTCAAGTCAGAAACTTTGTTAAACAAAACCTTCCAGATTTTCCTCATCTTGCACCCTCATCCATGCTGGAAAAAATATTGCTCAATCTCAAGGACTTAGACTCCATCTCTACAATATATAAAATCATTTTACAATCCCTCCCTTTCAAAGATCCAAGAAGACACTGGGAAAAAGATCTTTCAATTAATATATCAGAAAAGGAGTGGAAAGTAGCAATGCAGAGAATTCACTCGAGCTCCATATGCGCAAAGCATACAATCATACAGCTCAAAATTATATATCGAGCACATCTGTCTCGACTAAAACTTTCCAAAATGTTCCCAGGGCATGATCCAACCTGCGAACGTTGCAACCAAGTCCCAGCCTCACTAGGTCACATGTTCTGGTCCTGCACCAAATTAACATTATTCTGGACAAACATTTTTAATTACCTTTCAGATAGCCTTGGACTCACAATCCCTCCAAACCCATTAACAGCTGTGTTTGGTGTTCTTCCAGATGGGTTTAAAGCGGAGAAAGACAAACAAATTGTGATTGCATTCACTACACTTTTGGCACGTAGACTTATTCTCATAAACTGGAAAAACCTAAACTCTCCTCTTTTAAGTCAGTGGGAAACCGATGTGTTATATTATTTGAAGTTGGAAAAAATCAAATACTCAGTTAGAGGATCCGTACAGACTTTTTTCAAAACATGGCAGGATCTAATCAGTAATATTTTAAAATAAGTTCATAAGGCACAGAGAATTTATTAATTTAGGTATGTTTACAAGCCTTAAATTTAACGCCGTTTGGCTTGCTCTCTCTCTCAGGGGTGGGGATCGATCTGTTCTTAATTTTTTTCTCTTTGTAAAAACTTGATTGCTTTGTATGGATTGTAATAAAATTAATAAAAAAAAAAAAAAAAAAAAAAAAAAAAAGAAAGTGATCCAAATCCTGTATAAGTATGTACAGATACCTATCGATCCTGAGTGTGCCCAGCATTCGCAAAATGAATAAAAACAAATTGGTTAGGCAGATTCGATCATACTCATGCTGACAGTCCTGTGCTACGTCACATTATGTCAGTGCAGGGTGTCTTCAAGCGCATAAGCTCACAACAGCATAGGAAACAAACAAAAATGAAAGATCAGAGCTTGTAGTGTTAGGGCAGTTATCACTGTGCATATGACAGAGGAGCCGGCACTGGTAAGAGTGTGATGTGGAGGGTTTGGATGCAAAGCTGTCGGTACAAAATGTGTGTAAATCTATAAATCAATTCTGAAACGTTTTGATTCCATGTAATGTTTTGCTAATCACACATCTCTAAAAAGATCAGATGAGTGAAAAGTTGGAAATTGAGCTGCAGTGTGAATGTGACTTTTATTCCCCTCACAATAAAGCAAGTACAAGGTTGTATGCGCCATGAAACAAACAGGTGCTCTGGTGGTTTAATGGTGGTGTTCATTACAAAGATAAAAAATCTGAAATAACAATAAGGACAATAATAATTCCACAAATTGAACATGTCCTGATTTCTTCGGTCTAAAGTGAATCATAACTAGAAAGCATAAAAATACTTGCAATGAAACTATATAAACCCTAAACACAGACCTGAATTAATGGGGTCCTAACAAACTTCCTGCACTTAACACTTTTTTCCATCAATCCTTAGAAAAGCACTAAATACAGATACAGTATTTCAAACCAGCCAACTGCTCCACTGAAGTCAGAAACAGATTAAATAAATGGTTTTTCGGGGGGCCAAATTACATTAAACCTGAGCTGTATGTGTTCAATTTAATGCAATTCATGGAAAAGAGACTCCAGTGATTTTATTGACTTATTTCTGTTCAAATACATCACATCCGCATTTCTACCTAGGCCTATTAATGGTCTTATAGTGGTGTGCATTGGAAAGGGGTGCGCAGGGAAGAAAGGAGGAGAGGTCCTGTGTCGAGCTCACCATGATGCTCCACAAGTTGTCATCATCCTCTTCTTCTACCAATGATTTAAGCATACTTTAGTATTGCAATGATTTTCTGTGCCAGTTGCTTGCTAGTATTTGAATACTGCTTAGATATTTTTTTCTTAACATAATGGAACTCTATAGTCTACTTGCTAACTAACACAGATTTCAATACCCACATGTCTGTTGCCTGTGACGTCACGCAAAGCGACACACCAGTTTCTCATTGTTTCTCTCAGCCTAAAAATGCACCAAATTTTTATAATAATTATTGTTTTCAAAAAATAAATATATATTTTTGTTGCTGGCTTTGAAGAGGTCTAATGAGAGGACCCTTTGGGTCTAGAGCTCCCACATAGCTTCTCAGGGTAGAAAGGGCATCCGTTACACCAATGATTCTGTTGAAGAATTTCAGCTCAGTAAACTAAGTTCCATCTCTTCCATGTGCTAGTTTGGGCTGTCTGTCTAAATAGTTTGAAAACTTCTGAAATACCCACATTTTCAATCCATCAGTACTCTTTTGGAAAGCAATGATGGAAAATTTGACCATTTAATTTTGGAATGGAAATTAGAGGGGTGGCATCAACTAAAACTACTCATTATAATTAGCAGCAGAAATGAATCCGCTTAAAAAGGTTTAGAACATTCCAGATACAATGAGAATAATAAAATAGAATAATGTTATATATTTTAATGTTCTCATCCAGTTCAAGGTAGCAGAGTGCTGGAGCTTATCCTGGTATCACTCGGTGCAAGGCGTGTAACATCCCTGAACAGATGACCATCCAAACTCCTTCATTCACTCCTGCTGGGGACATTTACTGTTACCAGTTAACTAAGCTTACAAATGATATAAAAATCAGGGACACACAAATAAGACGGCCTATCAGTGCACAAAACTAAAAACAAAAAAGGTTATGGCACAGCCACCAGTTATATTTACCTTGCAATACAAAGCACAGGAACAGAAATGCAGTATTTTCCATTGTGCTAAATACTGGTCCTTATACTCACATTTGCATAAACATTTGTCAGTGAGTTTCATTATTATTCTTTCCCCCAAAAAGAGAAACAATATCTTTTTGTCCTCTCTTTCAATCACACCCTTGCTCAGATAGGCTTAGTCTCGTAAGTAATTAACAATTAATCAGTGGGGCACTGCACTCGCATTTATGTGCAAATGAAGCATTCAGGAATATTCACTTCTTTAAAAGCCCAATACAGGAATACAGTTAGGGAGGTCTGGGGGAATTACATATCAATGATATTCAATAAAACTGAAATCTCACTCAACTTAAACACAAATAATGAGTCCTAATCGGGACATTCAGCCTTAAAAAATTCATACAAATGTGCCTTTGTAGTGAGTTTAATTTGGTAAACACTGCTACGGCTCTTTGCTTTTCAGGTATTTTTGCTTAATTCAATTCACCTTCACTACTTCATAACTCGTGTGTAACCACGTGCCAAAATGAACAAGTTAATTGTTGCATACTCTGTACAAGAAAAAACAAAATCTGAGTGAGAGATTTAATTACAAGCAAAGAATTTGGGAAAATTGCAATGAAAACACGCAGCCACTATGGTCCAGACCAAGTGACATAAGGTGACTAGTCAGATTAAGAAGCCTTTTGAGAAATCGTCACTATCCCAGAAAAGCAATAAAGGTCACCAGCCTGCACAAGCTCAAATTAATGCAGGCAAAAGATCTTAAATACCCTGAACAAGATTAGAAGGTACAGAGGGCTTATGAACAAGAGGCGTCCTATCCAAGAACAGAAGACAGCGTCCACCAGAAGTGTGATCGGTCAAGTATTCAGAACCATAATTTACTCTTTAAAAAATTATTCTTTTTTTGTTTGCAAGTAAAGAGACAAAGAAAGACTGAAATTCAGGTCAGGGTCACCTTCATATGCCACTGCTACATTTATACATTGCTGGCAACACCACAAACACACACACCTCTTTTCATCCTAAATGCTGAAGCTTACAATGCCCACAAACATCACTTATAACAGGAGCATTAAAAAAAAAAACTTGAAGCGACACTTTTTAAATGTGAAAACGTTAATGTTTTAGGACACCAAGTCACTGCAGCACTTCCTTATTGATGTGTTCATTAACAAAAGTTTAAGGCACTCAACATCTGATTCTTTCCTAAATGGAAAACAAGAAACAAAGGAGTCCAAAAACCAATATACTGTATATGTATATAGATATAGATATATATAGTCACACGTGTGTGTCGAAAGGTTTCCTTACAGGCTTGATCGAGGTACAGGTTTGATCTCACCAAGATGAGAGGAGGCAAATGTTGATAACATTTTCCTCTCCTCCTCTCCCTGTATTGCAGAGAAACCGCCCAGTGATGGTATTTCCAGTTCCCTGGCTGCATGGAAGGAGGCATCTTTTACGAACAGAGTTCCTGTCAAACAGTTTAGTTAAGCTGGAGTGCAAGAAGCTTAGGCGCCAACAGGTGCAAATTCTGTTCAAAACGTTTTAATTAATTAAAACATGGTGACTCAGTTGACATCCCAACTTTGATTTATTTTTTTGTCACCTGTCATTCCTGAATCCAGCCACAATATATATAATGAACTGGCACCCAATCTCCAGCTGCTTCCTGCTTTTTTCCAGTGCTGCTGGGACAGGATCTAGTCATTCCAGTCTTTATATAAGGTGACTTCCATACAAGAAAATAAACATTCCTGTTCTGCCAGGGCATGCCAGCTTTCCCTCTGAGGTTTTAAATAAAAATAGAAAGTGGGAAGAAGGATTTTTTTTTATCTTTAATTTTCCTGATTACCTTGAACCCCTTAAAAAAAAGAATTCTTTTTTCCATAGGGTGGTCGAATTTCTTTATGCTTTTAATGAACAATTGTTGTCTTCTTACTTATTCATTAAAATTATTTTCCTGCATTTTGATAATGCATTTATTTTTAACATGGCTGTCAATGTTCAAAAATAAAAGTTGCCGTGGATAAATCTGTCAACCAGATATTATAATAATCATAATAACTAAAACATAACTGCCCACTGATAACCATTTCTTTCTAATATAACTATTACTTTATCCACCTTAATAAAAGGAAAAGTGCCTGTATTTTAGCCTGGTTGCTATGTCTTTATCAGTCCAACAGATGTCTCATCACAAACATTTAAGTAATAAAATTAATTGCATTTATCATTCCAACAAATGATAGAACAAAAACATTAACACTGGTTTTATGAATCTCATACCAAATGGCATATAACAGAGACATGTACATTGCATGGTGCACTGCAAACATTAGCGCCTGCGTCTACAATGATTACTTACATCTTAGATGGGTAGCACAGTTAGTAACTTTAGAACTTTATTACTACATCAAATCCTCTGGGACAAATCCTGAAAATGATGAGGAGTGTTTTAAGAACTTTTATGTTTGGCAGAATGGCCAGTGGCATCTGGGTGGTCTTTTGGCCTTAGTAGCCCTACAGATAGTTTTTTTTTTCTGTCCTCTTGCCCATCTGACCTTATCATCAAACTCATTTTTAGAGACTTTATATATAAGATCTCTACATTTCTACTATTTATATATCTACGTATACTATGTAAGCTTTGTATTGATTTATTTTAATTAGTTATTCATTATTATTCTTATCTAACTTAAGTTGTTTTTCTTTTCATGTAACAATTTGTCTGACACCTTGTAAAGCACTCTGAACCTCATTCTGTATATGAAATTGTGCTATACAAATAAATGATGCTGTTGACAGTGCCCCATGACAGAATGCTGTAATGGATGAATTGATGGAGGAATATTTCCACCATAACAAAGATTATTTCTGCAAGGAACACAATTAGCACAGTCAGCTCAAGTTAAAATCTACAGTGATGCAATAAGCCAAGTTAAGAAATGCTAACATTTAGGGTACTAAGTCACAAGACCTACAAGTTGGACCATAATGTTCTTACCTTGTCTAGGAACATTACGTATCAGAACATTATGTATTGTATCACTCTGTTTTTTAATGTATTACTCTGCAGTTGATATTTTTTTTTACTTCTAATGTTGGCAGTTGTCTTTGATCAGCTTTGTGAAAAGCTTTTCACAAAATAAAAATGAAATAGTTGCCTAATTGATATTGTTTCCAAGCAAAAGCCCCTGCAAAGCACATAAACATACAGTACATGGAGGTCAAAGTGATGCAGCCCCAGCTTTGTTCAACACAGAAGAGGCAAAAGGAAGGGTGGGGTGGGCTGCTTGGCGTCTCTCTGCTGGGTCAGTATAACAAACAAGAGCTTTCCCTAATGAAAAGTGACACATTAATTCAGCTGCCTTCTGACAGCTGAGCCAAGCAGAGGTGGGAAAAGATGGGGAGAGCATCAGCATCACCCTAAGTACAGACATGCCAAATGTGTACCAGCGATCTCAAGCTGCAAGCTGCTTAAGTGATTGCCCATGGAATGCCATTTGTCTTCACAATAGCATTTCTCCAAACCACAGCCCCCATTAAAACAACTGCCAGAGCAGTGGAAAATTAAATGAAGGCCAAATTGAAGAAATACACATTTATGTATGTGTTAGGCCAAGGAAACCTTATAATTGGTTATGCTGGTCTGAAAATTGATGGATGGATATTAAAACCTCAAAATGCCTTTCTAGGAATACACCTAAGGATGGGAACAGGTAGCCAACATGTCAATACAAAGCAGTGATTTCCTCACAGAAAATCCTGGGCTCTGATCTCCTGGCTTCACATCATTGATTTGTCTGACAAGTAGCTTCCTCTCTTCTTCCTGAGGGACAGGAAGCTATTCTCAAAATTCAGCTAGGAGATAGTAGGTACTGTAAGGGAGATACATGTCAGCTCACAACTCAACAACTGGTGACAATCACAGTAGATCTGACCTTTGAACAGCTGTCACGATAGAATAATCCAACAATGATGTGGAAGAAGCAGCAGAATTACTCAAGTGACAGGATCAATGTGCAATGTCAATCTGCAGGCCTCAAAGAGCTGACAGCATCATGCTGCAAGGACACAAGGCCACACAGTGGTTCGGTTTGACAGGTTGGGGCCACCATCAGGTCAAGTTGTGCTCCCATGACAGCTAACTGCATTGCTGCAAGGAAGGTCGAGTGGCACACCGGCAAGATTTGACAAGATCGGGCCACAGGGAGGTCAAACTGCACACCTATGTGACTCGACAGATGAGGCCTCAATCAAGTCAAACTGCACACTTTTAAAATACAAAATGAATGGGCATCAACTTCTGGTTGTATACCTGCAAGATCTGAAAGGTACAAGGACGGGCTTCAAGGTGACCGCACTCCATATCTTAGCTGAGAAAAGAGAAGATTCACTTGACTGGATTTTACTACGTCTGGAAGGCCAGAGATAGTGATGTCATTTTGGGAGACAACATGAAGAATAATACTGGGGCACACTCAATTTAGGGAGTTTAAAATAGACACAGGTGCTCAAAATGAATAAATTATGTACTGAGCCAACTATGAAGAAGTAGGAAGAATAAACAAAAATAATAGAAAAAAAAATCACATAAAAAAAACAAAACAAACGAACAGCCAGGGGACAAATAAGAGAAAAATAAGAGATCAGTGATCTAGACTGTCAAAATGAAGATGGGAACCCTCTCCCCAAAGCACATGCTGGTCTGAAACAAGCCACTTCAGAAAGGCTGTGTATGTGGAGAACACAATGAAGGGCCTTGCAAATGACAGTGAGTGGTGCTGGTGGAATCACATGCAGTTCTATGTTTGCAAAAACAAAGGAGACTGTGGTGAACTTTAGGAACTTTTCCCATCTATTGACTACAGCCACAATGATCTCTATGATGTTTATTGGTAGATTCTCATTTGCTTAAAAATGTGAAATGTAGCTGAAATGAGACTGACACAAAAGTACCTAATCTGTGTAAATGGCTCTGGTCAGAGGAGTAGTAGGAGATTCCTTTAGCTTTGCTATCTTTCCCTCTCTAGAATGAGGAGTGTTTGGTGTACTGTGGCCCCTCCAGTATGTAGCTCCTCAAGTATCTCCTCTACTTCACTACATTTGAGTGGGAGGGACAGCATATATGCCTAGTTATGAGTTAACTTACAGTACTTGATCCATATTCAGGGAGTGGATGTAGAGGTGGTGCACTCCCAAAAGTACTTGGGAGTCCACACTGGACTGGTCTCAGAACACACAGTAACTTTATAAGAAAAGGCAGACCAGGCTTTTTTCCCTTAGGAAACTGCATTCCTTTTATGTGGGAAATGACAACCTTCACATTTTTTATAACTCTGTGATGGCCAATGAGACTTTCTACTCTGTTGTGTGCTGGGCTGGTAATGTCACTTCAAGAGAGGCCCACCGAATCAACAGGCTAATTAAAAGTGCAGGCTCAGTTATAAGAAAACTCTGGACCCCCTGGATATAGTGGCAAAGGAGAGAATTAAAACAAAACTGAATGCCATTATGAACAAAATGCACATCCTCTCTCTTACACACTAACACTGAGGACTTTCAGCCAATGAATTATTCAGCAGAAGTGTGTCAAGAAACGCTATGGGGGCTCCTGTATACTAACAGCAATACCTCTGCATAATGCCTCACTATGACTGCCAAACCATAGATAAATAAGTATATACACACACAAGCTACCTACTTATTTAAAGAGTTTCTGTAATTAGATACATTTCCCCCAAGGGAGGGAGGGACAGACGGATAGACGGATGGATGGATGGATAAAACTTTATCTATCCATCTATAGATGGATACCACCAACATGTTATCTCTTAAACTGTCTTCAGGGAGGCAGTGCCAAATATGAGTATATTTGTGGGTAACACATATAAACAGAAAATAGCAGACATCTGGAATAAGAATGAAAAATCAGCATAGCGTCACCATATTTCACTTTCAGTTATTTTTTTTAGCCATTTAAAGGTCTCTCAATAATTAGCATCTCATCACTATGAAGTTCAAATGGAAACTTCTACACTCTAATTGGGCTGCCGCCCTGCCCGGGGTTTGTTTCCCGCCTTGCGCCCTGTGTTGGCTGGGATTGGCTCCAGCAGACCCCTGTGACCCTGTTTTAAGGTAATAACCGGTTGGATAATGGATGGATGGATGGACATTCTAATTGCACCAAATTGTGCAAAACCTAAAGTGTTAGACCTGGCCGAGTTATCGAGCAGTTGGCATGAGTAAAAAATAAACTGTTCCATGAAACAACTATCAGGTAACTCAAATAGATTTTTTTTTTAGAAAAAACACATTGTTACTGTGAGCTTTGATCAATAACAAAGTGCACTTAATTAGTATATTAAAATAAGACCCTGATTTTACAGTGGCGTCAGGAACAAATTTACCTATTTTCACTGTGGCAGTTAACATGTTAAAGTCGCTCCTCAGCTTTATTAACTGTCAAAATGTGAGAGCAACAGTGCATTAAATGTGACAACCTCTGATTTACATCCTTCTAGGAGCAGAGATCTGAACAATTTAAAGAGTAAGTATGAGCCCACCAGCCTCAATGCCGGACTGGACTAGAGTTCACACAGAGGCCTAAGTGATCACTTTTTGATCAGAATACTTAATGGTTTGGAGGAGGATGGGTTTTTATGCTGTGTGTTTCGTGATGGGCCTTCCAGACTGCCCTCTCTTTTAACTACAGACACACTATTTTAGGGTTGACTAAGGGATTCCAGTGCCTCCCCTGGACTACAGCCCATGTGTTAAACAGCATTATCATTTCAGTCTCTCCACATTTAGGCCTCATGAACATGCCATATAACTAAACAGACGCCATTTGTCACAGGCAGTGCCAGTCAGCATGAAAGCGGCCATCAAGGTCATCACTTTGTAGGAGGGTAAAATCTTTAAACATTCATCGCTGGCTATTGATGGGGCTCGCTAATGGAAATGACAGGCCCTAAACATTACAGATGGATTCTAACTAGAAAGCTACTGCGAAGCATTGAGTTATTTATACATTTACTGTCTGATTTATTTCTTATTCCGTCATCAAATGCCTCTGTCACTGCTGGTTTAGGGAAACTTGAAAAGTGACAGCTTTCTGGCAGCACCAGGGACAGTAAGCGTTTGAAGAGGTACTGCGCATTGTAGTCAGAAGTGGAAAAGACAAATAAAACAGGAAAACAAAATCCTTGTCATACAAGAAAAGACAATATTTGAATTGGATATATTGCTGCAGGAATTCTACTTTGTAAAAAAATAATAAGCATGCTGGTGTTTTATTTATTTCAACATGAGAGGAGCCGTGTCATGTACAAATTAACTGATGGAAAGGCCTCTGCTGAAGGCATTCACCAGAGTTATCTGTGCCTCTTCACTCCAACCACAGGAACTGGTTTTACCAAACAAATCAATACTTTGGCATGTGACAAATCGTGCTAATAGTACAAACTTAGAATGCATCCTGAAGTCATAAACGGCCTTGGAAAAAAGTGTCAGACAAACATAAAAATATAAATAAACCTTTGAGTATTTTCCCAACTTGTTTCATTTTTCCAACTTGTCAGCTTCTCTAAAGGATAATCTGTGAAAAATATTGGCCTTACATATCAAAAATGAATGCAACTTACAGGATCTTTTAAGAACAAATGTGTGTAAGCATAAAGGACCAGAGATGCAGAGGAAAAACTTGAAAAGCTGTATGCTAGTCAAAGAAGTGCAGTAGAAGACAGTGAAGCAGTCTGAGCCTTTAATCACTTAAAGAGCACTACACAAAATAAATCAACTTGACTAATGAAACAGAAGCACAAGGAAGAAGACTACACCGTTTCTATCGTTACTCAAAATAGTACCACTACCCAGGAAATGTGAAGTTCAAAAGGGGCTTTGTGTAGAAATGGGAATGCATTCAGAAACTGATTTAGGGCATAAAAAGAAATGCTACATATCACCATTTAGGTTATTTTGTCTTCTGCCATTGGTTATTGCTATACTGATTAAAATATGCTCAGAAACAAAAAAAAAACAGAACAGACATTAACTGAGTTAAGGATTACACAAATACAATTGTTTTCTGAAACATTGCTTTGTTAAAGATCTTTTGCTGTTGTTTTACTTTGCTGTGTATTTGCAATATCTAGCATAGTGATAAATGAATGATATAATTGACATCTGAATGATATAATGTCACTTAAGGAATGATCGGACTTAAAGAAAGAAGCAGCTTTCTGAAAATGAGTTATTGTAACTCCCCAAAGGTTTAGCAATATGATCACTGATAAGCATTTCTGCTAAGTGGTCCGGCCACCTACAATGGAGAGTGGGACAGTTGACCAGAGCGGGTGTGAGGCTGTGTGGACATGTTACAGGCATTGTTTTAGTTAGTATGAGCTCCAAATATCACATATGAGGACACCTTACATTACATGAAAGGTGGAACACCTGGGGCCTCATGTATAAACAGTGCGTACGCACAGAAATGTTGCATAAGAACGTTTCCACGTTGAAATCGCGATGTATAAAACCTAAACTTGGCGTAAAGCCACACACATTTCCACGGTACCTCATACCCTGTCGTATGCAAGTTCTCCGCTCGGCAGACTGGCAGCACCCAGCGCCAAAGCAATGGTACTCTTCCTGTGTGTTTATCTTTCTTTTTTAGATCCACATTACTGACGCGGCTTTATAAATCCACTGAAATTAAGCGCATATTGTTTATTAGTTTAAGGCATCTGATTGTAATTAACCTGTAACAATATAATGGTCCAGAGAATGGTCAAACTATTCTAAATACCATAGCTTCTTTAGCGTTCTTACTCTCACTGCACCTTCTTCTTCTTCTTCTTCTTTCAGCTGCTCCCGTTAGGGGTTGCCACAGCGGATCATCTGTTTCCATATTTCTCTCACTGCACCACTCAGAGCAGCTGATCGGAAAGAGAATCATCGGTATACAGCATCAAGCAAATGCTGCCTCAGCCATGCTTCCTATTTGAACTGCTTCTCACACGGCAAACGCTTCAAAACCTTCACTGTACGGACCTTGCAGTTCAGAAACAGTTTCATCCCAAGAGCTCTAAACACAATCAATCAGTCCATCAACTGCTCCTTGTAAAACTGTTTGTACTTATTTGTACAATCACCTTACTGTAAACTTGCGATACAGTTATAATATTGCACAACCTGAGCCACTTTATAAAGCACGTATTTAAATATGATGACGATATCATTTTTAATATGAAATGCAGCAAAATATGTTTATTATATTATACAGACAAAACTTTAACTTTATTTAAATAATCTATATTGTTAATAATTAAAGGACATGGTGTTGCTACGCTAGCAAGGATCTGGCACTCCGTTCACGGATTATTCCTGCCTCGCACTGTATGCTTCACTGGGACTGGCGTGAAGGATAGAATAATTAAACATGTACTACGAAGATATTTCAATGTTCCTTAAAGGTTCTGAAGAATTGGCGTTCTAAGCTTACAGATGGCTTAACGTCTATTACAGAGCTGATTGTGTGGCGATTGGGTATTTGGAGAAAAGAAAAGGAAGGACAGGAATTGGAAGTTAGTATGTTTGAAAAAGACAGTACTGCTGCAATAAATTATTTTATCGAAGGTCACGCACAATCACTGCGCCACCGTGTTCCCATGTTTAATAACGTTCTTCAACTCCTGTCTTCATGAAAATGATATCACGTATACATCTCAGTATTTTAGTTATTCAGAGAGCTGTAATATCATGAATGTAATAGATTCCGTGTCCTGTCGGAGGCAGAGAAAGCCGGTTTAAGGAGCACATAGTGATTCACACACATAGAGCACATAGAAGATCAAATACAAAACAAAGCATTTAACGTACTACTTTAGTTATGATGGGATTTGAGAAACTAGTAAATTAAACAATTTTAAGATTAAGTTTATGATGTTCTACTTTAATGACAAAATAAACTACGTGATTAAAGTGGAAATTTCGAGATTAAGGTTGACATTTTGTGCTTTTTCCCCACTGTGTGTCTTTTTTTTTTCTCTGTACCCCAATAAGCTTTCATATGACACTCAGACGGTGGGCTACGACTTGCCTTTTCACGGCAACTTTGATATGCGACTTCTTTTTTATTTTGGGCACTGTGCGACTTTGTGAACTTGAGCTTTCAAGTTTCTCCAACACGCTATGTCACTCAGTCAGCTTCCTTTTTTTGTTTATACCACTGTTTAAACCAACAAATAGTACATTTTTCCTTGCCTCCACTTGGTATTTGCTGAAATTCTTCAATTTTTCCTTGTGGTTTTGCCATTGTCTTTTCACAGAACGCTGAGCTTAAGGGCTATTAATATTGATTTACATATTCAAAGAGGAGTAATTCTGGGAGGAGTTGGGGCGGGACAGCAGGCGCGTGCACGTGCGTTACTTTTCACGCTGATCGGGATTTATGTAGCAGAAGAACGTGGAAGTTTGCGTACGCACAGATTCCTGCATCTGGATTTTTCTGTGCGTACGCACATTCCCGCTTTTGTGCTTACACCATATTATAGTGTGAGTTCTACGCACGGCGTTATACATGAGGCCCCTGGACTTGAAGGCTGGTTTGAAAAGGCAGTTCATGATCTAATTATCTATGTAATCCTTCTTTCTTTGAAAATGGAAAGGATATTAACATGCAGTAACAAAGAAACTGAACTGGAGGGTAGGTCATATCCGAGTCGTTTCATTAGTGAATGCTGAACCTCCACAATGGCCAAGGAGGTGTGTCAGGGACTACAGAGCCATGATATGTGGATGCTTGCAGGCTGCAGGCTCTCTCTCTGCCATTTACTATCTTGAGGAGAGGTCATGCGGGTCTCTCTCTTTCTCTCTCTCAGCTGCTCCATTCATGGAAAAGGCCATGCCAGACCACATTAGAGCAGAGACCAGTCAACACAGTAAGAGAGAGAGACATCAGGTGGTAATCATGTGACATGCAAGATGAACTGCTTATTATCAGATTGTATTATTTTACCAACATTGCACTCACATGTTTTTCTGGGCATATTATATATAATACATGAATAAATACAGGTAAAATTCTATTACAACAAACTGCCAGGGACCTAAAAAATATTTCATTGTAATGAAAATTTTTATTGTAATGAGATTCTGTATTTGTGCTATAGTGCTTTCTTTAACTTGTGTCCAGGCGTCTGCAATCGTTTCAATAGCTTCTTTCACGTTAATTTTAATCTTCTCCTATCTACAAGTTATGATGACGAGAATTTTTCTCAGCATTTCCTTGCAATAATACACTTTCAGGGTGCGAATGCTGCCCAAACCTAATGGCTGAAGCACTGCTGTGCAATTGGGTGAGAAGAATTCAACCCGAACATTATCTAAAAGCGGGCAGCACAGTTATCAATCAGAAGCCGAATCATCCTTTTCTTCTTCATATTGTGTGGTTTCTGAACTCTTTTGGGATCCCTCCACCCAACGGGAATGTCACGCTGAGGTGCGTCCCGAAGCGCAATTTTTTGCTTTTTTTGTTTTCGGTGGTTTTCAGTGATACCTTTTGCTTATTGCTCGTCAACATTTGAAAAATATCCATTGGAATTTAACTCATTGTCACCCTCCTATAGAAATGGCAGACACGATAAAATAATAACAGTTCATATTAGAAAACAAAAACTTTTAAATTTTTGCAGCTGTTTGTGGCAAAAAGAAAAAGACGTTGCCAGTGAATCTGGAATTTCGCCATCGACATTATCTAAATGCGGAAGCCTGTTGTGGGCAGCACAGTTATCAATCAGAAGCCGAATCATCCTTTTCTTCTTCTTCATATTGTGTGGTTTCTGAACTCTTTTGGGATCCCCCCACCCAATGGGAATGTCATGCTGAAGTGCGTCCCGAAGCGCGATTGCCATGTCTGTGGATGATTGTTTGTCTGTTGCCGGGGCAGGGCAACTGCAAGCTCACAACGCTGCAGTGAAGCGACACAGAAGCAAATCCTAAAAGATCGTGGGCGTGCTATAAATCCCTGCCTCGCACCCCAAAACACGAGGCTTAGTCTCAGTACTTTAGCAAAACCAGCTTTATTCAGCTTGAAACAGGAACAGCATGGTTATTTATTGTAGCGGGATCTTCCACTCTCCTATACTCAGACACAGCAATCAGGCAGGGTCGTGGCCAAGTTAGTGGCCAGGTAATACTGTTCCTTGCAACACTCATTGAGATCTTTTCTGTCTGCATCGGTGAAGAGCTGCCCCAGTGCTGTGAGCCTGCTGTTGCCCTGGCAACAGATAAACAGTCTTCCACAGACTCGGTGATCGCACTTCAGGACGCTCTTCAGCGTGTTGTCCAGTTGGGGGAGCGAGCATCACTGAACCACATAAAAACGGCTTTTTGGGGTTTTCAAATGCATACATTTGCAACCCGAGATTTTTCTTTTTTTTTTTGTTCAGTCTTTCAAGAAAGTTGACAGTGTTGATGGCGAAATTCCAGATTCACTGGCAACGTCTTTTTCTTTTTGCCGCAAACAAGAGCTGCAAAAATTTCAAAGTTTTTGTTTTCTAATATGAACTGTTATTGTTATCTCATGTCTGCCGTTTCATGTCGGGAGGGTGACAATGAGTTAAATTCCAATGGATATTTTTCAAATGTTGACGAGCAATAAGCAAAAGGTATAACTGAATACCACCGAAAAGAAAAACAGCAAAAAAAAAAAAAAAACCAGTATGGGGAAAGTCTGAAAAAAAAAAAAAAAAAAAAAAAACTACAGTGTTTCTGTTTGGGGATCATTGTGCACAACTGATTTGCAACCACAGACCTAACTGCTCTGTGGATGATTCATTCAAGGATTTCAACATCACTTCGTTGTAATGAAAGTATCTGCTGAATGTACTTCGTAGTACAGTGATCCCTCGCTATATCGCGCTTCAACTTTCGCGGCTTCACTCCATCGCGGATTTTAAATGTAAGCATATCTAAATATATATCATGGATTTTTCGCTGGTTCGCAGATTTCTGCGGACAATGGGTCTTTTAATTTATGGTACATGCTTCCTCAGTTGGTTTGCCCAGTTGATTTCATACAAGGGACGCTACTGGCGGAAGGATGAGAAGCTACCCAATCAGTGCACATCTTACATTTTAAATAAAACTCCTCAATGATATACGATATGCTTCCCACGTGGTGCTTCGCATACTTACTCTAACAGCACCTATTGATTTTTGATTGTTTGCTTTTCTCTGTCTCTCTCACTCTCTCTGACATTCTCTGCTCCTGACGGAGGGGGTGTGAGCAAAGGGGCTGCTTGCACAGAGGCTGTTTGCCTAGAGGATACCGACGCTCCTCTCAAAAATGCTGCAAGACTACCTTCACATTGCTCCCTTCCTTACGGCCGCTTTATTGCGATGCTTCGCATACTTAAAAGCCCAACAGTGCGTATTGATTTTTGATTGTTTGCTTTCCTCTCTCTCTGACATTCTCTGCTCCCGACGCACACTCCTTTGAAGAGGAAGATATGTTTGCATTCTTTTAATTGTGAGAAAGAACTGTCATCTTTGTCTTGTCATGGAGCACAGTTTAAACTTTTGACTAAAGGGTGTTATTTCATGTCTAGAGGGCTCTAATAATGTTAAAAAACGTATTTAGAATGTTGTAAACAGGTTTTTTATGTTCTAACTGCAAAAATATTAGATTTATAAATAAAGAATCTTACTTTGCGGAAATTCATTTATCGCGGTAGAGTCTGGAACGGATTAACCGCGATAAACGAGGGTTTACCGTAATGAGATTTCTATAGACTCGTGTCATATGGGGAAACTGTCGGGACCATAAACTTGTTGTAAAGATATTCGTTGTAACGGAATTTTACCTGTATGTTACTTTTATTCCTGTCTGTTCTGGTATTCTGTCTAATTGCCGATCTACAGTACCAGTAAACCTTGACAGTGTGGTAAGAATATGGGATTTGGGGCATTCTGTTATGGCCTATGTAAGAAAGAGGCTACAAGAGAAAACAACATCACCTTAGAACCACGAAAAAACAGTCATAATCGTTACATGTGGGCAGGATAAAATGCTAAAATACACTTGGGTATTACATCTGCCACTGCTTCCATCAATTTTCTATGCACGCATTTTTCTTAGTTCAAGGGCCTTCAAAGCCGATCCAAGGACCAATCCAAGATTGGATGCTATATCCCCATGATATCACTCATTCCCAGTACATTTCAGGTCTCCATTTGACTTAGCAGCAGGCCTTTATGGGCATACATTAAGAAAAATAATCTTTAATGCAAAAACACATTAAGAGCAAGCAAAATCATCAGTACAATTTTGTTTCTGTAAGAAAGGTAACGAAAACTGCATCTACATTATTTAGTAAGTAGGATTAAACTTGTTGAGCTTCCTTTTCTTACGACCGCTTATCATATAGGGGTGCATATGAAGTGCCATTTACACCAATGCCCGTCAGTGCTGTTGACATGCGGGCTTAGCCGTGAACAGAAATCACCATATCCATTCTTCAAGGTCTAATCCCTTGCATGCTTTGTAAAGTTTCTAAAAACATATGAAGTCACAAGCCTGAATGCTGCCTGCAGGAAAGTTAACACTGCATACCTTTGCATCTTTGTTTCTTTGGGAGCTGTCTGTAGTGTGAATTTGAACATTGTACTCTGTGGGCTGTAGCTCCACACTGCATACGTTTTAATGCCAACATTTATTTATTTTTTTTAAACAGAACCTTTGTTTTATAATAAAAATAAAACTGAAGGGCTTTGCCAAACAATATATTAACCACACATTTACTATATAATAAAACACTATGGTTCCTGTTCATTAGAGCAATATGATTGGTCATTCTGGCTTTGGTGACATAATCGAAAGAAGTGTGATTGTTAGATAAACAAGGAGGAGAAACAGCATAGGAGTCACATGGAAGGAGTCGTCTTCAAAGATGTGAAGCATAAAAGAGGACAAGAGGTGAGTAAGGTGCCACCAAAATAATGACAAAGTCTGAGAAGCAGGCTTTATGGCAACACATTCAGGAGAGAGGGAGCATGACGGTCAGACAGTTGGAAAAAAGACACCACATCAGCAATTCAGATTGAGGAATCTAGTGACGTTTGTGGAAAAGTTCAACTGTTGATTTTTATTTATGAAGAAAAAAGTGTTAATGAGTACAGGTACTGCCATTAAATCCTTTTAAGTACACAAAGAGAAGCTATTTTTAACACTTAAAAGATAAATGTTTGCTGGAAGAAATTTCTTGGAATATGCACAAATGTTACTCCATCAAGGACAGGAGCCAAAAGGTCTTATTTGCTGGGTAAAAAAAATGAAAATTAAAAAATAATTACAACATTGTGTTTTTTACACTAAGAAGAAGTAATAGCAAGAATTATGGGTGAAAACTGGAAGGTACATTTGTTTTGGAGAAAACTGTGCATACACAAATTTTATTACAAGCAGGCCTCTCAAATTGTACATCTATGGACACTTCTGTGATGAAATGGGCACAAACCATAGACATGCTTGTCTCCACACCGAGATACACTCACCTAAAGGATTATTAGGAACACCATACTAATACGGTGTTTGACCCCCTTTCGCCTTCAGAACTGCCTTAATTCTACATGGCATTGATTCAACAAGGTGCTGAAAGCATTCTTTAGAAATGTTGGCCCATATTGATAGGATAGCATCTTGCAGTTGATGGAGATTTGTGGGATGCACATCCAGGGCACGAAGCTCCCGTTCCACCACATCCCAAAGATGCTCTATTGGGTTGAGATCTGGTGACTGTGGGGGCCATTTTAGTACAGTGAACTCATTGTCATGTTCAAGAAACCAATTTGAAATGATTCGAGCTTTGTGACATGGTGCATTATCCTGCTGGAAGTAGCCATCAGAGGATGGGTACATGTTGGTCATGAAGGGATGGACATGGTCAGAAACAATGCTCAGGTAGCCCGTGGCATTTAAACGATGCCCAATTGGCACTAAGGGGCCTAAAGTGTGCCAAGAAAACATCCCCCACACCATTACACCACCACCACCAGCCTGCACAGTGGTAACAAGGCATGATGGATCCATGTTCTCATTCTGTTTACGCCAAATTCTGACTCTACCATTTGAATGTCTCAACAGAAATCGAGACTCATCAGACCAGGCAACATTTTTCCAGTCTTCAACTGTCCAATTTTGGTGAGTTCGTGCAAATTGTAGCCTCTTTTTCCTATTTGTAGTGTAGATGAGTGGTACCCGGTGGGGTCTTCTGCTGTTGTAGCCCATCTGCCTCAAGGTTGTGCATGTTGTGGCTTCACAAATGCTTTGCTGCATACCTCGGTTGTAACGAGTGGTTATTTCAGTCAAAGTTGCTCTTCTATCAGCTTGAATCAGTCGGCCCATTATCCTCTGACCTTTAGCGTCAACAAGGCATTTTCGCCCACAGGACTGCCGCATACTGGATGTTTTTCCCTTTTCACACCATTCTTTGTAAACCCTAGAAATGGTTGTGCGTGAAAATCCCAGTAACTGAGCAGATTGTGAAATACTCAGACCGGCCCGTCTGGCACCAACAACCATGCCACGCTCAAAATTACTTAAATCACCTTTCTTTCCCATTCTGACATTCAGTTTGGAATTCAGGAGATTGTCTTGACCAGGACCACACCCCTAAATGCATTGAAGCAACTGCCATGTGATTGGTTGATTAGATAATTGCATTAATGAGAAATTGAACAGGTGTTCCTAATAATCCTTTAGGTGAGTGTATATTGGCTGATAAGGGGGCAAATACCATATTAAGTTGCATATACAATTGAAAATAAAAAGCTGTATATATTTTGAGCATGAAGAAAACTTAAGAATTAAAGAAAATTGAGCCTACTTAAAAATGAACCGTGGTGCACAAAACTGGCTTTTAAGAAATATATTTGAATTTCTATATAAAGCAAATTCCAATATGCAAGGAAAGAAAGAGAACATTTTGACCATAACAGACAATATTTCAGTGATGACAGAATATGATGATCCAGGAAAACTAAAGACAAGTAAGTAATATTTCAAAAAAATTCTGTGTTTTGACATAAAACATTTGATTTGTGAACACCTGGCAATGCTAAGGGACAGGCTTGAAGGGGTATTTCCAGATTTACATAGGGCTGTTTAAGAAATCATTTTTCTGCAGAATTAACTGAGCAGAGCTAAGAAACGACCAGAGTTTGAAGCTGAAGTAGCAAGAAACAGATATGGACAGCTTCTAGATTTCACTGTTGTAAACTCTTCTTCCTGAACAAGCTTTTACTATTTTGTTGCAACCACAAATCTACAATATGTGAGGTTAGTTTTGTGATGATTAATGTAAAACTATATAAATAATGTATGACAGGCCAGCATGACCAAGGGGTTTAAATGTTGTTTGACCAAACACTCAAATTGGATGTATGTGTGATCTAAGTCAATTTTTCCCAACTGTGGGTCCATGGACTGGTACCAGTCTATGGTATATTTTTTTCCATTCCTTGAAAATCAGTGATTTCTCAGGTCAAGTTTTTAATCAATGTGAACACTTTTCAGATAACATTTTGAACCAAAAATTGCATTATGTTCTGTCCTATGCATCAGGTGTACATGCAACCTGGTTGCACAAACCAGCAAAGGAGAGTACCAAAGCTTTCCAAATATATTAAATATGAACACTAGAAATTCCAAATATGACCAATCACCTACCTCCCGCTCTCCAATCTAATGTTATAAACCTAAATGGTAGAATCTCTACCCTATTAAGAAGTTGGATTTAAAAAGATACAACTGGCACGAATTTCCCCTTGTGGCAAGGGTTGGCCAAATTATGATACAGAATAAATCAGTTTATTATATTAGCCACCATCCCGGTCTGCATAGACTTTCCCAGACTTCTGTCAGTCCACAAGTCAAAAAGGTTGAAAACTGCTGATCTAAGAGACCAACCAAAAGTGGTGGTTCTGGCATCTCTGCTTTGGGGATTTTCACACAGCACTGTTCTGTGAGCAAAGGGGTCAGAGGATGAGAACGGTCAGGCTAAGAGAAAGACCTCAAATACTCAAATAGCAGCTCTTGGCAAAGTGGCATGCAGATAAGCATGTGAATGTTCAGCGTGTTGTACTTTGAAGCGGATGTGCTACAGTGGCAGAAGACCACATTGAGGTCCCACCTCTGTCAGCTACTGACAGATTCTGATAAATTAACTTCAAAGTAGTGCAGTGTAACCTTTAAGTCTTAACTACATTGTTATATTTGAAAGCTAGTATACTTCAGGGTGTACTCTTTCAGTGTATGACTATCAAGGAATTCAGAAATAATGGAAACAATGTCCCTTATTGTCCCTAACAATGTGTTAGTTTCACAGTAGGCCTCTAATCTATCATAGATATTTTATAAGTGTCTTCCTTACACATGAAGGCACTATATTGTAAATGGTGCAGCATTCCTTGACACAGATGTTTCTGCACTCTTGTTTGCTACAACAGAACTTGGGAACTGCTGATTTCTGTAACAGGGACTCAAGATGCAATGGATTAAGATTGGGCATAAGACACAATTTTGGTTTTGTACAAAAAAGGCAATTAGAAAGGTCACTTCACATTTTTTTCTTTGAATTTTATTAAATGGAATTGCCAGACTGTGGTAATCTTTATTTTAAAAAGTGTGATACTGAGAAAAAATATCTTTTTTAGCAGGCTATAATATGAACTGAGAGTAAGTGTGCCTTTATTAATTTACACTGCTGCCTAATGGTGTGTGAACACTTTCTCTGTAATTTCTGCTAAAGCCATTAAATGAAACATGAAACAGCTGCATAACACACCAGCAAGGCCACATCTGGAATTCTGTGTCAAGTTTTTGGTGTATTTATCAGAATAAAGACATAAAAGTATTGGAGAAAGTCCAGAGAAAAGCTACTAGACATATTAAGGGGTTGAAGAGTCTGTGCCTTGAAGAAAGAGTTGGATTTTTTTTTTTAGCCAAAGCAAATACAGAGTAGAAGGAGACATGCCAGAAAAGCAAGAAAATAAGATATTAATTTAGGATGATGATGTGAAAGTTAAAAGAACTTATTCAATCAAGCCATGAGACAAAGATGCAGGGTGAGAGGTTGTTGAAAAATAAATGTTATACAAATATAGGAAAGCACTTGTTCAAAGACAAATAGAAAGTATCATCAAGTAACGTATGCAGTATGGCAGAGCTGTAGTTACTGTGTTGTCTCACAACTCCAGAAGACAGACTTGAATTCCGGCCATGACCACGACCTTTGCAGAGTTTATACTTCCTCTAATGTGTCCAATGGTTTTTCTCTAGGTCAGGGGTTTGATGCCCTGTGCCTTTGGCCCCGGCATGATGAAACCCTGGGCATCTTGTAGTTTATCAGCTGAGCCTGCAATGACAGAAACAGCACAGACACACCAACTACAAGTTTTGTAGTTCAAAAAAATAATGAATGATTGCACTTTATTAAATTATGTGCCTTGTTTTATAATAAACTAGATGGATGTGTCCATCTGTCTACAGGTATATTCCAATATGGTCAAAATTCTGGCCCTGAGATTTATTTATAGTTATAGCAAATGTTAATACTATTAGAAATTGTCTTATATGCAAGATGAATGGTAATCTACTTGCTAAAGTATCGCCAGTATCTAAATTAGTACACGGAAGGAATATGAATTCTCCTGCACGATCATCAGTCATGATTTTGCCAGCAAATGAATGTTTATGCATTTATACAATTTGTAAGCATGTGCCATTACATAGGCTTTATTTGTCGACTGCTAACACACAACTGAACTACTACTATTCTTAGTGGAGCGGATGTATATAAGGTATTTTGTTTGACACATGCGTGCTAAATCGGTTATATTAACATGAGAGTACCATTGTTGCATTCTTCTAATGAAGATGAAAAATTATAAATAGATGTATACTATATGACGTATGGTTTTGAGGAAAAATGAGGGTTGCATGAAATGTCACACAATGTACAATTTCGCTAATCTTTTTAATCCAGTATATAGACTTGATAACTTCCGAATATATGCAGCCCACTCCAGCAATGGCTTAAAAAGAAAAAGGGAAAACAAAAACACTTTTAAAAGTCCCATTGGATAGACATCCTTCAAAGTTAAAATGAAATGGTAAAAATGACTCCTCTTCAGTACCTTTGGGCTATTGGTTCAGTAACAGAAATAACTCTGTGCTTCTACCGTGACTGATTTCACACCTCCCTTATTTCTGTATGTTCACAGGCCAAATCACATTATCATAATTTATTTCCGAACATCCTCTCCCTCAGTTCACATGTTCCCCAGAGTACACACCAAACTTCAGTTATACTCTTCACTGTAATATGGACACCAATTTCATTAAATCTGTTCTTCCTTGCATTTTCTTCAATATGTTCAGCAATGCCGAGTACGATCTGTGAGACAAAAGAACTGAAACCGATTACAGCGAGGCTACTCATCAATCTTCCCCTTCCAAATGTCTTGCTCAACTTTACTACCCTTCATAGAAACCACAAGTCAATTCTAAACCATCTTCTCCCAATTGTGTTGCTACATGCTAGCAATACGGCATACTCCCCACTGGCATGTAGTACAACTAATTAGCCTCGCTGACTCGCCTGTGAGAGTATGAATGCAAGAACTACCTAAACACTCTCTAGTGGATTCCTAATTCAGTTTGGGCTCATTTCACATCCTGCTAACAATCAATTCCACACCGCCCCCTCCATGCTGGGAACTGAACATGCACCCAACCACGTGAGCACCCGAGGCACAACACCATGCAGCACCTCCATCTCCATGGGTCTCAATCATAAAATGCTGTCTGAAAATATGCGTATGCGGATAAACAGGAAAATTTGTATGGCAAAAAAAAATTTAATTTAACCTAACACATGCACATTTTTGCGTTAATTACCTTTGTAAATAATACTCAACTTGTAAATGTGTGTACTTGACCTATCCTGAAGCAATCATTTATGGACTAGGCTAATGAACTTCATAAATATGCAATCACAATGCTGCAGAACTTCATTGGCTGGTAGAGCAGCCTCCCTCCTGACAATATCCTGCAACCTGAATTCAAGAGTATCTGGTTACACCCCACAACTGATTGCACAATATCATGTGTGACATTTTAGTGTTTCTCCTTTGCATTCTGGAGAACAGGGAAAGGCATCAGGTGCCCACATCTGAATGGGCAGCCGCATTCTACCTGGCAAATGTAATGATGGGACTGCTAGTGTGAAAAACTTAGGGTTCAGTCAGTTACCTTACCAACAAGCCAGGCACCACATACAGTACCAAGTTAATAGAATGTAACTGCTTAAGGTTAACAAAAGCAGCTTAATTTTTGATTCTCCAGTTATGTTAGGAGAAGCAAACAGTGCTGCAAATTGCCTTTTTAAGTTGAATTAAATTTTATATACGTACACCATACCATACAAAACCTGTATGAAGCACCTTGTTGGCTAGTTAATGACATACAAAACAACAGGCATGATGGATGGTAGCTTGGCTGAGATATCCCTGACTTGTTGGCTGGTGAGAAGTAACAACCTGTAGCCTACATTACATAAACTGACAAAAAGCCAAAAAAGTTCCCTACTAAAAGGGAACCAAAATACAGTTTGTACATCATATTTATCACGTATGAGATATGTTTGTCACGTCAATACACATTATAATAATGGCTCTGAGATATGTATTATTAGATGTGTGAATCATCATATAGCTGGTTTCACTACCTTTCTCTACTCGATCCCATTTTCTTTTAAATGTAGACGGGTCACAGTTGCCATACATATATACATATTTTCTCCTATCAAGTTTTCTTTTATAAACCCTGACTTCTGTATATAAAACTGCATATGCATATTTCAAGCCTCTGGCCACACTTATGTGCAAGTATACTTAACTATTTATATTTCCCCTAGTCTATAAAAAGTTAAAATAACCCACGCCAACCTGACTTCTAACACGACCTGTCACAAGTGGTTTCCAAACAGATGTACAGACTGCACAAGGTTCCAGCAGCTTCTGAGTAGAACTGGAATCAAGAAATGTCTCTTAAGCCTTGTTCACACGGGCGTTAAAATCGAGCGTTTTTTTTGTGTTTGTAGCGTCCGGTGAGCGCGGATCAAGCGCGAGTGTTTTCTACACGTAGGAGTCAATGAGAGTGTTCACACGGGCTTTGGTGACGTGCGTTTGTCCGGCTGCGCGTTTATACGGAATCAAAAAAACGTTGCATGCAGCTTTTTCTTGGCGTTCAAAACCCAACGAACGCAAAGAAACCGCTTCTAGTTCGTTTTCTGCGCGTTTATTTTACGCTTCGGAGGACCGGATATACAGTAACCCATGATCCTACATGCTATACATAGGGAAATGCGGGAAAAAAGAAAAATAAAATGTCAAAGGAGGTTGATCAACAACATAT
>JANRMT010062806.1:84426066-84451632 GCA_026402145.1 Polypterus bichir lapradei
GGGGGGGGGGCATTTCAGTGCATAACACCGGTGTAAGCGCACACTCGACTACTGTTTCCTTACCTCAAAGTGACAAGTAGTCGAGTGTGCGCTTGGGGCTAACACCAAGTCGCATATTGGTTGATCGGCGTGCAATGTGGCATTGCACCAGCTGCAGCAGGCAATCAAATGTGGAAACCGACATCCGACAGTAATTAAAAAACTTGCGCGGAAATTTTCGCATTTCTTCATAAAGCACAAAAAAACTTCCTTTAACCCGACGTTGTGCAGTCAGAGGATGAACCCAGTAGCGGCTGCGACCACAATCTTTGTCAATATTTTCAAAACTCACTCATCTCATCAGGTGAAGACTACAGACTTCTGTATGTCCTAACCCAAAATGTTGACCTTGAGGGTACCTTTCTTTGTTTTTTTTTTTTTCATTTTACTACAGTTTGAATGACCGTGCCACCTGGTGGCTCAGAGCAAATGAAACACTAGATCAGACTGAAGCCAGACCAGCAGACCAGAGCTGGGTGATACTTCTATTAATAATAAATAAATCTAACATTTAGTTTTAATGTTTATTAATATTAATCAAGAGTGAAAAGTTATTGTTTTGGACAGTCAAAAATGTTCAGTAGTCTTTGTCCTTCCTTAAAAAAACAAATACGGGAACTGAAGGAATGCAGCAGAAGATTTACACTTAAAGTTATCAAATCCAACATAAAGATCTACTGTACCATGAAGCAGGCTTGGCCTTCATTTGGACTTATAGACATTCAGAAGCAATTTTCCTTTTTTTGTTTTGAAAAGAAGCTGCATTTAATTTCATAGTTCATAGTTTTAGCAAATTAGTAAACTGTTCATACATTAAAAATAATTCATTAAAATAGCACTGGCATACATAAAAAAACTAAAAATAAACATTGTTAAAATCCCCAAATGAAATATTTGGACTGGATAAGGAAATGTCACCATTAGTTTTTCCTGTTAATGCCAGGCATACACTGCAATTTTTAGAAACCTTGGTCAATTGACAACTCACACTGAACAGACAGGACACCTGTCTTGAATGCTGAAGCTGTACGTGCAAATTTCAGATCTGATTTATATGCCACAATGTGGGGCCTGAGACTAAACGTATATATGGTCCCAATAGACAATTTTACTCATTGACATTTTGCAATAAAGCTTTATCAATTGAAAAGAAAAAAAAAAACAATAAGGCCACAGCCTTCTCAAAAAGTCAACAAAGAAAAGTAACTGGACACATGGATGGTTGAGGCTCAGACATAATGGTCCTGTTTATTTTACAGAAAGAACTGCAGGTAGGTAAATTTATTTAATTAACTGTTGTGTGTTTTTTTTCAGTTATTCTAGCAAACCTTTTCTAAGATACTCTTGTCATTGGCCATTTAGTTGTACTGTAGGTGTGTTGCTATACGATACTTTGCTTTTTGAAACCAAAACAGTGAAACAAAACATGAAAACGACAATACCCAATATGCGTTCACTGCACAGTGAATTACTGGAAATTTAATGACGACATCAAAACTCGGCACATGAGACTACTCACACTACAAGGCATCTGACTGAAATTTCTGACAAGACAGAAATTCCTCCCATCATGTGACTGCCCAATTGTAAGATGCAATCAGGAATCACATCCACTCTCATACTGCACATGAAACAACGGCTGGTGAAGCTGAAATTCTGGTCAATTTAGAAAAATTAGCTGTAGGCTGCAAATTAGGCTAAAAATCATGCCAAAATTACACAGTGTATCCCTGACATTAAGAGTTCATTACTTAACAATTTAAGATTGAAAAAATGGTGGTACTTCCAAGCTGTGGTTTTATTTTGCATTTAATACATATAATTTTGCTATTTTGTTTACTTCATTTTTTTTTTTCAGTTTTCAGTTTTCTGGCATATTTTTTATTTCACTTGAACGGACAAAATTAATTTTCATGAACGTCATTTTTATTGCCCGAGTAGCGTCACATATCAATTCAGTTGCATTATTCACGTTGCAGAATGTGACTCTGTAAATATGGCAGCGCTTATATTACTTGTAGTCTCTCAGTGGATACAATTAACAAATCTCTCAAGTACTTTAGTGCTAGTCACTCTCATTTCAAAATGGCCCTAGCATCAGATTTGGAGAACTCTTTTGCCATCTTTGACTTTGCTTTGTCTTTGCCCCTTGGTTTTGGTAGCCTGATCTCTTTGCCTCTTCTGTTCTGACCGCTGTGTGATTTTTTGACCAGATTTCTGGTGTATATTTTTCATTTCTTGGTTCAATTTATTTGCTCACAATAATTCAGAAATCATGCACCTCATAACACAGTTGTTTAAAATTCCTGGAGGTAGTAAGGAAAGAGAAATGACAGAGAACTGCTGCTCTGGATACTGTGGTTTTACCTCCCACAACCCAAGGTGTGTGCGATAGGTTAACAAGTGACTGTAAATTAGTCCCAAGTGCTTGAGTTTGCACAGTGACGGATGGTTTCTACCACAACTGCTTCCTGCCCTTTGCTCTGTCATGATGCAACTCTGATTTGTCCCCTAGAGGTCTTGATATCTTGACTTGCCATTTCAATGCACTAGATGAAAATGTTACATTGACATAACAGCCTGTTCTCATCAAATCTTTTTCATGTTTAATTAAAAATACATTTGTTGTTATCAGGCTGAAAGCCAACAATTCCCAACACAATTCTAACTAAAATGATCTGTTCTTAAATGTTATGAAGACAGACAATTGTTTATGTCACTCTCAACCTGGTAAAAAACAAGCAACACAACATTCCAAACCCCAGTTAATCCTATTTAGGACCACGGGGGACCCAGAGCTACAGTAACATTGTTTCACTAAATAAATTAAGAAGTGGGAAGATGAAAAACATGGATGTATAAACAAAGTATAAACAAACAAAGCGCAAGTGTTATTCCACTGAAACTTACTGTGCAGTATGTCAGATTCCATCTGCCCATAGCATGGCTTCTCCACTTTCTTATGCAGAAAACATCAACTTATTCTTAAGAAGTCTAACTTCCTTCCAATAAAGCTCTAACCCAAAAATACAGCAAGGAATACAAAATTAGGGTTGTTCTTGTAGCAAGCAATCTTTAAACCTGCCCCACCTCAGACTTAACCTCTGGGGTCATCTTGATAAGCATGGATGGTATATGGGATGTCCTACAAAATCCAAGTACCTCACCATCTAGCAGCTCCTTCAGAAACCCCAATGAATCTTCCACTTCAAGAGACAGAATGATTTACTATGTTTTATGGGCATCCAGCAGTCTATAGTGACCAACATGGTCACAACTGTCCCACAGGGAGCCTTCTGCTGCAGCTCTTTGGCTTAGCTTTGTTCATTTTTTTGTCTTGCAATGGTGCACTCAGTGTGTCTGTCTCAAACGTAACCTGACATCTGCAATTACTGAGATTAATTCCCCTGTTCATTCCACTCTGCCAATCTCTAAAACACTCCTGTCAACCAATTCCATTGTCCAGTGATCCATTAGCCCCAGTGATCATTCCCTTGATTACTGAACAAACTGTTTTTCGCAAAGCAAATATTAACAAACAATGCTTTAATGTGTAATGCCCCAGGTGCCCTCAACCATGGGCATCTTCCTCTGCCAGAACATTGATAGTTATAGCCAAAGATGGACTAGTGCAAGTGAGGACACAACAGTTATGGTGAAAAATTGAATAGCGAATTTTATTCAATCAAAAAACAGGTTTAAAAATTGGAGTGCATTCAAAAGTCTTCTATAAATAACAATTCATAAAAAACAATACAGTATTGCAAATAGTGGAATTGAGGAAGTTAAAACCAATAAACAATAATACAATTATAGGCTTCCTTTCTTATCTGTTCCCAGTGCTTCACTCTCTCTGTCATGTCACCCCAGCTCACCCTAAGGTCTGCTCCACAGGGCTAAGACACCGGCAAACATCATCCATAATCTGACTACAGTATAGCCACCTCCATCAGTAACTGCTGGAACAGTCCGAGCCTGGCTCCCTCTTCCTGCCATCTTCCATCAGTTCAGCAGGACCCCTGGGGCACCTGTTCAACCCTGCTTAACAACTCTGCTTATACTCCTCCAATGGGCAACCCAATTGCTTAGTTTCCTTCTCACACCCTGGCTCACTCGCCTGCCCGATTCTGCCTTTCTCCTCTTTTTAATTTTCTTCTGCCATTTTTCTCTCTTTTCTGATCTCTTCTGTTCCCCCCTGACCTACTCAGACCTTTTATATAACTCTGTGAGTGTAGGTGCTTTCCTAATGAACCACAGATCACTAATGAGGTATGGCTGTGCTAATTGTGCTTGCACACATGAAAGAGGAAATCAGATAATTCACAAATTAAGCGCTTTGCAGTCATATCAGCTTTCCTCACTCACACACCTATTCTAACAAGTCCAGCACCTGCTCTTGTCTGCCAATCCTGGACCTCAGACACACTTCACCACATAATAACACAGTATTTAGCTCAAGAAATATTTTTTTGTTAAAAAAAAAAAAAAAATCACAAGCTGAGCTCAGTGTATTGATGTGTATGTTGTGAAGGACAGCCAGGTCCCATGCCCAGCAGGGACGCCCCTACTGCTAATGTTCCGGGGGAGCCACCATGGGCAGTCCAGTACCTCCCCCGGGATGCTTGGTGGCAGCCTCCCTGGCCGACGGTGATTCCTCAACCACCCGCAGGGCTCCATCAGAGATGGAGTCCTCCACAGTCTGGTTTGGGGCTCGGATGGCCGCTAGAGGGAGCTGCATGGACTCAGCAGCCTGGCTGGAAAATTTTCGGCCCCACCCGGAGGTGCAATTAGGACCAGGTGGTCAAGCACCTGGAACACTTTCGGGTGGGTTCTAAAAAGGGCCAGCCACCACCACTCAAGGAGCCAGGGTCGGGAGGAGGAGGACTACGCTTGTGGAGGAGTGGTGGTTAAAGGAAAGGTTGTTGCTGTGTGGTGGAATAGTGCTTGTGGACTGTGTATTGCCTGTGGGTCACGGGGAAGACGTGCACCCACAGGTGAAGAAAAATAAAGTCTTGTTGGTTTTATACATGCCTCTGTGTCCTTCTGTGTCGGGTCAGTCACCTATATAACGCCTTTTGTTACAATGCTAAAAAGGGCCATTGCTCTTTGAACCTGCAGTATCTAAAAATACACTCTAAATACTTGTTAAAATACGTTAAATCTCCTACCCTAATTTCAAATAAAAACCTCAAATAAACAGAATCAAATTAGAGTAAAGTCACGGACCATTTCTAAAAATACCAGCCACTCCACTGAACAAGGCTTAATGTTCTTTCTGGGACATGTTTTAGCAAAAATTAACATGGTTTTCAAGGTCATTAGACTGTAATGGGAAAAGGATAAAATGTTTCACAACATACTGCTGATACAGCCTGGAAAGCCATGCTGTGCGCCTCCAGCTAAAAGTGAGCCCCATCAGCCCCAGTCCATAACACTTTTAAAAAACAAACAATCAAAAGAGCTCTTGATTCTGGCTGTGCCCTCATTTTTGGAGAATGGTTCATGGAGCCCTGAGGGCATCCATTAAAAAGCGCAAACTGGTAAAATACATTTAGCTCATTCCATCAACTGCCAGGTTTCATTGTGATCACACAAAATGTCCTACACCCCAAAATGAATATTACTGAGATGAGTATAATGCCAGGATTTCAGTAAAGTACCCACTGCTGCTCAGATAGGATCTACAGTAGAAATAAAGAAAAAAAAAACATGAGAAATAACTGGATAGCCCAAAAATGGGTGACCTGGGTTACTTAGTTTATTATGTACTGCATGTACTCACTCTTTTGGGCAAAGCTGGAAAGGGGAACAAATAAAACAAAAGTTTACAGACTCATGTCCGTACTAAATAAAAGGCAGCATGGGTTTAGGAGACAAAGATCTTGCCAATCCAATCTTTTACATTTTTTTGAATTTAACGCATAGAACATCATTTATTTTAAGATTTTTAAAAAAGCCTTTAATAAGTTCCACAACAAAGATTAATTCCTAAACCAGAAGCTGTTGGCATCATGTTTTTCCCACAAAACGAAATCTCAGGTTCATTATTTGGAAGGCGTCAAAGAGTACAGAGGAGAGGACAATGCTCCAGGTGGAGTGAGTCAGTGAATTCCTTCAGCGGTTTAATCTTGGACTTTTACTGTTTTTAACTTATATTAATGACACAGATTTGGCTATAGTTGGTAAACTTGTGAAACTCACAAATGATACTAGAACTGGATGTATAGAAGATACTGAGGAAGAAGCAAAAACAAGAAGATTTGAACAATCTTCAGAAATGGGAAAACACTTGGAAAATGTTTTTTGCATGTTGTTGTTAACGTAGAAGAGTGCTGCATGTGGGCAAAAGGAATGTCAATTATGAATACAAGATGGGAGACACTGTCACATAGGAAGCAACCTGTAGAAAGAATTTAGGTGTTTATGTTGACACAACATTTTCATCACCTAAACAATGTGCAGAAGGGATTAAAAAAGCAAGCAAAATTTTAAGTTATATAGTAAAAATAATCAAATATAAACTGAGAACATTAAGCTTAGACTATATAATCCACTTCATCAATTCACGTGACCATATCTGGAGTAACTGTGTGCAGTTCTGTTCGCCATCATACAAGAAAGACATAACAGCACTTGCAGATGTGAAGAGGAGAGCAACCAGGTATACCCCAGGACAAAAGGACATGTCATACTCTGACAGACTCAGAGAATTAGACCTATTTACAATCCAGTTGAATTCTACTCAAGAACACCAGTGGAAATGAAGAGGAAGTGCACTTTGGATTGATGCCTGGAAACACTTTATGCAAAGAGTTGTGGGAACCTCGAGTAAACTACTAAGATATGGAGTTGAAGCAGAAACCAGGCCTTGGACTTCAAACCCTGAGGTTGTGGGTTCAAATCCAGCTACTGACACCGTGTGACCATGAGCAAGTCATTTGACCTGCCTGTGCTCCAACTGGAAAACCAAAAGAAGTTTAACCAATTGTATCATAAATGTTCTAAGTCGCCTTGGATAACGGTGTCAGCCAAGTAAGTACAGGCAGTCCCCGGGTTATGTACAAGATAGGGACTGTAGGTTTGTACTTAAGTTGAATTTGTATGCAAGTCGGAAGAGGTACATTATTTTAATAAATTCTATTGTTGACCGACTGTAACCAAGTGCTCTGCCAATGAATGATGGAGTTTCACCTCTCTCTGACCTTTTTATTATTTCTACTTTATTTTCAACGGTGATGGTTTTTCTCTTCTTTACTGTATCACCAGCACTTGCATCACATTTGTGTTTAACAGACATTCTTGAAGGGTGAAGACAAAGGGTTAAGATAAGCTCTTTTGTACAGCACTGTACACACTCACAGCAGGAAGGCACCCGTCGTCAATACGTCTGATGTACTGAGAAGACAAGCTATGTACATAACAGTACAAGCAGGCTTACTATTGAAAATGAATAGGGTTGGCAAGGGGCGGTTCACCACCCGCCTGCCACACAGTCACCTCCACTACAGTATGCTGCCTGCAGCGTCCGTCCACCAAGAACGAACACGGTGCAGCCAAAGGCGGGTAGTGAATCACCCACCACCGCCCCCATTCAACAGGCAGCCACCCGAGGCACACTACAATGCTAGCCCCCTCCACCCCTTTCACCATCAATGGCCTCCATTCAGCCACAACCGGGTCACCACTTGCAGCATTGAGGCAGCCGTGTGTGGTGGGCGGGCAGTGAAACACTCCCCTCCGCTTCCATCCAGCCTGCATCCAGTCAGGAGCAGTACCTGTGGCGGCGTGGTGGGCGGGCAGCGAACTGCCCCATCAAGCCTCCGTCCGGCACAAGAGCAATAGCTGTGGCCCCGGTGACTATGGCCCACGGGTCACCACTTGCGGCCAGGAGCTGCCAGAGGGACAATACACTGTGCAAGCAGGGAAATCACCCCCTCCAGCCTCCGTCCAGCCACCGCTTGAAGCGTCCCCAGGCCGAAGATGACTGAGCGGCAGTTACTGAGGTGCATGCGTTGCAGCTGCGGCCCCGTTTGTAAGTCGTAGGAAGGATGTCCATACCTTGGGGACTACCTGTAAATATAAATATAAACCTTGAACACCTTTAAGAAGAATCTGGATGAGATACTGGAATAGCTTAGCTTTTAGCTAAACACATGGGCTTGATGGACTGAACGGTCTCCTCCTGTTTGTCATATTCTTATGTGGCATAGTATATTTCTTTTTATGGTGACTAGGGTAAAGCTTAAACCATCTTCTGCAATCAATTACACACTTATAGTAAAAATAAATTATGACAAATTTTGCTTGTTGTTAAATCCGGAATAACCTGTGGCTTTCAATGACATACATATCTTACTGATGAGTCTTTGCCACAGAACAAACTAAGAGCCATTCAGTCACGAGGGCTGGAAGTGCCCTAATCAACCAGTTGTCAAGTAACAGATTAGGAGATAAATTACAAATAGAAGCTGGAGAACAAGGTGGAAGCAAAGCTTTCCATTGGAGGAGATCTTTACTTACAAGCATCATGTCAGTGTGATGTCTATCACTTATATAACTTGTAAGTTTTTTCTGCTCTGTTGCAGTCCAATGAACTTGAGAGATCCATCATTTTCAACTACCAAAGGCTGCATTGTTTCAAGTGTGAGGCAAAAAGCAAAAAAAACAAAAAACAAAAAGAAAAACAAGAGAAGTTCAGGACATGCTGTTATGACACAATCTCTTTGCCAGTTTTACAGTCCCCCATAAAAGAGAGAAAGAAAAACTAAAAAGAAATCCAGCTATCGGCATCCAGATATGCAGCTCAAGGCTGGAGAGGTTGCTTCAGTCATTTCAGCTTTTACAATCAGCTGTCATTTCATGGATGGATGCATGAGTACTTTTGGATTAAAAAAAAAAATCTGTTTCTGCTTGTGAACTTCTCTGAAAAAAGCCTTTCAGAGAAATTAAATAATATAAATTTATGAAAAAAAAACATTGCACAAACTTGCTGCAAAATGAGTATAATATAAAAAGAATGCACATTTTGGCCACATCAGAAGGAAGTGTGACATGTATTACGCAGTAAACCATAGGCATGTTTTGCATTTCATAAAAGAACTCTAAATTGAAGTTGTTTTAAATGACATCATATTATAAGAATTACTAATGCAGTCTTCCAAATTGAATAATTTCAAATTAATTTCCGAGTTGCAACTGTTTGGATGAGTGACGTTGGAGCAGTAGTAAAGCCAAGCTGCCTCCAAGATTCAGTGTCCTACTGTACAAGTTAATCTTGTGTTCAGCTGACACCCATATGGAGAATGTATGGACTTTTCTCCTGGTCTTTGGTTTTCCACCCTCACCTTAAAGACACGCATGATAGGACACCTGGTGAGGTTATGTGATTGAAAAGGCATCACATTCAAGAGCGGTTCCTGTCTTGTGCCAGGATTGCCTCTAGACCCTGATAACCCTAAACTGCATTACACAGGTCTAAGCATGTTACGTTATGCTGTTAATGCATGCAGGAGGAGGAAAAACAATGGGCGCTAAATCTGACGAATTTTATCCTTTAGTATTTCACATTCATTTGTGGACTTAGAGAAAGTGTGTGACAGGATTACAAGAGAGGAGCTATGGTACAGTATGAGGAAGTCGGGAGTAGCAGAAAAGTAAGTGAAGGTGGAACAGGCTATGTATGAAGATAGTGTGATGGCAGTGAGGTGTGTGGTTGGAACAACAGCCTGGTTCAAGGTGAGAGTGGGATTTCATCAAGGATTGGCTCTGAGCCCCTTCCTGTTTGCAATGGTGATGGACAGGTTGATAGATGAGGTCAGACAGGGTCTCCATGGACTACGATGTTCAAGGATAACAATGTGATCAGTAGTGACAGTAAACAGCAGGTTGAGGCAAACCTGGAGAGGTTGAGGTATACAGTGGAGACAAAAGAGGATGAGAGTAGGAGAAAGATGGGAGTACAGTATATGTGCATAAATGAGAAGGAAGGTGGTAGAAGAGTGTGACTGCAAGGAGCAGAGGCGGTGAAGGTAAACAACTTTAAATACTTGGGTTCAACAGTCCAAAGCAACAGAGAGAGTGGACAATAGGTGAAGATGAGAGAGCAGACATTGTGGACTGAGTGAAGAAAAGTGGCAGGATTGGTTTGTGATAGAAGAGAACCTGCTAAAGTGAAAGGGAAAGTCTATAAAACAGTAATGAGACCCGGTATGTTTTATGGTTTGGAGAAGGTGGCACTGACGAAAAGACAGATGGCAGAGCTGGAAGCGGAAGAGTTTAAGATGCTATGATTTTTGCTCAGAGTAACTAGGGTAGACAGGATTAGGAATGAGTATATTAGAGGGACTACACAGGTACAATAGTTCAGTGACTAAGTATAAAGAGGCTACACTGAGATGGTTTGGACATTTGCAGAGGAGGGATGAGGGGTACATCGGAGAAAAGAATGTTGAGGATGGAATCACCAGGCAAGAGGAAAAGATGAAGGCCAAAGAGGAGGTTTAAGGATGTGATGAGGTAGGACATGAAGGCAGTTGGTGTGGCAGAAAATGATGTAAAAGACAGGGAGAAATGGAGACAGATGAACCACTATGGCAACCCCTAAATGGGAGTAGCCGGAAGAAGAAGAACAAGAAGAAGAACAAGAAGAAGGAGTGTTTCACATTCAAAGGAGTTGGTTTCTCTGTTATAAAATATGCACATTTGTTTTAACGTCAACAACAGAATCACATACTATTCTTTGAAACACATCAATGGCTTGATCCACTCATCTGTGTTTAGCACCCACAATGCTGTGGGTTGGTTACTGGCTTGCATTCAGTCCTCAGATTGAAACATTCTTGGCTACATGTGATTCCTGTAATCAAAAAGTTTCAAAAAGTGGAGATCTGTGGGAGCTTTTATTGCTGTGTTTCTTACTAGCTAGCACAGCTGTTTCTCATTCAACCAAAATAATAATAATAATTATTTACATAGCACCTTATTATACATTTACATGCAACTCAAGGCGCTTTCCATAGGTTAATCAATAAAAACGAAGACTTGCCGTACACCTTATTCCAGTTTAAGCAGGTCCAACAAATGGTTGCAGAGATGGACTCATAGGCACAGTGCCTGGTGGCTTTTTGCTTGTTTTTATTTTATTAAATAGTCAACTAAATGTATGTTATTTTCAACTATGTGCTTGTACAAGTACTCATGCCCAGAAGTTTGACCATTTTATTCTTAAACAACATTGAATCACAGTGGACTTAATTTGACTTTAACACTAGTAAAAAAAAAATGTCAAAGTGAAAACAGCTTTCTGCAGGTTAATCACAAATATAAAACATAAAATAAATAATCTCACAAGTATTCACCCTTTTCCTGTCAGTAGGTGTACCTTTGGCAGCCATGACAACCTCGAGTCTTTGTGCTCAAGTCTCTCGCTATCAGTTTTGCTCATCTGAACACTTCCTTTTCTCCATTCGTCTTTGCAAAACTGCTCGGGCCCTGTCAGGTTATATGGAAGTCCTGAATGAACAGAGTTTTCAAGTCCAGCCACACATTCTCTGTTGTATTGAGATCTGGACTCTGACTTGGCCATTCCAGAACATTAACATTGGTATTTTTAAAACACTGCTGAGTACCTTTGTCTTTATGCTCTGTGTTGTCATCTTGTTAGGAACAAATCTTCTCCCAAGGTGTACTTTTCTTACAGAGTGCATCAGGTTTTCCTCTAGGATTTCCCAGTATTTTACTGAATTAATTTCATCCTTACAAGCACTTTAGGGCCTGCTGCAGAGAAGCATCCACACAGCCTGATGTTGCCACCACCATGCTTCACAGTATATTTGTTATAATGTGCTTACACCAAACATGTTATTTAGCCTGATGGTCTAAAAGCTCAAGTCTGGTTTCATCAGATGATAGAACCTTCTTCCAGCTGACTTTAGAGTCTGCTATGTGCCTTCAGTGTGTTATTTTAACAGTGGTTTTCTCTTTGCCACTTTCCTATAAAGCTGCACCTGATCAAGCACCTGGGTAACAGTTGTTGTGTACACAGGCTCTCCAGTCTCAGCCACTGTGGCTTGTAACTTCTTCAGAGTTATCATAGGTCTCTTGGTGGGCTCCCTCACTAGATGCCTTCCTGCATGATCACTCAGTTTTTGTGGATGGCCTGCAGATATACAGTTGTGCCATAATCTTTCAATTTCATAATGTTTCTTTTACTCAGTTCCAAGTGATATTCAGTGACTTTGATATGTTCTTGTCCCCATCCCCCTGACTTGTATCTTTCAGTCATGTTCTTTTTGCCTTCATTGTGTAGGTTAGGCCATCATACTGACTCAAGTGGGACCTTCCATATACTAAATTTATACCACATTTAATGGAGACCCCAGACAGGTGATCTCCATTGAACTAATTATGTGACTTCTAAAAGCAATCAGCTGAGCCAGGTGTCGTAATGAAGGGGTGAATACTTATGCGATCAATTACTTTGTGTTTTATATTTGTAATTAATTAGACCACTTTGCAGAGATCTGTTTTCATTTTGACATTAAAGAGTCTTTAACTGTTCATCAGTGTCAAAAGGCCAAATTAAACCCCCTGTGATTTGGTGTTTTATAAAATGGAGAGGTGAATGCTTCTTTTTCAAGCTGTATGTGCTGAAAAGCACACCATCTCTATTTTCCTTGACACTTTACTTTTACATCAAGAAGCAACAGAGAGCACTTGCCTTACAGAGTCCATACAGCACCAGGAGTGTCACAAGGCCTCAACTTTGTATCCTGTTTCTACATCAAGACCATCAAGATGTTTGAATTTATAATTGCCATTAAAATGTAAATTTTTGATTGACTGCTGTTTACATTTACAAAATTCTGAAACATGTTGCATGTTTAAATTCTTTCAATGCATCTCATTTAACATGCTGGCTCAGATCTCAAGTGTGAATGCTTAGAACTCCCAGATTGCCTGCACTATATCACTTCATCTGCACATCCCCAGAAACAAAATCAGGGTGCCACCAAGTTTGGGTGCAGCTGCAGTTCCAAAATTTGGTGACAATTGGATCCTGAGCTTGCCTCCCCTAAGCAGCACCAGAGTGCCACATGGCAAGCTGCTTGTTTTCAGCTGGCAGCCCCTGAGATAATATCGACAATTTTGCTTGTCTTTTGTTCATAGCAGTTTTATCTAGTGCACATCTGGGGTGCCGTCTCTCTCTCTCTCTTTGTCTGTCTTGTCATCTTCGAGACAATCAGAAATCAAAAAGCTGCGCTGCTTTTCTATTTTGATGGAAGATTAAAGTCAGGTGGGTTGTGGGGGGAGGGAATGTCAGAGTGCCAGGCAGATGCAGGCACAGTGTATCGGCACGTCACGTTTCTCTTGTCCTATATATATGGCATGTCAGTCTCTACTACAAAGAGCTTCTTAATATGACCACTGACAAGCGATTAACAATTGTGCAATGAATGACATAAATTCAGACTTAATGTAAACCTGCGTGTTATGAACAATACTTGTCTTGGCTCACACACATCACTGGTGTTACACTGCTATCAGGGTTTTTTCCTGGGTTGTACTTGATTCTTGCTTTATTGTAAAATGTGTCATGCTTTGATTTTTTTCTTCTATTAGATTTGTTTTTTCTTTGTATTCTGTCTCCTCAAATGGTAGTCTATTGCTTGCATAGGGTCACCCCAACATCCCCATTCCTACAGTGGTACATTGAGGTTCTAGGAATTTATTGTAACTACTGTTTTTTTGCATTGGATTTCCTGTTTTTTTTTTTTTTTAATTTTCCTCTGTTCATTGGATTCAGTCTTGGATTCAGTATTGAGACTTGCTCGTCTAGAAATGCTTTTTTGGCAATGCTGTTTTGCCCTTTATGCACTTTTTGTTATATTTCTATTTTGTAAATAAATATTTTAATAATATTTTAAGCCAGAGTTGGATGGTTCTCACATATATTTATACAGTTTATTTTACAGTTTGAACATTTAGAGTAAGTTCTTGTTTTTAGGCCAGTGTAGGCCGAAGCCAGCAGATAGTTTAGGGACTTGCAGTCTGGAGATGAGCCTCCAGTATAGTCTAGTAAAGGTCCTGGCTTGCTTTTGTGGGACATTTTGCAGGCCTCCAACCACTTTCATTATGTTGCTAGCTAGGCCTAGGTAAAAATATTAATTTTCTGATTAATCGTTATTTTTCGTTTAAATGATCCAATATCAATTCTTAAAGTCTCAAGATCAATCTTGTGAATCTCTATCCTGCTCAATTACTATATGTAGACTTTTACTTATCTTCGTTTTCAGAGTCCAGTCGAGTAGATGGAGCTAATGTTTCTGTTAAGACTTTCCACAAAAAAACACTTTACTAACTTGCATAAAATGGCATCCTCCTTAACTGAAATCTCTGTCTTAGACACTTAAATCAGATGTGTGGACTAACTGTGGAATCAAAAAGTGTGTTGGTAAAGAACAACTGGATAAAAGCAAAAGTATATATAAGCTGTGCAACTCGGACATTAATTATTGTTGTAACACAACAAATTAGAGAAATCATTTACCTTGACGTCACCCATAAACGTAATCGCAGTCAACATCTAAATGAGTACAGCCTAAAAAATTCACACTGGATACATTGTTTAGATCCAAGCTTTCATTTAATTCACTTTGTGCCCAAAAAATAATAGAATGTATAGTAGTTTTTATCTGTAAAGATAGAAGACCCCCATTGTTGAAGTGAGGGCTTTTGACAAATGATACAAGTTTTTGAGCTGCAGTATAGTATACCAGCCAGAAAGCAATTTAGTAAAGTTTCTGTACCCAGGCTTTAGGAAGATCTTAAGTTATTTATTTATTTAGTTGATGTTGCTGAAGTTGATCACATTATATTAACGTTCCGTAAGCATGGTTAAGGAATCTCTGAAAAAGCCACCACTTCAAATATATCAGAGCAAGCTATTTCAGTCAAGGTAAAATTGATATTGAATCAAATCGGATCATTGTGAACAGGACATTTGTGCTGACACCCAGTCTTATTGTTGACTCCTTAACACAACACCTGCATCATCTGAAAATCACCAACCCAGCTCATTATTATGAATAAGCAACACAGCTGCAATTGGCTAAACTTTAGCTATAGAGGACATATGCACTCAGCAAGCAGCACCACTTCTCAAACATGCACACACTGAATCACGCCATCAGATAATATCAATAATCAGATTGACTTCCCACTTTCAAGGCATATACAAACAAAAAATAACGTGAGGATGCACAAAACTGGGGTATTTAGTACAAAAACAACAAACATAATGAAGGATAAAATGCAAGCAGTAATGCATTACTAAAATAGAGACAGAGAGAGAGAGAGAGAGAGAGAGAGAGAGAGAGAGGGGTTGGGGGCATGTGCTGATAGCGCATTGTTACACCCACCATACAACGAACCACCAGGATAGACATGGAGAAAACAAATCGCCTAGTTGTTTGCACTACTGTCTCATCAACAGGATGCCATCTATTCTTTCCCACCAAAATATCACCCCAAACACCCCTCCTTCAATATCTGAATAAACACACTTCCCTCCTGCCAGCCCAGCTCTTGCCACTACCTATCCTCTGGCCTCCAGGCGCAGCCAGGTTACGGTGTGAAGGGACTTTTAACCCTGGATATGAACTAATTCTCAGGCTCCCTCAAAAAATACTGCTTAGGTCGGAAATGGGTTTAAGAGCCTCCTGTGGCTATCCACCTAGCACTCCCCTAGGCACCCCTGTACTCCTAGACTCCTTCCTTGCCCACTGTAATGGGTAGCACAGAGTCACAAAAAACATTAAGTGATCTTCCTGCTACAGAGGGGAATTCTGATGCCATCACATACTACCCTTCTCTTATATGACTACCCCCAGTGTTTTCTTATAGTGAAGGCCCACTTAAACTTACACAAGCTGTCATTGCCAACATACCGGACACCAAGGCACTTTATAGCCTGATTCTTGACCTAGCTTTCAAATACATACCCTTACATACCCACAGGCCCTCACTCATCAATAGTAACAAACATCTGAACCCCTCACCCCATTTCTGTTATCCATGGCCTCATACACATTTTACATGAAATAAGCACATTGTCATAGTGTCACACCAAACTGTGAAAGCAGAGGGGCACTGGGCTGGCATCTGAATAGGGCAAACTGGTTTATCGCATGGGTCACAGAGCCTCAGCTGAAGGACATGAGGATGAGAGGTGACTTGGCTTAAAGGCACATGGGAAGCCTGCATTTGATTTTCTTTCTCAAAGGCTAAACCAGTGACTTACAGATGCAAAGCAGCTTGCCTCCTTTCGCTGTCAGAGGTCTCCAGACATAAATTGTATTTTTAAGCCTGCTAATAATGAGGTGGCATTTAATCATTTCTGACGGGAATGTTTTTTAATTCTCAAGTCCGCCTGCTAGCAATGAAGGGCAATATTAAAAGGTCCCGCTGGCTGCAGTGCGTCTAACAGAGGCATTTAATAGAACTGCATCAAATGACAGAAATGTTTTTTTTTTTAAATCCTGAATTACACTGCACCCTTAATAACCAAAGGTCACACTCAAGCAGAGCTGCAAAATTAAACTTTTCCATTTTGTTCCAGGAAACTTAATTAGTAAGGACTCGTCTGCTGCCATCTTAAAGTGGAAAATCTGCTTTAATTAATAGAGCAGCCGCATATTTACACTGAGTGGCAGTAACCAGCAGCCGTGATGCCGGCACTCTTTAATGACGCAGTTTTCACTGTAACACCTTTGCAGCTGCGGACATATGGAGCATTATTATGGCATAAATTAGCACTCCACTACCAGATCTACTGGGCCTTACTGGAATGGAGCCAGCAAGAGTGCAAAGGAGCTGAAGAATGTGGAAAAAGGGGGGTGAAACTAAATCTGATGGCAGGTTTACACCAAAACACAAAAAATGTACCACAAAAAAAATGATTCACTTTCAAAGAGAGGCTTCCCTGATCTTCAATTTTAGCAACAATGAAAATCACAGACAAAGGAAGCTGTAACTGTTTATTGAATAATGTCTGGCTTAGAATCTCAGCATCTTGCAAGCAGAACTTCTGTAGTTCATTAGAACATTAAAACATTGCCATGCATCGGAGAAGCACCTTCCAGATTTATCAAAGGTATTTCATATCACCCTAAAGGGGGCGCTGTCGCTAACTGTGTCATCTCCCTTTGCCTCCAAAGCTCAGAGAAGACACCCCATGAGGGTAAATGGCTCTGACCATCAGCCCCTCGAGGTCAAAGTGCTATAAAATCCGGGACTTCTCACAGGGAAGGCGTCTATTAGTGGACTGAGCTAACTGAAGGATGGAACTCTCTCCATATTTCTCTTTGTCTATTTCTGAAATATTGAGACACATTATTTCAGTCAGGAAAAGTAATAATGCTATTGACTGAACATCTGCCTCTGTAAATGTATTTTGTGGATGCTTCGATCCATTCATGCTGAAATCACATGCAACGTAAACTCATGAGCAGGCTGACAGAGTCTAACAGACATGTGCAGACTACAAAATCCTTAACTGTCACCTGGTTAAAGTTTTACATGGCCACATAATTGGATTATTTACCAAGAAAGCTATCTTTGGGTTATTGGCTTCTGAGAATCCCGATTATCAATTTCCCTATTCAGAATGGAGGTTTACACGGCATTTTAGAAACCAGATTTCTGTGAATAAACAGGTGCATGAAGTGCATGTAAAAGTGTTAATTGTCTTGCTGGATTAGAGCTTTTGTCTATGGGACAGGATATGCTTGACACTAAGAACGTTTACGTGTACACTTTCTCTGAGCATTCCGTCAGAAATTAACACAACGCGTGCACAAGTTGCAGTACCACGAAAAATTTGGGAGGTGTGTGCATTCAAGTTTTTGTATGTGATGTAAGCATCATTGTTAACCATCAGCATCTCCATAATGACAAACATGCCTGTCAGATCAGCTGCTATCAAATCGCCAGCTCTTTGAAAGTGGATGTGGAAGCATGCAAGACGAAATGGAAGTAAATTCAAGACAGATACTTCTGTGCAAAGTGGAAAATGTCTGAGAAAAGAAGTGGGGATTCAGTTGGTGCAAGATAATGCAGTGTGACAGCAACCCGCATTGCATTTCCAACAGGATCAATGTGCGTGCTTCAATGTTTGATGAATGCTTTGATTCAGTGAAGCCAATCAAACTTTAATGCTGACATGCAATGGCCTCCATGGTACTATTCTTCATCCATTTCTCGCATAGGCAATACAAGGGTTGCATATTCCCCGTCATAATGACACAATACATATAAAGGTTTCACATATCATCTTCTCTGTCACTGTTGCAGTCTTTTGTTTGCACCTTTGCAACAGCATCAGAATGCAAAGAATTTTTATCTTCAGCATCTCCCTCAACTCACAACACAGTGAAACTAAATGTTGTTTTCTCAAAGTGACGATTTCTCACACTGCCACCTAATGGAATCCTCCAGATTTACATTAAGTACTGGAAGAGAACAGTCAGTAAATCGTTTGCGTAGAAACAGCATCCACAAGAGAATGTGTCGCGTAAAGTCAAGGATATTGTTCAAATACCATTGTTGCCTTATTTACACTTTTGTTTTGACAGTTACTATTACCTTATTTTGTTTTTTAACGAGAGCTACCACTCTGAGCACCCACTGCTGGAATTCAACAGTGGGCTGCTAGGGGCCACATCCCTGGAAGTTGCACTAAATGATGTTATTAGCCTGGCTATATTTAAGCTGGTGTCCTGAGTAACTTGTGGAAACTTTCTGAAAGTCTGGTGCTATTTCTGGTATTGATTTCTGGCAAACAAAGTAAAGCTTGCATTTATCCTATTTTGATTTTTGACTTACATTTTCGATTTGATAAAAGATGGCCTTGCTTTTCTAAATTAGACCTTGCCCATTTCTGACTTATGTTCCATCTTCCAACCAGTGATTCCCTGCCGAAGTGGCTGAAGCACATAAGTCCTGAACAGTTTGAAAAATGCCCACCAGAGGGGGAAATCCAGTAAAAAAAACCTGGCTGATAACACAGAGAGCCACACAGAATCTTTGTAAAATAAAAGATGTATTCTTAATGAAAATACGAAAATACGAAATAAAGTGAAGCTCTGTGAAGTAGAGAAAAGCAATCCAAGACAAAGTCTCAATATGGCAATGCAAGGCAAAGTCAAAAAAAGAGCAGAAGGTCAAAAATCCAGTGATAACAAAAAGTGTTTAGAGATAATGGCCTAAAAAGGGAAAATATCTAATGTGCAGCAGTTCTCTGGGTGAAAATGCTGTTGATGCCAGAAATTAGAGGAGAATGCCAGATTGGTTCAATCTGATAGAAAGGCAACAGTAACTCAAATAACCTCTTGTTACAAACGAGGTATGAAGAAGAGCATCTCTGAACAAACAACACATCAAACCTTGAAGCAGATGGGCTACAGCAGCAGAAGACCACAATGGGTGTCACTCCTGTCAGCTAAGAACAGGCAACTGAGGCTACAATTCACACAGGCTCACCAAAATTGGACAACAGACATTTCGGATGGTAGGGTCAGAATTTTCCATCAACAACATGAAAGTATGGATCCTTCCTGCCTTGTGTCAAAGGTTCATTCTGGTGGTGGTGTTGTAATGGTGTGGGGGATATTTTCTTGGCACATTTTGGCCCCTGTTGTTACCAATTGAGCATAATTTAAATGTCACAGCCTACCTGAGTATTGTGTTCCATAGCATCTATTAGTGTATTATGATGATGATATTGATACAAATGGTGATGCCCAGGGAAAAATAAAACCTCAACAAAAAAGGTGTAAAACATTTTCTAACAACTGAAAACAATTTATTATAAAAATAAACACACGGTTCATATTCAGGACCTCAGAATACAGATCAAGGCTTAAGAAGACAGCAAAAAAATTGAGCACATACATACTCCAAATATTTTTATTTGAAAATGAGTGTTCTATCCCCCTAACTGCCAGAGATGCTGAGTACCATGTGATTCAAATGTCAGCAAAATTCTGGCAACAAGGAGAGGCTGATCCTTTATGACCCTTATTCATCTCATTTTTGATTGAATTAACCCTTGGGCAAAACATTTTATGATTCTGCAGTAGGACGGCTAATGGATTCTCAGCAATATATGCGTAAGGAGATGACTTAATGAAGAAAATGAACCTTGGAAATCACTAGAAATTGACAGCTCTGTTCAGAGCCAAGCAGGCAGGTAATAAATGAAGTTTAAGGTAAATGAATAGGAAAGCATGTCTGAAGGATAGTAATTAGGTTTTGGGGAACAATGTACGATTGTACTAGTGAAATGTAAATTACATGAAACATAATTGTCCCCAACCAGACAAAGAACTGAAACTGCAAAAAGTTAAATAAGGATGGTCAAATCTCATGGTACACAGTGTACCATGCACTTGCAAAGCCACATCACAAATATTTTTAGCAATTCTATTTTCCACATTATATGAAGGATATACTAGAGGTTAATAATTTGACTGTAACAAAAATGCCAGTGGGAGCAGCAGTGGGCCGCAATGATTAGGTCTGCTGCTTCACAGCTCCAGAAGACCGACAATTAAATTCTGTCTCAGATGAGCTTGCACGTTCTAGCTGCTGTTGCCAGAGTTATTCTGTGGCTAATCACATCCCAAAAATGTGCAAGTGAGGCAGATTTGTTACCTGGCTCATCTTCAGCATGAGTGGGCTATGAGACTGACTGGTGCCCGATCCAGAGTTAGATCCTGCCTGGTGGCCAATGTTATTTGGGTTAAAGCAGCTTCAAAACAATGAATGGATGGAAAAACTCTAACATTAGAGAGTCCTGAACCAGTTAAAATGTAATGCAAAAATTACTGTCAAAAAGTTTAAAGGGGGAAAATGTGAGGAAGAGATGTTGTCACTGTCAGGCTGACGATGTCGTCATTTACTGGACGTTCCTTCAGTAATAAAGCACCCCTTGGCTTAATAAAGTTAGTCTGTCTTTTAAATGCCAGGCAAAGCAGTCACACAGTACAGTATCTGCTTGATCATAGTCAAACTGGTCCAATAAATGTTAAAAGTCATCTGCGTGGCATAAAGAATAAAAATGCCTAGGTGAAAAAGGCCTGAAAAAAGCTGAAAAAAAAGCTGAAAAAAAAGCTGAAAAGCCTACAGGGTCTCTGCTTATCACATGCAGGTATACATATAGTAAGTACAGAGAACAATTCCTATTTTGATGCAGGAGACATGCACATAGGCTCAGTTTCACAGTGGGAAAACAATGACCAACCAACACATCCCGACCTTTCAACTCAGCCAGTATGTGTGAAAATCACACCAGACCATGAAAATGAAGCAGCACACCTGAATTTCACACCAACTTGCTGACTGGCATTTCAACAAGTTCTTTTTTCTTTTTATACAGAGAAGACTAAATTAAGGTGATAAAGAAGATCTGTAGGTGTAAGTTTGAAAAATATTTTTTAATGATGATGATGAATAGAATATGAACAACTGATAAACTGAGAGAACTAGTGTAAAAGCTTGTGTCCCATTCATCAAAAACTTGAAGAATTTGTTTAAGATGACTCACACTGACTTTGTTTTAGCGAACTCCATAAATTTTTCAGTCTACTCACATTCAGGCCTGAATACAAAATTCTTGACTTGTCTGCCCCATCTGCAGAAAATCTGGCCTCTATTGGACCAAACTGAAATTGTGACACCATCATAAACCACCATAAATTGAATAGCCTGGTAACACAGCATGCATGGTAGGCTGATATGCAACTCTTACCTAGCCCTAGTTTCATGGGGACAGACGTGATTCTCAAATGACAATACACATCTGGGGACAACCCATTAAAAAAACGTGTAGTGAACAGTGGCGAAATCCTGTTCAGTAAAGGCAACACCCACAGGCTTCTTCATAAAAAACACATCACCCCCAGTTCCTCTAGTCCATGGGTTTTAAACTGCCGTCAGGCTATCACAGAGAAAGCAAAAGATACAGAAGAAAAGACACTGAGAAAAAATAAAAAGCTAAAATTATCGTTATTATTCATTCAGGAGCTCAGCAGCACAATATAACTGAAGCTAAACAATTTATTTTCACTTTGTAATGAGCGCTGCAACAGCAGAAACAGACAGACAGACAGACGGACACACACACATTTAAGAAGTGCCTCTGTCTGCTATGATGTCTTTCTATCATTTTAACTATTGCATCACTATAAGACATAACTACAAATGGAGTTTAGATAAGCATTGCGGTCTATGGATATACAACATGTTTAAATGCTGCGGCTATATTGTTATGGCATGTTTGCATTTCCAGTTAGACAGTAACATTCTTTAATTATTTGTTTACACGTGCAGTTGGAAGATGACTGTATCTCTTGTGGCTCTTCGTTTTTAGCTTTCCTAACAGCAGTCCTTTTAACTGAGTGTGGCACACCATTTACTTCAAATGTATATTTTGCAGTTCATATTTTCACATGTATAGCTGCCAGTTCTTTCAAGCTTACATCATCTCCTACAGTATCATTGTAATTCTGAACAACAATGACCACACACAGCACCTGCAACAACATATCATTCACATTTATTATTCATCCATTAATGCCATCAGATGCCAGTATATAATCTAATGCTACAAAAAGGTTTTCTCTTTGCATCAGGTTACATTTATTTTTAAAACATGCAGTGTGTTTTCTGCACTTGCAACACATATTTATAGGTCTAAATAAGGTATTTTTAGGAAACTTTAACTGTAGAAGGTCCATCGTAAACATAAGTTTGTAGACTGTTGCACCAGGTTAACAAGAGAACCTCTGATCTTTGTTGATCAAAATCAGCATCCCTACTTTGAGCGCTGCCATCATGAGATATTGGATTGGTTTAAAAATGTGACTCTTGGTAAGCCATCTAATTGTTCCCACCCAGTTTTAAACAAAATTCACTCACAGTTGTCTTTAGTTGTATATATTTTATGCCTGGCTTCAGCAACACTAAATTTGCCGTGTTCCAGACGGTTTGTGCAAGTATGCCATGATGGGCCGGCAGCACATTAAATAAGCTAGTTATGCCCTGTAAAAATGCTGCTGCTTGTCTAGGGCTTCTTATGACCTTAAACTGGATAATTTATATAAAAACTCAATCAAAGTAGACAGATTTTCAAATGCTAAGATGCCAAGAGAAATAACCAAGACAGAAATATGGTTATGTCTTGCCTCTACCGATGCCATTGGGTACACCTCCTGCCTGAAGATTGTCCATCACCCTGAGTTATGCATGTCGCTGATTGGTGGCAGAATTTATAGGCAGTCAGTAAAGCCGGACTTTCTTCAGATTCTGATGATGTAAGCTTTTTACACTTACTGTAACAAGATGTTCTTAGTTTGTTTCTTGACTTCAGCCTTTTGTTTTTAGACTTAGCAGCAGTACTGGTTGGCATTTTAAACCTCAGCCTTTGACTCACTTTATGTTTGTGACCGTTTGCCGAGTTTTGGGCCACATATTCCATTCTAAACCTCTCCATGCTTATTTGTGTTATCTTGTTTGTCAGAGAATTTTCATATGCATGCCAGTCAACTCACGTGTTTGATTTTTTTTTTTTTTATGTCACCGGCCACTGTCCTCCATCTCATACCAATTTCTCCGTCAATGCAGGATTAGTCACGAATATTGAAGAAATGGATGAAGATTAAGAAGTTTGGTGGTTTTGTCAGCCAGGTAAAAAATTCAAAGTCAAAGACTCGCAAACCTATACCTCTAGCTACTTAGTCATGCTAAGAGCTGTCCATGTAATTGTCTCAAATTGTTCAAAACGTGCGAGTCTTGTAGTAGGTCTAATACCAGCGTCAGTCTATCAGATGTAGACTACATAACAATCATTTGCTTTTTGTTCTGTCTATTTCAACTGTTAAGCAGACAGTGCTCACGCTTTCCCAAAACTTTAAATTCTGCTCTATAAACAAACACCCAAACAAATAGTCTATACTCAGATATCAGTAACATCTCAAAGCCAGATGTTTCTAAGTATGTACAAAATCATGAAGGGTTATGCATTTGTAAATGTTTATGGAAACACTAAGAGGACATTCCTGCTATCCATCGCATTCACAAGCAGGCAGGCAGCTGATAATTCCATTTTTATTTGAACAAGATGAGTTTGTAGCCAATACCCCACGCTAACAGGCATGCCAAATGCCTACATTCAAATTGAAAAGGGCACAAATGCCAAATGTGGCAATTTATTTAACCATATCATTTTCAGTGAAAGTTAAAAATGCAGACACGCCATTACTGCTGCCAGTAACCACACGACTCACATATCAGTCAATCACAACACTGAGGCACTAAGCTATTTTTAAATACTACCTGCAAAATGCTTCAGCCTTGTCTTGCTACTGACGTTTTTATATTAAATAAATCCAACCCACAGAGCTTAATCTGTTTAGCTATTTGGTGATTAACCAGATGCTTACAAATGTACACTATCTGCCTTGATCTTAAAAGATGTGGTTTTGCCACAGTCTATGCCTGTCTTAACATCTGCAGGATTTTGACTAGTGAATGTGAAAAGGTGCAAATTAGAAAAATGTTATGATTTGGGGGCAAAAAATATAAAAAAGTAAAATATATATTCCTTTAACCATAATTGTCAAGCAATGTGATTACAGTGAAGAAATCTGGCGGTCTCTTTACTTCCTCCTTTCATAATTTTAAATGCATCTGTCATTTTTCAATCTCCATTTAGTAAAGATGAACAGATTCAGTCTTTTTCTCATAGCTAACCTTCTGTGGACTTTTTCCAACTCTATTACATGCTTCTTGTCAGACCGAAATGAGATCAAAAAGACAGCGATTGTCCCAGATGTGGCCTCACTTGTGTATTATATAGAGCTGTCTATCCTGTTATCTGAGCCTGCTTAGTTCATTAAAAGAAGAGGTGCTTATGCCAGCACCATAGGTCAGAGCATATGAGTGAGCCCCAGACGGGATACCAGTCTATCAAACACACAAGTTTCATTGTGAATGTGCCCACAAAAGACACTTTAGCTTCCAAAGGTTCTCTTTTTTTTTATTAGTGGACAAGATTAATCGCAGAAATACCTAAATACTGTCCGTAAGCTTATTAACCTTTTGTTTCTAGTGAACCCCACAATACTTGGAATCCTAAACAATGGCTGAGATGAATCTTGTTCTCAGTTTCCCCTAACTGCAAGGGCTGAACCGCATCTACCAGTGACTAATACTAACATGAACGGAGGTCTCTACAGTGTTTTAACCTTTTATGATCTTAATCAGGATCCTCAGAATCTGAATAAGTATATCAGTCTTTCATCCTATAGCACCTTTGACCCATCGGTCATTGTTAGTGTCACAGTAAATCACAAGGTAACTTCAGCGAAATACCAAAACTTTATCTTAATTTATTTATATTATGGTATATATATATATATATATAGTATTTTCTACAAATACTGTATATATGTCTATATCTATATATAT
>JANRMT010062806.1:84466632-84572021 GCA_026402145.1 Polypterus bichir lapradei
TTTTTTTGAATGCAACGCGATTTACCTGCACTACCTTTGCAATCCACCAGTCAATCGCGATCGACGCATTAGGCACCCCGGTCAAAAGTTTTTAGCAATTTTCAGCTTTGAATGAGTCAACTTTAAATCACCTTTGTAACTTTACCAAATGCAGCTTTAATACAGACCTCTGCTGCAATTTCCTTAAAGTCAACACCGCCACGGACTGTAGGTAGAATGGTCAGCAGCTCAAGTGGAATAATATTATCAATGGTTAAAAATAAAAAAGTGTAAATATATACAGAATTATATACACTTCAGATACATTTGATTAGCCAATGGCACTGTAACTGAGGTCCATTGACTTAAAAATCTGTGTCACAATGTACAATCTGTATATATCAAGGTTGTCATGATACTAAAATTTCAAATGTCGATATTGACATTCAATACCATTTTTGATATCCCAGACAGTGCATAATGTAACTCTGTGAAAATGTATAAAAATAAATTGCAAATCTGTATGCATTAAAATCTAAACACTGATGGAAAAAATAATAGAGATTTTAGTCATTAAACACAAATAATTCAAGTAATGCAATACTTTGCAAAAGGTAAGAGTAAAGTTCTGTGAACAGTAAAAAGTAAAGAGATTTTAATCTAGTACTGTTTTTTAACACAATTTGAAAACAAATTCTGTCACTGGGCAGGTACAATGAAATATTACAAATGTCTTAAGTGTTAATTGAATATGTATTGTAATCTTGTATAAACAGTACACATACCATGTCACACTATTTTCTAAGCTTGTGTGATCCTGAAATTGTTTGCGGGGAACAGTATACATAAAAAATATTAAAACAAACATAAACACTCAAGTAAAAGAGAACATTAATGAAGTCCTTTGTAAACAATTGTTCTGAAAAGTATCACACAAACTGACCACTAACACATTTAAGGGCTTTGCAAAAATGCAAACAGTGCACATTGTCTTTTTGTATAAATAAACTATGATGTCTTTATAACTTAAACATTTTTTGCAACAAAGACTAGCATGTCAACATGCTCTTTCATGAAGCTGCTGCATGCCTTTGTTGGGCTGCAAATTAGCCCTGACATACCATATACCCGCTCTGAAACGCAGATGGAAATATATGAGCACACAGAGAGTAGCTCCACTGTTTACGCAGTTTAGCATTGAAACATTACAGTGCCTTACATTATATTGTAAATGTGATGAAATAAAATTTTAAAAAGCACATGTAATAAATAAAAGAAAGTAACAAGCTATGGTAGCAGACTTTGCAGTGAGGATTTAAATATTGAGGTGTATAGTGCTAAAGACTGTTGCCTCCAATAGAACAGCACGAAATAAAAAGTGACCTGCAGGAAAAAACAATTTAAGACACCTGTCTTGATGTGTTAAGTGTTTAACTGGCTTCAAAGAACATTTTAGAACAACTGTCTATTATAATAAAAAAATCTTGGGAGACGAGACTTTTTATACTGCGACGAGACGTGATCTTTTGAAGAGACACACTTTCATGTCCCGCAAGACGAGACTTTGTGCGAAGACATTTAACCACGCCCGGGGCCGGAAATAAAAGACAAAGAGTAGATGACAATGTAGAATTCGTAAAGAATTCAAAAACATTGCCGCAATAGACATGCAGATCAGGTTAGAGATAATGGAAGTATGAAAATTCAAAAGTCTCAAAAGAATGACAGTAAAGAACGCAATAGTGCAAACAAATGGAAATTATTACTTGGTGATGGTAGCAGATGGTATGGAGCAATAACATCAATGCAGCAATCTTTGTGGAGAATGTTATGATTTATCCTCAAGGTGAAAGTAAAAGACTATTATCCTTGGAAAACTAAACAATTTATCAAAATTTGTTTACTGGTAATAACAATCCAAGCAGGGCAGTTTCTCCATTACGTTCTTGTGTTTTTGTGCAGCCTGCCTTCCTGCCCTGACTGCTCTATTTCACCGCAAACTCAGTAATGGGCACTGAGCAATTTTTAACATCATACCATATTTTTAACATTTATTTTCTGTCACCCATCCTCATCTACCAATTCTGACTTTAAGTGGGTACAAAATATTAATTAATTAAGGGTTCCCACATTACCCAGGACCCTCCACATTTTGCATTTTGTTTACAACTGGCCTCTTGCCATTGTTTACACATAACAGGATAACTTCGGTTTTTGCCAACTGTGAAGCACATGCTGCCCTTCACCAGCTGAGGGGTATTCTGTCATCCTTCAGTCCCATGGACCCACTTGTCCGCACTTCCTGCTTCCTCAGTCATCCTACCTCGCTCTGTTTGTCCCCTTCACTGGTGCTTTTGCCAATTGTTCTTTTGGAGCACCCAACATATGTAAGGTAAGTACCACCTTCCCTAGATGCCCTTCTTCCAACAATGGCCTGTCAGTTTATATTCCTGCATCCAGTGCGAGTTTCCTTCTCTATACATCAGCCCTCCTGGGTTCTTTTCCTGTCCTGTGCTACCATTTCCCCCAAAGCAACACCTTGCTGACCATGCAGACTGTCACAAGTAATTTTGCCCATTGTTAATTCAATTGTCATAAACTATGACTGTCTTGTCTTGGCACAAAGCAAAGATTTCCACATTTTTATTTCTGAACTCAACATACAGTTCAGAGAGCTGAATGAGTAGGATTAAGACAGGTTATCAATGTTATGATATTTTGAACTTAATGAATGTTAGTGCTGGATGTCCAATTTAAAATGTGAAGTCTGATGTGTGTGCAAGACTAATAATAACAGAATATATAATATATAATAACAGAATAAGAATTGTCACACTGTGCAAAAGTAAACAAAGAACATGGAGAACAACCAGGTAGTAGCCACTGCTGCTGCTATATGTGCTTTCCTTTGTAACAAGAGTGAAAAAAGAAGACACATCATAATTCATGAAGAAGACAACATTTGCTTGGTTGTAGATGACAGGATTGTATGCAGTGTACATCTGGCTGAGTGCTCATTGACTAATAACTCCTCTATGGCCGCGACACAATCCAAACTACTGGCTTCTCTTGTGGCCACTCACTGAGCACCCAGACTGAGTTGCTGGGAATGCTACACATATGTGGTCATGGACAAACGCTGCGACCAACCACAGCTTGTGAAGGTTATGTAAATGAAGGCTACAGCTGAAAGTAACTGCAAAGGTCCTGTAGTGCAACAGGGGGGTATCCAATCTAAGGCAGGAGACAATCCAGAATGGGGTACTAGTACACTGGAGGGTACACTCAAGCACACACCTTTACAGGGCCTATATAGAGTTGCAAAATATCCTAACATAGAGGAGATATAGGAGTAAAACTGAAGGCCTGGAGAAACTGAACATGAAAAACCCAGTTGGACATGGAAACAATCTGACATATTAAATGAGGATTCTGGATCTATGAGGCACAGTGCATGTAGTTTCAGAAAAATGGATGGACAGAAAAATATTTTTAATCAAAGCATCCTTTTTGAAGGTATGGTGTGGCATTATTTCCTTTACCTAATGCTCTTCTGAAGGGTGATTTTGATACTGCCATTGCACTCTTTACAGATGTTTGTATGGGTGCCAGCTCTGTGCTGTATTCCCACTAAAGCACCAGATAGCCACACGGGCACACAGATATTGTCATATACTGTTTACATCCCAATGAAGATGTCTGTGCCAGAAAAAGCTCTGTAATTTATTTAGTTAGGTATTTGTTTTTATTTTTTAAGCTGTTAAGGTGGACATTTTGGGTTAGATTAACACTACTTTAAAGAAGCGCTGTCAGAAGATTTCAAACATTTCATGGAGGTTGTTTTCTTGCCTGTTCAGTCCAATCTGAACATGTTTTAACTGCTACTTCTGGCTAAGTGCTGCAAACACAGATACCTTGGGGACACATGATGGCATGCAGACCTATCTGAGTCAGTTTTTTTTTTTATATTCCTACTCTCACAAGCATTTTTCAAGTTTTATTTTAGTATTTCATCCCTGAAAGCATCTACCACTATGGAGGGAGGCTCTGTAGTAGACAAGATTCAAAACAGTTATGGCTAAACTGGTTACGGTTGTTCATTTGGTTATTTAGGATGTTGTTTTGTACTATAATTAACTTAGAACTGTAAAGCACATGAAGCGATGTTGTCTACAGAAATATGCTTCATAAAAAAGTGTGTTTATCTGAGCACTCAGGCAAGTTATCTATAACGTCCATAACTTCTGTAAAGGTTAGTAATGTGAACAAAGCCAAAAACAAGCCCTGCATGTAACTGTTTCCTTCAGGTCAAATATTTCTCCTATTATGTCCTTAACAAATTTTGTGAGTAATTTACACAGTTTCATAACTGATAACAACTTGTTCTTCAATGCAAAACAAAACTCAGCAATTTGTTTAATTGAAAAAATTGCAACCAGGTCTTGTGTTACTATAAACAATGCTGCACATCCTCTCTCCGTCACACTAACACTGAGGATTTTCATCCAATGAAACACTGAGCAGAAGTCTGTCAAGAAACACTACAGGCGCTGTTCCATACCTACTGCAATATGCCTATATAATGCTTCACTGGAACTGGGACTGCCAAGGCAAAAGTTTTCTTTCTTTTTAGTCATTCTGGTGTGTGATCAGACCATAGTGTATGTGTTTATTAATTTATTTAAAAAGCTTCTGTAAAAAGCCAAATTTCCCCTGGGGACAAATAAACTTCTATCTATATATCTAGCTAGCCAAGGTCTCTTCATTTTTAACTCTTAAGGTTTAAACATTAGTATTACTGAATAAGCACACAATTTACTCTATGTGTCATTTCTGACTCATGTCTATCTTTTGCCAAATAACATCTTAACATCTAAATTTGCTTTTCCAGCTTAGAAATGCAGGACAACTAGCCGAAATCCCTGGTGATGTCTAGGGGTAAAAGTGGAAATGATAAAAGTTATTAAAAATTATATATTAGCAAAACGTTTGATATACAGGTCATTTCTAGTGATTAGCAGGATTATGATTCACACATCCACCTATTCACAGGTTTGTCTTCAATAATTACATGAAAATTTTGTCATCTTATTCTCTCATCTTATTTAGTGCATTTGTGTGGGTGCTGTATCCCTAACCCCAATTACTGTAGTACCAAAATGCTCTACCTTTAGACCTGTTGCACTTGCAACATAACTGTCTATTCCTTTGTGTAACAGTTTTACTGGGTAGGTAGGTAAGTATGTCCGACACCTCCATATCAAACAAATACTGCATACATCAATTGTGTTTTCTGCAGGGTGCTATTAAGCCATACTCAAATGTTGCCGGTAAGGCAAAAACAAGTCTCTCTATTATAAAAAAAAAAATCTTGCAAGGAGACGAGACATGATTTTCTCAGAGAGACACATTCACATCCTGCGAGATGAGTCTTTGTGCAAAGAGATTTAATCATGCCCGGGGCCAGATATAAAAGAGTAGAATTCAAAAACGTTGTCACGGTACACTTGCAGAGCAGGTTAGAGATAATGGAAGTATGAAAATTTTAAAGTCTCAAAAAAAGGATAGTAAAGATCGCATTAGCGCAAACAAACGGACATTAGTACTCGGTGAAATAACAGAACAGTGATAAGAGATTGAATATATTGTTTGGATTTAAACTTTAAGTCGGAGACTTGTAGATCGTCTAATTTGTGTTGCCATCAGGGAAAAAAAAGCAGTGTTTCTTCCAAATGAAGAGGCATATCCACAAGAATTAAAAGATTTGTTGTTTGGTAAAAGTGAAATCCTGCAAAAGAAAATTTCAAGCCCCACGAGACAAGAGCTTATGCAAAGAGATTTGGAAAAGTCCTGTCCACATAACCACATACACGGTTCAATTCTCATTTGTGTGAATGCTATTGTCAGACACATTTCTTGTAGAGAGAAAGAAACGATATTCACTCACGGGCAGTTATACGTTGCGTTGTCACAATGTAATTCCAAGCACGGAATCAAAAGTCAATGTGATATTGATGAAAAGGTAAAAGCAAAAAGAGCTTGAATAGATGGACATAGGTGATATGATAGAAGTGCGCTGTGCGAGAAGCAGATCAAGCGGCACGGCAGCTGCAGCAGCAAGCCAGCAGCTGATCGAGCAAAGAGGAGGTTAAAAAAAAACAAAAAAAAACAAAAACTGTATTTGTTTCCCATTGTATCACCATTTAAGAGGGGGTTTCGGACGAGCAACCACATCTCCTTGGGGTACGTTCAGCCCCTCTCTTTACAACGCAAGCGTCAGAGACACGAAGTGGCTGGCGCATAGCGCCGGCCCTTGGGGGGTTGGCGAGCGAAGCGAGCAGGGGGCAAAGCTCCCTAGTATAAAGAAAAATCTATTCCTCTAGGTGAGAGTTTTACTGGGTAAGTAAGGTAAGTATGCCTGATACTCTGTATCTGTCAAACACTACACACTTTCCGTGCTCTAGCTTACAACTGCTTGGTGTGCACTGTCTACATTGCTTCTTGTATTATGCTTTAATGTATGTATTCATGTAGAATGAGCTCTGTACTAATGAATGCATTTTACACGCGTGTGCACTGAAATGAACGTCAACGCAGAAAAAGCCATTTGCATTAAATCAGCTTGGCTGCTGTGGCCAATCAATGACTAGCCACATCATAACACACTCTGAAACAAGTGAATGTTTTCCCAAAATAACACCTCTACATGCCCTGCCCAGGATAATTCTTTTGAATTAACTAAAATCTCTGTAATGTGCAACTCTACAATCAGCACACATTCTGGATACTACGGGCTTGACTAGTTATTAGTACTGGAAACCATTTTCAAATACAATATCTTTGGATTTTGTTCCGGTGCAAAGAATTCTAAATTGCAATAAATAACTAAGACAAAAATAATAAGGGAAATACTTCATTAAAGGAAAGGTTAAGTGTAATCGGTAGAAACCACCTCCATACTTCAATGCTGAAAGGCAGTCATGCAGACCATCACACCGTTACCACAGCCTGCAGGCTGCAGCATCTCTATTAACAGACCACACTGAAGTATTTCTTGCTACTCTGACTCTAAATTGTACCCACTGCGTAAAGTCAGAATTTAGATGTCAAAACCCAAGTTAGGCTGAGAAGTACAAATTTAAAGTCTGTGGGTTAAAAAACAAAGTTATGTATCAACAAACAGACTTCATAAATTTTCTAACAATGCAGTACACCGATAAGTTAATCCATGTGGTTAATTAAAGTCCGGTAAATGTACTACTGTAATGTGTTATTCACGTGTTCTATTTGTACCCTTCAATTAAAAGCTGCTGTAAGAATCAACCAGAACTACAGCAGAAAGTACGAGCAAATAAATTCTGCTCTTATGTCTGAAGCCAATTTCAAAACCCTTCTTCTTACATACAAAGCTTTAAATGACCAAGACCCTGCTTAGTGGTCCGAACTTCTTAATTCATACATACAGTATGTACAAGAATGTACATTACTGTATAATCTCATGATTCAGCCTACTAAAGATTCCAAAGGTTAATAAAACAACAGCAAAGCTATGGAATGATCTGCTGGCTTGTCCAATGTTTGTCACCTCGGTATGAGCATTTACCTCCACTACTTTAGCACATGTTCTTTTTCAGGCCTCTGTTTGTTAGTCCCCTCTATTCCATTTCTCTTCTTGATGTTCTGTCGTGGCACTGATGTCAGTGTTACACTGATAAGATGCAACTCCTTGACATGGGAAGTGACACAGAGACAATGGCAGCTTTGGATCTTCATATTAAAATGGCTAAAACATGTACTTATATCATAGAATGCCACCTGGGCTAGGGTTTCAAGGTCTGCCACTTTATCTGTTAACCTGACTGTGGGCAACCCAAGATGTCTGTTTTCTCCAAGTCTACTATTAACTGGAGATTTTGTTTAAATCTCCCCCATTTTCAAATCTTAATTACAATGTTACCGTGTCATGACTGAATGTTAATCAGACTGAAATTTACTGCTTCAGTGTTTGTTCAACCGAACTGGTATGTATATACATAAATAATGTAAGGTTACATTATTTTTGTTATTACAGTACTACTTTATTGCTCAAACTTACGTAAGCACACAGTGACTGTACTCTGTGATGGGCGTTATGACATGTTCTCTGTGCCACTGCCTACAACACAAGCCCAAAGCAAGACTGATCCACCTCCATGCATAACAGTTGAAGAGGTGCTATTTCATGAAAATGTGCGCTCTTTTTTTCTCCAAACATACCTTTGTATATTCCGGCCAAAAGGATCTATTTTTGCTTCCTCAGTTCACAGATCTTGTTTCCAAAATGCATCAGGTTTGTTTTGAGATGCTAAATTATGTGGTGAGGAAGCAGGAAAGGTTTTATTTTGAAGACACTTCCATGAAGGTTGGGTGTCATTACACAGTAGAACAGTGCCCACGACTCCAGAGTCCGCTAAATCTTCCTGAAGGTCTTTTGCAGTCAAATGGAGGTTTTGGTTTGCCTTTCTAGCAATCCAAGGAGCAGTTCTTTCAGAAAGTTTTTATGGTCTTCCAGACCTCAACTTGACCTCCACCGTTCCTGTTGACTGCCATTTCTTAATTACATTGCAAACTGAAGAAACAGCTACCTGAAAATGCTTTGCTGTCATCTTATAATCTTCACCTGCTTTGTGGGCATCAATTACTTAAAATTTCAGCATGCTAGGCAGCTGCTTAGAGGAGCCAATGGCTGCTGATTGTTGGGAGAAAGTTTGACAAGTCAAAGTATTTTATAAAGATTTCAAATTTGCATTACCTGACCATAGTCCTAATGAGCTATTTAAGGTCTGAGACTTTGGTAAAAGTTATCAGAGACCTCAGATCTCAACTGTTGCATTGTCCTCCACTCTTTTTTTTCACTCTATAATTGTACAAAACAAAAATAATACTTTAACTTTGCTTAAAATGCTGAAAAGACTGTTTCATTTTTAACCACATGCCTTTTGGAGGTCAGATCATCTTCTACTCACTTAACTATTCACAGTAACAGAAATTTTGACCTGGGGTGCCCAAACCTTTGCATACCACTGCAAATGAAGAGACAAGGCAACACTTGAAACTCCTTTGATTATTATTTACTTATTTGACTGACATCTTCTTGCAAGGTGACTTACAACATTTGAGATGTAATTGGTTACATTTATTTTAATTTTCTAATTGGAACAAAGGCAGGTGAAGTGACTTGCTCATGGTCACACTGTGTCAGTAGAAGGATTTGAACCCACAAACTCAAGGTTTGAAGTCTAAATCTTTAACAGGTACACCACACTGCCTGCCAAGATTTTTTTAATGGAAGTATGTTAGGCCACATCACACTCTAGCCATTTTTGTGGTGCAATTGTGTAAGCTGAGATCATTACATACAAAATCCCTACAGGAGATAGACGATGGACTGACACCATTAACTACCATCCTTAAAAACTCCTACTTCTGGACAGTTCTGCTACCCCTCAGTTACATGAATACACCACAGTAAACCATCACAAAGGCTTATAGTATTCCCAAAAATAGCCTGGACTGTGACAGCTGGTCATACAAATCAAGCCAACTGACCACTAGCTATGCAAGCAGTCATGCCCAGTGGGTTCTCCTGTCTAGAGCTACTAAATCAACTCTTTAAAAAGGACTTGGTAACAGGTGGCTGAACACAAGAAGACATTTGCAGACAAACAAACAAACAGCAACAGCAATTTTCCCGACCACACTGCTCCTCCATCACAAAACTACCCACTGAGAAAAGAGGTCAGTGGAGATTGGGAAGCCATTAGTGGAATCAAGGCTTGTACCACACAGTCCTGCTGAACAGACACAAAGCTCAATAGCAAAGACGAGTAGTTCCACAAAATGAGAGAGCAAACCTAAACCTGCAACCTGCATGAGGTAAGGGTGTTTGGTCAAACAATATGACCTTAGGCTTAATTTAACCTCAGAGACAGACAGGCCATCAGAGATGATGTTCTTTATCCTACTGAGTGATGGACCTCCAAATCCCTGTCAGTCTTCTGCACACCAGCTGCTCTCATTTGAAAGCCTGGCAGTACCTGACAGACTTGTCAAAGTTGTGCTCTGCTCTCCTCCATGCTGCATTCACAGGCATCTGCAGTAGGCAGCACATGTGCCACGTCTCACCAAGCACGGTGAAGACACACAATGGAGGGGAGGAGGAGGAGGAGGTAACAGCTCACTTTTTTATTTAGCTAACAATTCACCAGATTTCAGTTTAACTCTTGGTAATCTGAATTATTCTAGTTAGCAATGTTGTTACATCTTTGAATATTTTATAGGCCTGAGCCCCCTAGACATCTTAATTAAAAAAGAGAAACTATTCAATCGTTTTCTGCCAACAGTGCATATTATCTCTGCCAACTCTGTAATACTTTGCTTGTGTTTGATGAAGTTTTCTGTGAAAGGCACCATATAAGGGTTAAGTGTCTGTTTTTTTCCGATTTCACATCATAACTTCGTTTTGTTTGGATTGTTAAGGTCTGAATCATTTTAATTAATGCTGTTCCTGAGAACTTACTTTGTCCCTTTATCGCTGCATTTTCATCAGTAGCACCTGCATAATTTTAGTATTTCATTGACTATTCACCCTTCTCCTCTCATTTTATTGTTAAGCTTTTCTCCTTTTTGTTATTATCATCCCATAATTTGTCTCCCCGTTATATTTTGATAATTCCTCTCTCCATGATAAGTCTCTCCTTCTCACTGATGTTCTGACAAGGTTTTGTCACACAAGATGTCCTTTTTGGGAACTTTTCCGCATTTCCCTGCGCTGACACGCGTGTGTCACGTTGACTCATACACGCGATTTTCCTCATCTTATCATCACTGGATTAGCCCCTCGTCTGTCCATTTCAGCGTTGCCCAGTCCAGTCCAGTCCAGTCCAGTTCGGCCCTGCAGCACCGATAGCAGTTAGCTGGCCGGCAGGCTTGACTCTCACGGCGGGACACAGCATCCCGATTCAGTTCGGCACGACTCACATACGCACTCCCGTTCGTTCGCAGGTTCTCACTTACCGGCACTGACATCTCGAGCATCCGTCCACAGCCTTGTGTTCTGCAGCGCTCTCAACACTTCGCCGGGTGTTTGAATTCTTCTGCTCGGAGTGCTGCTCTCCAGACGCTCAGTCCATCGCTCCGTTGGATTTTAAAGAGATTCCCCCCTGCACCTTCCCGACACTGCCCTAAAGATGTATCCGCAAAGTACTCGTGGCCCTTTTTCGCCTAACAGTCCAGCTCACTGTAATTCAAGGTGTCACCCCCAGTGGAGCAAGCGGACCAGACCTGGGCAGCTCCTCGCCGCGGTTGAGCACAAGCAAGTTGCGCTGAAGGGGCGGGGCGCACGCGCGAGCTGTCTCGCTGCTCTTAAAGGCGATTGGCGCGTCTTTTGAGGTCGGCGGACAAAATTAGGCAAGAAGAGGGAGAAAGAGTCATCCCTGATGGCCAGACCCTCAACGCGTTAAGTAAGGTCAGTGTGGAGGGCAAGAGGCAAATGTAACCACGTTACAATAAGAGTACGCTGTAGCCATACGTTTTCTGAATGAGTCAGGCCATTTCTAGGTAGCGTATCGAGGGCAAGGTTCTGCCGGACTCGAGTTCATCGTTAGGAAACTAAAAACGGGTCAGATTATATTTATACGCAAACCTTTGTGTATACAGTATCTTAAGAAAATCCACGTGGGCGTGAGGGAAATATGCGATTTCTAAACGTCATTATAGGGTCATCGTCACTCGTACAGAGGAACTGTTACTTGCATGTGCTAATCAACATGCAACACATTAGGCATTAATTAATGTTAGGCAATAAGAAAATGCCATTATTTTAATATTATTAGGTCTGTGATTTCATTATGACACATGATTGTAAGAGATTATACCCTTTTAATAAACAATGTTTGGAGGCATTACCTTTTATACAAGATTATTTTAGTCAAACACAACTGAAATGTCTTAGCGTCTGCACACCACGCACTCAAGACTTTACTAATCATATTATACTTATTGATTATTAGGCTCTCCTAATCAACTATTGTTACAATTATATGGTCATTATTGTCACGTGTACATCAGAACTTTACAAAAACTGACAAGAACAGGTCATTCAGCCTAACAAGCTCATTGATCCCATTTGTAGAATGTCCAAATTAACATCAAGTGGAGATTTGAAGTTCCTGAAGTACTACTATCTCCTGCACTGCTCCACGTGTCCATGGTTCTTTGTATGAAGAAATTTGGAACAAACTGACTCTGACTTTGTACTTGCCTGTCTCAGTTCTTTGTGGTTCTCAGTGTCTGGTTGGTGGGCTTACATAATTTTAAAATGCAATCTGTATATCTGTGTGTTCATCTCAAGGTCTGTCACCTGTCTGTCAATCTCCTTTGCAGAGGATGACTGTAGCTTTTTGTGTGGCTGTGTATTTGTGAGTATGTCTCTCTCTGTAGGTTTCCATAATAACGAATGCCTCTCATGTCATCCTAGGTAAGAGTTTGTGCTGTCCTCATTGTCAATATTGTGTGGGATTGCCCATCTGTCTGTGTTAAGGTCTGAACATTAGAACAGTTAAGATGACAACAGGCCATTCATCTCAACAAGCTTGTTCATCCTGTTCACCAAGAGTCTAAAATTACATTAAATTGAGATTTGAAGGTCCCTATAGTCCTGCTTTCCATCACACTAAGTGGTAATTTATTCCATGTGCCTGTGGTTCTTTTTGTGAAGAAAAACTTTCTAACATTTGTGTGAAATCTCCCCTACATTTATACGTTTCCAACTATGTTCCTATGTTCTTGTGGAATTTTTTAAGATAACAGCTGGGATCTACTGTATGGATTCCTTTCGTAATTTTAAACACTTAAACCATGACACTTCTTAACCTGTATTTGCTTAAATTGAAAAGGTTCAGCTCCTTTAATCTTTCCTAACAGCGCATACCTCTCAGTCCCAGAATCTCTCTAGTTGCTCTCCTCTGGACTTTCTCTAGCACTGCTGTCTTTATTTGTAAGATAAAGACCAAAACTGTACACAGTACACCAGGTGAGGCCTCACTAGATTAAGCATAACCTCCTTTGATTTGTACTCCACACGTTGTGATATATAACCTAACATCCTATTCGCTTTCTTGATTGCTTCTGTCAACTGTCTGGATGTAGATAGTGATGAATCTACTATGACTCCCTGGTCTTTTTCATAAAGTGTACTTTCAAGTATCAGACTTCCCATTGTTTATTCAAATCTATCATTTTTACTTCCTACACGTAATACTTTACATTTATTTATACAGTATTAAATTTTATCTACCACAAATCTGCTCAAGCCTGTATGCTGTCCTAGTTCCTCTGTAGCAATTTACCTGATTCTACCTTCCCTGTCTTTTACCTAGCTTGGTACAGAGTGCACCTTTATCACCACAAGCTTTTTGAGCAATTTGACTGATATTAGGGTGGGTCACAATGCCTCCATCATGTTCCAAAAATGCAAGTAGGAGGAAGAGTTAAGAAAGTACCTTGCACCAACTTTAACTCTTAGAGATAAAGGGGTTGCAGAAATATTTGGCTATTTCAGACCACTCACTAGAAATGAAAACTCTATGTAGGGTGGTATCATGGTTTGTCTGTGGCTTCATCTCTGGCTGTTTAATCCTATGTATGCCTAAAAGCACCAGACTGAGTTAAAAAAAGGCAATTGGAGCTAAAGGTGTGTGTGGGTGATGTGAGGAAGGAGTTCAAAACCTAAAAAAATACTCCAAACATCAAGAAGCCCAAAAAAGATTCTAAAAGAAAAATGAATTATTGAAAATTGAAATGAACACATTTGAGAAAATTCATAACAAGTAAAATGAGAAATACACAACCGTAAAAATTAAGCTAAATAATTATGAAACAGGACCACAACTGAAATCTTCTTCTTCTTTCAGCTGCTCCCATTTAGGGGTCGCCACAGTGGATCATCTGTTTGCATCTCTCCCTGTCTTTTACATCATTTTGTGCCACACCAACTGCCCTCATGTCTTCTGTTTCTATAGCCATAAACTTCCTCTTTGGCCTTCCTCTTTTCCTCTTGCCTGGCAGTTCCATCCTGAACATTCTTTTCCCAATGTACCCCTCATCTCTCCTCTGCAAATGTCCAAACCATCTCAAACTAGCCTCTCTTTACTTTGTTACTGAACTGTCATACCTGTGACGTCTTTCTAATAAACTCATTCCTAATCTTGATTACCCTTGTTACACCTAGCGAAAATCGTAGCATCTTCAACTCTGCCGCTTCGTGCTCTGCCTCCTGTCTTTTTGTCAGTACCACCGTCTCTAACCCATACAACATGGCTGGTCTCATTACTGTTTCATATACCTTCCCTTTCAATCTTTCAGGTACTCTTCTATCACAAATCACTCCTGCCACTCTTCTCCATCTAGTCCACCCTGCCTGGAACCAAAACTAGAATAAAAATTAATACATTCATAATAAATAAATAAGTTAGTGTTCCTCCAATGATTTTCTGTACTGAAACCTTATAACTATGACCCAAAAGATCATTTACCTACGAGCAAGCCCAACATCTGAGTCAAGACCTTGACCAAAAATCTGACTAAAATGGCACTGTGATAATATCATCCCCATAATGATAAAACTAATCAACAAAAAAAAAAAAAAAAAAAACGAGCAAAGTTAATCATAATTTAAAAAATGATCATTCATGCTGAACCCAAGAGCACAAGAGAGGAGCAGTTAGTGGGAAAAGCCAGTTAGCCTACTTGAAAAACCCTGCTGTCTGTTTAGCTTGATGGGAGACTTTGTATTATTTTTTAAAAAGATCCTGTTTACAATAGTGACTTTGTGCTGTTGGCTGCATATCCAGTTGCGGGATGACGTAAGGCACTCTGTTCTGGTGTCTGATCACACATGCACTCTATTTAATGACAATATTGACTGCATCTCTTTACAGGCTGAGATGGGCCTGACAAGCAGCTAAATGTTGTGGGGGCAGTTCTTTGGAATAAACCAGTTAGCATCAGGCGTGCTCTCCAGAACCCTGACATTCAAGCATAGGCAAGGTACTTATCCCAGTTTGCCCCTCCTCATGGAAGTGGTTCTATGCATGTAGACTGGATATGCATCAAAGGAAAACAGTAATGAAAAAAAGCTGAAATGAGCCAAATTAATCTAAGTCTTATGTTCATATCTGGGATGAAAACTGTTCAGTCATGTTGTGTCATTTTCTAAACCTGCTAAGTCCAGACCAGGGTCGTTGGGAGCTAGAGTCTATCCCCACTAGCATACTGTAGAGCACAAGCCAGGAAAAAACACTGGGCAAGGCGCCAGTCCATTGCAGGGAGAAAACACACATATAGAAACACACAGACACTTGGGCCAATTTAGCATCACCAATTCACCTAACCTGCTTGTCTTTGGACAGTGGGATGAACCCAGATCACCTGGAGGAAACCCACACAGACATGGGGGGGGGGGCATGCAAACTCCACACAGGGAGGACCCAGGAACTGGGCTCAGTATAGCATTACTTATCTTAAAACCAATGTCACTGAGTGATTGGCATTGCTATGTCCAAGCTCATCACTCCGGGATTCAAAGTAAAGACTTTAATAAATGTATATTTGTTACATTTTTACCTTATGTCATGTCTTCCTTCTGCTCTACACAACAAATATACTACCTATAAAGATATTCACCTCTTGAATATTTTCACATTCTATCGATATATAACATTGACTCTCAATGGATTTCATTCGTCTTTTTTTTGACACTGATCATCAGAAAAGACTCCAATCTCAAAGTGAAAACAGATTTCTGCAACATGGTCTAAATTAATGACAAATGTAAAACACAAAGTTCTTAATCTCATGAGTATTCACCCGCTTCCTGTCAGAATTCAACAGATGTACTTTTGGTGGCCATGACAGCCTGGAGTCTGTGTGCACAGGTCTCTTTCTATCAGCTTTAAACATCTGTACATGGCCATTTCTCTCCATTCATCTTAGCAAAACTGCTCAAGCTCTGTCAGGTTGCATGGAGATACTGAGTGAACAGCCTTTTTCACTTCCAGCTAAATATTCTCATTGGGATTGAGATCTGGACTCTGACTTGGCCATTCCAGGACAATAACATTGTTGTTTTAAAATGATTCCTGTTTAGTTTTGCCATTATGCTTGGCGTTCTTGTCTTGTTGGAAAACAAATCAGGCATTCCTCCTGGAATTCCCCATATTTTGTTGCAATCATTTTACTATGGGGGGGATGGAGTGTTTTAGATAATGTGTAGAATTTGACTTATGCTAAACATGGCATTTAGGCTGATGGCAAAAAGAAAACTCCATTTTGTTCTCATAAGATCATAGAACCTTCTTCCAGCTGACTTCAGAGCCTTTCATGTGCCTTCTGCTTTTTTCAACAGTTGCTTTCTCCTTACCACTCTTCAATAAATCCACGGCTGGTGTAGTACCTGGACAAAAATTGCTGTCTGTTCACTCTCTCTAATCTTAGCCTCTGTAGTTTATAAGTCCTTCAGAGTTATCAGAGGTCTCTTGGTGGCCACACTCACTAGTCTTCTTCTTGCATGAACACCCAGTTCTTATGGATTGTCTGCTCTAGGCAAATTTCCAGCTATGCCGTACTCTTTATGTTTCTTAATGATTGATTTAACTGGATATTCTGTGACTTGGAAACTTTTTGTCTTCATCCCTTTACTTGAGCTTTTCAACATCTTTTTGACTTGGAGTGTTGTTTTCGTCTTCATTGTGTAGGTTAGGCCACCATACTGTCTCCCCACTCTGTAGATAAGTAGCATTTAGTATAAGGTCAAGGGAAACCCCATACAGGTGATCTCCATTGAACTAATTCTATGACTTATAAAGCCAGTTGGCTGAACCAGTGATGATGTAGGTGTGTCATATTAAAGGTAGTGAAAACTTAATCAATTATTTTATTTTACATTAATCATTTAAGGTCTATTTTCACTTTGACATAAGTTTTTTTATATTGATTACTATCAAGAAAGCCAAACTAAATTCACTTTGAGTCAAAGTTAATTATTGAATTAGTTAATTACATTTCTATACCACTTTTCTAACCTACTCAAAGAGATAGGGGAGCCACTTCAAGCACCACCAATTTGCAGCATCCACTTAGATGATACAACGACAGCCATTCTTGTGTCAGTACTTTCACCACATATTATCTATTAGTGAAAAGATGAGAGATAGTTAGGCATCAGGTGGCAGGGGATAATTAGGTTCCAGAATAACAGGGCTTAGAGTGGGCAATTTACTTAGGACATTGGGGTACACCAAACCTTTTAAAAAATGCACAGAGATCTTTTATAACCGCAGAGAGTCAGAACCTTAGTTTTACATCTCATCCAAAGGGAGGCACAATGTTTTCAGCTCAGTGTACCTGTCAGTGCACTGGGACATTGGGATCCACACACAGACCATTGGGTAAGTGCCTCTTGATGGCCTTATCAACACCTCTTTCAACAGCAACAAAATCTTTTTCCTAGACCAAGGATACTCAGTTCCGGTCCTGCAACCACTTTGTAATTACAGGCCAGGCAGATAATGAAACTTGATGTTTAATTATATGGATTGTTAGTGCTTTAATTTTTCCAAGACAAATCTTTACCACATTTTAGATTTTTCATTTTCTGAGATCATTATCCATTTATTTTGCAGTCCAGAATAGATTTGTATACCTCTTCATCCTTTCCTTTCTCTCTCATGTGTTTCAAAACATTTTATTAACTTGGATACTTCATGATACAGGTTTAGCCAGCAGCTGTACCACATGCCTTTCTAAGCAGGTAATCCACCTGAAGCTAGACATGTTTGGGCCCAGGCCATTACTTGGATGGGAGACCATCTAGGAAAAGCTGCTGGAAGAGGTGCTGATGAGGCCAGCAGAGGTTGCTTACCATGTGGTCTGTGTGTGCATCCCAATACCCTGATGCATAGACAGAGACACTATGCTGCAAAAATTGTGCTATCCTTCAGTCCTGAATCCTCAGAATCCTCAGAATTTGTTGGTTAAATTGCCAACCACAGACTGGTCATTCTGGCTCCCTAATTACCCCCTGTCCTTTATTGGCTATTTCTCTCACCTCTTCTTCACCTAATAACTAATGTGTGGTTAGTGTACTGGCAGCCATTGCATCATCCTGGTGGATGCTGAACATTGGTTGTGGTTGAAGTAGTAGCTTTCTATGTAAAGCACCTTGAGTGTCTTGAAAAGAGCCATATATGTGCAATGTCATCTTCTTTTTCTTCTTCTAAATTGAAGCACTTTAGCTGGAGAGCTGGTGGCTCCTTTGTCATTTGCACCCCCTTTATTAACAGCTGGTAAAGAGAACAGGCACCAATTAAATCCTTAGTGCAGCTGTTTGAAACTATAATAGGCAGTAGGCAATTATATTATTATTAAAATAAGCAATTAAGGGTTTCTAAATTGTAAGAAAAGAATTAACTAAGCTATAGAAAACATATTGCTTTAGTAGTAAATAAATGGGTTCTAATGAAAAAAAATCATTAAAGCACTGCCAACTTGTAGCTAACTATAACTATAAAACTATGGCTGAGTACCCCTGGCTAGGTGGTCTCCCAACCAGCTACTTGCCAGGCCCAGACATGCTTAGCTTCAGGTAAATTGCCTTTTCTGAAGTGCAGATGGTATACTGTTGTATCACAATAAAATGGGAAAACTCCCAAGGGGCCAAATACTTTTTACAGGAACTGTAGATACAGTATTCACAGTTCTGTGATTCTTTGGGGTGACACAACAGTTTACATTTCCATGAGGTCATCTCTGTCTGGGGAAAGTGTGTTTTCAAAACCCCAAGTGGATCCATTGTGATTCAATGTTGTGCAAGAATAAAATGGGAAAACGTCCAGAGAGTGAATATTTTTTCTTGACACTGTATGTGTTACACAGCTGAGTACATCAAGGTCTCTGTACTTTCCTTAAAGTTGTCACTGATCATGGACATAACATCATCCATCTCATTTTTGAATCCATTAATGCCTGTAGAGGATGGCTTGTTTTGCTGGACCGAGTCTTGACAGTGCAGTCTTTAAGGGACCATTGTGTGTAATCATCTGCTGTGTCCACCCATTATCTATACCCACTGTAAGACAGCCAGCTCGACAAACAGCAAATGTACATCAGCCCGATTTAGAGTCAGCCTCAAACACATATATAGAATCTAGCATGTGACAGGAAAAGGGAGAAGATGGAGACAGGGAGAGAGCATGGAAGTTCCACAGAGGCAGTAACAGGACTGGAATCTGAACTTTTATGGATGAGTCATCATTGTCATCATGGGAAACAATTAAGCACAAAACAGCAGGTGACAAGGCAGTTACACCAAACATGGGTTAGAAAGTGACACAGCATGCCATCCAGAGGGCTCATAAATCAAACATGGCAGCAGAAGAGGGCATAGAGGAGGAGCTGCAGCCCCAATACATGCCATCCCTTTAATCAGAGGTGACACAGTGGTGAAGCCCTAGCAGCCTGTTGTTAGGTATCATGACCTGGGCTTGTCTACATCACACAGGAAATCCCAGGAGGAGACGGAGTAAGTGAAGCACAAAAAACATTTGGGATGAGTAAAGACTGGATGAGGATGTGCCTTGCACATTGTCTAGGGCATGGAGTCAAACTTACCACTAAATCTTGAGCAGGATGAATTGGGAATGAAGGTGAATAGGAGAGTGGACAGTGGCCCTAGAGGATCCATTAACTGCTTTTTAAGAGGCTATACATGGCACTCACCTAAAAATTATCCATTTCATCCTTCCAATACCTATACCTGCATGAAGAACATTTGGAGTGCCAGGCTTTAAGAAACCCATTTCTTAATGAGGTGATGAAGGTATGTGGGGTGTGCATAAACCAGTGAAATGAAACGTGTGGAGTATCTACTTTCTGATCAAAGACAGTCCAATGTGTATTCTGGGTATTGCTGACAGGAAATGTTGGTGAGTGGACTCAGTTCCAGTCATAGATGTGGAAGAAACAGACAAATCGATCAGTTCCTAGGCACCAGCCACAACACCTTCCTCTTTTTGTGATTTTAGTATCACCTGAAATGTGAAAGGGGTCTGCAATGGACTGCCACCCTGTCTAGACCTGTTTCCTGATCTATGCCAAGTGCTGCCAGGGCAATCGTAAATCCTCATGGCCCTAAACTGAATGAACTGAATTTGAGAATATTCATCTGACAGACTGACTGACTAAACATGCATGAATAGTCACAAATGTGGCACCACTTTACCCAATTTGGGGTCATCCAGGGCCTGGACTATCCGAACCTCATCAGGCACAAACCAGGAAGTAATTACAGGACACACTTGAATACAAACCCAAAATGGGCAAATTTAGAGTCACCACTCATCTTAACATATTGTAGTTCAAGAACCTTACCACCTGGAGGAAAACCTACACTGATGCAACTCAGTCTCACGAGTGAGCTTCCTTACCTGTCATTATTATCAAAACCATTACCCAAATACAACTATATAGTACTTAAGGATAAATTTCCTATTTCTACATGACAAATATGGGTGGATGAGTCGGGTTGAATCAACATGTGGCAATAAGTTCCTGGCCCTAATCACTGTGAAAGTTTACCTGCCTGCTGTTGAAAGGACTGGGAGTCTATCTCAATGACAAGTTTAATTGTACCCAGTCTTAAGCTGCCCCTTCAGTGTTTTACTGGCTGACCAATCCGTCTGTCCAAAGGCCGACTGGTGACACCTCTGACAGAACTGGTGTGCTTATTGAGTAAAGTTCTTCCAAATTTGACTTTCTAACAGATTGATATGTCTCCCTTGTTATGGCAGATGTGGTTCTGAGGTGTGTATTGCCTTGGCAATAGGGATGTTAAAGAAAGAGGGCCATCTCTTATGAAGCGCATAGTGGTGACCAATTGGCCACCTAAGAGGGGAGTTTTATTTTAGTAGTATCTTTGCTTTGATGATTCCTATCAGAGCTTTGGTTGCCCACTGCAAAAGGCTTCCCGAGTGTGATAACCTTGCTTTGCAATGGTTATCAGTCCCTAACAGGCTTTGTTGAGGCTTGGCCCAGTGGTCATGAGTCTATGGACAGAGGACATAGCTGCTTCTGAATGACCACACAGTGTTAATCACAGCTTACAGACCCAAAAAAAAAGACATAAGAGATCATCCCAAGGACAACGTGTAACAGACCAGTGAAACACCATCTGGTCAGGCGGGCAGGGTTAACTGGCACCAACGGGAAAGTTGTGCATGTCCACCAAGTTCTTTTCTTTAAGCCAATCTCAGTATTGGCAAGTAAATTGCATTTGTGAAATTACGCTGCCACAGGGTGCCAGGCCTTTTCACTCTTTGACGACCTCTGCCCACTTGTTTTGTTATTAGCTTAGTCCTATCATACAGTACCTAGAAAAGTATTGACCACCTTGAAGTTTTCACATTTTATTGTTATAAAACATGGACTCACAGTGGATTTCTTTGGCTTTTTTTGACACAGATCAACAGAAAATGACTGCTTAATGTCAATGGGAAAACAAGTCTCTGCAAAGTGGCCTAAATTAATGACAAATATTGCAATTATGTTGAAATCATGTGGGTGATCTGAATTGCTGTCACAGATTTAATTCTTGTAGTATAGCGGGACCACAGCTCAGAAAAAGGCTGCCAGTTTTTAAATAAATAACTAAATAAATAACTAAATGGATGGCTCGATCTCTGTGGGTGTGCGTGCTTGCGCAGCTACAGGAGGCCAGTGAGGTAGTTGAGGCAGTACGCACCTGCATGTGAGGGTGCAGTCCGTCTGATTTGCTTCATCGGCTTTCTGTGGTGAACGATGGAGGTGCTGTGCTTACAGAGGCATATAAGGGAGAGAAAAAGGAGGGACAAAAGGAGAAAAGAGTCTGGCCAGCGAAAGAGATGGGAGGAGAGATACAAAGGAGGATAAAGTAAGAAGAAGAAGAGGGAAAAAAAGGCAGAGATGGAGGTAGAGAGAGTGCCTGTGCTGAACTGAGTGAGACAGGTAGTCGGGTGTGAATCTCGGGGCTGTATGAGCCGGAGGCTGTGGAAGGGGCGCCCCTACTGAGTGTTGGTCTGGGTGTAGGAGCAGCCCGATATGTGGATGCCGAGGGACTGGCAGCAGGAGAGGTATGTGGCAAAGTTTGGTGCCTCAAGGTCAATGGGGTCCTGAGCCGGGATTTGAAGGTTGACTACACCTTCTTCTACCAGGTCCTGACAGGATAAGGGGAGGAGATGGCAGGTTTGAGAAGGAAGCATTGGGGCTCATTGTTTTCATGAACTGCCTCTGGTTTTAACTTTTGATTTTAATGGATATTTGTTGAATTTTAATCTTCACCCAATTTTTATGGATTATTTATTTATTGACTGTTGCAGCACATTTATTGATTTGATTTTGGATTGTTCTTAATAAAAGCACTGAAGCACTTTTGTGCCAACCCCTTGCTATGTTTGAGTGCTGTGTCCTCATCCACTGGCTCATCCCTTAGGTAAGTTATCGGTGGTTGTGGGTTCAAGAGGCTCCATGGAAGGACTTGGTAGCATGGGGCCAACCCGTACCATCACATCCATCAAGATGGTAATCCCAAAGTACAAATCAGATTACTGTGTATCTAACTAATCTGAGAAAATAATTGATTACACAAATCAATCCTTTGTAGATGCACCTTTATCAGCCGTGTGAGCCTTTTGTCTGTGTGTTTTGAACATCTGGACACTGCACTTTTCCTCCATTGTTCTCTGCAAGGCTGTTCAAGATCTTTTAGGGTGCATGGGAATTGTGTGTGAACAGCCTTTTTCATATCCAGCCACAAATTCTTGGTTAGATTCAGATCTGGAGTCTGACTCGGCTGCTGGTGTTTTTAACCCAATCCTGTGTTGGTTTGGCTTTATATTTGGGGTTGTTGTCTTCCCGGAAAACAAATCATCTTCAAAGGTGCAAGTTTTTTGAACAGTGCATCAGGTTTCCCTCCAGGAATTCCTTGTATTTTACTGCATTAATTTTACTTTCTACCCTCACCAGTCTTACAAGGCCTGCTGCAGAGAAGCATCCTCACATCATGATGCTTTCACCATCATGCTTCATGGTGGAGATTATGTGTTTTTGATCATGTGTAGTGTTGGGCTTACCTCAAACATGGTGTTTAGTCAAATGGTCAAAAAGCTCAAATTGGAGTCATCAGACCATAGAACCTTCTTTCAGTTGACTTCAGACTCTCCTATGTGCCAACTGACAAAACTCTGGTCAAGATGTGCATTTTTTCTCTGTTCGATAAAGCTGTGACTGGCGAGGCACTCGGGCAACAGTTGTTCTCTTTACAGTCTCTCCAGTGCCAGCCACTGTCACTTATAACTCCTTCAGACTTGTCATAGGTCTCTTGGTGGCCTCCCAAACTTGTCTTCTTTCGCATTCTTGATGTTTGATTTAAATGGACTCCAAGGATATTCAGTGACTTGGATATTTTCTTGTCTTCATCTCATGGATTATGCTTTTCAATCACCTTTTTCACTTGGAGTGTTCTTTTGTCTTCATTGTGTAGGTTAGTCCACCATACTGACTCACCACAAGTTGGACCGTCCAGATAAGGGTGTTTTTATGACAATCAACTGAAACCCCAAACAGGTGATCTCCATTTAACTAGTTATGTGCCTTCAAACTCATTGGCTGCACCAGGTGTATCATATTAAAGGGGTGAATACTTGTGAGATGAATTATATGTTTTAGAGGAACTGTGTGAATTATACACAATGTGCACCAATTTCAAAAACAGCTCTGCAGTCAGAAAAAGGATAATTTCAGAACTGTGAAAATGTTCAATTTTAGAGGTCATATTGGACAGGCACGGGCCAGCAGTGGCAGACCAGCAGTGACCCTGAATTGGTTCAGTGGATATGGAAAATGAGTGAAAAAATATTCTATTTAATCGACCCCCATCCAGCACACTTAAAGACACAATTTAAAGTGGACATTAAACCCAAGGTTGAACAAAAAAAAACATAAAAGTGGAAACCCCACGAAAGAAACGTCAGTAAGGAAGTGCTGGATCGATACTACACAACAAAAGGAAAGCTGAGACTGCCATTTCACTGTTTCTGCTGACATGACCGAATACAGACTGAGCAGTTCAGGTTTCCAAAAACACTTTTAATGCCTCCATCTGGCCTCTGGTAAAAAGAAACAGACACACAGGCCATTTCTTTCTTCAAGCAGTCCAGCAAAGGAATCTTTTAAAGAAATCTAAACTCTTCCTGACCACCACTGTGATGTCCCATTGCTTGTAAAACATCCATCCATCCATCCATTATCCAACCCGCTGAATCCGAACACAGGGTCACGGGGGTCTGCTGGAGCCAATCCCAGGGCACAAGGCAGGAACCAATCCTGGGCAGGGTGCCAACCCACCGCAGGACACACACAAACACACCCACACACCAACCACACACTAGGGCCAATTTAGAATCGCCAATCCACCTAACCTGCATGTCTTTGGACTGTGGGAGGAAACCGGAGCGCCCGGAGGAAACCCACGCAGACATGGGGAGAACATACAAACTCCACACAGGGAGGACCCAGGAAGTGAACCCGGGTCTCCTAACTGCGAGGCAACAGCACTACTGCTGCGCCACCATGCCGCCCGCTTGTAAAACATGCTGTGATTATTTTCAATTTACAATTTTTAACTCCTTATTGGAGGTCATGTCATGTCATTTTCTAACCTGCTAATACCAGATCAGGGTCCCTGGGGGTGCATATCCCAGCTAGCACCATATCCCCAGATAGAAGAACACCTGTCCATCCCAGGGCAAACACACACACACACACACACACACACTAGGGCCAGTTTAGTGTCGCCAGTTCATGTGTTGTGACTTTTATACCGTCACACTGCTGATGTCATGTGTTGCGACCTATGAATTGATTACCATAACAACAGCATCACAAAATGGCAATGCCCATAAAGAACAAAGTGAAAAAAAACCACAAACACATTTTATCAATTAAAATGAAAGTGAAATTGAAAACTAAAACCAGAGTTGCATTCAGCAATTGAAACAAAAAACATCCATTTTCTAAACCCACCTTATCTTGAGCAGGACCTCAGTGCAGCTGGAGCCATCAAGTATTGGGCAGAAGGCAGGAACAATCCCTGGAAAGAATGTGAATCCATCGCAGGGTGAACACACAGTCACAGACACACTGCATACTCAGATATGGTCTTCTCTTGTAGATGGATGATGAATCTGCAAGACTGAAAAACTGTAGCAACATGTTACCTGAAGGACAGCTGGCCATCGATCACCACCCCAAGGTTGCGTACTAGCTTGGGGGGGTGTGATGATGAGCCAAGCTGAACAGAAATAGGGTACTTAAAAGAGAGGCAAACTGGAGATGGTATTCCTTCATCCTGGTTGCAGTATCAGTGAGACTTGCAGAGACTCTAGTTGATACTGTGTGGTCCTCTGGAGGGTACAACAGACACAGTTGCGTAGTATTGGTTTAGCACCGATAAGAGAAACCATGGGACTGGATGATAGGGCCCAGTAAGAAGGTATATAGTAAAAGAGGAATGGACCCTGCACCGATCACTGGGGCACCTTGTGCTTGGGTGGCACTTGTAACATACAGTACATAAACCTGAAGCTAATTATGGTATTGAAATCTGCATCATCTGCTTACACGGTGAAGGGAGAGGATTGCATTCATGTGGAAATCCACTGTATAATCTGAATCACTCACCCAGATTTTACTCCTTGTTGTTTATCAAGATGGTAATCCCAAAACCCAGATCAGATTACTGTCATTCTACCTAATCTGAGCCACAACACAACCTGGCTCCTATAAAACACCATCCTGTGCCATCTATTACACTGACTGCTGCTCCTCACGTCAGCTCTAGAAACTAATCGCTTAGGCTAGTACTCTTTAGTCCCTTCTCAAAGCAGCTGGCATACAGGGCCATGTCTCAAAACTGGAGTCACACCATTTGATCAGTGATTAGAGCTACTCCTCAGACTGATTCTGACAGGAGACAATGAAGTTAGATATCCCGAGTCACAAATAATAGCAGACCCCAAACTCTGACCATACGCCACACTTCAAAATGGTCATCATGAGTCCTATTTTAGGACAATCAATTGGAAAGACCTACAACCTAATCAACCCGAATTACCCCATTTATACCTAGAAGAGGCCATCCCCTCATCATCATTCGTTCTCAGTGGAAGATTGTGGGGCCACACTACTGTTTTCTTATATGTGTGCAGACTTCTGTAACATTTACTTGAGCATGTCTAACTAATAATATCTGTCTCTGTTTTTCTAATAACTAGCGAAACATGCAAGTTCACACACCTTTCAAGGCACAAAAATGGGATGCCAGTGCCTGATCATTGTCACAGCCATAACGATTTAGATGCTTAGTAAAGTGAGAGGCTTACAACCATCTGCTGCTCAGGAAAATCTGCTGACTATGAACTGCCAAAATGGAAACAGCAACACCTCAAGTTTAGAATTGAAAAGCACTGAGGTGAAAAAGGCCAAGCAACAAAAACATGGAAAGAGTACATGAAAGAATAACATGGAAAGAATACATGACTACACCCACTGCACAGCTCGAACTTCTTACTGCATGTCCATAAGCGGTGCTAGCTACTGTGCCACTAGGTACTGTATATGCTGGTCAGCATGAGGCCAGCAAACAATTGGAAAAAAATAGTTTTCTACATGCAGTACGTACTGTACCTATACTTTCCATCCCAGGACTCTGTGCTTCTTTAAAACAGGAGCAGCATACTGCTGTCTTGTTTTCTATGGCAATGAAGGAACACACATAGGCTTTCTTTGTGGGTTTTTCAAATTTAGTGCAGTCCTCCTCAGCAGAGAATGAAAACTGAGATGCGACCTAATGTCTTGTGAATAATGATTCCCTGATATTCATCTCCAATTCTTTTCCAGACTGCTGTGGATACCTCTAAGGCAGGGGTGTCCAACTCTGGTCATGGTGGGCCGCAGTGGCTGCAGATTTTCATTCTAACCCTTTTCCTGATCAGTTTTCACTGCTAATTAGCTCCTTTTCCCTTCATTTGAATAGCCCTGTTTTCGAGGATTCAGTCCTCTGAATTGATTTGTTTTTTCATTAAATGGCAGCCAAACAGAAATGAAATGTGAAACGAGTCAACAGATGAGTAGCTAAACTGGAATGTCAAACTCCAGCCAATTTCACTCCAACTAGTTCCATAATGAGAAGCCAATTCTTGCTGTTAATTAAAGTCGTTATTGAATATCATGACTTGCTGCTGCTCTCATTCTGCCACAGCAGACTGTTGATTTTCTGTTTTTTCTAAGACCACCGTCAAGATGTTTTGGTGACCTGAGCAGACCAACATGACAAAGACCTTCCTCTTTCCTTATTTTCAGGTTAGCTGGTTATGTTTTGTATCTCATTATTGTTTAGCTGCTCTTTAAGGAAAAAGAAACAATTCCGGGGTCTGAGTCACCTCAATTAAAACTAAGACAAAAGAACTTAATTAGCAGCAGAAACGGCTCACTGATGAAAAAGATGGTTAGAATGAAAACCTGCAGCCCTTGTGGCTCACCAGGACCAGAGTTGGACACCCCTGCTCTAAGGGAATAAATGGTTCTAGACATTTCATGCCTCTTTACTGACATGTGCTGATTTGCATTGACTGAGGAATGTCTGATTTAAAAAAATTGCGGTGGTCCTCATCCTAATACACAGTTCAAGTCTCGTTGATAAACTGGAAGCTCAGGTTATGCATGCACACACATACCCAAGGATACGGTGAACACTGCAAGGCCAACTGGGACAGGCCCTCTGCCAGAAACCTCCCAGTATGAAGACAATTTGACAATTTCATAAGCTACAAGAAGCATAGACAAGGAATTACATTGAGCGTAGCAAAGATAATTAGAAAAAAAAATACTTAAGTGGACAAAACTGAGTGTTGTTATTCACATTTCAGTCCATCTTAATAAAAGGATTAGAGTCTGTGAGTCTGTCTGTGTCCATAATAATTCAACTGCAAAGCCATACGTCATCGCAGTTATGGACTGCAGTTTCTTGGCAGAAGTAAGATTAGTGTAACTTAAGGTTAGGGGTTTGTGTGGTTAGCGTGCACTATAGACGTCACCTCCAGTCTGAAATTGCTGCTCAGGGACTTCCACCAAGAAAGTGCAATCCAGAACTGACAGAGCTTGTGGTGACATACAGCTCTGCTTCTCGTCTGTGTGTCCGCCTGGTCACTGTCATTGCAAAAGAAGGCACATCACAAACATTTTCAGCAATAAAATGCATTGAATTTGTCATTCCAATGGATGGAGCATCACAAACAATAACCCTGCTTTTACAAACCCCACACTGAACGGCATATAACAGAGACACACAAATTACATAGTGTGCTGCAAACATTAATGCTCAGGTCTACTTTAAAAACTTAGATTTATCCCGCCTTACACGGCTAGTAACATGTAAAATGAAAGAGGGAAGCTTATTTGTTTTAAATGACAAAAAATTCCTTAGTGAGTTTCTTGTTTCACCTGCAAAATGAATTTTAGCACCTGTTTTGCTCATTATTATTCATCTTTATCTCAACTCATAAAACTACAGTAAGCCCAGGAGTAGCCAGGCCTTGATTACAGGGAGGGACGAATCATGGCGTGCAGATCCCACCTCATGTGAACATTCAGTATTCTTTACATTACGTGGATATTTGGTATTTGGGACACTGTATTAATCCCTGAGGAGTCAGCTTATGCTAATTGTATTTCTATTATTTGTATCATTTGTCATGATTTTAAGGTTTCTGCTGTTATAATTCTTAATTTTATACCTTATGGACTTGTATTGTTCTGTTTATTTGCTATTGTAAACTTTTTTTGTAATATTTTTCGACATTTGTTTTTCTTTTGTTGGCAGTAATTGGGTTTTGTTGCTACTGTAAGACCCCTGGAAGTGTGATATTTTCTTCCAGAGGGTAGTTATTCTGGCATCACACTGTTTTCGATATCCAGGATTATGGATTCAATTACAAAATCTTTTACGACTTTAGTTAACTCAGAAGGATCTGTGTGTGCTATTCCACTTGATTTTGGCTTATTATATTAAATGTGCCTGGGCTCTGCTTTGACACTTTTATATTGGGCTTTCAGTGCAAAAAGGGGGGAATAATGAGGGCAAGTTAAGAAGTTAATAGGGGAAAAAGAAAATTAAAACTGATGCTCGACTTCTTTGGACTCCCTAGGGAATCCCACTATAATGGACGTCACTTCACTTACAAAACTGCAAATTCTGCTCTTCCAGACTCCATGCAGTACACAGAGGTTAATTCTTGTTACAAGGAAATATTACCACATAACATTTTGAACTGCATAGTCTTAACAGATTGCATATGGTGTCATCCAGTGTCATCCCAGCACATCCTGGACTATATGAGTCCTATTGTGAAAGAACACTTGAAGCCACTGTAGTTTGCCTGTGAGACAAAGACTGGAATAGAAGATAAACTCATTGATCTGCTCTACAAGGCTGAACAAAGCTAGCAGCATTGTGAGGATTATGGGTTTTTTTTTCTTCAGTACTTTCAATACCATCCAGCCATACTTGCTCAGGGATATGTAGGGGGATAAGCCTTTAGAGAGTCCCAGATAATTGAATGTCTGTTGGGCAGACCACCATTTGTAAGGCACAAGTGTCATGTGGATGTGAGCAACACTGGAGCACCACAAGGAACAGGCCTGTCTCCTTTTTCTTTCACTCTTTACCCCTCAGACTATAAATATAACAGCAGGTCATGTCACTTGCAAAAATTCTCAGATGATTCTGCACTAATGGAGTGTATTGACAAGGTGGTGGGGGTGGTGATACAAAGTATAGGAGTCAGGTGGAGGGCTTTGTTTCCTGATAAAAATAGAATTACTGGCAGCTCAACATCAGAAAAATCAACGAGCTCTACCACCATACCACAGAGCCTCTAGGCCCATCACTATTCAGGGAGTATAAGTGGAGGTGGTACACTGCTACAGGCATTTGAAGGTCCACATCACTGACAGTCTAGACTGGTCTAGTAACCCAGAGACACTATAGAAGAAAGAGCAGAGCTGCCTATTTTTTCTTTGGAGACCATTTTCCTTCAGTATTAGTAGTTACATATTCTATAACTCTGTGATGGCCAGCATGATTTTCTACACTGTGGTCTGCTGGGCCAGTAACTTCAAGAGAATTAACAAGCTGATTAAGAAGGCAGGCGCAAAAATGGGACAAGTAGTGAAGGAGAGGATTAAAACAAAATTGAAAGCCATTATTGACAAATCTGCCCATCCTCTCTCTGACACACTAATACTAAAGACTTTAAACCAATGAGGTATACCGATGAGGTCTGTCAAGAAACATCTGGGGCTCCTTTACACCTATAGAAATAGGCTTTTAAAATGCCACACAGTGACGGCTCTCATCTCTGGCCAAGTCAGACGTTTGCTCCTCTCTTTTGCAGTTCTTGTGTGTGCTTGAGGAACATGGTTATTGTTGGGTTTTTAATAATATTTCCTGATCGTCTATAAATGCTAAATTTCCCCTTGGGACAAGTAAAATATGTACTTATCCATCTATCTATCGAATATCAGAGTCACAGCAATAAAGAGGTCATGACACACACTCTGGCCTTTCTGACATGTAGGATCTCGGCTGAGGGCCAACACATCAGAGGAGGAATGATGCTCTGCTTCCATTGAAAGAAGACCTCTGTACACCCTGGCCCACTTTCTGCCACTCTCTTTCTCTCTCCCATACCAGCTACTGTAATGACAAAAAGAGGGAGAAAACTTCACACAAATAACAAGAGGTTCTGAAAGCTCTGCTTGTCGTATCCTGCTCACTCAATTAGCTTCATTCCGTCCCACCCTGAGGCACAGCCCCTTCTGATTAGAAGCCTTGGCACTGGGCACACCTGGAGTCTGTTCTACTCCTTTCTCATTGTGTTTTACATTTATGACTTTAATGAGGCTAACAGTCTGCAATTTACAAACCGAGACAGAAACTCTCCATGAGTTTTGAACTTACAGCTTTGATGAACAAATCTAAAAAGTCTCTAGATAGACAGATATGAAAAGCACCCTAAAATAGATCTATAGATATGAAAGGCACTATATAATAGATAGATATGAAAAGCACTATTAGATAGATGGATAGATAGATAGATAGATAGACAGACAGATAGATAGATAGATAGATAGATCAGTAAGAAAGGCACTATATAATAGATAGATCAGTAAGAAAGGCACTATATAATAAATAGATATATAGTGCCTTTCATATCTATCTATCTATCTATTATATAGTGCCTTTCATATCTATCTAATAGATAGATAGATAGATAGATAGATAGATAGATAGATATGAAAGGCACTATATAATAGATAGATGGATGAGTAAGAAAGGCACTATATAATAGATAGATAGACAGATATATATGAAAAGCACTATAAGATGGATATGAAAGGCACTATATAATAGATAGATGGATGAGTAAGAAAGGCACTATATAATAGATAGATAGATAGACAGATATATATGAAAAGCACTATAAGATAGATATGAAAGGCACTATATAGTAGATAGATATGAAAAGCACTACAAGATAGATAAATATGAAAGGCACTATATAATATATAGATAGATATAAAAGGCACTATATAATATATAGATAGATAGATAGATAGATAGATATGAAAGGCACTATATAATAGAGAGATAGATAGATCAGTAAGAAAGGCACTATATAATAGATAGACAGATATGAAAGGCACTATATAATAGATAGAGAGATATGGAAGGCATTATTTAATAGATAGACAGATATATATGAAAAGCACTATATGATAGATAGATATGAAAGGCACTATATAATATAGATAGATAGATAAATAGATAGATAGATAGATACTAGTTTTTTCGTCTCAAAAGTAAATTAAGAGTTTATAGTACTACAGGGCTACAGAAGAGGAAATTTCAAATATTTTTTTATAACAATCAAGAATTAGTTCATACATTTTAGGTCAATATACAAAGACTTCCATGTTGTAGGTTTACATCTTTAAGTAATCTTGCAAATGATAATTACGCTTTGGTCAATGAACTAAGAATGAGCTGTTAATTCATTGTCATTATCAACTGAGGCTGATATTTCATATGGAAAAAATATCATTCTCTGCTCATCTCATTCACAATTCTGGCCTGTAGCCCAGAGCAGAACCCATCACAAGAAAGGTAGCGGTCCATCACAGGGCACCCTTACAGTTAATATTAAGGGCCAGTTCAAAGCTGCTATTCATCCTGACTCACATGACTTTGGGATCTGGAAAGAAAATGAAAGTTCCTGAAGAAAACTTCCACAGAGGTGTAGAGAGAACGTGCATTCTTCAGACATACAGACACCATCACCTGCAGATGAGAGGCTGCAGTGTGAAATGCTGTGCCACTCTACCACCCCAAGGAGCCACAGAACTGTAAATATTCTACTTACAGTACAATAAAACTATAAAATGTATTCACCCCCCTTGGAAGGTTTCCCATTTTAATGTTATACAACAGTGAACCACAGTGGATTTTCTTTTATATTGATAAAAGACTAATATTAAAGTGAAAAGAGATTTCTATGCAGTGATTTGAATTAAATACAAATATAAACCATAAAATCACATAAGTATTCACCCCCTTTAGTAGGACACACCCACATCATCACTAGTGCTGCCAATTAGGTTTTAGAAGTCACATGATGAGTTCAGTGGAGATCACCTGTCTGGGGCTTCAGTTGATTGTCACATAAAGGCTCCTTATCTGGAAGGTCCAGCTCGTGGTGAGTGGCAGCCAAACCTACACATTGAAAACAAAAATAACACTCTAATTGACTCAGTGAAATTGAAAAGCACATGTCAGGGGATGGAGACAAGAAAATACATAAGTCACTGAATATCTCTTTGAGTCGAGTTAAATCAAACATGAAGAAATGGAAAGAATATGGTGCATTTGTAAATCTGCACAAAGGCTGATCGATCAGTTTGATGCAAGAAGACGACGAGCGAGGGAGGCCACCAAGACACCTCTGAGAACTCTGAAGGAGTCACAAGTGACAGTGTCTGAGGCTGGCGAGACTGTGCAGACAACAAGTGTTACCCAGGTGCTTCACCAATCGCAACTTCATGGAACAGTGGCAAAGAGAAAAAACACACAACATCTTGACTAGAGTTTGTCAGAAGGCACACAGGAGACTCTGAAGTCGGCTCAAAGAAGGTTCTGTGGTCTTCTGACTAAACGCCATGTTGGGCGTAAGCCCAACACTGCACATTATCAAAAGCACAGCATCCCAACAATAAAGCATGGTGGAGGAAGTATCAGGCTCTGCGGTTGCTTTTCTACAGCAGGACATGGAAGGCTGATGAGGGCAGAAAGTAAAAGTGAATGCAGCAAAATAAAAGGAAATCCTGGAGGGAAACCAAAGGCAGTGTGAAAGAAATGTGTGCAATGGGAGAAGATTTGTTTTCTGGGAAGACAACAAGCCCAGGCGTAAGGCCAAAGCCACAGTGGAATGTCATAAAAACACCAATGGTAATGTCCTTGAGTCCTGATCTCAATCCAACTGAGAATTTGTGGCTGGTTTTGAAAAGGCTGTTCACTCAGGACCCCCATGCAACCTAACACAGCCTGAAGAGTTTGACACAGAAGAATGGAGAAAAACAGGGGCCTTGATTATAAGGCTTGACTACGCACAAAAAATGTGTGCAAATGGTGGGATGTATAAAAGTAAGCTTGATGATCGAACAACTCTGACGCATGCGGGCAGAACATTTCAGAGAAACTGGGAAATGCAGCCAAGCCAGCTAAATGGTGGCTCTGAGGCTAGGGATCTGCATGGGCAATTGGAAGGTTGCCGGTTTGAATCCCGTAAATGCCAAAAAGGGACTCTGCTCTGTTGGGCCCTTGAGCAAGGCCCTTAACCTGCAATTGCTGAGCGCTTTGAGTAGTGAGAAAACCACTATATAAAAGCAAAGAATTATTATTAAATGACGACTTGCACGCATAATAATTCATATCATTCAGCCGTTATTCTTATGTGTATTCACATGGCAAACATACTGTATTACACCTCAAAATTGATGAATATGAGGTGCAGACTGTATTTTAGTTCCCAGTGCTATGTATTTGCACTGAAGAACTTTTTGGGTTTTTCATCGGTTTATTTTTTTCTGCTGTTTGTCACTTCTCAGGGAACTGGCTGACAGGTCAACAGTGTCTCAGCCAAGCTTCATTTCGTCATGCCTGCTTAGCTAGAAGCCATTAACCAATCAGCGTGGCAGCACATCCGGTTTTCTCATGGTGTGGGTGTACATACTTAAAACATAACAAGTGTTTGTCAAAATATAAAGTCCAATTTCAACAGTGTACATTTCTAATAACGAGATCGGAGCACTTTACTGCACTCATTGCAATAAGGCAAACTAGTGAGCTGCTTTTATAAACCGTAACCTGTGTGGATCACCTGGCTGCCACCACTGCCTGAACCCAACACAGACAAGCGTGGGACACAAGTTCAAGGCACACACAATTTTTATTTTTTTCCGTTTTACCTCGTGGGAAACGCCTTCCTCCATTTCCCACAGGCACAACACAGTCTCAGCACAAGCACAGCATAATACAATAGAATACAATACTCCTCTCTCTTTTGCACTTCTTCTCCACTCCTCTGGTCAAGCTTCTTCTTCCTCCTCCTGACTCTGGCTCCCCGAGTAGTAACTGTGGGCTTCTTTTATACTGCACACAGAAGTGCTCCAAGTGCTTGATGACCTAATTCTGACAGCACTTCCGGGTGTGGAGGAAGAACTGCCCAAAATGGCTCAGTAGATCCTGCTGCAGCACCCCATGGTGGTGCCCGCGGATCCCAACACAGCTGCACCAAACTCCAACTCCCATGAAGCCCTGTGGGAGTCAGAGGCACGGCTGCAACCCGGGGGGGGCTGCCATCTAGTGTCCCAGATGCCGTGCTTGTTCCCCTGGTCCTTCCAGCCTGGAGGCATCCTTTCCGCATGCTAAACCTGTTATATTTTATCAATGCACATCTGTGATGTCTGGATGAAAGTTACAAACGTCAGGACTCGGCGGCCTGGGTCAGTCCATGATTTATTTATTTGAGGTAAAGTAGCTTTGACAGACATGATGGCTGGCTTCTTGGTAAGCTTGGTAACTAGCTAAACCCTCAGTGTTTCATATGGCCTGTGCTATTTATTGTAACAGCAATCTCGTCATTACATGTGCCAGGTGATAGTGACCCAGAAAATGGTGCCTTACGCCTTCCTCGAACCCCCCAGAATTCAGAGGAGAGGCACTATAATCTTGCACTCTCAAGTGCGGATCACATCCAGATGCAGGTGGAGGGGTCTCAGTGCGTTAGGTTGACGGCTGCTCTACCAGCAAATAGGGTTATATGAATATGTATGAGGTTGATTAGCATATTCCATATATGGATGTTGAGGTGCATTCACATATGCATATCTACAAGGTGAGTGTGATTTATAAACAGTACAGGGTGGGCCATTTATATGGATAAACCTTAATAAAATGGGAATGGTTGATGATATTAACTTCCTGTTTGTGGCACATTAGTATATGTGAGGGGGGAAACTTTTCAAGATGGGTGGTGACCATGGTGGCCATTTTGAAGTCGGCCATTTTGGATCCAACTTTTGTTTTTTCAATAGGAAGAGGGTCATGTGACACATCAAACTTATTGGGAATTTCACAAGAAAAACAATGGTTTGCTTGGTTTTAACGTAACTTTATTCTTTCATGAGTTATTTACAAGTTTCTGACCACTTATAAAATGTGTTCAATGTGCTGCCCATTGTGTTGAATTGTCAATGCAACCCTCTTCTCCCACTCTTCACACACTGATAGCAACACCGCAGGAGAAATGCTAGCACAGGCTTCCAGTATCCGTAGTTTCAGGTGCTGCACATCTCGTATCTTCACAGCATAGACAATTGCCTTCAGATGACCCCAAAGATAAAAGTCTAAGGGGGTCAGATTGGGAGACCTTGGGGGCCATTCAACTGGCCCACGACGACCATTCCACTTTCCAGGAAACTGTTCATCTAGGAATGCTCGGACCTGACACCCATAATGTGGTGGTGCACCATCTTGCTGGAAAAACTCAGGGAACGTGCCAGCTTCAGTGCATAAAGAGGGAAACACATCATCATGTAGCAATTTCGCATATCCAGTGGCCTTGAGGTTTCCATTGATGAAGAATGGCCCCACTATCTTTGTACCCCATATACCACACCATACCATCAATTTTTTTGTTCCAACAGTCTTGGAGGGATCTATCCAATGTGGGTTAGTGTCAGACCAATAGCGGTGGTTTTGTTTGTTAACACAAACACAATGGGCAGCACATTGAACACATTTTATAAGTGGTCAGAAACTTGTAAATAACTCATGAAAGAATAAAGTTACGTTAAAACCAAGCACACCATTGTTTTTCTTGTGGAAATTCCCAATAAGTTTGATGTGTCACATGACCCTCTTCCTATTGAAAAAACAAAAGTTGGATCCAAAATGGCCGACTTCAAAATGGCCACCATTGTCACCACCCATCTTGAAAAGTTTTCCCCCTCACATATACTAATGTGCCACAAACAGGAAGTTAATATCATCAACCATTCCCATTTTATTAAGGTGTATCCATATAAATGGCCCACCCTGTAGATTGCATTGAAACGTGTGTACGCCTGGTTTTATTAAACTGATTTTTTTTTTTTGGTGATTTTTAATGTTCATGTTATGTTTTTTATGTTATACTCAAAGCCAGGCAAAGTTTTATACCTGAGGCCCTGGATGTGCAAAGCAGACAGGGAGACCTGAGCACACAGACTCAAGGCTGTCATGGCTGCCAAAGGAAGGGGCATCTACTAAATACTGACTGGAAGGGGGTAAAAATGTCTTTTGTGTTTTATATTTGTAATTAACGTGACCACTTTGAAGAGGCCTGTTTCTGCTTTGACATTAACGGCGTTTTTTTGGTAATCAGTTGTTAAAATAGCCAAACTAAGTCCACTGTGGTTCAGTGTATTATATAATAAGAAAATGTGAAAACTTCCAAGGAGATGAATACTTTTTATAGGCCGCGTCCCTGGACATTTAATGTGAAAATGCAAAAATACTTCCAGAAATGTGCAGTTAGGCAGTTGAAGCAACCGGAGATGTGATGGGGCAAGCAGTGTGCCTGGTTTAAAATGGGGAGTCCTGGGATCAAATTGCTGTCTGTATGAGTATGCGTGTAAGTGTGCTTACAATATACTGGCATCCCATCCACGGTGGGTTCTTATGTTATGCCAGTATACAAGGTGTGACACAAAAATAACCGGATTGGTAAAAAAAAAACATTTATTGATGAATGACAGCATTGTCACCTTCTATATACCTGTACCTATATTTCTGTCTTCACTTCATCCATTGAAGTAAAATGTGTTCCCTTGAGGTCAGTTTTGATTTTCGGGAACAAGTAAAAATCACATGGAGCTAAATCGGGTGAATAGGGAGGAGGATGATCGAGGACAGGAATGTTCTTGTCAGTCATAAACTGCTTTACGGAAAAAGCATTGTGTGCGGGAGCGGTGTCTTGGTGAAGCACCCACTCCCCTCTCGACCTGGGCATTGAACGTTGTCCACATTTTCTTGTCCTTCTTTGAAACGTTTGTTCCACTCAGAAACTTGTGTGCAAGACAAACTGTTATTATCGTACACTATTTTTATCATTTCATAAGTTTCTGTGGCCATTTTGTTCAATTTCGTAAGAAATTTGATGTTGATTCACTGTTCGATTCTTTTCACCTGACATTATAGCGGCAACTCGTTTAGAGATTGTTGTGCAAATACTGACTGGGTTATTCACAGGATATACCTAGCCGGTCGGCGGTTTGAGGGGACGTGTAGGAGGGGGTTTAGTTCTATGATTCTTGTCCAGCCTTCCTCCAGATGGTTTTCCAGGAAAGGCCTAAGCCCAGTCCGGTTATTTTTGTGTCTCGCCTTGTAGACTGTGGCTCTCATCAGGACTGAAAATCCTTGGATTTCCATATTGGGTACCATGGGCAGCTGATGCAAGGCATTATTTGAAGGGGTGGGAACCAGGGGGCACTCCAGCTGCCCCGACAACGACACAACAGGCACACACCAAAGTACATCACAACATATTATTCTCCCTTATTTCAGCTCAGCCCCATACCCACAATAGTTGTTGTTGTTGTCATCATCGTTGTCTTCTTTGTCATCGTCCCGCCTCCACTCCCTCTCTAGCAAGCTTCATCCTCTTCCTCCCGACTCTGGCTCCTCGAATGGAGTGAGGCGGCCCCATTTATGCAGCGTGCTCCAGGTGGCTCATTAGCGTTAGCTGAAATCACTCCCAGGTGTGGTGTAAGTCCACTGTAGGGCTCTGCAGCTCCCCCTGGTGGCTCCCATGGGACCCAACAGGACTGTGCCAAACTCCAACTCCCAGCATGCCCTGCGGGAATCTGTGGTGCCACAGCCGCCTAGGAGGGCTGCCCTCTAGTGTCCCAGGAGAGGTTTTGCCTCACAGATGCTGTCTCCCCCAGTCCTTCCATCCGGGTAATGGCCGTGGCCGCCTGTCACAAAAGGCTTATTATAAGGCAGGTTAATTCTTAATTAGAAATAGTTCATCCAGCATCCTGCTCAAGATGGGAAAATTAATCAACAATTGTAGATGCACCTGTGGTGGGCTGGCACCCTGCCTGGGGTTTGTTTCCTGCCTCGTGCCCTGTGTTAGCTGGGATTGGCTCCAGCAGACTCCCGTGACCATGTAGTTAGGATATAGCGGGTTGGATAATGGATGGATGGATGTAGTTGCATTAAGCAGTGAAATTACCAAGAGCAGCCTAACGGGAAGCGCAACGCTGGAAGGCGCTTGTAACATTCAACAAGTAGGACACCAAATCCCCCACCGCCTGTCATCTTGTGTGTGATAAAGGAGGCGCATTTGTATGAGTTTAACCTTTTCCACAGAGCGTATTGTCTGGATATTAATGTGTAGCTTATCTTACATCACATACATTCAGCACTCCATGACAGCAAAGTGAACAATGTTCTGAAAAAGAAAAGAAAAATTGAGGCTCAGAATTCATCATTACATTGCAGCACCTAGAGGGCGATTGTCATGGGGAAGAGAATCCCAGCAATAATCTGCAGAGCAAATATTTCTTTTTTGCCTTCGGCTTATTAGAAGAGGATTATGGGGACCAAAGCTGGGTCTCAAAGAACCTGACTCTCTTAAAAGGAGGCCGTCATCCCCGACTAAACTTCAAATTAGTAATTCAAATCATCAAATTATGTCCCATCAGGCTTGAAAATGTTTGAAGTGGTCAATATTTTAGGCATTATAGAGATTTTATACGAACCTGAAGTCTTGATGAATGGCCTAAAGGAAAACTTTGCTCAAGTAAAAGGCGACCTGAACTCATACATTGGAATGCACTATTTAACAAGGCCCCAGATATTCCATTGTCCAAAAGTAAATGATCTTTAAAGAACATCCAAAGGACTGCTGGCCTCAGTTAAGGTCATCGTTCATGACTCCATGATAAGAAAGAGTTAAAATGGGATTCATGAGAGAGGAGTAAGGTGGACACTTCTGCGATCAAAGGGGAACATCAGTGCTCCCCTTGAATGAGTAAGGAAACACCAAAATAATCCCCAAGCTTTTTGGAGTCAAACTCTTTGGACGATCCAGGTCTTAATATGTCTCACATAAAGTTAAAAACATCCTACTTATAGTAAAGCGTGTGGGAGAGAGTGTGATGGTGTGGAGAGGTTTGCTGCCACAAGACCTGGCAGACTTGCCATCATTGCAGTGTAATTGGGTTAAGCAGCAGGACAATCGCCGAAAACATCAAAGCGAGTCTACGGATGAACAGCTCAGAAGAAACACAGTTTAAATTTTGGAGAAGCCATGTCTTGAACCCCAGCAGAGTTGCTGTGCTAGGATCTGAGATGAGGACTACAAACTTGAAGACCTACCAGTGTGTCCAAATTGTAGATCTGCAAAGGAGAGTGGACAACCATTCCTCAGCCGTGACTATCAAATTATAGTTTCCAATATTGCTGATAAAAGTTCTGCAACTAAGTATTGAAGTTATGGGGACATTTCACTTTTTCCACATGGGTGATAAGGGGTGCTTTGTTCCTCAAATAAAGAAGGTAAGGATTTAGAGGAAGACTACTGTGTGCTAATTGGGGTTCCCCTTCTCTAAAATTGCATTTTATCTAAAGGTTCAAGTCCATGCATTGTGTAAAATATGCAAAAATAGAATATATTAGGAAGGGAGCAAATACTTTTTCACAGCTCTGTGACCAATTTCTGATGTGTTGATTTCCACCAGATCTGTGAGGTTTGATTTGCACGAGCAGCCCACTTCAGGTCCTACCATGGCAGTTCAATGGGATTCACTTTAGCGCTTTGGCTTGGACATCTCAGGATACTGAACATCTTCTTCCTAAGCCGTTGCTTTAGCCAGTGTCACATTATGCTGGCTACTTCTAGCTGTGGGGTATGTCAGTCATGTCATGGCACTGTGGTGCTAATCACGTTAATTTACATTGAATGAAAGCCATTAGGCACGTCACAGTTAGTTGTAATGGCTGTCGTGTGTATGTGTGGGGTGCCAGTGGCAGTTTGTACCTTTCCCTAGTTCTGTTAATTGTGGAGTGGCTGGATTTGTAATACAAGCCAATGGTTAATGTAAAAGGGAGCATCTGGCCAAATAAACTGTAAGGGGAGGAGGCGACCATACTTAAAAAGCCAAGGCGGGTAAATGAGGGAGAAGAAGGGAACAGAAAAAAACAACAGGAAAAGCCACACTAGCCGCTGAAGGAAGTTCATTTCAGGAAGAATCATTTTCCTTTTGTTCTGTGTGGTGCATTTGGGAGAGGACCTGACGGGCCAGCGTAAGGGACGGTGTCTGATAGGAGTTTCCGAGGACCTGAGGTACAGCTCGGTGCATCCTTCATAGAGACAGACCGTAAAGGATCATTAATAACGGTGGACAGTTAACGGACTCTTGTTTTCATTAATTCTTTTCTTAAGTTTGTTCTGTGTATTAATGGTTTATTTTATTGTTTTGTGAATTGTGTGTTGTGGGGAAGCTGTGCAGCACAGCGGTATTGTTTTATACATTTTCTTATTTACAGTAGAATAACATTTCTCATTTAAATTAACATTTGCTTTCATCATGTGCTTCTGTACTTGTGGTACAGTAGGAAAGTACTGTTGGTCGTTCACGCCCAGATCATTTATGCTATTCTCTCTTTGCTGATGCTTTAGCTCGATGGCACATACAGCTACGGGGGTACGGGGTACGGAAAGTATTCAGACCCCCTTCAATTTTTCACTCTTTGTTATATAGTGCAGCCATTTGCTAAAATCATTTAAATTAATTTTTTTCCTCATTAATGTACACACAGCACCCCATATTGACAGACAAAAAAAAGAATTTTTGAAATTGTTGCAGATTTATTAAAAAAGAAAAACTGAAATATCACTTGGTCCTAAGTATTCAGACCCTTTGCTCAGTATTTAGTAGAAGCACCCTTTTGAGCTAATACAGCCATGAGTCTTCTTGGGAAAGATGCAACAAGTTTTTCATACCTGGATTTGGGGATCCTCTGCCATTCCTCCTTGCAGATCCTCTCCAGTTCTGTCAGGTTGGATGGTAAATGTTGGTGGACAGCCATTTTTAGGTCTCTCCTGAGATGCTCAATTGGGTTTAAGTCAGGGCTCTGGCTGGGCCATTTAAGAACAGTCACAGAGTTGTTGTGAAGCCACTCCTTCATTATTTTAGCTGTGTGCTTAGGGTCATTGTCTTGTTGGAAGGTAAACCTTCAGCCCAGTCTAAGGTCCTTATCTTGGTGTCTAAAAGACACCTGAAGGACTCTGAGATGGTGAGAAATAAGATTCTCTGGTCTGGAGAGACCTAAAAATGGCTGTCCATCAACGTTTACCATCCAACCTGGCAGAACTGGAGAGGATCTGCAAGGAGGAATGGCAGAGGATCCCCAAATCTAGGTGTGAAAAACTTGTTGCATCTTTCCCAAGAAGACTCATGGTTGTATTAGCTCAAAAGGGTGCTTCTACTAAATACTGCGCAAAGGGTCTGAATACTTACGACCATGTGATATTTCAGTTTTTCTTTTTTAATAAATATGCAACAATTTCAAAAATTCTTTTTTTTGTCTGTCAATATGGGGTGCTGTGTGTACATTAATGAGGGAAAAAATTAATTTAAATGATTTTAGCAAATGGCTGCAATATAACAAAGAGTGAAAAATTGAAGGGGGTCTGAATACTTTCCGTACCCACTGTATTATAAAATTGTGCCAGCTCAAGGAGCACAGTAACTACTAGGAAATCCATTCCTGAGCTCCCAATTACCGGGAGCCCCAGGATTCCTGGATGTTTCCCATTCCCGGGAATGAAACTGCTGGAATTCCTGGCTGAATGGGAATATGTGTATATATAGTGTGTAAAAATCGATCAAGAAATAAGAGTTATAGTTGAAAATAATTAAGTGGCACGGTTTTTTGCCCCATGGTGCAGTGTGTTGCTCATTAATTCAGTCAACAACAGACCAGCAGCAGTCAGTCTCCTGGCTCCCACTAAGATTGAGCACAGTGGACTGGGAAGAGTCTGCACTCTGCAGCTCACAAATGCCAGGACGGGGCAGAGCTCATTGACGTCTGTGCTGTTAACAGTACAGGCTGGTGTCAAGTTTCCAACTGGAGCAGAGCTTGGGTCCAGTTGGCAGTCGGAACATAAGTTGTTTGTGTTGAAAGCCTTGTATGAATGGCAGAGTTTGTAGAGTTTAAAAACAACGGCGTTTGGCAGCATTTTTTGCGCGACTGTGCTGCCTACTTCAGTGGAGTCAGAGTGTGCTTTCTCAGCAGCTGCCATACTCTGCACGAAGGTGCGGTCTCGCCTGGACGTCCGCACACTCGACACGTTCTGTTTTCTACGCTCTTATTACTGCAACTAACTAGATACATGTACTTATATGGCAGCACGAACTGCTTAAGGTTAATCGTTTATTGGTGTCAACATATTGCAGTAGTTTTATTAAAAATAAGTGTTGCTCATTCTAAAACCGTTCACATGCGAGATGCCCGTGCACTGTGTCATTCCCGGGAGCCTTAAGTGACAAGCGGGATTCCCAATTCCTGGGAATGGATTCCTTAGTAACCATGTGCCAACTTTCCAGTGCGGTCATACTGGCTCCTTTCTGTGATGGGTAATAGAGTGCTGCCTGATACAGCCGGTGCTGTATGAAGGGTTAACAAGTACAGCATGGTCAGCTGCAATCTCGGCTCCTTTTTTATTTTTTCCATTCTGTCGTGGTACATAAAACAGGAGACATCAGACAGACGAGCTTCTCTTCTGTTTGTGAGGTCCAAAGCCCCCGCATTCCTTATTCCTCATTACTGCATTCTAGGCATTGAACTTCGGGATGAGCATCCATTAATTGTCAGCTCTCATGTTCCAAGAGTCTGCCAAGTACAACTAAAGGCAAAATCAAATCTGTTTCGTATTATCAGAGCAAGTCTCAGACTAGTTAGAGTGAATTGCTGGGTACGCGTCCTTCATGGGAGCTCACTAAGATTATGTGCTGTAAGTGAAGGCTACGACTGAAAAATCACTGGAAAGGTCACGCAACGTCAGCGACATATTTAAGATCATCGTCATATTGAAACTTCTACTTTTTGCCAGGCCCAAGACCCAAAGCATACCACCTCATCTCTTCAACATGGTGGTGGGGGTGTTATAGCTTGGACATGTTATGGCTGCCCAAGGTACTGGTACACAGATAATCAGTGAAGATAAAACTGCTGATGGCAGTCACACAATGACTTGTGAGGTGTATAGAAACATCTGATCTGCTCGAGGTCCACTAAACGCCTCCAAACTCACTGGACGGCACTTCATTCTACACCAAGTTAATGATTCCAAACATACTGCTAAGGCAACACATGAGGTTAGCAAAGCTTAAAAATGGAAAATTGTTAAATGACCACGTCAGCCACCCGATTTAAATCCAATTGAGCAGGACTTCCATATGCTGAAGAGAAAACCTATGGGGACAGGCCCCCAAAACAAGCAGGTGCTGAAGATGGCTACATTAGAGGCTCGGCCGAGCATCATCAGAGAAGACCCTCAGCATCAGGGTACGTCTACAAATCGCAAATTTCAAGCAGTCATTGCATGCAAGGGCCATATGACAATGTACTAAATATGATGGCTTTAAACAGACCTGCCATTGCATGGTCCCTGGTGGGGTGGGGACCATGTAGAAAAAGTGTTGTCGTTTCTATATGTTGTGATAGAGATGTATGAAAAACCCCTTAACTGAAAGTATGCAATGTGCACTTTAATCACATCTCAATTGTTTGATTTGTAATTTTAAACTGCAGAGCATAGGGGGAAATCAAGAAGAAAATGTGTATTTGCCCCAGACATTATGGAGAGCACTGTAAATGTTTAAAACAAAAAATGGGTAAGATTCACTAGGAACAGTCCCTTGCCATTCTTTGACAGAGGGAGGGTAGATATGGTCCGGCTGCAATGTATAAACTGTTTATTAAATTTCAAAAATGCTAGAATGAACATTTAAAAAAAGTCATGGCCATACCATGGCCATCCCAATCACCTAATCCAGTCCGGCTGAGCAGTTGTAAGAGATTCATGACCGATGCATTAGACTGCATTTTCAACCATCTTCAAAAACCCAAATGGTGCAAATACTCCACAAAGAAGTGTGTTGCCTCCTTTTAATACAATTCACTTTTAAAATACAGTATGTGCCAGATTACTGTGACGCTCCTTCGGGTAGAGATTTCCTTTATTTTGTTGGTTATCTGTATATGTATAAATTTAATACACATCCTTTTTAGAGTATAGAACACACTTCACCAGATTTTTCTGACCTAGGACAGAACAGTCAGTGACCTGGTTATACTTTTTTCTGTTTTATTTTGATCTTTTAAAAAGATCAAACCCTGTCCTGCAGCACCAGGGCAACTTTGTAACATTCGTCACTGGAATGGTGGCTAAAATTATGCTTTAGAGTGAACAGAGTTAAGGACTGTATAAAATCCATCAGTTTTCCGAAACTTGCTTTATTAATGTTATTTAATTGTTATTTCACTTTGCAGCTGTATTCTTGTAGTGTAGTCTGTCTGTACACAGTCTATAAAGACGCTGCTGGCAGTAAGCATATGTGTAAGAAGATGCCAAGGCATTGCAAGTCCAGAGTTTTTAGGATCATGGGCTTTACTGATAACAACTGCTGTGTTTTCTTTCATATGATTTATGGCTTTACAAGACGCTTTGCTTTCATATGTGCAAGGGCACTGCAACTGTGAACTGTAAATGCCTAAAGGTTGGCAAGCTTGACAAAAGACAAAACGGGAGTAGCAACAGTGTTGCAACATAACTGTGGGTCTACAGTAAAAGAATCCATGCACTGGATTTGATGAAAAGGGATTTATATGTTAAGGAGAGGTGTCTCCTACAATAAAACAAGGTCCTAGGAGAGGAAAGAAGAGCAGGACCATTTGTGTACAGGCACAGGCAAAGCAAGGTCCACCAGAGAGGGATAGCCACAGCAACAACATTGCGCTTGGAACTTTGTGTGCTCGCTGGGCAAACGGTGAAGGAGGTTATAGCCATTGGGTCAATAAGGTGTAGGGCTAGCGTTGCTACGACAATTGGGATTGAAGGGGCCTTTGTAGCATTTCTTTTAGAACTGTAAGTATTACATTTTTTAGTGCTTGTTTTTTGTATTTTTTTTCTATGGGAAGGATCTTCCTAGACTGATTATATGCTGGAGGAAGAAGCCCTTTTCTTTTTGAATATTATACCTTCCAACCAAACTAAAACCAATTAAAAGTGCAGAACTTTGTTTTAACTTGCAGACAGTCCTTTGGTTTCCGCCTCTGGTGTTGGCATTTTTTCTTCTCTGTTTGTTGTGTTTATGTTATTGCCGGACTGTGCAATATTAACTTGCATGACACCTGTTTTTGTTTGCTGTTGTTTTTACACTTTGATTGTAATAAAAAGGACAGTACTGGTTGCATCTTTATCAAGAGTCTGTGTGTGTCTCTCACCCACTATTGGTTTTAGTTTGGTTTATGACGAAATAAAGACTTAAAACAAAAAAAATTTATTTTTTCTATTAACAGTTAACATTTGCAAACAGATCACCATTACAACTGTACTACGGACTCAAACTGTAAAAGAAAATACCAAGGTTTATCAAGAAAAAGGTTTGAATTCAGAAACAAGTCATCAGTTCTTTCCCTATATTCAAGTCAAACTATATCCACTGGAAATGCTGTAATGTCCCACCGAGACTGTGGCGTTAAACACATTCTGCTTCTTACTAGAAAGTGGCTTCAGTAATTTTGTAGTTCCTTACCCCATTCCTACTCTTTAAAATGACAAAGAGAGCAAAAGGGGATCACTAAGCAGGTTGGGGTTTGATGGCATTAAAGCATAAGGACACCAGCTGACCACCAGCCCCCCTGGCCAAACAATTACTCGTAAATTACAGTCCATACAACAAGACTGCTCTAACATCAAGTAGAGGCAGGATGGGTGAAGTGGATCATTAGGTTCTGGGTACTGGGGCTGGTTACTGTCACCGCTTCATATTACTCAGACGTATAGATTTCTCAATCTCAAACTGACGCTGATCAACTCGTTCCAGAAAAGCCTTTCTCTCCATATATCTGGGGAAAAGAAAAAGAAAAAAAAAAAAACAAAAAAAAAAAAATCAGACACAATACAAAAAAAAACAAACAAAACAAAACAAGGAATAAGTTAAGATGTCTTCCTGAAGACTTCACCAAGGTCAATTTCAGCCTCCTGATGAGTTAGGCAAACTAGCAGCGTGAAAGGCAGTTTCATAAGAACAGTAATCTGCATTTAAATTTTCTTGCATTCTGCTTTGCTGTCTCCTGATGATTTGTAAAGAGCCTGTGATGATGCTCTTTTTGAAATACAACATTAATAGATTGCTTATACTCAACAATGATGTGAACAGACATTAAAGGTTAAACAAAAAAATGAGGCCTTACTGATCTTTGAGAAAGGCCCTCTATAAAGTAAACATTGCTTGGTTTTCAGTGTCATGATCTTGCTGCTCTGAATCTTGCTGCTGTTTAAATTTTTCCATAACAAACTAACACAATAGATATGGAACAGAGTTTCAAAAAGCAATGTAATTGCTGTAGCAAAGGAAATGTATAAATAGGGCTGTCTGCAGGAATTATACAAGTGTTTGTCTCATCAGAGAGATCAGGGAGTCCCTGAAGTCTACAAAGCCTAGACTTACTGCTGCCTCAATACATATGGATACACAAGAGAATAAAAATACATTATTTTAAAAACTTTAAAATTAAGAGGGTCAAACAGCAGGTCAAAGGGGTTGAAGGGAATAGATTCCACAAAGTACTGAGGAGGGCCATGTGAAAAAACACAGAAATCTAAGGAGAAACAAAACTATTCGCTGGGCAACCAAACACTTGACATGCATTTTTAAAGTTTAGTATGCTTTTTCCATTAGTAGTTATCTGAAACTAGTCTTTTTATAATGTACATAATGCCACAATGTGTGGAAATTTGTTGTGCCAAGCTAAAATGTTAACAGTGTTAACAGTCCACAATTAAAAGTTAACACCTGGTAGTCTCAAGTATGAAAAATTAAAGGTTATAGAATATAAATACATTTCAGGTCCTATCTAAGATGGAAATACATTCTAATACAAAAATGTACTTAGAATTGCAAATTGCCTGGTTTCAAATACTTTATACTTTCCCTATCGCATTACACGGACTTCTCTCTAAACCTCAGTTAGAAGGGAAAGGGTTGTGTTTGTGACGTTTTTAACATTGTATAACAGAGCATGTTCTCCACAAAATGGACAATTAAATTATTCCCATCAAAAATATATAGATGTTAAAAGAAATGTTATTACAAGAAAATTTGAAACAAAGAATTTTAAAGCAAAGCTTACTTCAATGGTCAATGCAAAAACAACTTTTTTGCTTTTATTGTTTTCCAAACTAGAACATCAGAGTTTAAAAATCGGGAGTGTTCTCCTCTAGACTTTCTCGTATACTCAGATATCGGGATGGATATTTGAGGAGTAAACCACAAGGCAATGATTATATTTTTATATTACGTACATTAAAGAACCATCAGCAACGAATCAAATCAAATTAATAACATACTGAACAATTATTATAAAAGTAAAGCTGAATTAATCAGACTCTTCAGCTGCATGAATAAAAGGTAAAGTACCACTTCCGGGTTAACGGAAATAGTCCAAAAGTTGATAGAAATCTATGTTTTGTATTTAATACATGTATGGAAAATTTGGCTGACCTAAGTCAAAGCTTACTCAAGTTAAAGTGTTTACACACTCACACACAATTCCAAAAATGGTATTTTTGGATATGGGGGAGATCTAAAACGTCGAGATTCATCAAAATCTCAAAATGGAATTTTTGGAGGATTCCAATACTTTCCCTATGCCTCATTTACAAGAAAGTCAGGGAGGTCTAAAACGTCGAGATTCATCAAAATCTCGACAATGAATCTTTGGACAATTACAATACTTTCCCTATACTTTGTATATGAGAAAGTAAAAAAAAATAACAAATACGTTATCAAATCAATTTACCTTACATGTATGCATACAATACTATGGTTACACAGCAAATAATTGATTGCCCCCAAAGTGGCAAATAAAAGCAACACTATATGTGAACACAAGGCACTTTACATGGCAGAGCACAAAGGATAAATAATGCTTTAATATTCTACATTCACAGAAGACGACCCTCTGTCATGTTGAATTTATTTAATTTATAAAAGGTGCCTTTACAAAGGCTAAGGGTTAAAAAAAGAAAGAAAAACAAGAAGCTAAAAAGAAGATGAGAATTAAAATGTTGTGAAGGAAGGAAAAACAGGCAGAAAATGCAAAAAAAAAAATAAAATTAACATTGCTTTGGAGTAGAAGCACAAAAGTGAGGCTGTCATTGCTGGACTACACAGCTTGGGATAAAGAATGGACATACACATTTAGAGACTGTTTTGTAAAGGACATTTCATGACAGCTGTGACACCTTCACAGCAATGATACTTTAAAGCTGAAAATTCATTTGAACAAATTTATTAGCAAGATATAATTAGCTAACTACAGGTCAAATTAGCTAATGAGCTACAGTAAGCTATATTTTCAAATATAGGGCTTGCTAGGAATATTCCCGCTATACAAGAAAGCAATCTATAGGGTATGTCAGAATTTGAAGTAGACCTAACAGCTTAAAATGCTTAAAGCTCTGACTCATTGATATTTTTTGAAGGACAGAAGGTTGTTAAGTGATAAGCATCCATGTAGCCAGGAAGGCAATAACAAAGCAAACCATTTTCAGAATCCTGTCTCTAAACTACAGGTCTATAGCATTTATCTAAATAAGATCAATTACGACTCAGCTTTTAATGAATCATCAGCTTACCCATCCTTGCCACGGTTGTGTGTGGCAAGCTCTTCTCCGATTCCCTCTTCACTCTTAAAACTCTCCCAGTCTAGTTTGGATTTCTCCAAGGTACTCAGTTTCTGTTTTTTCCCACCAATCCGGTTAAGGATACCTCCCAAACTTGTGGTCCTCTTCAGTCTGAAAAGATTTTATACAAATTTAGTTTCTAAATTTCAGTTTTGGGCATGACGTAGGGGCAGAAACACCTCACAGCTGAAAAGAGGGAAAGTCATGCATCTCAGAATCCAGTTTCAATTTATAAGAAATGTACATATTTGTCAGTAATTTTAAAAATAAGATTAAATGACTAAACAAATGTCTAAATCTGCTACCTTATATCCTGTATCTTTATAGAATATTTTGTAGTTCTGACACAGATAAATTAACAGAAAAAACTATAGAAGCTTCAACATCCTCTCAGGCTACCGCTACACTTGCTTCACGGACAATACCTTTAAAATTATTCTGCAAACTGCATGTGAGTCACTATCTTCGAAACAAATTCAACCCACATTTTAAACACTACTGGTGTTGCGGGTTGCCATAATAAACAAACACATTGTAGTTAATTATAAACATGTAGTTAATTATAACAACTAATCTTTCTGTCTGTGTCTATTAAGCTAATTACATACACAAGGATAAGAGTAAAGGAAGTGCAAACATTAACTGGTCAAAGGTATAGGTATTTTTCAATGTGCCACATTTTTTAGAAAACAGGAAGAAAAAAGCTTAACTCAGAATGACATCTCTATTTCGCCTTCTTCCCAAAGCTCTTTAATCCACAAGTGGGCAGGTAACGGATATCAGAAGCTGACAGACAAGCTCAATTCTCCTCAAAGGTACCAAACAGGTCTTTGAGCAAATTGGTTTTGCAAAGCCATTACCGTTATAGATTTTCTTTTACGTCACCCTTTTTTATTCATTAACGCCCATAAAACCTTTAGGTTGTGCATTCCAATCTACCTTTTTTTAGAATTTTATGGGCTCTCTTTAAATCACAAAGGACACATCAAGGGAGAACATTATGAGATTAATTACATATTACACATCCTGAAGGCTCTGTGCTTATACTGTACTCATGGATCACAAAGGCATACTTGATTAAAATGTTACAACTGACAAACACCAATAAAACTATTTTAATTTACAGCTCATTGAAAAACTAAATAGTTTTATCTGAAATATGGGCAGCTTTAATTATATAGACTGTAAAGAAGTGCCAGACTAGAACTGTAATTCCAGGAAGTTTACCGCAGCACAAGACAGGACACAGATCGCAGTTGTACACTAGTGGCAAGAGAGCAATTAACAATGAAATCAAAACTGACCTACCACCTTTAGGGGGAGCTATACCCCATAGAGCAGTGTTTCCCAACTTCGGTCCTGGGGGCCCACTGTGCCCCATGAATTTAGATGAGGACCAGAGGGAAGCTCAAGAAAACAGCATAGCACATGGTGTCACATAGTTTGAATGAAACAAGTCTCACCCCAAAGGATGCACAATATAGTGGAAGAAAAAGATTTGGGGGTGTCAATTGGCTAACCTTGGATACACAGAGAAAATGGCAGTTAAACCAATGATGATGATGATGAACTGGTTCATTAACTAAGATTACATATTGCCAATTGTAATTTAAGTATTCAAGCATCACAACCTGGAATGTAAATAAAAGTAACATTAACTTGTGTATATAAACAGATCTTTTATTTTCTTAAACCAGACCATATTAAGAAATAAGTATAAGCACATTTTAAAATTAATAGATGAATGGACTAAAAAGGAACTTTGACTATATACCCACTTTTTGTCATTCATATTTACCTCATTTGAAAAACAAGCACATATTGGAACGTTATCTTAAATTTAATAACTCTTTATGATGTTTTGCTTTTAAAAATTCCCACATAATCCACAGGAATATTCTCATTGCAAAAGCAACTCGGCCAACAGGTAAAGTGTTTGAAAAGTAAGTAAAATGGGGGCAAAACTAAAGGTTTCAATAAAAGAAGACATTAGGCAAGTATTTTTATGTAACAGAAAAAGAAGTTAGAAGAGTGTATCACTAATGTTTTAGTTAGCATTAATTAATTAATAGATGGAAGGTACAAAAAACACTTAAATACATTTTTACAGGAAGAAGGTCACTATCAAATGAAATGGATTCCCACTAATATGATTCAAACAGGCATTTTAAGTTTCATAATAATAACTGGCTTTTTGTATATATTGAAAAAAAGGCAAAATAAGTAGCTATAAATAAATCAATCAATGAAAAAACTTTTCTAAACCATGTACCACATTCCATCTTTGGAAAGTCAATATTATAAAATGTTAAATAACCTATATCTGAAAACTGAATTCAAAGTCGATAACATCACAGCTATATCTGTAAATGGCTGAATAGGAAAGAGATGAAAAAATGTGCAGGTGGATGATTTTGTATTGAAGATAGGAATTTAATTAGATCTTCTATTAACCTTAAGGTCTCAAGTCCAGAGACTACTGATTTCATGCTCATCCTTATTCCTAGGTCTGAATCAAAAGCTGTCATGAGAAATGCCTTTTGCAAAATAGGAAAAGAGGGCATTGTATGGGAAGGACACAGGTACTGAAAGCAAAAATATTAAATATATTCCTAATTTTAAATAGCACTTAATTTTTATATATCTAAAATAAGTTGAACTGGACACAAATGCAAATAAAACCAATTTCACAATATGGCATTTGACACAGACTCACTGAATCATGATAAACAACTATTTGCAAACGCACAGGTCAGCAGCCAGGAAAATGGAGAATGCAGTAGTGTCTCAGGAGTCATGTAGCTCTGGTGACAGAAAGCACACTGGCATAATTAGGAGGAAGCAGAAGCTTTCATCTTGAACGAGGCTAACTATTAATAGGTTTCTTCACATTTTAATTTACTCCTGCCAGATTTTTATATATATATATATTTATAGTCAGCATATTATTGGCATGCTTGATAAATGAGGAGCAAAGGCGGCTGGCTGTATGGAAAAAACAAAATGCAGCTCATTACACGTTTTATGTTCAAAATGAAGGTGAAAAATATTCTGTTATTCTGATATGATTGCTCATGGGAAAATTGTGTCAAAATAATTGATGTACTTAAAATATTTTTTTTTTATAAAGTAAACCAACCAAGTCTAAATCTACATTAACGCTTCACTTTAAGTTCATTTCAGTTTTTCACTACTTCTTAGGGAAAAACACATCTAAAATCCTTTTCACATTCTGGTCCTTAGGGAAAGGCAAATAACCCAAAACATGAAAAATACTTATAATTTAGAAATTGGGTCTCATAACATTGCTACATGCTAAATACATCAGTATTAACAATTTAAAAACACACTTTTAAAACCAGGCAAGCAGGTGTAAAATATTTGATAGAAAGACAAAGAGAATAAGGGATCACTTTTAAGAAATGGCAGAAAAATCCTTTAATGAAAATGACCATCACATGAAAATATCAACGACAACCGCCAGCAGTCAGCTCTGTGTTAAATAATTTTTTTTTTTAAAAATGCCTATGTAAAATTGAACCTTATTCAAGTTATACATTATGTCAATATTGTAGAGTTGTGGTGCTCTTATAATGGATAACTATTATGAAATCTTTGAAAGTAGAAAATTCTGAAAGGTCATTGGAAGAGGGAGGCCACTTCAAGTAATCCAGCTCAACTGAGGCAGATAGGATTTAATGGCCAGAAGGCAGGATTCCTAGAAACTGCTTTATGAGTCTGTTCTCTGAAAAGAGTGGTTGTGAGGGAAAAACCCAGAAAGGACTACAGAATTTTCAACAGATATCTCTTATTCAGTGTGCAATTTCCAAATTGGGTTTTACTACTCCATGTAAGATGCTGCTTATTTCATAGTTCAATATGCTCCACATGTGTATCCCTCCTTTTTTGTATTATATTTAAATAAACCTCTTATTTTTTTAATAATCATTTCAGGCTTTGTCAATTTTATAATTCCATAGAGACACCACTCTGGGGCACTTCTGTTAAAATATATTATATAAACAAACACACACACAGTGAGATGAAAATGTGCAGAAAAAAATATGTGCAAAGCAAACCAAATTTTATTTTAAATAAAAAAGTTTAAGTAAAATTTGTAGATATTGACTAACATCAAAATGTACAATATAACTAAGCATGTTATTGAGCGAGAATATCGGCTGAATTACATGCAGTAATGCAACCTATATTTACATTGCAGGATGAAAAGCTCCATTTCGTTTTATACAATTTTTAGATCAGGTCTATTGTCTGACAGTTTTATTTAATATCTGCAGTAGACTTATGATCTATACCTGTATTTACACAGACAGTGCATAGTAATGACTTGAATGTGCAAATAAAGAGACATTATGTTTTTAACAAAAATGTAACAATTTAAACAAAAATAACAAATGAAAGCAAGTGAATGCATCTGAAAGGCATTTTACTTTTTCACTCTCATGGTAGATATACTGTATTTGAATGTAGCCATTTTTGGCTATGTCAAAAGATATCTTTTTCAATCACTGTTTAAATTTCAGTAATACTCAGCTCTTCGGTGGGGCAGCACCCCCAACACCCTGTAGCTTCAACAAGCTTTATCTTTAAATCACTTTTCTAGTACAGTATTTGTGTTGGGGTGGTATAGTGCAACATTTGTTAGGACTGCCACCTCTTGGATCAAATGGCCTGGATTATAATCCCACTTCTGGATGATGCCTGTACAGTGTTTGGCTTATCACTTATATATGTGTGTGTTTTCCTACAGGTACTTCAGTTTTTCTCCCATATTCCTAAAGATAGATAGAAATAGAAATGGCATTACCTCAGAAAGGTTACCTTTTTCAATTTGCATGTCCCAACTGGGAAATACAGTACAGTTAAGAATTATAATATCTGTTTATACAGTGGCTTCAGAAAGTTTTCAGACCCCTTCAGTTTTTACATATTTTGCTATATTGCAGCCTTATGCTAAAATCATTTAAATTCATTTTTACCTCATCAAATAACACCCAATACATCAGAATGATAAAGCAAACACAGGATTTGAGGATTTTATGCAGATTAAATCAAAATAAAAAAAAATAACTATCCCATTAACACAAGTATTCAGACCCCTTTCCTATGACACTTCAAATAATGCTTCAAAGCTCAAGTGATTTTCCCATTTTATTGATTATTGTTGAGATGTTTCTACACCTTGTTTAGAGTCCACCTGTGTAAAATGCAACTGACTGAACATGATTTGGAAAGACATGCACTTATCTATATACAGTCCCACAGCTGATAATGTACATCTGAGCCAAAACCAAGCCATAAGGTTAACAAAAATTGACACAAGATTGTGTTAAGGGGAAGGTAAAAAACAAAATTCCTACATCATTGAAGGTTCCCAAGAGCACAGTTGCCTCCATAATTCTTAAATGGTATATGTTTGAAAGCACCACAGATCTTCCTGTTTTTATTTTGTCATTCTGGGGTGCTATTAATTGAGGGGAAAAAAAATAACTTACCGTATATACTTGCAGATAAGTTTTCCCGCGGGGAAGTTGGGAACTTGATTTTACAGTATGATTTCTAGTATTTTATAATATCGGTCGTATAAGTCGAATGCAGAAAGCTCACACTATTGGTACAAGGGATTATGATATGATAACGCCCACCTAAGAGAGTAACCACGGAGCACACCGGCTTTTTTTCTATGTGGGTACGGCAATGTGCTGTATCAGCACATGTTCCTAACCTCTCTCTCTCTCTCTATTGTGCCTACATGACCACACAGTAATACCCAAATTATTCTGAAGCAATGTTTGCACTGATTTGTGTTTATTGAATCTCCCATCCTTGTACATCTTTAACATAAGAGCATCCCTTATCTACGATGGAGTGTTTCTTCAGAAGAAAATATGAATATGATGCATCTGAGAAACTGATGCGAGACTGGAGGAGGCAAGAAGATGTTTTTTTAAAAAAAAAATTAAGTGGTGCATTTTTGAACAAGTCGCAGTCTGATTTTGATTGATTTTTCGGGTTTCAAGACCCTGACTTATACATGAGTATATACGGTAAATGATTTTAGTATAAAGCTGCAATGTAACAAAATGCTTAAAAAGTGAAGGGGTCTAGATACTTTCTGAAGGCATTGTATGTGTCTTTTGCAGTAATTTATATTTCTCCTATTATGTCTTTAACTAAAAAGTTGAGGTGAGTGATAATTACTTGTTTAAAAAAGGAAAAAAAATCAAATTAATCTAGTCTATAGTCACTTTAACAATCAACAGGTCTACACATTGCTGTTTTTGAATAAACAAGCAATTGAGTCATAGATAGCACATATTTTACCAAATACATTGTATCAAAAACCTATGTTGTCCAGATTAACAACATTAGAAATAATTTAAGTTCTTTCTTACTCTACCAAAATGGAAAAGTTATCTACAGTATTTACTATTTCTATTAAAGTTCACTTCTATAATACATTATTCAGAGGCTGTTTAAATTGTTCTATTTGAAGCCTTGAGTTAATTCTAGGAAAATCACTCGTAAAACTAGGAAGTATCTATCTATTATATTTATATATATAATTCACTAAGGGCACGCACGACAGTGAGCGCAAGTAAGACAAAGCCACGCCCGCCAACTCACAGAGCCCCGCCCGCCAACTCTAAGTCCATGGGATACACTCGACAGTGCCCCGTCCGCCAGCTCTAACCCACCTACCGCGTCATGGGATACGCACGACATAGCCCCGCCCACCAACTCTAACTCTCCTCCCACGTCCACCCTAAAAACTGGTCCCGCCCACATGCAGCCGACATGGCATTTCTTGCCAAGCATCTGCAGTACGCTTAAATTGCTCAGTCCAATCCAACAGCAGCTGTACGAAAGCTTTTCGGGGAAAACCCTAGGCAGAATTTACGACACTACAATGCCCCAACATGTCACACTGATGTTGCAGCGATTTTCGTCGGAGATGGCGAACCGCCTGCCGAAAGGGACATTTGCATCTGTCCCATAGGCAATTCCTGTAAACAGATTTCCACGCTCAATATGAATTGCAATCCTATGGTTTACCCACTTTTATTCCCTTACGGAGACATTGCCTGGCACAAAGATTTACATGTTCCAGATAAAAGAACCGCCAAGCAAAGGCGGCTTACTCAATGCCAATTTTACGCGTACAGATTAGCAATGAGGAATATATTTAGTATTTTGCACTCCAGCAGCGAACTATTCCAACGGTACGTCGTAGATGTGTATGTTAAAACACAGGGCGCGCGACTCAGCTATCTCAGATTAGATCAACAAGATTTGCGCGTGGAACAATACAAAGGACTGTCAGAAGCACTGCAAGCAAAACGCTGAAAATAAAAACGTACGTGTAGGCAAAATGATCATATTACCGTCCACATTTCCAGGAAGTCCAAGATACATGCAACAAAACTAGCAGGATGCCATGGCCATAGTATGTAAATTCGGACAGCCTCATTTATTTATCACTTTCACATGTAATCCTGCTTGGCCGGAAATTCTACATGCACTGTCGGATACCCAAAGACCGGAGCACAGACCTGATATCCCACATGCTGTTTACTCTTCACAATAATTCTAACAACCAGTTTTCAGCCACGGTCAGTTGTACGTGGCTTTTTCTAAGGTTAGATCTTTCGACTCATTATCTGTCGTCACCACCAAAAGACCTATTCACACCTGCATCTTTCAAGAAGTATTCATTTCTTCTTGATTTCTGAATTCCTCTCACCGTTTTCCATTCCTATTCTTACACCGCCGTATGCTACGCCGGGCTTCGGCTAGTGAACATATAAATTCTGTTCTTAAAACTACACTGGCTTCTGGTAAAGTCTGGTGTTCATTTCAAAATACTTTGTCTAAATATATAAAGCTTTAAGTGGCATAGGCCCTTCTTATTGATCTATACTCCTCTTTACATACAGTTGAGGCCATACATTTACATACAACTTGGAAACAAAAATTAAAACTCAAAAATTCCCCAACTTAAACACATGAATTGTTTGGTAAAGTGGTTTTGTGTGATGTCAAGTAGTGTATCTAATTACATTTTCATGAGGGCTTTTCTCCAAAATAATAATTAAAACATGAAAATGTATCTCTTAATCACTATGTCAGATTTTCAGTGGGTTTATACACACCAAGTTAGTGTTTGGTGGTGTTGCCTATAAATTGCTTAACCTGAAGCAAACACTTAGGATAGCCTTGCACAAGTTTCTTACAGTATTGCCCTAGAATTTTGTCATGTTCCTTCTTATGGAACTTGTGTAACTGAATCGAGTTCATGCCTCTAAGCCTCCTTGCTTAGACTCCTTTCTTCAGTTCAAACCATAGATTTTCTGTGGGATTCAGATCAGGGCTTCGTGATGGTCTGTCACACTGTTGTCTGCGAGCCATTTTGTTACCACTCTGTAAGTGTGCGTGGGATGATTGTTCTGTTGGAAGATCCTTTTGCGACTAAGCTTTAGCTTTTTGGCTGCTGTCTTGACATGTTGCTTCAGAATTTCCAGATAATGCTCCTACTTCATGCCATTTTTCATGAAGTGTACAAGTTCTCTTCCCCAGCAAAACACACCCAAAACATGATGCTGCTTCCCCTGAGCCTCACAGTTGAGATTGTGTACTTTGGATTACCAACCTCACCCACCCTCCATACATATTGATGTTCATTATGGGCAAACAGTTCAAATTTTATTTAATACTAGCAAAATACCCACGCTTCGCAGCAGCGAAGTACTGCCTTAAAATTTTTATTAAGAAGAAAATTAAACCTTTTTAAACTGAGGGAAAATATACCAATAATTATTTGTTAAGGATCTCTTTGTATGCCACGTTGTCATTTCAGCCCTCCAGTTGTAATATGATCAAGGTGTAGCTGTGCGCTGAGCTTAATCTTGAGCATGCAACGTACAGTTGGCCATGTGAACAGTAATCTTGTTTCAAATCTCACAGCTTGGATTGCTGCTGTCATAATCGGTTTGAGTTTCATGGTTTGTTTCAATTACGACAGTATTTGTAGAACTTGTGTTGAAGAGACATTCGGCATCTGTCAAGCGTTGTAAGTATACAACCGGTTTCATTGATAACTTCATATCCAGCTTTTGAGAGTTTAAACATCAAAGTGTCCGCTACTGAAATCGTCACCTGTGAATCTAAGATGTTTAAGAGGCATTGGCGGTTGTCCAAAGGTGTAAAATATTTGGCCATTTCGGTACACTTGAAAGCAACAACTGAACAATTCAGCGGCAGCCATCAACTCACATGCGAATACATAGTTGAAGGGCTTAAGCATTTCACTCTTATAGTGCTCCTGTGTAGTCTAATTATCTCCTGTACCGTCATCAGTCCACACCTTGAACTTGTCCCAGTCATTCAATACATAAGACACAATGTTCCTCCGGAGTGAGCCTGATATGGCCGTGCAATATGTAACAAAGAGAATGGAAAAGGCAGGTGCCATATCCGGGCATGGAAACCACTTGGTAAGTGACAGTTCTTTGATCGATGGTGATCACCTCGATAGACATGTTAATGGGGGTACGGTTGGAATGATAAAGGAAATGGGTACCTGAACAATGTCAACGAAGTCTAAAATACCTACACAATAACTATAATCGTAACAAATGAACAATAAAACAGCGGAGAAGCCGTGGCTTAAATAAAAAGGCTGTAGTTATCAGCAGGGAGACGTGAATACCGTGGCGAAGCAAGGAAGGGAATGTAGAGACTGGAGCGACAGACGGCCTTATATAGGCAGGCAGCCAACAATGTGGGAGGCGTTGGAATGGGGGACCCAACGCCGCCTCACACGGTGACCGAGCTGCAGGCTATGGACGTATATATTTACGTAAGTAGGATTCAGTTAGCGTTGGGAACCCGCGTACCAAATTTCTTGAAGATGGGCCCATAAGTAACAAAGACTGTTGAAAAGTTCAATATGGCGGCCGAGAGTGGCATCATATCACCGAAATAAGTACCAAATTTCAGCCTTCTACCTACACGGGAAGTTGGAGAATTAGTGACGTTGGAAAGTTCAATATGGCGGCTGACAGTGGCGTCATACCACCGAAATAAGTATGTACATCAGTTTTGGTTAGCGCAGGGAAGCCGCCTACCAAATTTCGTGAAGATGGGGTCAGCCTTCTGGATGGAGCCATGAATAAGAAAGTTCAACATGGCGGACGTTGTCGACTGTTATGTGTAGAATTTCGAAATGAAACCTGCTTAACTTTTGTAAGTAAGCTGTAAGGAATGAGCCTGCCAAATTTCAGCCTTCTACCTACACGGGAAGTTGGAGAATTAGTGACGTTGGAAACTTCAATATGGCAGCCGACAGTGGCATTATACCACTGAAATAAGTACGTACATCAGTTTTGGTTAGCGCAGGGAAGCCGCCTACCAAATTTCATGAAGATGGGGTCAGCCTTCTACCTACACGGGAAGTTGGAAAATTAGTGACGTTGGAAAGTTCAATATGGCGGCCGACAGTGGCGTCATACCATCGAAATAAGTACATACATCGGTTTCGGTTAGCGCAGGGAAGCCGCCTACCAAATTTCGTGAAGATGGTTCCATAAATAAGAAAGTTCAACATGGCGGACGTTGTCGACCGTTATCGACCGTTACGTGTAGAATTTCGAAATGAAACCTGCTTAACTTTTGTAAGTGAGCTGTAAGGAATAAGCCTGCCAAATTTCAGCCTTCTACCTACACGGGAAGTTGAAGAATTAGTGATGAGTTAGTGAGTGAGTGAGTCAGTCAGTCAGTGAGGGCTTTGCCTTTTATTAGTATAGATGACCAGAGAACACTCCTCCTGCGTCTTTGTTCTAGTGAACAACTGCAAACTGTACTCTGGCCTTTTTATATCAATTTTGGAGTAATGGTTTCTCCCTTGGCCGACAACCTTTCAGGCTATAGCAATGAAGTACTCTTTTAATAGTAAATGATCTCACTTTTGTTCCCTGAAGCCTGTAAACTTTCTCACAAGTTCCTTAGTTTTTACCTTTGGGTTCTGCTGAATCTTTCAAAACAAACATCTGTTCATTCCTGGAGAGTCAATTTGTGCCTCCTTCCTAAACAAAGTCTGAATGGTCCCAAGCTTTTTATACTTGCATATTTTCGTGCAATTGCTTAAACAGTTATTCTTGATACCATGAACCTATTGAAGATGGCTCCTAGGACAGAAGCAGACTTGTGAAAAGCCACGATTTTACTACCAAGTTCTTGACTTGGTTGTTTGGATTTCTGCATTGTCTTAACCAGAAGAAGACAATGCCTCTAAAGGCTGGCCCTTATACAGTCAAAGTAAAAAGTAGGTGAACCCTTTGGAATTATCTGGTTTACTGCATGAATTGGTCATAAAAAGTGATATGACACAATATGTGTTCTGTGTATGGCTCTCTTCAATTCATTCCACAGCATCTCAATAGGATTGAGATCTGGGCTCTGACTAGGCCGCTCCAAAAGGTGGAGTTTGTTCTTCTGAAGCCAATGTGCTGTGGATTTGCTGCAATGTTTGGGGTCATTGTCCTGTCCTCTTCTAAGCTTAAGTTGATGGACAGACACCCTCACATTATCCTGAAGAATTTGTTGATAAACTTTTGAATTCATTTTCCCCTCAATGATGGCAAGCTGTCCAGGCCCTGATGCAGCAAAGCAGGCCAAATCATGATGTTCTCTCCAACATACTTTACTGTAGGGGTGATGTTTTGATGTTGATATGCAGTGCCATTTTTATGCCAAATGATGTTCTGCTTGTTCCTCCCAAATAGTTCAATTTTGGTTTCATCACTCCAAAAAACATTTTCCCAGTACCGTTGTTGCATGTCCAAATGCTCTCTCACAAACTTCAGGCGTTCAGCAATGTTCTTTTTTGAAAGCAGTGGCTTCCTTCTTGGTGTCCTGCCATGGACTCCTTTCTTGTTCAATGTTTTGCATATAGTTGACTCATAAACAGAGATGTTAGCCAGTTCTAATGACTTCTTCAAATCCTTTGCTGTCACTCTAGGTTTCTTCTTTACCTCATTGCCGAACTCGTTTCATTAAATGGACTCCAGGTGTGCTAAATTCTGACTGCAATGAGCTTTTTAAAAAGTCATTAGCTTAGGGTTCACTTACTTTTTCCAACCTTCAATTTCACAGTTTGAATGATTTATTCAATATGGTCAAAAATTCTCTGAAAATCTGTGTATCTTTAGTTATAGGAGACTGTGTTTGTTCATTATTGTGATTGACATGAAGATACGACCATGTTTTATATGGGAATTAGACACAAATATTGATAATTTCTAGGGGTTCACATACTTTTTACTTTGATTGCATACAGCCACAGATGTCCCAAATAGCAACTAAATTATGATAATCAGCAACTCAAAGGCTGCTAAAAGTAATTACATCAATTCCTAGAGCCAATCCAGGTGCTTTCGTCGTGTGGTAGGTGCGGCAACATGCTATCAGCATATGCTCCCAACCTACTTAAGTGTCATAAAGCTTTTAAAGCGACAGTCAACTTGGTTTATGTAAACTTTTGAACCACTAAAAACCTGACATAGCGTTTAAAGCTGGAATACATTGGCCTCTTAATTATTATTAATTTTGGGAAAAAACTCTTCGGAAATTGAGTAGATACTCTAAATGACTTAACACATGAATTGTTATGTAATGTGATATGTGTGAAGTTGGGGAATTTTGAGTTTGAAGGTTATTAACCAAGATGTATGTAAACTTATTTCTTCAACTGCACATACCAGACTGCATATTATGATCTTGGGAAATGTAATAAAAATGTAATATAATAACAACTGGAGGTTGAGCTTTTAAAAGATGTGGAATGATTTGCCTGCTTCGTGGTACGGTATGATCAGTATCAGCATGTAAATCTGAATTGAAGACACATTATTTTAGTCTGGAATATCTCGATTAGCACTGCTGACTAGCTGTTAATTTGTGCCAATATCTTTACAAGTCATTTTTGGAAAAGCAAAATTGTGGCACTGCATTATTGAAATGCTACTCCCTGCCCATAGGAAGTAAACACAGAGACAGTGGGAACTTTCAAATTCAAGAATACATAGATTTAAACTTTATATAAAAATGCCCAGAACAAACTTATATCATAGAATTCCCACGGGGTTTGGGGGGAGGAGTCTGGTTAGTTGGCTTAGGTCTCTAGAAATTACTTTGATTATGATATTGTCTGTTAAAACTGAATGTGGACACCCCACAAAACTTACTTTATCAAGGTATATTATACTCTTCTCCACTGTGAAATGACTCAATTATAATCTTCATAACCATATAACATCATGTTAATCAACCTACACTATCATGATTTTACGTTAGAGTGAAATTTGCTATTTAACTCTTTTTCAACATAATTGTGCATTCATGCATGTACTTCACATTTCACATTAGTGTTGCTTACTTTTGTACTGCATTTCAAAGTGACTCCAGACAGAATTATTAGCTACACAAGGTGATGGTTGTAACTGCACTTTAAACTACTGGCATACAGAAATGGGTGAAAAGATCGAAATAAATAAAAAAAAAATACAAAGAAGGAAGTTCTGTTTCCATTTCTGAGAAACTATTACCCATAATGAAAAGTATAACAAACAAAATGCCAGGTTAAGTACTTATCCACGGCTTTTGGGTAGTTCCCAGAAGTGCCTTTGCTCCTTTAAAAACGCCACAACCGCAACAAGAAACTCCCATTCAAAGAAACACAAGCCTAAACGAATCCTGACTTCAGCTCCTGGCTGCCTGGCCATCGCAATATTAGCTATGAAGTGCCAAGATCCTTTGATTTCCTCCCTTGTAAACTCTTAAATGCATGCTGAAACTAGTTTGTGGTACACATGAAAAACTTCATCACAAGCTATTAAATCTGGAGAAAACATTCAAAGATGTTAAAACATGCTTTTGCATTTGAGGTCTGAGGCTTCCTCAGACCTATATCTAAAGGCCAACAGAGAAAAGCTTACACATTTGAAGACAAAACAAGTCAGGTATAAAGATAAGCCCTGGGTATCTTGACAGTAAATAATCATATATATTATTTGCAAACTTTGCTCTATAAGAAAAAAAACAAACAAATATATGATTAGAAAACACTGACCATGCCTTGTGCTTCCTTGATTGTAGGGAAAGTTATTTTGATGGAAGAAAGATAAAGAACTGCAAAATATTTCTGCAAAATACAGCACCTAATCCATGTCTGAGGATATCACATTTAAATACATTGCTCCACCTTGTAAGAATGACAATGCCATTTAACTTAATTAGCCTATAGCAAAGTCTAAAATGTCCCATCTACTCACGCACATTTGTTACGAATGGAATACTGAAATTACTAATGATTTTTTTGTTTTGCAAACAGCTAAGGATAAAGGCAAACAATATTTCTTAATTACTTGATAATATCATGCACACCAACTGAGTCAAATGAGCTAATTCCACTGCAGTGTGCACACAAAAGAAGTGTAAGCGATGACAATAGGCACTTTGTGGTAGCGCATAAAATAAAAGCTGTTGAAACCCATTGTTTTCTGCAAAGGGATTCACTAGCAGCTACAAGCAATGAACCAGTGCTTTACAATGTTTTTTTTTTTTTCATTCAAGAGAAACACAGATTTTAGTGTCATTAACCATCACATGACTGTGCATTTGCCTTTGATGTTGGAAAAGTATAATTAACTCTCATTTCCCAGAGCTCATAAAGAAATATACAACAAATTACCTGTTGATTGCAAAACCTTTTACTGAGAACATTAAGGAAAAAATTTCCATGCTGAAGTAACCAGCTTGTCATCTGATGGCACGTGACAACTCAATTCAGTGAAACGTCAAGCTTGCCATGATGCTAGAATAGTAGTGTTGATTCCATTTAGCAGCATCTACCTGTGCAAGTCAGGATTTTTTGCCATGTTGTCAAAACTAAATACAGGTCCAGGTTGACCCTTGGAGAGGACAGATATGGGTACTTACATTGACTTCATTTCTAGCAGGCTCAAAAAACAAACAGTCATCCATTCAAGACATTAACCAGTAATTTTTTTCGAATCAGGCAATGTATATGCTTATAAAAAAAATGTGATTTATTTTTCAAAATGCTATTATTGCTAAAGTAAAAAATGACATTTTTACTGGGCATCACAATGAGATCCAAGTAAGATTTATTAAAAAATATATATGCATATACATATATACTATTCAGTGAAAACATCCTGTGACTTGTACTTTGGAAACATTACATGATTTTTAGGGCCAGTTTATAATTCACGTTCATGCGACGCATGAAGTATAAACCTGGCCTTACACACAAGAAAACACCATTGCGGATGGTTTTGTGGCTTTTATCCTTTAACATACCATTAAAGTGTCACAAGCAAAAAATATGGGTGCTAAAACTATCAAAAAAAAAAAAAAAAAAAAAATAGTGAACCCGTATTATCCCAACTGACTGGAAAATGGGACTTGCCGTCCCTATCTGGAAGGGGAAGGGTGATCACCTGGATTGCAGCAACTACAGGGCGATAACACTGCTCTCAGTGCCAGGTAAGGTCCTTGCTAGGGTCATCCTCAATAGGATCCGTGATCACTTGCTCACCTACAAAGCAACCGGAACAGTTTGGTTTTACGGCTAAGAAGTCTATTATTGACCGCATCCTGGCACTGAGGGTTCTCATGGAGCGCATAAGCGAATATCGACAGAGTTTCTTTGCAGCCTTTGTCAATTTTTGCAAAGCGTTCGACTCAGTTGATCGAGCTGCCCTGTGGGACATCCTGAGGGTTCGCGGGATACCCTCGAGGTTGCTGGATATCATGGCCGGCCTGTACACAGGTACTGTGAGTGCTGTGCAGAGTAGAGGCAGAACCTCTGCGTTTTTCCCAGTTGATTGGTTCATCAGGGGTGTGTTCTTGCTCCTACTTTGTTCAATGCTTGTACGGACTGGGTGTTGGGCAAGGTCGTGGAGTCCAGCATCTGTGGGGCATCTGTTGGTGAAGAAATATTCACGGATCTTGACTCTGCGGACGATGCTGTTATCTTCGCAGAGTTAATGGAGGCACTGATCGGGGTGATCGAGAGACCGAGCAAGGAGTCTGGGCTTGCGAGTGTCCTGGATAAAAACCAAGATCCAGGCCTTTAATGACCTCTTGGGCACAGCCATCAGCAGCGTGTCTGTTTGCGGAGAGAGTGTTGACCTTGTTGAGAGATTTACTTACCTTGGCAGTGATATTCATGTCTCTGGTGACTCTTCCTATGGATTGGGAGAGCAGGGGGAGGGTTATGAGGTCGCTGGAAAGGGGTGTGTGGTGCTCCTGATATCTATGCAAAAAGGACGAAGGTCCAAGTCTTTAGAGTCCTAGTGCTTCCTGTCTTGCTATATGGTTGTGAGACATGGACACTATCCAGTGACCTGAGACGAAGACTGGACTCCTTTGGTACTGTTGGTTTGACTTTGTGTCGAATGAGCGGTTGCTCATGAAGTCCTGAATGAGGCACATTACCTGCATAGGAGAGTCAGTTACGGCACTACGGCCATGTGGCGCGTTTCCCCGAGGGTGATCTGGCTCGTAAGATCCTCATTGTTGGGGACCCGAGTGGCTGGACCAGGCCAAGGGGTCGTCCATGTAACACCTGGCTGCGGCAGATAGAGGGTCATTTCTGGAGGGTGGGACTGGACCGCGTGTCTGCCTGGGGGGTTGCAAACTAGGATCCTGAGTCGTTTTGTTGCGAAGTGGGTGCGGCAACGCACTGTACCAGTGCATGCTACCCAACTTGACTTGACTCCGTACATTATTGCATGCCTTTTTCTTTGCTGTAGTCACCACATAAAAATGAACCTATATAGGTAATATGTAGATTAAATAATAAAATATTTAGTCTATCCTTAAGATAAGAGTATTTTGTATTTGAGTAAATGGCTTGGCATCTTAAAAATTCACAAAGCATAAAATTTGGGTTTTGAGACATTTCTAAAAATTCCAGAACACAAGAGGTACTCTAAAAGCAAAATGAGATTACGCTGAATGAATGTAAGAAAAAATGCTGAAATATAAAACCTTTGGACAGAATACAGCTGGATGGGTCTTTTAAACGTTCAAGCAGATTCTCTCATGTGAAAAAAATTCCCATTTTTTGCAGACTAAACAATGAACTGATTATAAAGCTAGGTGCTCAAAAATAAAAAAAACGAAAATATTCAGATAGCTAAATGAAACTGCAAACAGATGTGCCACTTGAAAGCTTTTGTACAATATGGCATAATACTAAACTATGGTCGATTCTTCCTGGCTACTGTACAGACTACAAACTATTATCAGTGGAATAAAGTAAATGTTAAAGTTAATCTTAGCTGCTATCACTACTGATACAGAGCTAAATGTAGGAATTAACATTTACTTACTGTAAACTTTAATCATATTATTTTAACTCCAAACCCTTGCCACTCACTTATAATTTTGTTTGCGCAAACACTACAGAATATTTATATTGCTCAGAAAACATAAAACTATAACAACATTGAGATCTGACTGCTCCAAATGTTGTAGTTTCAACTTAATGAATCTGTTTCTAGGTCTGGTGATAAAGTTCAATCAGTCTGAACAGTTACTTTCTCTCTTTGCCTTTTTAATTTGTTGTCTCAAATTTAAAAAATGCATGTGACTTTTTAAAAATTCAGGTTATGTGAAAAAAAAAAAAAAAAACCAGAATAAGTTGCAATTTTTCACAAGAGAAATAAAGCACAAAAAAGGTACAAAAACAGAAGGCTACTATAGGCTGAAAGTCAAACCTAGAGTAAGCATCCTTCATAATTTTTAAGGAAAGTAAAAGCCACATTATTAATACTAAAGTGGCAAAGAAAATTGGTGTGTTGTCTCTTTAAACAAGGGGTTCAATTAATAACAAGGTTAAAATTAAATAAGGAATTTGTTTGGAACAAATGCCTGCAGTCAATGTGGCCAGGTATGACTGATCCAACTCTAAAGCCTTAAAGCTAAACAAAGGTTAGCCTTTTAGGTAAAAATGATTTAACGTTTCAAAAGTACATACAGTACTTCATAAATCCATCTTTATACTTTATATGTTGATAAAAAGAAGATCTGAATTAAATGTTTATCAACAACAATTCCTCAATTCAATGCAAAGAACTTTAGATTAAGCTGCAGAAACATTCTGTAAATATAGCAGAAAGCAGACACCAAACAAGTCACACTGGAGGTGACCACTTACTTCACTAGTCTGAGGCTCCTCTTTTATAGTTTGGTAATGTCTAGGCATATTTGGTGCCCTACACGACATACTTACCTGCCCCACCCCCCTCCCGGCTACTCCATTTCCCATGGAAAGAAATGCTATACAAATCCATGCCCTCCCCGGGTGCATTATACACCATATTTATTAAAATACTTTATAAAAAAAAAAAAAAAAAAAAAATCTAAAATGTAAATACACAAGTAGAAAGATAATAGCTTACAATTGCAATAAGGAATAGATTTGCACTTATAATTATTATAAATGATGCAAAATGATACTGAAGAAAAAAAATTATTCCACCAATTTTTATATTACACACAACTATTTATAGATATAAATTTTAAATTATATTATACACACTGGACTTTAACAATTTAAATCCAGAATGAAACATGCTATTGTACATTACAAGTTATTTAACCCTTAAGTCTAAAACCCAACTCTTCTTTTCTTTGCTACAAACTAATCAATAACATTATAGGATATCTGGCCAGCAACCTCATAGTTGATGCTAGTGACAGCAAGACCACCGAGTTAATCCCAAGTTATAGTTGACCTCAGATAAGTTTTACTGTGTACTTAATAAGTTTAGAAAAATCCCTCTCTGGTCTAGCCACTGTCACTGAATTGTGGCAATCCACAGTTTTGGGTAGATTTTTGTGAGGTGCTTTTAAGAAACGAATGTGAGCACAAATTATGTTCTTTGATGGCAAATCAGACGATTTCTTCAACTCTTCTGCAAGTTGTTTATCATTTAAGTTAGACCGTTCTCCTTGGCCTAAATTTGCAAAGGACCACTGACTGTTTTGTCAGCTCATCAGCCAACAGATTTTTAAAATCTGAGAACAAACCAAACGTTTCTCTTACAATTCTTACATTTCTCAAGGTCAATAATCTTTCCATAAGTGTAGAGTTGTAACACAGATGGGACTCATAAGAGAAAGACTGCTTTGTAGACCTTAGCTTTTTCGCTTCAGGCCTACATCCAAATTCATGTCTTCACAAATGTCCATATATTGTTGGTTTGTTTGTAATTCGGATATTACATAATTTCATTTTAAATAAACAAAATGTTTGTGATTTAGGGTTTGAATCAAAACAGAAAAATTTTGTGAAGTTGTGTTTCTTATTAAATTAAATTAGTAAAAGACAGTTTAAAATTCTGAAGTGCCAAACGTTTTTACAAATAAGGTAAGACTAAATAAGAAAAAAAAAAACAAAAAAAAACCAGTTTGTGGTTCTGAAAATGTTCCAAAGGAAAGCGGAATTATATAGGCTTTGCTTACTTACATGCATGCTTACTTTGCAAGCTTACTAACTTATAGTTTCATAAATGATCTCTAAATTAATTCAGTGAGATGCTACTATTGTAAAACATAGACTGTTCATGTTCACAGAATACCTTCATTTTTAGCACACCTCTTTTTTTCTTCTTTAAAAACTATGCACCTTTGTGAACAGTTCTTCACTTACACAGTGCAGAGAGTGTGGCTTAGTGATTAATAATTTGAGTCTATTTCCTCTGTCTCAATCAGTGCAGTGTAGGAAAAAGACCCGCGCACAAGGTCTTCAGAGAAGAAGAGAAACAACTTGACTGATTATTTCTTATTTTGTCATCTTGGTCGTACAGCATAAATGTTTTATTTGTATTTTGTAGTTTTTGTTCAAAAGGTGCCCGCAAGAACATACCGCCTTAGGTAATTGCCTAAATTGCCTATGCCAAAAACCACCACGGCCTGTGGAATGCATCACATGCCACAAGCAAATGTTTGTTACTGAACTTGAAAGGAGTATACAGTGTAAAACCACAAAGTTTAGAATCTACTAAATTATTAATTGTGAGCCACAGACCCATTTTGTGGGCTACAGATTTCTTTTGGGGATGTGGGTAATTTAAAATGAGATTCTTATTGTGATGTGCCTGTCAGACAAAGTTAAAAGATTAAATACAGTATTTCTGTGCCTGAATCTAAATTAACTTCTTTATTTAAAAGGGTCCCCTGTCCGTTTTTGAAAATAAGGAGTCTCATGTCATGTCAGTCACCATCTTTGTAGAGAAACAACTGGAAAGGTGGATAAATATTAAAATGGCCATTTTTCCCATAAGGTGAAGCAGAACTTCGTAAAAATGCAGGTGATCATTTAAAAATAAAAAGCAGACCTCTGCTATGTCATGAGCCAAGTATAGACATGGGTTTAGTCCACACAAAACACCTTTTTTTTTTTTTAACACACAAAATAAAATCTTGTCAAATTACTTTACAGACACTCAGTCCTCAAGAAAATACTTTGTAATATTTTTAAGATCCTTAAAAAAAAAAAAAAAAAAAAAAAAAAAAAAAAAACACCACTTGATTATTAACTACCTAAAAAAGGGAAACAAAAACAACAACCATCAACAATTATGACTTTCGTTTGTTTTGGCTTCTATGATTTCTGATAATTTCCACAAATCATTCCAGTACTCTGGTGGCTTTTAAATACTTGGCCACTGAATGCAATTAGACAAAACAATATTTAAAATCCCTACCGAATGATGATGCATTTAGGATTCAATCTTCCGGGTGTTTTTACTGTTGAAGAACTGAATTCTGTTACCTCAAAGATTACTGGCCCTATGGAAAAGCTTTGATTTTTTTCCTTGCTTTATGGTTCTTGCTGGGAAGAAGAGCTACATATTACCAGTAGCATACTCCTACAGAGTCAATTTAGTACAACAAAACAACATGCACAATTTTGACAGTATGAGTGGAGCATGGGAGTGCCCAAAGAAAAACCTCTGCAGTCACTAGAAGAATGTGCAATTTCCGTGCAAACACTGAACAAGAGGACAACATTGGGTGAATATAGTAGTAACTTTTAGAAGTGTGCCACTGTCCTGAAGGATACAAGTTTGGGCTATTGTCAGTCAACAATGAACCAAAAAGGCATAAATTAAAAGGTGCTAAAGGAATGAGATAATGAAAACAAGCAGCTAAAAAGAGGTTCCTTCACTGAGTTATTGAGGTCATTCTCTATGACAGAAACTATTGAACATCACAGTGATGTGTGTTTAAAAAAAAATCTTTTATTTAAAATAATCAAGTCAGCAAAATTATAATAAATTAACCTGGACAAAAATGTTTAGCAAAAACTCTATAGCAAATGCAATTTAAAGTCAATAGTTTTAAATACATGAAGTAACATAATAAAAACAAATACATAGTGTCAGAGAAAATTATGAGCAAGATTTGGGAATCCTAGTAGTCTCTTCCTTGTCAAGTGCAGTTTTGTACTCCAGATTACAAGGACATTTTGTAATAGAGGTATACAAAGTCTAGAGAATAGCCACCTTACTGAAAATTAGGAGTGGAGGTAAGAAGTAAAAACAAAGATTAAATCTTTTCCAAGTCCAAAATGGGACTACTTTTTGACATGACAAATACTGTGTTATGAGAGTCCAACTCTACTAAGTAGGGTTGATTTCTGTCCTGTACTGAATGCCAGCCGAGAAAGACACTGGTCCAGGCACAACAGTTAGTTGGAGGAAAATGTTTCTGAAAATGGTTCATAAATAGAAAAAAGTGAGAAAGAGGTAGAAGGCAGTTATTTCTTTAAAATAAGATCTTCAGGAAGAGGACCATGTTCCTTCATGGAATGTGTCATTTATTGGAAAGCTGGGCTCAAAATGCAACTAAACATCCCTTGCATAATTTATGCTTAAGGTTCATGGCACAGTTTTGAGATCTGTGTTGTGTTGATTTTTTTGGTCTTGAATATCAAAAACAAAAAAAAAAAAAAAAATTAAAACTAACAAAATATTTTATACCAATTATAGGTTTACATTTTAAGTCAGTTCTGAAAATTTACTTGTTCTTGAGGAACTGCGTATATAGGGGATCTATAAATATGTCCTGTAATTCACTTATTCTTGAAGATGTTGCAGAAGCAAGGAAAATTATGGTAAGCTTCGGGTATTTCTGGGATTATGTTGCAATGGGATGAAGCAGTTTTCACAAAAGTTTTAGTAGAACCAGTCAGTGACAGTGACCACTATAGTTCAATTTACATTTATAAATCTTTGAGTTTACACTAACTCTGTTCCATGTTAGCAGTGTTTATGTTTTTGAACAATAAACTCTGAGGTAGTTATTCAGAACCCCCTGCGATAGGTGAAAATCCGCGAAGTAGAAACCATATGTTTGTATGGTTATTTTTATATATTTTAAGCCCTTATAAACTTTCCCACACTGTTTATAAATATTCCCCGCACAGTTATACAGCATAAACCCTTTGTATTCTCTTAGATTAGGTAAGATTCATTGAAATTATGTATGTAAACACACTGTTTATATACAGTAAAACCTAAATATTATTTTAAAGATATCGAGCGTCTCCGATATCACATGTTACAGACATTACGATAGACAGGCCACCAACAATAAATACGTACAATGCAAGAAAAACTGTATACAGTAAATGTGTGTCCAGTGACACTAAACGTACGTACATGTACTAAGTACTGCAAGTAGAAAATTAATTATGGTTAATCACCAACAGTGACACGACAACTTGTCCGATAACGATGAGTTTAATTTTACTGCATAACAAAGGAGAGCGTTGCAGTCCTTCTAAAGGAGCCTCTTCAGGCGACTGTGTAGCACCGCCGTTGTTCTTCTTCCAGCAGTCTTCAATCAAAATCCCTAAAGCAGATTCCATCCGGACTACTGCCTTATTACGTCCACTTACAACTCGTTTTGCGCCCTGGTTAAAAGGACACTGCGGCCGTATATCTTATATTCTTTTCCTCCTTTTTAAATAAAAAAAAATCGTGGACTCATTGATGCCGTACTACAGTGGTGTAGCTTTTCCCTTCCTTCAACATATCCAAAACTTTTATCTTTTCGGCAATTGTTAACATCTTCCGTTGGCGCTTGGGCACGGCCCCTGAAGCAGTATCAGGAGCAGATCATTTTGGAGCCATAATGAAGGGCTTGACTACGCACAAAGATAAACATAAAAGAGCACAAAAGTTAACTCTTTACACAGCGAAACACGTTGATGCTTAATGAGCGAGACGAGACTTCCTGGTTAACGCCGCAGAATCGAATTTGGCGCTCCGTCACTGAGCCAACCAGCACACAGGAACTTAACTGCGTGCTCCGATTGGTTAGCTTCTCAGCCATCCGCCAATAGTGTCCCTTGTATGAAATCAACTGGGCAAACCAACTGAGGAAGCATGTACCGGAAGTAAAAAGACCCATTGTCTGCAGAAGTGGCGAAGCAGCGAAAAATCCACGTTATATATTTAGATATGCTTACATATAAAATATCCGCGATAGAGTGAAGCCGCGAAAGTCGAAGCGCGATATAGCGAGGGATTACTGTAGATTTTTTGGTAACAGTTTAGGAACTGAAAAAATGCATCTATTACTCGTTTACTCTTGTGTAACAAGTCATTAATAAAGATTTTGTTTGGTTTTAATTACCCTTATTAAGCATCAGTAAAGTGGTTATTTTTTTCTGTGCAATGTGACCTACTAAAATAACTTCACATTGGAATGGTCAAAAAGTGTCTTAAATTAAACATATTTCTGTAAATATTGCACACTTCAATATATAGCCTGTGAATCCTTGATATTCTAAGCAGTTTTTACCAGCATATCAAATTCCACACAGTACAGAGATGAACAACCACTTTAATTATGATTTGTGTCATTAACACCAAAAGAAGCCTTTGTTAAGTTTTTGTTACGTAAGAAAACTAGTTACAAATGCACTTTTGCAGTACCTAAACTGAAGTGTTACAGATTTTTTGAATGCACAATATAACTGTCAACTGTCCGAGTGTCAGGAAATGTAACCAAGGAAATATATTAACCCAGCTAACATTATAAAAGTTCATATATAGACATTGCAGATCACGTTGCACTGTCTCGATAAAACTAGAATTTAATTCTTTTTTGGTAATCATATTTTTACAATGTGTTGCAAAACTGAAAATTTGTCATCTTTCAACGTAAAGCTCATAATCTCTGTTTCAAAATAAAAGACAAAATTGACCTCAATACATTCCTGAAGTAAAAAAGAAAAGTCATGTAATAGCTTAAAATAACACACAACGTGCTCTATGCCTGGTGAAAATAGTGTGCAGTGTAAATCGGGCAGGGGACGCATATTGGGTACCCACACTTACCTCCTTGAATTTTATAAGAGACATTTACAGTACATATTATCTGCTTTGAAATATATACTGTATGTAATGCAAGTAGCAAAATTCCAATTAAGTCAGCAAGTGAAATTAAATTGCAGAGTTTTAACTGTAATTGTTACTTAATTAAATTAAAATTAATTAGATTGCAGAAATTTGCTACTTTGTACCAGGTTGTCCCAAAGTCTGGTCGTGACTCACTAGACAAAATTACTGACTGATATTTGAACAGCAGTCACCTTCCAACTGCTGAGGCACCTAGAACCAAAGCTTAATGTGTCCCAAACACATAATCAGGCACACAAATTAATTAAACAAAATGCAGCATACACATCTCAGAATCACCCTTAGGCCTGTTATGAAATTAGGAGGAGGAGGTTGGGAGAGTGAATCAGAAATATGCCAACTGACAAGACAAGAGTAACAATGTCTCGCCCCAAGGCAGATATGTGAAAACTTGCTGGGGAATGTTATCTTGAAAAAGAAAAAAAAAAAAAACCCAGGTAATTTTGAAACAGAAAAACTCAACACACATCGTCTTCTAGAAGTTCTTATGCAAAAGAGTACACTATTATTCATTGTTAATCACAAATACATTGCTCTATAACAAACGTATTATTCAATTAATAAATGTAACAACTCTGATTTGACAAAAAAAACATATAGTACTTCATTGTATGGTTATCATGTTGTGATGCATGGAAGACTTCTTGAAATTTACATTTACAGGTGCTGGTCATAAAATTAGAATATCATGACAAAGTTGATTTATTTCAGTAATTCCATTCAAAAAGTAAAACTTGTATATTAGATTTACTCATTACACACAGACTGATGTATTTCAAATGTTTATTTCTTTTAATTTTGATGATTAGAACTGACAACTAATGAAAGTCCCAAATTCAGTATCTTTGGAAAATTAGAATATTGTGAAAAGGTTCAATATTGAAGACACCTGGTGCCACACTCTAATCAGCTAATTAACTCAAAACACCTGCAAAAGCCTTTAAATGGTCTCTCAGTCTAGTTCTGTAGGCTACACAATCATGGGGAAGACTGCTGACTTGACAGTTGTCCAAAAGACGACCATTGACACCTTGCACAAGGAGGGCAAGACACAAAAGGTCATTGCTAAAGAGGCTGGCTGTTCACAGAGCTCTGTGTCCAAGCACATTAATAGAGAGGCGAAGGGAAGGACAAGATGTGGTAGAAAAAGTGTACTACAAGCAATAGGGATAACTGCACCCTGGAGGGGATTGTGAAACAAAACCCATTTAAAACTGTGGGGGAGATTCACAAAGAGTGGACTGCAGCTGGAGTCAGTGCTTCAAGAACCACCACGCACAGACGTATGTAAGACATGGGTTTCAGCTGTCGCATTCCTTGTGTCAAGCCACTCTTGAACAAGAGACAGCATCAAAAGCGTCTCGCCTGGGCTAAAGACAAAAAGGACAGGACTGCTGCTGAGTGGTCCAAAGTTATATTCTCTGATGAAAGAAAATTTTGCATTTCCTTTGGAAATCAAGGTCCCAGAGTCTGGAGGAAGAGAGGAGAGGCACAGAATCCACGTTGCTTGAGGTCCAGTGTAAAGTTTCCACAGTAAGTGATGGTTTTGGGTGCCATGTCATCTGCTGGTGTTGGTCCATTGTGTTTTCTGAGGTCCAAGGTTAACGCAGCCGTCTACCAGGAGGTTTTAGAGCACTTCATGCTTCCTGCTGCTGACGAACTTTATGGAGATGCAGATTTCACTTTCCAACAGGACCTGGCACCTGCACACAGTGCCAACGCTACCAGTACCTGGTTCAAGGACCATGGTATCTCTGTTCTTGATTGGCCAGCAAACTCGCCTGACCTTTTTCTATGGGGTATTGTGAAGAGGAAGATGCAATACGCCAGACCCAACAATTCAGAAGAGCTGAAGGCCACTATCAGAGCAACATGGGCTCTCATAACACCTGAGCAGTGCCACAGACTGATCGACTCCATGCCACGCCGCATTTCTGCAGTAATCCAGGCCAAAGGAGCCCCAACTAAATATTAAGTGCTGTACATGCTCATACTTTTCATGTTCATACCTTTCAGTTGGCCAACATTTCTGAAAATCCTTTTTTTGCATTGGTCTTAATTGATATTCTAATTTTCCGAGATACTGAATTTGGGACTTTCATTAGTTGTCAGTTATAATCATCAAAATTAAAAGAAATAAACATTTGCAATACATCAGTCTGTGTGTAATGAATGAATCTAATACACAAGTTTCACTTTTATTTGAATGGAATTACTGAAATAAATCAACTTTGTCATGATATTCTAATTTTATGACCAGCACCTGTACATAACTGACCTATGGACACTCTGGGGCAGCCATCCTTTTCCATACACCAATGTCCTCAATGCTGATGTAACCAAACATGTTAATAAGTTAATGTTTACAGATCGAAAAACCTCCCTCACATTCCACCCACATACCTTTCTTTAGAAGACATACTGTGTGTTTACATGCACATACAACCAAGATAAAATGAGTAATCCAGTTAAGGCAGAAACCAGGTTTCCTAAAAATACACTGTTTACATGCTCGAATAATCTTCTGGAGATCTTCGTCTATATACTCCAACACATTAAACTGCACAAAAAAAAGTGGTTGAAAATCATCTCCGGCAACTATGAATACAAAAACAAGCATGAAGTCTGTGATACTCTTCGTGTTTTATAAATAAATTTAGTTCTTCATGTGAACTGATGTAAATAATATCCATCCATTTTTTATATTTCCAAACACAGTCCCCAGTGATTTGCAGTATGGACACTGGCTGCTGCATAAGCCGATTTCACGGTTTCAACAAATTCATAGCAAACAGCATGATTAAAACTAAACTGACACTTTATTAAAATTTTTCTGTTACTGGATTGCACAAAGCACACTCTTTTCTGCTTATCTATGCAATTAAGCCTTGCAAATGACCCATTACATGTGCTTCTTGCCTTACCCTCAGTTCTGCTACGATAATAACACCATTATTTTAACTTCAATAAAATAAGTATTGTTTTAGGTTATGTTACTTTAAAAATTAAGTGAACTACGTAATGTACATCAATTTTAACACATTACTGCTCCTGAGATTGTGCTGCTGAACCTAGCACTGTACATTCAGTCCATCAAGATAAATGTAGCGATTTCTGAAATTTTAAGACAAATTATTTCAACCAAGAGGAGGAATTATGTGATTGCCTAAGCATTTGCCTCAGGAAACGTATCTTTGTGAATGCTTCTACCTGTGGCTGCTAAAAGTATGTGCAAAGCTAAGTAGGCAAACAAGAGTGCAACATGTTTTGGGATACTCAGAGACCAATAACTTAGAAACCAAGTGTCTGTAAATAACTAGGTTATTACGGCACACGTAAACACATTCCTAGATACTACATCTTTGACAAGACATTCATTACTTTTTTATATTTGTTTAGAGTTAATATCAAAAAACACTGACAACTGACAATGTACCAGAAAAATGCATACAACAGAGATGTATGAAAGTAAAATTTTCTTTACTAAACCCTTGGTCAGATATAAATAAGTTGAGCTGCCAAATGATGCCCCATTTTAATGAAGTAACTCTTCTAACTATGATTTTCTACTTGAGGGAACCATACACTGAAACATCAATGTGTTTAAGTATGCAATCAAATGGTTCAATCTTTTAATACTGAGAATTAAGGGAGGAGCTTCTGTCATACAATTGGATGTGATAAAACCAAGGGAGGGGCCACTTTTAAAATAGAAGCATTTCATGCCAGGAAGCAATTTTCAAATTATGTTTAGGAGATTACTTCACTATTCAGAGTGCTTAATCCAGTTTATGGTCAGAGACAGTACCTGAGACTATCCTAGGAGCATTGCTCTCAAAGGAGAAACAAATCCTGGAAAGGGTGCACTCTTTTGAAGGACATATAACACAAAGTCCCGATTAAAAGTTTAAGACCACTTGAAAAATGGCACAAAATCATATTTTGCATGGTTGGATCTTAACAAGGTTCCAAGTAGAGCTTCAACTTGCAACAAGAAGAAATGGGAGTGAGACAAAACATTTTTTGAGCATGCAATTTAATGAAAACAACGATTAAACTGAAACAGGCTGTTTTACAGCTGATCAAAAGTTTAGGACCACATGCCTTTAAAAGGCCAAATCTGTGCAAAGATGTGGATTCATTGTCATTTTCTGTCAGGTAGTCACACGTTCTGATGGCAAAGGCAAAAAAACTCCCTTTTTGAACGTGGTCGGGTTGTTGAACTGCATAAGCAGGGTCTCTCACAGCGCGCCATCGCTGCTGAGGTGAGACGCAGTAAGACAGTCATTTGGAATTTCTTAAATGATCCTGAGGGTTATGGAACAAAAAAGTCAAGTGGAAGACCCAAAAAAATTTCACCAGCACTGAGCCGGAGGATCCAATTGGCTGTCTGTCAAGACAATGGACGATCCCCGACCCAAATTAAGGCCGTTACTGGTGCTGACTGCAGCCCCATAACCATCAGACAGCATCTGAGACTGAAGGGCTTCAAAAACAAAAAACGTCTTCAAAGACCTCGTCTCCTTGAACACCACAGAACTGCTCGTTTGGACTTTGCAAGAGAGCACCAAACATGGGACATTCAAAGGTGGAGGAAAGTTTTATTCTCTGATGAGAAAAAATTTAACCTTGATGGTCCTGATGGTTTCCAATGTTACTGGCATGACAAGCAGATCCCACCTGAGATGTTTTCTACGTGCCACAGTGAAGGGGGCGCCATAATGGTCTGGGGTGGTTTTTTCTTCAGTGGAACAATGGAGCTTCAGGAAGTGCAGGGGCGTCAAACGGCCGCTGGCTATGTCCAGATGTTGCAGAGAGCATTCCTCATGACTGAGGGCCCTCGTCTGTGTGGTAACGACTGGGTTTTTCAACAGGACAACGCTACAGTACACAATGCCCGCAGGACAAGGGACTTCTTCCAGGAGAATAACATCACTCTTTTGGCCCGTCCTGCTTATTCCCCTGATCTAAATCCAATTGAGAACCTTTGGGGATGGATGGCAAGGGAAGTTTACAAAAATGGACAACAGTTCCAGACAGTAGATGCCCTTCGTGCGGCCGTCTTCACCACTTGGAGAAATGTTCCCACTCACCTCATGGAAACGCTTGCATCAAGCATGCCGCAACGAATTTTTGAAGTGATCAACAATAACGGTGGAGCTACTCAGTACTGAGTTCATGTTTGGAAGTTTGATTTCTGTTTTTAGGGTGTTTACGGGTTTTTTTGGAGGTGTGGTCCTAAACTTTTGATCAGCTGTAAAACAGCCTGTTTCAGTTTAATCGTTGTTTTCATTAAATTGCATGCTCAAAAAATGTTTTGTCTCACTCCCATTTCTTCTTGTTGCATGTTGAAGCTCTACTTGGAACCTTGTTAAGATCCAACCATGCAAAATATGATTTTTTGCCATTTTTCAAGTGGTCTTAAACTTTTGATCGGGAATTTATTTGTACTTGAAAAATTTATAGTGAAAAAAAATGAACCTAACATGAACATCTTTGCAATGTAATGGTTGGTTAATGTCTTGCAGCAAAATAAAGCTTCTCCCTATTCACTGTTCTCTTACAGACAGGTTTTACCTGTATTCATTTTACCCTCTATCTTCATAATCCTTTCAGAGCCTACTACAGAGGAGGACTATTCCCACAGCATGTTGTTGTCACCACCATGCATTACAATAGGAATAGTGCATTTCTGCCACAGAACCTTATTCAATATGATTTCAGACTTTCCCCACATACATTCTGGCAAATACCCCACTATTACTTCAATTAGTCGCATACTTTTTGAGAAAGGCCTGGTTTTGACAGATTTAGAAATGGCGCCATGTTCTTTCCCTTTTCAATGGCTGACCTAACTGTACTTCCTGGGATGTTCAGTGGCTTAGAAACTGACATGTATTCATCTCCTGACAGGTACTTTTCATTAATTTTGTCATAGAGTTGTACAGAGTGTTCTTTTGTCTTCGTGCGGTAATTTTGGCCAAAAAACAGCCACTGCGGCAGTTGGACCTACTACATACTTATACTTATATAGTACTACATACTTAGGACAGGTTTATACTTCACGCGATGTGACGCATGCTCCAGCGGACGCTCCTGCTACGCAAGCGTTTTACTGTTTATACTTGTGCGTTCGGCTTCACTGTGTTGTGAATTGCCTGAAACACCTGTTAAATTCTGATGACACCTTACCGCAATATCTCTGAAAAGGATGTTTAAGGATTAAAACCATCAATCCAGGGATGTGTCCATTCCAGCAAGCATTGGGCACGAGGCAGAAACAATCCCTAGACGGGGCATCAGCCCATCACAAGATGAATACATACATTAGTGTCATTTTAGTGTCACCAAATCTGCACATCTTCAGAAGGAAACTGGAGCACACTGTGGAAACCCAGCAGGAAAACATGTAAACTCCACGCAGGGAATACCAGCGATGTGACTCCCTGTGTGCAATTATTATCAGTAATCATTATTTAAACGAAATTAACAATTTATCTGAAAAATGTAACATACATACTTTAATGCATTTCATCATGAAAGTGATATCAAGTATAAATCTAAGGATTCTAAATGTGCAGAGAGTTGGAATATCACACATTTAATATGTTCTGTGTGGTGATTTACTGCTGTTTGCTGCTGCTGTCAGGTCAGGAGTAAGGCCCAGAAAGAAAAGACGGCACAAAAGATGGTATGTGAGACTTTTAAAATGTATCATGTCATTACGATAGGGGATATGGGACTCTTGAATATAAAAGCACCACGAATACATCTGTATGTCAGGATTTTGCTTCACTAAATCGAACCATTCATCAAACATCGAAGCGCGCACATTGATTCCGTAGGAGCCACATAGCGACTTTCTGTCACTGGTAGATAGTAAACAAAGACTCAGACATCACATTCCAACTTTTATCATACTGCACCCCCCCCCCCCCCCATTTGCTGGTACTGCAGCTCGCACATGCATCGCGTTAATTTCTGAGGACCTGCTCAGAGGACACGTCAAATGAACGCAGGGAACGCGAGGCAGCCATGATGCAGGCACGTATGCGTTCTAACCATGAAGTATAAACAAGCCGTTATACTTAAATTATTTGATGTACCTTGATTGTATACAGGTGTTTCCCATTTAAATAATTATGTAACTTAAAAGCCAACTGCAATGATAATGATTTAGATGTGTCATAGCAAAGGGCCTGTATAATTAATTACTGTGCTCTTAATAATAATATGTTTAGGTCATTCTGCAAAGTCTTTTTCTGATTATCAGTGTTAAAAAAGCCAAATTAAACCAATCGTGATTCAATGTTGTAAAATAATAATACATGAAAATTCCAAAGTAAGTTTTTACAGGCACTGTAGCTTTTGAACCTAGTTATTCCGGTTAGCTCATGGAGGCCACAAAGGTTGTTGCTTTCATTCTAGCCAGTACCTTAATTTGCAGGTACTTTGTGCATCTTATTGAACTTATTGTTTAATTAGATATTTTTATTTTCCAGTTTGATGCAACACTGTGGATTCTAAACATATGCCCACTTAGTTTACATTTTAGTAAAGTGCTTTGAAAACAGTATTTAGCATCCAACAATGTTTTATATTTTATTATTTAAGTCATTGATGTTGAAATACACTAGATTTTTATACTCAATGACCTGTAAAGTTTCAGTCAAATTATATGGAAAAATCTGATCTATCAATGTAACTCAATCACTATAAACTGTCATCGGGATTACAGCCTTGCCAAAATTAATGGTACAATGAATTGGGCACAACAGAAAAAAACTCTGGATTTAAACCTGGTCCTCTCTGTCAGAAAATTGTTTAAACCGTGAATGAAACACTTGCAGAGCAGTGAGAGAGGCCTTGCTCTCTCTCTTAGGGGTGGGGGTCGACTTGTTCAGAACTCAATTTTACTTTTTGTAAAAATTGATTGATTTGTATGGAATGATTGCAATAAAATTAATAAAATTAAAAAAAAAAAAAAAAATCTTCTTAAGCAATTGTCAATAAACTGTGTGATGGTCAGTATGTATGTATGGGCGTTTTGGTCGAGAGGGGTTTTGATCCCTTACCTAGCCAGAAAGCCAGCTTGAAGAAAGCACAGGGGGATTATTTAAATTTCATGCTCCCCTGAACTTCTAGGTAGCAGCAGCCCGGGGGACAGGCACACCAGTAACACCCACAGGGCATGCTGGGAGTTTTAGTACCATAGACCAACCCTGTTGGAGACTCTGGGTTCCACTAGGGGGTGTTGCAAGAAGCTGTGCTTTGGGGTTTTGGGACTTCCAATGGACCCGGAAGTACTTCCATTGGGCTACACCCTGGCATAGGAAGAACTCCCATTAGGCCACACCCTGGCACTGGAAGTAGTCCCGGGTTCAAAATAAAAAGTGCCACCCTGCCACATCTGGGGAGTTAGAGTCGGAGGAAGGAAGACAAAGCTTACCTGGAGGTGTGGAGATGAGGAAAAGAGAGAGAGAGAGAGAGAGAGAGAAGAGGAAAAGAGGTATTGTACTTATCAGAAAACAATTGTGAAAGAATTAGTTGTTAAATAAATAATTTATATTTACCCGGGACTGTGTCTGTGGTTAGGGAGGCTGCAACGCTCCCTACTAGTCACAACTATTACATTTTTTGATGGGCTTCAAATTTAACCCAGGAAATTATTAAAAACAAACTTAAACTTAGACTGGATACTGACAATATTTCTACATCATCCAAATGTATACATAAAATTAGGTTCACTGTTCAACCTGTCCCTTCCACATTTTTAAGTTTGAAATAGACAAACTGAAAAAAATAATGTTTTGATAATGGGCGTCTGTGGTATGTTGTCTGGACCTGCCACATCTTGAATACCAAAAACAGTCATACTTCTTGTTAAACACATGTAGTTGTTAAAACATGAAAAAGACAGGTGGAATGTCTCCAAAGGCATTTACATTTTTCTTTAATATAACTTAATATTTACTTACTTAGTTTACAAATCATGCACTTCACATATGCAACCTAGACGTTCACCACAAAAATCTGCAGCTGGTTTTAAATTGTTCACTAAAACTGTATAAATTGAGTTGATTTTTATTTAACACCATTCATATTAAAATGCATTATAACACAATCCTAAATTTTCCCTAGTGTGTGCTTGGTGTGGGTGTGTGTGTGCCCTGTGGTGGGCTGGTGCCCTGCCCGGGGTTTGTTCCTGCCTTGCACCCTGTGCTGGCTGGGATTGACTCCAGCAGACCTCCCGTGACCCTGTGTTAGGATATAGTGGGTTGGAAAATGTCTGACTGTCTGACTATGCATTTACACAAAGTACATTAGAATGCATGGAATGAATGCTCAATTTAAATGTGAACTATACTGTAGCTAAAAGAAAGAAATAACGCCCAGAGGAACAGGCCTCCTATGAATTATGTACAACTTTTAAATTTTAGATATACAAATAAAAACTATTTTCTGTCTTATGAGCCATAACAAAGCTGAATTTTCATGAATACAAAAGGCAAGGCTGGTAACATTTTCAAATGTGTTTCACCCATCATTCTTTTAGCAAAGTTCACTTGTGTTTTAAGAAACAAAATGGCACTAAAAGTGAAAAAGATTGTAAAATAAATGAAAAAGCACAAGAAAGATTAATGTCATCAAGTGCAATGTAGAGAGATGTAACACAATGAGTGTGAAAATTGATGCAGTGATGTAGAAGAATGTCACATATTATGATCACTATATACTTAACAGCATCCATTGTATATCAAGTTTATATGAATACTACCACTGCTCCTCCTCATCCTGTGTTAAATTACCGAATGTGTCCATAAAACTGTTTTTTGAATTACTGAGTTTTCTGTTTGTTAAACATTATGGATGGCTGTTATATGTGAGGAACCGATTACTGTGCCTCGTGCTCTAAACCAACAAAACAGTGTAATTAGACCATGTAAACAGCCTTTAAAACAGGAAGAAATGTAGGGTCAATGTCTTATTAGTTTTTGTTTTAGTGGTTAATGATGTCATTGAACTGTGCCCATTTTCATGTATTTTGCTGCTAATTTGAGAAAACAGGAGGTAATTTTTTGGGCAATGGAATGTGTTTTTTTTCAAATTTAATTGATGGTAATTATATGTTGATGTGATGACAATTCACATTAGGAAAGGGTTTTCTGGAACAAATTTGCTTTTCGAGGCGAAGGATGCCTATATAAGCTCTGTTTTATGCTATTCAAACACCAAGGAAATGCCATAAGGGGCCTTTTCCTGAATCCCTTCATTTTGATGAAATAAGTAATCTAAAAAAAAGTCAACTAATATCACATAATGGCTTAGGAGTGCAAAGAGAGAAACTTCAGCATACACAATAATTCTAATAGAAGTAAAAAATATTTATGTAACTGTATAAATGAACAAAACATTCTCAAACTTGCATAATTAAATTTTCACATAAGGCCAATTTGGAACCGCCACTGAACCTAATGATTGTGAGAGAAAAAAAACTGGTGTACCAGTGAACATGCATGCAGAAACTAAGCATGGATAATAACCAGGCACAAGATTCAAACCCAGTGTTCTGGACCCGTGTTTGTATGTATATATTATATAGTATGCGATATCCTACACATATATACACACACACACACACACTTAATCCTGGAAACTGACAGCTCTACCTGTGATATTTTTTACTATAGTTCACCTTCTTAATTGTTAAAGAAACTCACAATACCATGGCTATCAATATTATTCTGTATAACGGTTAAAATTACTCGTTTGTCAGGTTATGTATCGTTGTCAATAAATCAACAGTTGTTAATGTTTTCATTCATTACATTATCTAGAATACTAAATCAAGAGTGTGATTATACCAAGCTTTTTTCATAAGGAGTAATACTTCTAATCTATCTAGATAAATTAACTTTCAATTTGTTGTTCTTCATTTTCAGCATTAAATTTTAAATTAACTGGTTTTGAGAAGAGTAGCTTGATTTAAAAACAGCTTTACATATGAGATGCACTAGTTTTTAAACGGATCTATATTATTATCAGTCTCAAGCTCGGGTTTGTCAATAAATCTCAAAATACAGTACTGTTACTGCTTTATATATAGATGATTAAGCATGCTCTCAAACTACATCTGAGCCCAGTATGAATGCCAAGGATGCAAAATTGCATCAGTTGTCTCTATTGTTAATTAACAAAAAACATTAAGTACAAAGCATGAGCCTGCTTAAACACAGTTATGCAGTCACGGAGATGAATCTCCAAAAAAAAAAAAAAAAAAAAAAATGAACTGATATATACTCTGGGCACCTAATAGTTATACTAGAGGTTGTGCAAATTCTCCTTACTACTAGCCCAAACACTGCAGAGTGCAAAGATGCTTTTTCAGGCCTAAACCTCATTTTTACTAACATGAGGCCCCGCTTAATGGTCCAAAGGTGATGAGGTTTCATGCAGCTCTACATGAATCACTGGCTGTTGGCAACTAAAGGTATATGACACTATGGAGGACATACTACACCTCAGAATAACCTCTAAAACATTACATAATCCTTCAAAAATGATCTATTTGCTAAAATATTATTTTCCATGATGCGGACTATGTTTATATTGTGTAGAAGAGTCCTATGGATTCATGTACAACAAAGCTTTACAAGTAAATATTGCTGTAGAGCAGAGGTCCCCAACTCCAGTTCTGGAGGGCCACAGTGGCTGCAGGTTTTCATTTTAACCTTTTTTCTAATTAATGACCTGTTTTTGCTGCTAATTAACTTCTCTTGAATTAATTTTGACTGGCTCTTGAAGACTCAGATCCCTCAATTGTTTCTTTTTCCATAATTAGCAGCCAAACAATAATGAGATACAAAATGAGCCAAAACATGACCAGCAAACTGTGTCCATCATACAGTGTATGAAAATAAAGAAAGGTGAAGGCCTCAGGAATGCTGATCTGCTCAGGTCCCCAAAACATTTTAGCGGAGCTCTTAGAGCACAATGAGAGCATCAACAAGCTATGGAGTTAAAGAATGGCTTTAATTAGCGACAAGACTCAGCGCCTAATTAAGCAACTGCTTGGAGTGAAACTGGTTGGAGTTTCAAGCCCTGACTTAGCTGGTCTTCTGTTGGCTCACTCACTTCACATTTCATTTCTATTTGGGTGCCATTTAAGGAAAGAAATGAAGAAATCAGAGGAATGATGAAGAAATTCAGGGGAACAAATCTTTAAAATAAAATTCAATTAAAATTAATTCAAAAGATGTTAATTAGCAGCAGAAACAGGTCACTAATAAAGAAAAGGGTTAGAATGAAAACCTGCAGCCACTGCGGCCCTCCAGGATGGGAGTTGGGGACCCCTGCTGTAGAAAGCTGAAGGTAACCCTCCATTCTGTACATAAAGCTCGGCTACCAGGTCTGCAAAGATGGTAGCTCAGTAGACAGCTATATCCATTTACAATTTGTCCATTCCTGATATATACTGTATTGTTGACATACACTCATACATCAATACACCCAAAAACACACTTAAATTTCAAACAAAAATTAGGCATCAGCTTAGTATGTATGTACTTTATTATCCAATGTTCCAGGCCACCATTAGATCACCCTCTTCGCATAAGACAATTAATGTATGTTGTTAAAAGTAAGTAAGGCCACATGCTGCTGTACTGAGAATCACCCTCTACAGGAAAACAAAACAATTTGGTTAAATGTGCCTCAAGTTGCAACCATGACTTACTACAAATTATTTTTGTCAATGTTAAATCTTGACTCTCAACAGTCTCTCCTTTTTCCTTAATGTCCATAAGTTAGCAAGTTCAGTGCCATTTACTTAAAATAGGGAGATACTAAACTGTCCATTTGAGCATGACGTGCATGCAGTAATATCTTAACACGTATGCTTTTTCTCATTAGTCAGAATGACCAACAACCTGAACAAATCATTTTCCACATCTGCAAAGACATCTTACAAATGGAAGCAGAATCTTTAGAAAATATCTGCTTTAACATCACTATTCCACAAAATACAGAACAATTGCAGCCAATTGTTTTTTGTTTGCCTTCATAATAAAGCCTTTGTTTAAGTTTTAAATCCCACACAGACGTGAACAGTCTCTGGGAAACACACTGATGTGGTACCTACCTTCACTGCACATGGAAGCAGTCACTAGAAACAGGATTTGATGGGCCCTGGGAATTTGTATTACTTGGACCGTTCCAGAGCAAATGGAATGTTTCAAGTAAATGAAATTTCCCTTCACAACAGCTGGAATGCACATGTCTGACAATGCACTTCCTAACGGTATGTGTGCAACACTATTGCATAAGTTATAAGTTTTAATATTAAAAGCTTGGCAATAAATCAGATTACAACAGCTCAGGAAACATGGTATCAACCCACCACCTCTAAAGCACAAGTAATAAATGCATTAGCTTTTGTTTGTCCTGGTTTGTGCTTTTAAATGTAGAATTAATGCTATTTTTCTTTTTGGAATATTATCAATTTCAAGTCTGTGATGTCACCCAGAACTATGATGACAGCTCAGGGACTCAAAGCAGACCTTGTTTCTTCTTGTTTAAGGTACTTTTCCATTCCCTTTATTTTTTAATTATATTTGGTTGTCCACTGTTGTTGCACATTTGGATATCCGTTATGGATCTGCACATGCCATAGGGCATGATGACTTCGCGAACTGTAAAGTTTGTGCAAAATGGGGTAACCAAACAACCTAGTAATCTGCAAAAAACAAAATCCTTTGGATAATTTTAGCATGTATTCAATCCTTCAGTTTAAATAAACCTCACTATGTCATGTTGTTCAACAATGGTGCAATCTCACAGTGGAGTGTCCATATTCATTTGACCATGGCTTCAACTAGACTGAACTACCATAAGCCACTGCAAACATGTTGTACTGCGTCATTTTCTATCCGTTGCAGTTAGCGAGTAAAATTGCTTTACTTTTTCCATTAACCTTGTATATATACTGGATCATTGAGGCTGTAAAACTACCTGTTATATTCTGACTCCACAAGATACTGAACTGGAATGTGCAAGTTCATAAAATGGTTGCAAAGAAAAAAAAAAAAAAAGTTTTCTGTCAGTGCTTTCAAGTTGATAGCCCAAACAGTTGTTTTAGTTAAATCATCAGAAGCAGGAGAGTGAGAGATATACCATTTAATATCTAAAAACATAAAGCAGTTGCAAAGTTATCCAAAAAAGGGCACACAGATACTATGCCAGTCCAGGCCCACAGGGCGTTTTATAAAGCTGGGGATATTAATTATTATTTTAGCCATTATATCTTAAAAGGTACAAAAGCAAAGCCTTAAAAAAGAATTTACACCACAGTCTTCTACAAATAAAGTAACAAAGTTAAAGTGGGAGAAAAATGTTAATATGATAATAATAATCTCCTCCTCGAGGGATTTGGGTGTCCGAATGATCCTAGGAGCTCTGTTGTCCGGGGCTTTATGCCCCTGGTAGGGTCACCCAAGGCAAACTGGTCCTAGGTGAGGGATGAGACAAAGAGCAGTCCAACCAAACCTCCTATGAAGAACAAAAGTCTTGGACGACGTTTTTCCTCGACCGGACGCGGGTCACCAGGGCCCCCCCTCTGGAGCCAGGCCTGGAGGTGGGGCTCAATGGCGAGCGCCTGGTGGCTGGGCCTGCACCCATGGGCCTTGGCCGGGCACAGCCCGAAAAGACAACATGAGTCCCCCTTCCCATGGGATCACCACCTGTAGGAGGGACCAAGGAGGTCGGGTGCAGTATGAGTTGGGTGGTGGCCGAAGGTGGGGACTTTGGCAGTCCAATCCTCGGCTACAGACATGGAATGTCACCTCTCTGAAGGGGAAGGAGCCCAAGCTAGTGCGCGAGGTCGAGAGGTTCCGGCTAGATATAGTCGGGCTCACCTCGACACACAGCTTGGACTCTGGAATCAATCTCCTTGAGAGGGACTGGGCTCTCTACCACTCTGTAGTTGCCCCCGGTGAGAGGCGCCGAGCAGGTGTGGGCATACTTATTGCCCCCCAACTTGGAGCCTGTTCATTGGGGTTTACCCCGGTGGACGAGAGGGTAGCCTCTCTCCGCCTTCAGGTGGGGGGGATGGGTCCTAACTGTTGTTTGTGCGTATGTGCCAAACAGCAGTTTGGAGTACCCACCCTTTTTGGAGTCCCTGGAGGGGGTGCTAGAAGGCATACCTTCTGGGGACTCCCTCGTACTGCTGGGAGACTTCAATGCTCACATGGGCAATGACAGTCAGACCTGGAAGGGTGTGATTGGGAGGAATGGCCACCGCCGATCTGAACCCGAGCTGTGTTTTGTTATTGGACTTCTATGCTCGTCACAGATTGTCCATAATGAACACCATGTTCAAGCATAGGGGTGTTCATATGTGCATTTGGCACCAGGACACCCTAGGCCTCAGTTCAATGATCAACTTTGTGGTCGTGTCATCGGACTTGCGGCCACATGTCTTGGACACTCGGGTGAAGAGAGGGGCAGAGCTGTCAACTGATCACCACCTGGTGGTGAGTAGGCTTCGATAGTGGGGGAGGATGCCGGTCAGGCCTGGTAGGCCCAAACGTGTTGTGAGGGTCTGCTGGGAACGTCTGGGAGAGTCCCCTGTCAGAAGTAGCTTCAACTCACCCCTCCGGCAGAACTTCGACCACGTCCCGAGGGAGGTGGGGGACATTGAGTCCGAATGGGCCATGCTCCATGCCTCTATTGTTGAGGTGGCTGACCGGAGCTGTGGCTGTAAGGTGGTCGGTGCCTGTCGTGGCGGTAATCCCCAAACCCATTGGTGGACACCGGCGGTGAGGGATGCTGTCAAGCTGAAGAAGGAGTCCTACCGGACCCTTTTGTCCTGTGGGACTCTGGAGGCAGCTGATAGGTACCGGCAGGCCAAGCAGAATTGCGGCTTCTGTGGTTGCCGAGGCAAAAACTCGGGCGTGGGAGGAGTTTGGGGAAGCCATGGAGAACGACTTTCGGATGGCTTCGAGGAGATTCTGGTCCACCATCCGCCATCTCAGGAGGGGGAAGCAGTGCAGTGTCAACACTGTATATGGTGGGGATGGTGCGCTGCTGACCTCGACTCAGAACGTTGTGGGTCGGTGGGAGGAGTACTTTGAAGACCTCCTCAATCCCACTAACATGCCTTCCAATAAGGAAGCAGAGCCTGGGGACTCGGAGGAGGGCTCCCCCATCTCTGGGACGGAGGGCTCCCCCATCTCTGGGACGGAGGTCACGGATGTGGTTAAAAACTCCTTGGTGGCAGGGCCCCGGGGGTGGATAAGATACGCCCGGAGTTCCTCAAGGCTCTGGATGTTGTAGGACTGTCTTGGTTGACACGTCTATACAACATTGCATGGACATCGGGGACAGTGCCTCTGGATTGGCAGACCACGGTGGTGGTCCCCCTCTTTAAGAAGGGGGACCATAGGGTGTGTTCCAACTACAGAGGGATCACACTCCTCAGCCTCCCTGGAAAAGTCTATTCGGGGGTTCTGGAGAGAAGGGTCCATCGGATAGTTGAACCTCGGATTCAGGAGGAACAGTGTGGTTTTCGTCCTTGTCGCGGAATAGTGGACCAGCTCTACACTCTTAGCAGGGTCCTGGCGGGTGCATGGGAGTTTTCCCAAGCAGTTTACATGTGTTTTGTGGACTTGGAAAAGGCGTTCGATCGTGTCCCTCAGAGAATCCTGTGGGGGTGCTCCTGGAGTATGGGGTACCGGACCCCCTGATAAGGGCTGTTCGGTCCCTGTACAACCGGTGTCAGAGCTTGGTCCGCATTGCCGGCAGTAAGTCGAACCCGTTTCCAGTGAGAGTTGGACTCCGCAAGGGCTGCCCTTTGTCACCGATTCTGTTCATAACTTTTATGGACAGAATTTCTAGGCGCAGCCAGGGTGTTGAGGGGGTCCGGTTTGGTGGACTCAGGATTGGGTCACTACTTTTTGCAGATGATGTTGTCCTGTTTGCTTCATCAGGCCGTGATCTTCAGCTCTCTCTGAATCGGTTTACAGCTGAGTGTGAAGTGGCTGCGATGGGAATCAGCACCTCCAAATCCGAGACCATGGTCCTCAGCCGGAAAAGGGTGGAGTGCCCTCTCTGGGTTGGGAGCGAGATCCTGCCCCAAGTAGAGGAGTTCAAGTATCTTGGGGTCTTGTTCACAAGTGAGGGAAGAATGTAGCGTGAGATCGACAGGCGGAGTGGTGCGGCGTCCGCAGTGATGCGGGCTCTGACTTGGTCTGTCGTGGTGAAAAAGGAGCTGAACCGTAAAGCAAAGCTCTCAATTTACCAGTTGATCTACATTCCTACCCTCACCTATGGTCATGAGCTATGAGATGTGACCGAAAGAACAAAATCGCGAATACAAGCAGCTGAAATGAATTTCCTCCCCAGGGTGTCTGGGCTTTCCCTTAAAGATAGGGTGAGAAGCTCAGTCATCCGGGAGGAGCTCAGAGTAGAGCCGCTGCTCCTCCTCATCAAGAGGAGTCAGATGGGGTGGCTCGGGCATCTGATCAGGATGCCTCCTGGACGCCTCCCTGGTGAGGTGTTCCAGGCACGTCCAACCGGGAGGAGGCCCCGGGGAAGACCCAGGACACGCTGGAGGGACTATGTCTCCCGACTGGCCTGGGAACGCCTCGGGATTCCCCCGGAAGAGCTAGAAGAAGTCGCCGGGGAGAGGGAAGTCTGGGCATCTCTGCTCAAACTGCTGCCCCCGCAACCCGACCTTGAATAAGCGGAAGAGGATGGATGGATGGATGGATGGATAATAACAATAATAATAATAATAAATATAACAACTTTATGAGTTGTTAGTAAACCAAGAGTATAAAGCAGATAGTCAGTTTGATGTTACCCATAAATATAAGTGGAATTCATTAGGCCACAATCTAAATATACCTCAGTTCAATTCAGAAACAGTGTTATTAATTGCTCATTACTTTATTCTATCACAAAATGTCTATAAAAGGAACTTCTATTTAGATGTAGACATTATAAACAAATTATCCATATACTGTAGTAACAAGACGACAAATACTGTACAGTACATTCAGAAGGTCAACAGGACCACATCCAATGATCTGAAGACCTCTACTGCCGCACCTTATATCCAAAGTTAAACATTTGGTTTTGTAATTTTAAGTGAGGCACAAAATGGCCTTTCTGTATGACTATGATTTTTAACATTTTGGAACATTTATCAAAGAGTAGATAGGGTTTTGGGGGGAAAAAACGTTAAGCAAGACAACGTATAGATCTGGGACCAGGTAAGGCAGTTTTCACCAAAAAAAAAAAAAAAAAAAAAGATTTGGAAATTACAGGATTGGTTGCTGTCATGGTGGAGAAAGGATGTTACCACTCACTGAATTAAAAATTGCACTGTTGCACATGAATCTCTTATTTACCCATTTATTTTTCAATTGCACCTATATCATACACATACAATATTTCATGTGTGAAAATCCATTCTTTTGAAACAATAATTGCTACCTTTGGTTAATCAAAAATTTTATAGCAAAGTGAAACACTTAAATAACTATAGCAGGTGAAGTTTACCAACTGTCAAAACAAAACTGTACACAGAGATGAGAAAAAAAGACCGACCTTAAAGTGAACTTTGTAAGATTAAATGGGTAATAATATGCAGATCTAACACTGAAAAAGATAAACTAACAAATAACCATTATTAGTCAAAGATAGCAAGGCTTTCATTTCTGAATGATTCCAGCTATTCATTGGAGTGGGATACCTTGTACCCAGAACAAAATGAAAGGGAAACCTGTAGATTTATTGACTTCAAAGCTTTCTAAAGAGAATTATGTTATAAACCAGATTTATATAAAAAGAGAAGGTTCTGATTTAATTACAGAGAAAATATTTACAAATAAAGATCTTTATGTATTTTAAAACCTAATTAACAAGTACAAGCAATACATTACTAAAAAGATCATAATGCAATTATAACTTACAGTTATCACTGTCACATGTATAGAGTACAGTACAGTGAAATTCTACCATTTCAATGTTTTCTTTGACCTTGCTTTGTGCGTCTCTGTTCAAATTAAAATACTTAAGAATGTATCTTGTGTGATGAGAGGCTTAACAAATCCAATTTTATTTGTTGCCTATGAATTATATATACAGTACAATATGTAGTGAAATGCTTAGCTGCTCAATTTCAATGACTGTGCCTTAGAGAATAATATAGTGGGACAATAATACATGAGTATATACATATTCAAAAATCATTTATAGAATTATAAATATGTGACAAATAATAAATAACACAAAAAAACAAATGGACTGTTGAGATAAAGCTCCACCTCATTCTCACTGCACTAGATTTTAGACAGAGGTAGCGTTTATCTGATCACAGTAAAGAAAAGAGGCATTTGTTAGGATGGCTGGAGTCACAGATAATTTAGATAATCTAGTTGGTTTGTTTGGATGCTTTTTCTTCACAGAGAAAGGAGAACGAACAAAAAAAAAAAAAAAAAAAACAGTGATGCTACTTGAAGCTTTTTCGTACATAAAATAGAACTCTTTATATAGGTACAAAAGCTGCAACAGTGACAGATTACTTCCAAAAACAGCCGGCTGATTCTGTGTTGCAATTGCAGTGTCTTAAGATGCTTACCTAAAAAGATTTAAAATAATGTATCCCACAGTGTTTTTTAAACATCTGAATAATCAGACAGAAATAATTTCATTTTATTTTTCTGAGGCAGTACTTTTCTGTCCCTGCTCTATGGATTTTGGTATCTTTGCTCTACCTTTTCCTTACAGTACAGAAATGTACTTCTATTGCTACTAATTCATCCTTATAATATCTTTGCTAACATTTTTATTCAACTGATAAAACTATAACCTTGTTCTCTGAAATAAAGTTGACTTTTTATTGATAGGTCATGATACTCACACCCTAAAATGATGGACATTTCTGATTTTTGATCAGACAGCAATCATTAAGGCATTTGCTTGGGAATATTTTTAAAGGTTTAAAAATGGTTCTATATCAATTGCTCGATGGAAAGTTGTCAAAAGTTGTTGCTATCCAAAGAGACTGTACCACACTAACTTGATCAATTAACTTTGAAAGCTTCACATACAGTACATTAATTAATTCTGGTGTTATCTTTTAGTTAAATACTGTATGGTGTAGCTAAACTTGATTTGTATATGAAATAAAAATTGATCAACTGACTTCTTATTAAAGTGACATGCCCAAATAGTGTTTTCCCATGCTGTAGGTCAGTATTTTTCTATTTCTGACTCTGAAAAAACACTATTCATAAGTTGTTTGATCTCCTTAACACCTTAAACTGCTGATGAGAACCTAAAGAAAACATAAGACTGCAACATTACTGTCAACTCCATGTACTTCTTTTCAACCAATAATTGTGCTTTAAAATTTTCTCTGGTATTATCCATATCAATGTGATTTCCAATTTATAACAACATGCTATTACATAATGAACTTGCATCTTACAAAAAAAATATAAATAAATAAAAACACCCAGTCTCTTGTAAGTTGCTAAGTAATTGCAAGTAGTTACAATATTGTGGTTGTGCAATACGAGTGGTTTAACATTTTACTCTTGCTTCTTCTGTCTAGGGAAGCCCAAAAACTGAAAGGACTGGGAACCTGCGGGGTACAGAATAAATATACTAGAACAGCTATTTTTGTGGAAAAGATGACATACAGCGAATAAGGTTTAATCACACTGTAAAAATAGAAACAGGGAGAAATCTATTTTTAGCTGGAAAACCCGCCTGTGCGTAGGAAGTCAGACTCATGTTATGTTCATATGGAACCAATTTCTAAGCTGCACTATTCTGTGTCACGCCTGTTTAGAGCTTAACCCCTGCACATCAACCAGACACAAAATGCTTGCCAATGAAGGCAAATCCTAGCAAAAAATTATTTACATTTAATAAACTGCATTTTCTTCTTTGTCCCTTCTCCCTCCTTCTAACCACCAGGCTTTGCTAAGTAAACTTAAACAAAACATGACAAGACAAAAAACCTTTCTTTATATGAAATTGTGCAGAACTTCCTTAAAATACCCTAAATCATTCAAAGCTATAGAAGCTTTAATTGACGTTTCTAATTTCCTATCTTTGTTAACAAAAAACAAATAGTATTTTCAATCTAGTGTATCTTAATTTTGTGCAGTGAGCAACCTCATTTATTTTCTGATGCACCCTTGTGTATGTTTTTCCTTTGTCTTCATGGATTTTCTCTCACATCCCCAAAGACATACTGGTTAGGTTAACTGGTGATTTTTCTAGGGATGCACGATAATATCGGATTTATATTTGTATTGGCAGATAATGGGTTAAAATAATTTTATTGGCATCGGACCGATGACTAAATTGGACCGATAATTCGAACTGATATTGATATTCACTGTGTTCCGGATGTGCCAGACCTTTAAGCGACGCTGGGCTACTGTGCGAAAATGTCTGCGGTGTGGAAGTTTTTCAAAGTGAACGACTAATGTTTTGCGCGGAGGGACCAAAGTGCGAAATTTCAATACCACCAACTTAATTACACACTTGAAGACATGCCATCCTGACAAATATACAGAATTCCTCAGAGCAAAAGAGGAGAATCCTGTGCCACTGCACACAAAATCAAAAACTGCAGTTGCTCAACGTGTTGATCAGTTACTTGAAAAATCAAAGAAATTTGATAAAGATAACCCTAAGGCTCAAACAATTACTGCAAAGGTGATGGAATTTATTACTCTGGACGATCAGCCATTTTCTGTTGTAGAAGATACGGGATTTCGAAGGCTGCTTGAGCATCTTGAGCCCCGTTATCAGATACCCAGTCGCCGTTATTTTTCTGACATAGCGCTTCCAGAGTTACATAAGATTGTGGAAAGTCATGTGCAAACTCCTTGCTGAAGATGTCACAGCCATAAGCTTTACCACGGATATATGGACATCTGATATGAGTGCTAATAGCATGCTTAGTTTAACTGCTCAGTGGATCGACCACAAGTTTGAATTGCAGAAAGCAATCTTGCACGCCCAAGAATGCTCTGGATCACACACGGGTGCTGCACTCTCTGTTGCGTTTAAAAGAATGTTGAAACATGGAAAATATCAAAAGAGAATGTTCATTACGAGACAATGCACGCAACGTTGCAAAGGCTATGGAGGAATGCGGGATCCCAAGTTTGCCATGTATGGCTCATACTTTACAGCTTGCCGTGAACGACGGCGTACTATCCCAGCGCAGCGTCTCGGATACAATAGCGATCGGCAGAAAAATAGTCGTCACTTTAAGCACTTACAATTAGCCAACTCGCGTCTCAAAACTATACAAACTGAACTTGGTATGCAGCCGAAAATGCTTCAACAAGACGTTTCGACTAGATGGAACAGCACATTCTATATGCTGCAAAGCTTGCTGGAGCAGAAAAGAGTCCTTGGGGCTTATGCCTCCGATTTTGAGTTACCTGCAACTCTAACGCCTAATCAGTGGGGTTTGATCGAGAACATAATCACACTCCTTGCTCCATTTGAACAACTGACAAAGGAAATTTGCCAGTCTGAAGCCTTGGCTTCTAACGTTATTCCCTCAGTTAATGCTTTAAAACGACTGTTGACTAAAAGCGCTCATACTGACTTTGGAGTCAAAACTAGTAAAAGCACTCTCTTGGATGATGTAAACAATCGTTTCATTGAGATTTACACAGAATCCATGTATTGTGTTGCCACTATTGTAGACCCTAGATATAAAGACCGCTATTTTGATGCAGATGTAAAATCAATGGCACTCAAAATGTTGCAAGCCCAGATGGAACTTGCATCGAACGAAATGCAAACGAATCACAGATAGATGGTCCACGACAGAAAAAGGCCAAGAAAAATGACGAGGTGGCATGCACGCTCTTCGAAATGTACAACGAAATTCTTAAAGAGAACACATTGATGCCTCAGGAAAACAGCCAGATGACAACAGAAGTGAGTTAAAAAAAAAAAAAAAGCTCTGTGGAGATCTTTACAACATTGTTTTAAATAAATAACTAGGGCTGTCGGATCGAATATCACTATTCTAACATAATTCGAATGTATAAAAAAAAAATCTTGGAAGGCAAGAAAGAAAAACGGCAATCGAATGGAAAAGAGCGGTTGTTGGTTTTACCTTGCACTAACTTTGGCTTCATGTTACTTAAGACGTGCTGGACACTATTGTGGGATTTTACAGATCTGTTTTTGCATTTAACTTTTTAGGATCAGCCTATACGCGTTTCTAAATTGTTAACCCATGTTGTTATTAGTCATTAATTAAACGGTCAGCATCTTCTGTGTTAAACACACCCATTTTAAAAATCGCTAGTTTTCATCAAGCGACTGAGCCAACGCCTATACTTCTTTGCTTCATATTTTTGTTTGGTGCGTGTTAACTAAATAGTTTCATAAATAAACACAAACTTGTTTTACATTTTTTTGTTACTTTGAAAAATGCTGTCTCCTAATAATTGATTATAATACACAAAATACTTAAAAGACCTCAACAAAGTAACATTTAATACACTTGTAAAATTAATTTGTAAAACACTTAATGCTTCAGTTTATTTACTATAAAAGATAGACACATGGATATAAGGTCCTCTGGCCTCTAGGAAAAAAAGAAAAAAATGACTGCATTTACTTTGTTTGAGCAATCACTGACAATTTTGTTTGTTTGTTTTTCTTTTGAACATTGTCCTTAGAAAGTGCCAGTGCGGTGCGTGTCTTATTTCTCTTTGCGTTGCTTTTTGTGGGAGAGCCAATCACATTCATGGAAGCCACTGTTTTCACCTGAGTCTCTTAAGCAATAATGAGCAACTTGTAAGCAGATCATGATTTACAGTGAAAAGTAAAAATATTTAATGTTTCCAAAAACAGTAAATACAATACAGACATGCATTCAATTCAAAGGCCATATACTTATTTTTATTGTAAGGATTCTAATCTTAATCTGACAGCCCTGGTAAAAGCCAAAATGTAGATCTATCTTTTAGATATGAAAGATGATGCAGAATATAATACTGCATATGTATGCATGCTACTTGACAGGTGCAGGGATTTCTTTCTGAAGCACCAATCCCGAGGAATGAAAATCCACTGAAATACTGGAACAACAACTGGAGTCGGTTTCCTACCATTGCCAAAGTAGCACGCAAGTTCCTGTCAGCCCCATGTACTAGTGTGGACAGCGAGAGATTATTCAGTCTGGCTTCTAATGTGATCAACGAAAAGAGAAACAGAATTTCCTGTGACAAGGCAGAAATGCTCTTGTTCGTTAAGAAAAACCTCCCCATCATGCTTAAAAAATAGTAGAGAATAATAAGCCTCCAGAAAAAAAGTTAATTATTGACTGTTGTATGCTTTTCTGTTTTTTAAAATTATAGATTGGTTAGATTTATTCCATTAAAAAGAGAGAAAAAAAGTTATGTGGTATTTAATACTGCAGACTGTACAACAAAGGATCAGATAGCCAGCCAAATGTGGTTGAGCAGAAGCCATTTTAATGATTGTAAATAATCTACAAAAGTTGTTATTCTTAAGTGGTATTGCTTATTTCATTGTCATTGTACATTTTACCATTTTTTCAGTTTTAATTTTTTCGATTATTGTTGAATTTGTTGTATTTGTTCAATCAAAAAGAAAGAGAAAAGTGTTATTTAAAGCAACAACCTGCAAAACTGTTTCCCATAACACCAACAGGTAGCCAGCCAAATGTGGCAGATATCATTTGTTTTTAATGATTGAATGTAGTGTGAAAAATTGTTATATAAATAAATTTTCACTTTGTCTGTAATTCCTGTCCAGACAGATGAAGTCTCGTTTTTCTCTGTATCTTGTGACCCAACGTAATTTCCCCCATAGGATTGTATGTAAATACAATTAATCCGTACCAGACCGTACGAACTGTATGTAAATATATATTTTTTAAAATTTTTAAGCACAAAAATAGTTAATTATACCATAGAATGCACAGTGTAATAGTAAACTAAATGTAAAAACATTGAATAACACTGAGAAAACCTTGAACAGAGAAAAGTAACATTGCAAGAATTCATGCTGTAGCCTTACGAACCGCTCGCTGTAAACACTTTGTTTTAATGAGTTTTAAAAGCACAGGGAAAAAAATGAACATTTGAAAAATCCGTAATTTATACAAAAACCATAAACAGCCAAGAAAAGTAACATTGCAAGAATTCACGCTATCAGCCTTACGAAACGCTCGCTGTAAACGCTTTTTTTTAATGAGTTTTAAAAGCACAGGGAAAAAAATGTACATTTGAAAAATCCGTAATTTATACAAAAACTAACCATAAAACAACCAAGAAAACTAACCTTGCATGAGTCGAGTTCTGGCATGAAGGAAGTGAGGAGGAACTGGGTGGAGAGGAGGTTACAGTTTTGAGGGGAGTCCTTCTCCACGATGGAGGGATGTTCTCCTTCAGGTGTTTTCTCGGGTTTCTGGTGTTTTTAGCTGGTGCATCAGACTTTGCAAAATAGCAGTCTAATGTGACTTGCCTTTTCCTACGCATTAAAATTTTTTGGAAATGCAAGACGACATTGTCGTTCATCATGTTTATCACTCTGTTCATAACCGCTTTGTCAGGGTGGTTCTTCTTGAAAAAATCCTGGCACTCGTTCCATTTTTCCATGATGGCTTTTATCGCATCACTTTTCATAACCGCCCTTTCCTCTTCTTCCCCTGAGGACTGCTCCTCGGTGACCTATGCTGCTCGTGCTGGAATTCAGCGAGTTCCTCTGTCATCCTCGATGTCCTCATTGTCCACTTCAAGACCCATGCTCTTGCCCATGGACACAATCTCTTCCACAACAGGAGACTCAAAGCTTTCTAAATCCTGTTCAGGAACGCATTCAGGCGAAAGTTTCTTCCAGGCCGAGTTCAAGGTCCGGTATGTGACGTCTTCCCAGACTTTATCAATGAGGTTGATGCAATGAATGATATTAAAATGGTTCTTCTAGAACTCTTTCAGGGTCAAAGACGTCTCCTCGGTCACATTGAAACACCTGGTGAATAGTCCTTTGGTGTACAACTTCTTAAAAATTTTAAATAACCTGCTGGTCCATATTTTTGTGGAGTCGTGTTGGGGGGAGGAACACAACCTTAATAAAATCGTACTCCTCGACCACATTGTCAACCAAATTTGGAGGGTGTGCCAGTGCATTGTCCATCAGAAGAAGGCATTTTTGAGGCAGATTATTCTCTTCAAGATATTGCTTCACGGCGAGAGCGAAAGCCTCATGCAGCCATTCCAAAAACAAGGTCCTGGTGACCCAACCCTTTTTGTTTGCTCTCCACATCACCAGCAGTTTGGCTTGGTTTACATTGTGCTGCTTGAAAGCACGAGGGTTCTCAAATTGGTAAATGAGCAGCGGCTTGATTTTTATGTCGCCACTAGCATTAGCACACATCAAAACGGTTAACCGTCCTTCATTGGTTTATGGCCGGGGATAGCCTTCTCTTCCTGGGTAATTTAGGTCCTCTTTGGCATCCTCCTCCAGAACAACCCGGTCTCGTCGCAGTTGAACACTTGTTGCGGGATGTAGCCTTCGTCCTCCACTAATTTTGTGAAATTTTTTACAAATTCTTTCGCAGCTTCAGCATTGGAACTAGCAGCCTCTCCATGCCGTACCACACTATGAATGCCACTTCTCTTATGAAACTTTTCAAACCATCCTCTACTGGCTTTAACTTTTGCCACTCATAGAAGGTTAGTTTTGCAGCAACTCGCCATGAATTTTCCTGGCTTTCTCGCACAACATTGCCTCGCTTACGCGATCCCCTGCAAGTTGCTTCTGGTTCAGCCACATTAGCAACAGTTTTTCCACCTCTTCTAGCACTTGAGGCCTCTGCCTGGTTATTTCCTTTTGCAACATCAGCTGCTTTAATGGCCTCTTTCTGCTTCAGAATAGTCAAAATTGTAGATTTTGACTTCTTGTACTCGGCGGCAAGATCAGTAACACGAATGCCATGCTCATACTTTTCAATAGTTTCTTTCTTTAATTCGATTTCAATTTTCTTCAATCCTTTCTTCTCACCGACACTACCACTCTTCACTTGCTTAGAGACCATGGTTGACTGCAAAATTAATGCAAAAGCACACGAAATACTGTAGAGCACAAAGAGTTCACAGCGAAAGCACGCACGTCTGACCGAGAACAATGCAAAATGTGCGGAAATCATCTGCGCGTTCAAACTGGAATGGAAACTGACTTGTTCGACAACCGAGTGTGTGGTCGTGAACAGATGCAAAAGTTTGGCAAACTTTTTGGTCGTAACCCAATTTGTACGTGTTCAGAGACGTTCATGAACAGAGGTTCCACCGTATGTTTACTTTGCTTAAAAGTTTGCTGTGTGAAACACAGCCAAACTAACTGTAAATTAAAACATCCTCCTCTGCCTCGGAACAAAGCAAACAGACTAGGAGTGTGAAAATGTCTTAACACTGCTGTAATACAGGACCACTAATTTAGTTAACTTTAATAAATGTGCCAGGAGACACTGCAAGATTAAAGAATAGAACAGTACAGGTGTAGCAGTGTTTGTAGTCAGTCAGTATTCACAATATGCAGTGCTTGCACTTTTTACAACCTCACAATACTGTAATGCTGTAGATGTTAACCGGATGGTAAAAATGATATGTGGAATAATCCCCAAATCCACAACATACTGATAAAGGTTAAAACCCCTCCTCTAAGAATGTCTAATTTTCTCCACATTTGTATGGAGTAGGTATTCTAGGATGCATCTTTCTCCTTTATTTTGAACATTACCACTGGTCTGTCACAGTTTGGCCAATACATATATGGCTTTCCCAATGCATAAATACATCCTTTGCAGCTTCTAGCTTAGAAAAAGGAAGTCCAGCCACAACTCCTACAAACGTTCACCTTCACCACAGTTGATCAGAAATCCCATTTTGCTTCCACTGGACCACTTATTTCATTACACTTTGCATATCTGGAGATCAGCCTTTAATAGAAGGGCATAAGCCTAAGGTTTTCGTTTATTTACAGTTGAGATCAATGCTCAAATCATGTTGACTCAAATTACTTATTCCTCTCCTACAAAACCATATTCAAACTCTTTTATAATACTCTTCACTTTCTATAAAGCTGGTCTCTTCTCTCTGTTCAGCCTTGAATAAATTATTTTACAAAAGAGTCTATTTGGCTATATGATAACCAGAAAATATAGTATATTTATTGATACACTGGAATTCTACTCTTCTTAAAAATATAATTTTACTTTCTAGAAGTGCAAGCTGTCAACATAATATCAAATTGTACAGAATAAACACTACCACATGAACTTTTCCTCTGACCTGTTCTGTCACTCCTATATCCCAAAAGTTTCAGAAACTCTTAGTCTCAAGTTCTGAGAAGATTCATTCAAAGCCTCTTCTTTGTCTACATTTTTGTCTTTCAGCATTCAGCTATCCCCACAAATCTTTCTTCTTTTAGATTTATCCTCTCTTCCCTCATCTTATCTGCTGTATTCCCTTTAGGATCTGTGCAGTGTGGTGTAGTGGTTAATTTCTTTGGACTTCAAAACGTAGAGGATATGGGATCAAGTCCCGCTACTGACACTGTGTAACCATGAAATTTAACTAGTTGTATTATAAATGTTGTAAGATGCCTTGGATAAAGGTATCAAATAAATAAATGTTAAAGTTTAAATGTGAAAAAATGTGAAATCACTCAGTTTTACCCTGATATACTTGTTTACTATTAGGTAACCAAGTGGGGATATTTGCCTTAATGTTAAATAATTAATTTAATTTATACTTCCGTTTGTCTAGCAGCTGATTGAAGAATATCTGCTGAGATATGCATGTTATAAAACGTAATAAGCAACTTAAACCAAATGTGAAAAAATGTTCACACATCTATTTACAAAGCTGGCTTCACAGTAGCAAATGGTCCTTGCAGAACACATCAAGCACAACATAAATCTGGATTTTGGCTATTAACATGCTGAGTCAGCTCAATTTCAATTCAAACTTTTCTCTGCATTTTTAGAGCTGCAGCTGGTGACCACAAGTAATAAAAGAATAAAGCATGAAAATCATTTTCACTACTGGGGAACAAAGAGGGAATGTGTCTAATGGGAAACTACAAAAAAAGTAAACAAGACTGATGGGTTACAGACATAATTATTTTAAATAATCAAATGTCGCAACCTTTAAAGAACATACACATAACATTAATCTTCAATATTCATGCTCAATATCACTTAACCAAATTAATGTACAGTCAAAAAAGAAACCAATGTTAAAATTTATTCAAATCTCCATATTAGAGTTACTCTTTCTGCAGATGTTTTCTCTAATAAAAACTGGGTCTTTTTAAATATTTTCAAAAAGTTGCTGAATTAGAAATAATAGTTACATAAGAGGTGTGGATGATTACTTGAATACATAGATAACTGTTTAGGGATGCCAGTATCTGAATCACTGTTCAGGTGGTGTATATGCGCACTGAATTAGAGGCTCGCATGGAACTGACTTTTTGTTCCTACTCTTGACCACTTCCGGCCCTTGTTTCATCCCCCACTAGCCATTCCTGACAAAATGCGTTATATGATTTGAACCTGTATGTGGTGTAATTTGCATGCGGTGTAGGGTTTGTTTAAAGAAATACACTCATAGCAGTTCGTCTCAGATGACAGCTAGAAGAACTGGGCAGAGCCAAGTTACTATTATATTAACTTACAGGTATAAAAAGTGTCCAAAAAATAAACGTGTACATCTACAGACAAGTAAAATAAATAAAGAACACCAATGTTTTTGATCAGAATGTAACAAATTGGAAGCAAAGTTATATGGTCAGTCAAATGTATCATCAGTAGAGTTGGCAAGTGCAACTCTCATTTTTACTCTGGAAAACGCAAAACTTCAATTAAGGGAAAGACCTCATCAACAGAAGTGACAGAATTTGGTGAGGCTAGTTTCATTATATTTGAAAATGTTTCATTAAATCTGATCATTTTAAAAACCAACAAGGAACTTTCCTAAGTAATTATCCATGTAGCTATCTTTACTTCTAATTCAGATATGAAATGTCTGTTCTGCCAAAATTACATTCCTTCCCCCTAGCCACTTCTTTAAAATATAAAATCTGGTCATTCTAATAGATACAGTAGATAGATATGTCTTCTTTGGCATGTGTGCCACTAAGACAATCATTTAAAATATGTGATATTCATACACACACAAAAATATGCAAGCCAACCGTAGTACAGCCGAACATGCTGCTGATCTTATCAACAAGAAGATAAAGCAATATTAATACTATATGAAGGAAATGGGACAACAGTATTTCAACCCTGCCTTACAAGCTGCTAAGCATATGCAGCTCAAAGTCTGGAATAATTATTTTGAAAAATCATTAAAAAAAAACCAAGTAAATAAAAAACACCAAAAAAGTAATGCTGCCCTCTGTATTGTATATATTGTATTGTGTGTAAAAGTTACATCTGGTAATATTTTGACACTGAAACCAACACTATTGTGCACAATAGTTTAACCACTTCAAATTTTGAATCACATGAGACTGAATCATCCTGCAAAATATTTCAATCCAATGACAGAAAACCATATGAAAAACTAAAACCGCTGTGTCCACAACCTCAGCCTGAAAATGTGATTTTGTCTCACCATAAAAACTTTGTGGAAGGTAAGGTATTTAGAGAACTAATGACCTATGTTCAACAATACTATGAATTCTCAGCCTAGGGTAGCCATTGGTAAATTGGCAGATATGTCAATTTCCTTTATTTTGCCATTATGATAGTAATATACAGTGCAATATTGTACAAATAATACTTCAGAGGGATTACTGCTTAACCTTTGTACCATGTTAGGTTATTCACTGACTTGAACTGTTTAAATTTAAGTAAACATAGGAAATTGGGAGTGTTTTAAAGTGTTTCATATATTATATTATATATATATATATAAATATATATATACACACACACACACACACATACTTATACTGTATACACACAATAAATAAAATATATATATGTGTGTGTGTGTGT
>JANRMT010062806.1:84572421-84592096 GCA_026402145.1 Polypterus bichir lapradei
TGTGTGTGTGTGTGTGTCTGTATATATGTATAAAATACACACTACCTGTGAAAAGTTTTAAAACACTCCTAATTTTCCAATGTTATATATATATATATATATATATATTGAAACCACCTATTCTGTTATATGGTGCGAGTTAGTAGAAAGCTCTACCAGCCACGACCGTATGGAAGGCAGCATCCAAGATCCTTGGATGGGTTACGAGTTCAATGCCAGTCATTGGAATGTAAGAGAAAACCAAGCTAACCATATAAATTCCACAGATATGATCAATAAGCTGAAAAATCAAGCCTAAACACTTATGAGCTGTAAAGAAAAATGCTAAACAGCACATCATCATGCTCCCCTACTTCAACAATTTTTTTTGTCTGGTTTGACATATGGGGGAGGCGGCAACTCCATAAATCTACTAATATATACCTGTAAAACTCCTACAGTAACATTCAAGTAGCCATGAAGTATCTTTAAAACAAAGTACAATGCACAGTACACACAGGTACATACTGATGGCTGCTATTTGAATTATGACTTATCAGTTCTGAAAAAGAAGTAGTGGGTACACAGAAGTGTGAGCTCTAAGCCTAAAACTAATGTAAGCTGTAGGGGATGCCACTAAGCCCCAAAACTAAGACACAGTAATACCCTGCACACTTTCAAGTTAAAATAAAGAATGTTTTCAAACAATGCACCATTTTACAAACCTCTCCAGAAATCAACCAAAATAAAAAATAATTACACAATTCTTCCTCCTTTCTACTCCAGCTGAGTGTTTCTCCCATTTATGCTGGACCTAGGAATGCTTCCAATGCCATGCCACGACTTCTAGGGATCACCTTCAGGCCATAAGGAAAGTAGGGAGGTCTACCCTCTACTGTATATGCTCTACTGGTATGCAGGGATGCCAACAGGGCTGCATTTCCAGACTCCACATCCTAAGCACACCTGCAGAGATTTCATGCGAGGACTACTGCCACCTAGCGTATGGGGGATGGAATTGCTATGGGCCATCACTTTTCCTTCCATTATTTGATAATGGCCAGACACAAAGTTATTTGTTTGTTCCACTGGCCAGTCCATCTGTCATTATTTTCTGGTATCCCATCCAGGTACTCCCTTTCCCAGCCAGGATGCTTGTCCTCAATCTATGCTAAAAACAATTTGTTTTCTAGCAGGTTCTCTAGTTTCCCCTCTCATTCCCAAGAATGTGTTAATCAGGTTGATATATATAGTACAGTGAAATTCATGCTGGCATGTCTAACCAAAATGCAAATGTTATCTATTAAAACACAAACATGTTGAAATGACATGTTACTCACCCAGAGCTGCAGGCTCCAGAATAGCTTGACACATTTGTCTCTTCAGTGCTTGGTTCCTTTCCAGAATCTTCTTCAAGCTTCTTAATGAATGACTTTGCCTCTTTAGAATAGGAGTCTACTTCTTTACTCACCCTTGAAAAAATAAAGGATAAAAACAAAGTCCACCATAAAAGAAAGTTTAGATTAATATTCCAAATGCTAATCCAGAATGGGAATGGTGGTATACATATAGTGTTAACTTTACAAAGTTCCCCAAAGTGTCTTTTGCAGCAAATATGCCGTGTTCACTGATTACCCTGTTTACTAAATGTTTTCTTGGAAATTCACTGTGCAACCAGCTAAAACAAACAAACAAACAAACAAACTTCTTTTCCCCCAGAGAACCATGATGCTATTACAGAGCTGAACTACCAATGTTGGATGGTACAGTCCCAGCCAGAGTATTCAACACTGACCATAGCAGTAGGAAAAAAATTAGTGCAAAAGCTGTGAATACACAAAACACATATGCCAAATGAAACTGGAAATACATTGGTTTATTTGTGTTTTAAAGGTACTGTCTTTTTTGTATTGACTTGTATATGAGCTGTATGTAATATGTGCACCTTACGCCTTTAATAATATTACCCAGATGCGGCAATGATGCAAACAAGAAGGAGTGATGAATCCATGTGCCTTAGAGTTGCACTTATTTGGCAGCAGCGGCAATAAATGAGCAGTATTTTTCAGCTTGAGAGAGATTACCTGCTATTGAATTTAAGGGGGACAAACCTTAATGAATTCATACTTCCTGTTTGCAAAAAATGTAACTTTTCTAATATTATATTAATTTTATCATAGAGAGGCACAGTGATGCTTCATCATTCATGTAACATTTTAGGCCACAGTAATTGCTCTAGTATAGATGGCAGATTTTTCCCTAGCCATCAGGAACACTTAAAAGACCACTGCACAATAATCCACTCAAAACTAGTTTAGTTTCACCTGTCTGAATGACTTCATAGCATTTTGCAGAGATTTGTGAAGTGATCTCTATGATTTTTGATAAACTCAAGGTGAAGCAAAAATAGCACGGTTTAAGGATGCTCAAAAAATAATTTTTGTTGTAATGTTATATACTGTACTTCCCTCAGTCATTTTTCTTCAACTTTAATAATCCCTTTAAAATGTCTATTCCTTAAGTACCAAATATCTGATCTTTATAATTATTTGTTGCAATAGGCATAAATTGAGATTTTTTTTCAGAACTTTAAATATAACAGTGTAAAGTTACGAGCTTCTGTTTACATTGTGATTCAGCACATAACATTTTTGTTTTTACTAATGCATATTTTACTTAGAATGTTTTCATTTAACGAATTTCTCTGTCCAGCTCAGCTTTTGAAGTGTCTTTTGTAATACTTAACTGTTTTTTTCCACACCACCATGGATATTAAATAAAAAAACAATGCACAATAATTTCTTAACCTGGATGCCAGCATACAATGCTCAGACCCTGAGAAAGGCCTGAGACTATATTGCTTCGGTAACACATTAGCTAAAGGGTTTTGTGCCAAAGAGCTTTTCAGCTGGAAGCAAATTCTCACTGTCAAATGGAACTTCAAATGTATTAACTATATAATTATAAACTCAGAAAGTAATCAACAGTAAATTGCACTTTAGAACTAGTCACTTCTATGATCACCATTTTTAAATTGTTAATTTGCATCACCATTTATAAAAAAAAAAAAAAAAAAAAAAAGACAGATTTTTCCTATTGCACTGGTTTGCTTTTTGTTAACAGGTGTACTACCAACACAATGTACGAGGTGTGGCAGAAAAGTAAAGAGACTGATTTTTTATTTACCAAAGTTTTTATTTTTTTCAAACATCAATGTTATCCCCTTCAAAGTAGTTCCCTTGGGCAGCTACACACCGATGGAGACGTTGTTCCCACTGTTGGTAGCAGCGCTGGAAGTCTTCAACCGGTATGGTCTTCAGCATGTCCGTTACACTCTTTTGGATGTTTTCTAAAGTCCCGAAATGACGTCCTTTGAGGACATTTTTCAGTTTAGGAAAAAGTCACACGGACTGAGGTCAGGTGAATAAGGGGGCTGGGGAACCACAGGAATGCCTTTTGAGGTCAAAAATTCTGTTATGGAGAGGGCAGTGTGACATGGGGCATTGTCATGATGGAGCATCCATTTGTCTGCAATGTCTGGTCTCATGCGAATGACCCTTTTTCTGAGCCTTTCAAGGACGTCTTTATAAAAAACTTGGTTGACAGTTTGTCCTGGAGGAACAAATTCTTTGTGGACGATTCCCCTTTTGTCAAAAAAATAAATCAGCATTTGATTTTAGATTTGCTCATTCGAGCTTTCTTTGGTCAAGGAGAGTTTGCAGTGTGCCACTCCTGACTTTGCCTCTTGGTCTCAGGATCGTATTCAAAAATCCATGATTCATCACCTGTGATCACACGACTAAAGAAATCTTGCTCATTAGCGATTCTGTCAAGAAGATCAAGACACTTGTTTTTTCGATTGTCCTTCTGCTCAATTGTGAGGTTTTTCGGCACCATTTTGGCACAGACCTTTCGCATGTGCAAATGTTCAGTCAAAATTTGATGAACGGTAAATCTGTTCAAATTTATTTGTTCACTCAACATTCTTAATGTTAAACGACGGTCTGATCTCACAAGAGTGTTCACACGTTCGATGTTTTCATTGGTTTTCGAAGTTGAAGGCCTCCCTGAATGGTGTTCATCTTCAACCTGTTTTCTGCCTTCCAAAAATGATTTGTGCCAGCGAAAAACTTGAGCTCGGGATAAAGAATGTTCCCCATAGGCCTGTTTTAACTTTTCAAATGTCACACTTGCCGATTCTCCAAGCTTAACACAAAATTTAATGGCACAACGTTGTTCCAAATTCCGCTGTTACATTTTGTGTGACGCACAACCAAAAACACAACTTCGCTAATAGCAGTCACAAAAATCACGTAGTTAACGGAAGGAGTTGAAACTCGCACTGAGCTATGGGAGGGTACTGATACACGTGCTCTATCAAGGACAACAGCGCAGCGTTGCCAGATCACTTGCAGTGTTGCCAGTCTCATTACTTTTCTGCCACACCTCGTAAAGCATTCTCCAGCACCTTAGAAGTATTGTTTTGTTTTCCTGATCCCATTACATTTCACTCTTGAACCTCAGATCCCGATTCAATGTTGTAAAACCATTAAGCATTCATCCTAGTAAACAACATCTGAACTAGTGTGGTGCCGAGGTGTCAACCATTGCATGGCTGCACTCGGGTCCTAATCTGGATCCTGAGTTGGTTTGTCGTGTGGTTGGTGCGGCAATGCACTGTAGCATTGCGTGCTCCTAACCTCTCTCTCTCCAGTAAACAAAAGCTGGCTTCCTTTCTCATTAAGCATAAACATGGAAAAAAAACTGACATTAATCTGATTTTTCTTTTATTATTATAACTGCTTTAAAAATGGCAATTTTAAACAGCATGTTTAGTGTTGGGAGATCGTACTTAGTAACCTCAACCAAAACATGTCTTTTCGAGGCGGCTGGCTTGACACATATCCTTAAAACAAAGGTTAAATTAAAAATTAAGTTTACAATTTTTGCCAAATATGTAAAGGGGAGATAATTGAATTTAGTTTAATTCGGTTATTCCTTGACTACCACCACCCTGCTCTGCCAACTTATGAAATTGGGGTGCTCCTCACATTTTATCCACCTTTCACAAGTGGATAAAAAATAAATAAATAATAAAAAACAAACAAATACAACCTATGGCTCTTATGATGTTTTAACAACTTTTAAAAATATAATGAAGCAATACTATTTATTATTACAATGCAACATTTAGTACTTTCACTAACTACCTTTGTGAAATGTGAATAGATTCACCATGCCACGACTTATATAAAATCCTTTTTTGTGGAGGAGTGTCAGTTCATGAGTCAAGTTCTCCATGCAAAAACAAAAAGTAATGAAACTCAAAAATGCATAATAAAAAAGAAGTATCACTAAGAAAATTGATATAAATACTTGCAAATACAAATTCCATATTTTATATATTATATACACATACACACCCTTTTTAACATGTGAGTGTCTTATTGCAATTGTATTATTGCCACTGTTTTGAGTAGACACGCAAATAAGAATTGCATTGTACTATGCACACACGACAATAAATTTGGACTAGACATTCTCAATTAAATCAAAGGGGACCTCACCTGGAATGGGGATACTGGGACTCACACAGAGCCAGGCGTTCTAGATGGCAAATCAGATTCCAACAACAAGTTGGTCAACTGTCAGGAGAGGTGCATGCGGAAGCTGCTTGAGGTAACTTAAACCATAAAAGTAAAGAAGCAAATGTCACTTATTTATAAATTAACATATGAGAAAAGGAATTATGTAAGCATCACTTTGTAAGCACAGAGTGAACAAATATACTCGGTATATATAGTACGTTATATTAAAAACAGCTTCAAGTTTGCCTTATCTGCACATTATAATGATTTAGTATTTCTCCCAACATTATAATTTTATTGGTAGAACTACAAACCTGCTTTACATCATGGTCCGAAACAATCAACAATTTTAACTATTTGGGTACATCTTTCAAAAATGTTATGTTTTAAGAAATGCGAACTACAGTTAGTCATTGATTCTCCACAAGTAACAACAGGGAATCAATCATTCCCATTTTTAAATCAATTGAATAGGAAACTGCTTTATATCAAAGCTACTGAGCCACCTGAAGACCTTTGTGGGCTATGTTTTTAACTTCATAATATTGTAAAGTGCTGTTAAAAAGTCTATATTTAATGTCTACTGACCCATGTAAATGCATTATATTATCATTGTTAATTTTGAGTATGTCTAATTATTAAAAATATTTAATAAACCGAAATTTGTTAACAGACTCTTTAAAAGTAAAAAATGTAAAATGCTTTAACTTTCAAATCAGTTAACTAAGACAACAATCACACCTGAATGTATTCCATGTGTACATCTTCTAATCTGTATGTTGGAGCAGAAGAACCAATTATTCCAGAAAACAATGTTCAAAGTTTCAGGTTATAAAAAAAGAGCACTTCCAGAAACTTGCAGAAAGATTGTTGTAAACTTTCTGATGTAAAAATGATTTCATGTATTTGAACATGAAATCTATTCACAATTCACCTTTCTAAGGCAGATCAGAAATTCTGTTCCACCCAATCACTTCCTTTGTCTGCATCTTCTCGTAGAAGCTCCAGCTCCTTCTTGCCAGAGAAGTTCTATTCAATATACTTAGAGGCTGCTTTCACTGCCAAAACCTATAATTCCAAGAGACAGTGCACCTGATCCTCAGTCTTTGCCTTGTGGATGGTATGTCTACATGGCAACTCCACAGTATTTTTTCAGACAGCACTATATGGATCACCTGACACCAAGGCACTTGCTGGCGAACAGCACTGTCAGGCATGGCTCCAGGAATGGGAACCAGTATCCCTGTAATGAGTTAGGTTCTTTAAGATTTAATAAGAACATTCAAAAGGATGAAATTATGGATTGGTCTTTGTCTGATCTCTTTCCCTTAGATCTGGTGTGCACAAACTACACATGTGATCTTACAAAACGTCTCCAGACCACATAATCTCTTCCTCCTTTCGAAATTTTATTGTATTTTTTCCCCAATATCAATAAAGGCTTATTTTAGTACGAGGAAACAGGTCAAAAATGTTTTGCACAGCCTGGTTGTGATTATCAAGCCAAAACTTATTTTAAAAAAAAATTGTTAACGTCTTCTAGGGTCATTACCATTTTTAAAGTCTGTACTGAGTCAAAATGTGTACTGTTCCCAGTAAATGACAAAACTTGCATGGCACTTTATAAACTGTTTAAAAGAGATCAGTAAGAAAATCCTTTGACATCAGCTCCAGGTGATACCATAATCAGGACAAATTATTTCCATGACCCCAGACACATACAGCAGAACCTAAATGTCCCCAGTGGCATGATGTCCTGATATTCTTGTTTGCTCAAAGAAACTGTTTAATTAGGGCTAAACACTAATAAAACATCAGATATTCAGCAAACACAAGAAACAATTACTATGTAGCTTGTGTTAGATTTCAGAATGGAGAAAACTGATCATCCCTGTCAACTTTAACATTTGGTCAGTAGAGAACTTTCTCCATATTAACAACTTGAGCACTTTATTAAGTGTGAAATTACCAAAATATATGCAAAATGCAATACCAGTGAAGTTTATTTTTCAAACTTTAGTTGGCTTTAAAGGCAACTGTATTTAAAGAATATCTAAAAATTTATTTAAATAAAAATTTAAAATATTTGAGCTAATTGAAAACCATGTTTTTATGTCTTCAATTTGAACAATTAATAAATTAATTCACTTGTAAACACATGAATTTTGTATTAATTCCTTTACTTGTGGTTTGTTTAATTTCAATATAAAAATCAGGGGAGAAGAAGCAGAATTCTGTGCCTTCCATCATACAGCTGGGACTAGCACACCAACTCAAAAATTGAAGTTGCCAAGTTCAAAATAAGGAAAATTTATTTTAAACAAAAATTTAAGTACCTGTCACAAATAAATACACGGTGGCAATTTAATCAAAGGCATCCAATGTAATCAATATTTCTCTAAAAATACAAGTTTAGCTGCTGTGACTATAGTTTTTGAAAATCTTGAAAAGCTCAAAGCCAAATTGTTGGATTTTACCCAAAACCTAATCAGCTCTTAAGACTAATAAGAGCAAACGGAGTTACAGAATCCACTACATTTTTAACATTGATCCACAACTTTTCCAAAATACTCAGACCATGTTCTAGAGGTAGCAAAATGTGTTTTTCCTGTTGAAAACAATACTTGCTCCATATATGAAACAGAGAGGATAAAAACAAATCAATGAATGGGATCTGAAGCATAAAACCACAGCTTAATATTCAGGATACTACTGTGGACTTTGTGTGAACTGCATACATTATTACTTTGTTTGTATACTCTCCATTATATATTTAAGATCTGGCACAAAAAAAAAATAGAATAATTAAAATTGTTTCGTTAATGAAATGAAGCATAAAAAAAAGAATTAAAATCACATTAGAAGACATATTTTACTTATGGAAAAAATGGGTGATAATCATATCAAAAAAGGAAATTCTGCTTTAGGCGAGCACTGTTTTTGTGAATTTGTATGCAACTTATTTTATGGTTACTGGCATCCGAGTTGAAGTTGCACCTGTATTATCTTAACACAGGATGCTAAACTCAAAATATCAAAAGCAATACACAAATCTGATTATCAATTCAAGGAGATATTCAGAAAGCTTTAGAGAGGTGTATTTAAAATTTGCACTTGTTTTCAGTTCTGTGTGTCATCAGCACAGCTGTACAATGTTTAATCAACTCTTGAACATATCAAGGCCTTCAACATTAAATGAAAATGTCAATGACAATCATCTTTCAATTCACAGCAAATGTAAAGACCTAGATATATATAAGTGGAAACAGAAAAACAATTGTCTGCTATACTTTTCACATAAAAAGTATTATTTTTTTTAGTAATAGATCTGTAACTATTGCAAAATGTTTTCAAAATAATCTAGCAGACAGTATAAAGGTGTACGAAGTTAGTGAAGGGCTGTGTCAGCATGCATCAGCAAAGAAAATAAATACTGTAGGGTTAAAGGTTAATTGTACAGTAAAAGGGTAAAAAACAACAACATTTCAGCTGTATAATTTTGACGAAGACTATACAGCCAAAATCTTCTGTCTCTTACCATCTGTCCTTTTAGGTGTGGAAAAAAAACATTAACTCTTTTTTCCCTTAAAGGTGTAGGAATTGCATATCATTGTGTATGTACTGATAAGTGGATTTGTCACTTTATGCACACTTTTCAATAGCAATAATCACACTATAAAATTAATGCAAGACAGTGACAATCCTTGACTTCTCAAGAAAATGTAATACACCGTACTTATCTAGACTAAAAATCTCAATTAAAAATATTTGTTCTTTAGTTTGTAAGCTACAAATATCAACATACATACAGCAACGTTGTTATATGAATGTTCCCTTGTTTGATTTTCCTTTAAAGAAAGAAATATTCAACAGACTAGCAAAGATGATTGTATGTGTACTTGATCAGACACTTCATGTTTACTTATTATAGAATTAAAAATTCTGGAAGTCTTACATTTAAGGATTAGTGGGGCCCTGTTATGCATGTAGAAAAGCAGGAAGACAAGGTGCAGTTCTAGAGTACTTTCACTTTAAATGGCAGCTGAGAATTAAGTGTGGAATTCACCCAAGGGCTGTCAGAATGTCTGTCATTCCAGAACAAGAACACAAAACATGGAATTAGATGGTAAGGTGCTATCTAGTGACACAATAATTGAGACAGGTGCTTCTATTTAGATGTCAGCTGTTCTATTTTTCTCTGTATTGCCAATGTTTAAAGAAGACTAATATATTGCTGTATTTTTCCAACATTAGCCAAGTCCAACAAGGTTCACAGAAACATTGAAAGAAAAAAAAAAGTAACAAAAATGAAGTGAGAAACATGTAAGTTGTGTTGAACAAATCAGATTAAGTTAATATTCTACTTTTTAAAAATTTGCTTAATGAGAAACATTAGAATGTGATCTTTATGTCTTGCAAAAGTCATAAGCAATATTATTTAAATATTTCACACAGAATGCTTAAGGCTGTATAAAAATATTTCATACCTGTATGCAGTTCTAGGTGTTTTGTAAATTTAACTCAGTTTTATGATTGTATTGTTTCAAAATAAACCAAATTAATTCATTTGGAAAAGAAATTTTTGAAACAGATGCATGTATTCTGAGACCGAAACCATCAGAGTGAGAGAGACAGACAGACATACAGAGAGAGAGAGAGAGAGAGAGATTTGAAGCTACTAAGTAAGTGCTTTTCTGTGAACTTTTACTTCTAAGAGCAATTCTGCCATCTTGTGGTCAGGAATTACCTTGTAGAATATTGTTGGAATAAAAAAAACAGCCATTACACATACATAAAAAAATAAATAAAACACCACATACAAAACTGTACACATCACATATGTTATCAAAAATGTTTTGCATTTATAAGGGTGCAAAGACAAAAGAATAAATAATAAAAAGTGTGTGCTGCTGGACTCGTCATGTAGTACTGGATGAGAGAAGGCCGGCCTGATGTCAACAGAAATTCAGTTTCTAAGTATCAGGTACAAGTAGGAAGTTGCTGTAGAAATTAAGCAAACCTTGCACTGCAGCACTTCGGAATATTTACTGCCAACCATGAAGGTGGCAATTAGGCAAAGTTGTTTTAACAGAATGGAATTTGTGGACCAAAGGCAGCTCCCAAATCCAACTTTCCAAGGGTGAAAGTGGAATTTACGAGATTACCCTCCCTGTTGACTGTGGCAAAGTATAACTGAATAACAGTTTGAATCGTGATAATTAGCCCGATGCATTAAAAAACTATAAGACATATTATTCTATAACAACAATAATATCAAATCTAGAAAAATGAAATGATTTGGGGTACTGAACTTTTTTTTTTAAATAAACAGCTATGAGTAGCCCACTAGACAAGGTTTACTATAGTCAGGAAAAGGTATCACAGAACTAAAGGTCTTTAGCAAGGCCGTAGAAGTGGAAGAAAATAGACACTCCCAATTGTGGCATATGCTACGGTGGGAAATGGACACAATTTGGGGGTAGGACATACAATAAGTATGCTAGGTGCCCTTGAGAGGAAACTGACAGGGACATTTATACAGAAATGGAAAAATGTCTTCTTCAGGATGCAGGAGGAAAGGAAAACTACCAGTTAGCAGGAACATCTGTCCCTTACCTAATACAGAGTGTGATGCCACAGACAATTGGTAGGAGGCTGAAATACCTCTTGACCAATGCAAGTTCTCTATACTAATAATACATTTGCATCCTTGAACAATTACTTCTCAATTGCAACCTTCTGGTAGCAGGATACTTTTACTATTTAGAAGTTAGAAACATTATTAAAAGAAAGTCTTTCCAAATTTTCTAAACTTTTAGAAATACATGGGTGAAACTATACTAACCAGTGTTGAAGCCTTTTCAGATTTTACAAAGTAATCGGAAAGAATCCACCCTTGAATGATCTAAGGCAGGGGTGTCAAACCCAGATCCTTGAGCACTGCAGATTTTTGTTCCAGCCATTTCCTTAATTAGCAACACTTTACTGCTGCTAATAGAACATCCTTTTTTAGCCTTCATTTTAATTAGCTTGCAACCTGTCCCTTAATTAGAAGCCATTCCTCATTGTTAATGAAACACATTATTTAATTCTATGGTTTGCTAATACTCTCATTTTCCCACATCAGTTATTTCCAAAACTGTTTATGTTCTTTTTACTAAGAGCATCAACAACATGATTTGTGGCCCACAACAGAGTATATTCACTTCTCAAACTGTACCTTGTTTGTACAAGAACCTAAACATAAAACATTCTCAAATTCTGCTTAATCTAATTCAGGGATGCAGAGTCGCTGAGCCTATCCTTGCAACATTAGGAACAAAACTTGCAAGGCGTCAGTCCATCCCATGTCTCACACTCGCATTCTCATAGTGCAAATGTGGAATTGCCAATTAACCTAATCTGCAGATCTTCAGTAATTTGGCCTGAAAACCAGCACAGACATGTAAAGACCATGCCAACTTCACACAGGAAACAATTAGGCGCAGGATGTTTCAAAACTAAATGACTAAAATAGCAGGGCTAATGACTCTGTTACCATGTTGGCCAAGTAAAATTAATTTATCAAGTTAATATTTTTTCATTGCTTAGGCAGCCATCAAATTACAGCCCTCAAATGAAACAAATGAATTTGTCACTTAATACCAGATTGAAAAGGTGCTTAAAAAATTACCCTGATCGATGCTGTTACATATGCCTCAAAACAGGGACATACTGTATATTATTAATAACTTAATGATTGATTGATGGAATCTGCTTCAAGTACACAAATCAAAAACTAACTGAAATGTGTTGGCATTTGCTGGCAAGAAGCTAGCATATCTGAAAGCAGCCTGTAGCTGTGCCCTGTCACATCACTTTTTGTCAAAGAACCTTGAAAACATGTTCAGGATATGCATTCACCAAAACTGATGAAAAAACGTTTCCCCTCTCCCAAATCACCTTACATATATTGTACAGAAAGAAATGGCTTTTGATTTATCAAGGAAGCATGCATTATTTAGTGAGAGATGAGCCCATTTAGTTTATTTCACTAAGTTACATCTGAGACTAATACTTTTTTCTTTCAGGTTAAAAATATTATGAATCTACTTACCGAACCTCTTCTCCAGCAAAATCAAACACTTTTGTGATGGTGATTTTTGATGGCTCTTTTTGTACTTCCTTTGTTTTATTAACTTCTTGATGCTGGTCAGGAATTATCTGCCAGAAGAATTTGACACAATAGGTAAGTAAAATATGCCATTTAAATATAAAGGAGTTTCACTCTGTCTCTTACATTAAAACATACAACTATCTTTTTATAGAGCAAAATCAATTGTGAATTTAATCTAAAACATAACATACACAAACTTTACATTTAAGTAACTGAACACTCTTTTAAGAATTGTCCTGGACCATTAAAATGAATCAAATTACCAAATATAGATATAAAAAAAGGAATTATTAAAAAACTGAAAGAAGGGGGGTGGTTACACAAGGGATGAATAAGTATTTGTGCACAACACTGGTAACATACTAAAAAAGCCACCTTCCTTCCACATATAACAAACGTACCTGGACTATATCATCACTCACTATGGAATAAGTGCAGGTTTCAACAAAAGCAATTCAGTCAAGTAGAACCCATCAATTTCAACTCAGTTATAGAGTCCAAAATGATCAAATAAAAAATAAAAACACAAACACAACACTTAATGATGTTTGAGAATCAATGAGCTGTCATGTTTCTATTATTTTGACAATTTTCCTCTCTGTCATAATGATGTATCCAGGTTCCATCCCCAGTTTCAAAAGCTTTCTAAGTTTCTCTCAGACTAAAATCATTACCTCAAAATTTAACTTAGAACACTAGATTTGGTAATGCTTCATTTCAGGCAAATGACACATTGTGGGCACCAAATGTATAAAAGACCAAACTTATGTTTAACTGTTCATTAAAAGTGAATTCAACTGATCCATAACTAATTCTTGATGAGGCTTCTATTTCACACACTACCATGCTTTGATTTTCCATTACAATTCACTCCAGTGTGGTAACTTTACCAAATGCCAAGGGGTCCTGGTGTCATTTTTTAAAGAAATCATACCACAGCATACTTTTGTAGACTGCTGTAACTACCAGGAGGTTGACAGATGGAGGAACAGACTTGATACTCTGTGCAATGCTGGTGGTAATTGACCCTTAGGAGGACCACTGGTTTCTACTGCAACTTGATCCTCTAACTTCTTCATTAGCTACTTCTCAATGTGGTTCAGGCCTTCTGTAGCTCCACATGCTCCTGCCTGCTTTGTCCCTATGTCTGCATGTAAACAACTCCAGCTGCTTTTATGGCCAGCTTCTCCATGTAGCCCCACCCCTTCGGACAGTGCATGGCCATCTGTGTCGCTCTCAGGTCTGGACAAAGGACGCTACACTGCTCTCTTCTCGCCATCAAGGGGAATGCAAAGTCTGTCCACCAGGATATTTGAGGAGTGTGATGTGACATGGTCTCCCCGGCTTGAAGTCGGCCCTTGTGAGTGTAGTTGAGGGGTCCCCACTAATGTAATGATCTGGGTGCGTGAGAGACAGAGGAATGGACTTAGCACTCCAAGCAAAGTTGGTAGTATTTGGGCCTTAGAAGGACTGTTAGTTTCTACTGCAGTTATACCCACTACCTCTATCAGCCACTCCTCGACATGGCTCAGGTCTTCTGTGACTTCACACAGCACTGGCTGCTTTTTCCCCTTTGCCCACATATACAAACTGCCAACTTAACCTCGCTCTGATCACCCTGGTTCAGAGACAACCCATTTGCCACACTTTCCTCTAGCTCCATAAGCCATCCCAAGGTGAGGTTCAAACTTGTGGCTCACCAGAAGCCATGCACGGAGGCAGATTGATTTAACAGTGGAAAGACATGTCTGAAGTGTTTCTGAAGTGCTGTGTCTGCACACACATCCCCCACCCTTGTCAGGAACTGTTTGTATGGCCATCTTTTACAGGTAGCCCCATCCCTTCTGACAGTGAGAGCCACCTGAGGAACATGCCCCACTCAACTCCAGAACAAGGATGCTACACTGTCCTCCTCTCAAAACTCTTACTATCAAAGGTAATGCCCTTGTAAACGTGGTTGGGGGGTCCACCACTGTTAGGGTTAAACACTCCCCTTAAGTTGTTAGTTGGCTCTTATCCCACTACTACCACCACCAATATAGTGACCTAGGGGTCTTAGCACTTGGTGCAAAACTAGTGATAGTTGGCCTTTACAAGGACTGTTGGTTTCTTCTGTGACTGGACCTGCTATCTCCTTCACCATCTGCTCCCCAACACTGATCAGGTCTTGTAAGAATCCACATGCTCCTTGCAGCCTTGTCCAGGTGCCTGCAAATACATGCCACCAGCTGCAGCTCACTCCGCAACACCTTGGGTCAGAGACATGTATGCCATACTTTTCCAGAGTTTTGTGTGCCAACCCCAGGCCACACCGACTCAGGCTTACATACTGGGAGACACATCCTATGTGCTTCTTGAAATGTTGTGTCTGCTCTCCATCCTTCCACAATCCCAGGAGCTACTTTTATGGCCAGGTTCTCCAAGTAGTCACAATCCTTCAGACAGTCCTAAGCAACTTTAGTAACACGTCCCTATCAGATCTGGAAGGAGGATGCTACACTGTTCTCTGACTGGGGCATAAGCAGGGGACTCGTTCTTGTACATGGTGACTACAAGAGAATGAATTATTGAAAGTGCATTCTTCTTTATCATTAGAAATGCAGGGATAGTATGAAACTTGGTTTTGCTGTTTATGGCTTCCATGTTGACATGGTTCTGAAACCAGAAACATACTTTAAAGCAACACGTCTAACTGCTAAATTTACAATTATGGTAAACCTATTAAGACTGAATTATTGTTTTTGTCCCCTTTAAGACAATGTATCTTCCTTGTGGGTATACACTGATGTTGTTAGTTTTTGATTTTTGTATTGCAGTTCTTTTCCAGTGTGTGTTTTTTTTGCATTTTTGAAAGTAAAGTATTTCACATTCAAACTGGTGTGCTTATTAAAGGCTAACATACTGGTAGCAGAGAACGGCTGGGAATACAAAATACCTCCTATTCTCGACGAAAAAAGATCATATGAAAGCTGGAAAAATGAACTTGAAATTTGGAGATGAGTGACTGGCTTGAAAAGAAAAAGCAAGCGCTTGCTGTTGCACTGTCACTTACAGGCAGAGCAAGAGATAAAGTGCTATAAATACTGGCAGAAGACTTAAATAAAGACACTGGTATGGATAACTTAATTCAAATACAAGTAAAATTCTATTACAACGAATATCTTTACAACAAAATTTTCATTACAATTAAGTATTTTTATGGTCCTGACAGTTTCCCCATATGACATGAGTCTATAGAAATCTCGTTACTATGAAATACATTCAGCACATACAGGCAGTCCCTGGGTTACATACGAGATAGGGACTGCAGGTTTGTTCTTAACTGAATTTGTATGTAAGTCAGAACAGGTACATTATTTTAATAAATGCTATTGTTGATCAACTGCAACCAAGCGCTCTGCCAATGAATGATGGAGTTTCACCTCTTTATTATTTCTACTTTACATTCCATGGTGATGGTTTTTCTCTTCTTTACTGTATCACCAGCACTTGCAATGAGATTTGTGTTTCAGAGACATTGTGGAAGGGTTAAGACAATAGGTTAAGATGAGCTCTTCTGCACAGCACTGCACACTCTATCACAGCAGGAAGGCACCCCTGCTATGTACGTACAAGTACATGCAGGCTTGCTATTGAGAATGAATGGGGGTGCCGAGGAGAGATTCACCATTCGCCCACCACACAGTCACCTCCACTTGCATACAGTATGCTGCCTGCAGCGTCTGCCCACCGAGAACGAACAGGGTGCGGCCAGAAGCGGGTAATGAATCGCCCACCACTGCCCCCATTCAACAGGCAGCCACCTGAGGCACACTACAATGCTGCTCCCTGCCGCCCCATTCATCCTCAATGGCCTCCGTTCAGCCACAACCGGGTCACCGCTTGCAGCATCACCAGCTGCCACCAAGAACGAACGGGGCAGCTGTTTGATGGGCACTGCAAGGCTGTGTGGTGAGCAGGCAGGAACACGCCCCCCTCTGCCCCATTCAGCCACCGTCCAGTAAGGAGCAGTAGCTGCGGCTGCGTGGTGGGCGGGCAGTGAACTGCCCCATCAAGCCTCCGTCCTGCACACGAGCGGTAGCTGTGGCACCAGTGACTATGGACCCCGGGTCACTGCTTGCCGTGCACCCAGCCGCCAACTGAGAATGAATGGGGTACGGCTCCCACCGCCCCATTCATCAACTGGAGCCACCCGAGGGACACTACACTGTGCGAGCAGTGAAATTGCTCCCTCCAGTCACCGCTTGCAGCGTCCCCAGGCTGAAGATGACGGTGCGGCAGTTACTGAGGAGCCTGCATTGCGTCCCCCAGTGAGATGAAGTTGCAGCTGCGGCCCCGTTCGTAAGTCGTATGTCTGTAACTTGGGGACTACCTGTACTTTTATTACAACGAAGTGCCCAAAACACTTTGAAATACCTGAATGAATCATTCACAGAGCAGTTAGTTCTGTGGTTGCAGCTCAGCTGTGCACAACGATCCCCCAGACAGAAACACTGTAATATTTTTTTTTTTTTTCCTTTCTTTGAACTTTCCTCGTACTGTTTTTTTTTGTTGCCGTTTTTGTTTTTGATGGTTTTGCTTATTGCTCGTCAACATTTGAAAAACATCCATTGGAATTTAACTCATTGTCAACCTCCTATAAAAACGGCAGACACGAAAAAAAGATAAATTATATTAGAAAAAAAAAAAAAAAAAATTCAGCTCTCGATTGCAACAAAAAGAAAAAAGTCGTTGCCTGTGAATTTGGAATTTGTCAACTTTCTTGAAAGACCGAGCAAAAAAAAAATCTCAGGTTGCAAACGTTTGAGATCTGCTGCAGTTTTTATGTGGTTCAGTAATGCTCCTTCAAGAAACATTCTTATTAATGTGGCACTCATTCAAGAAAATGTGAGGTTTCTAAACTCTCTTGGGACCTCCCCCATCTGGACAACACGCCGAAGAGCATCCCAGAGTCCGATCACTGCGTCTGTGGAGGACTGTTTATCTGTTGCTGGGGCAACAGCAGGCTCACAGCGGTGCAGTGAGGCGCCACAGAAGCAAATCCTAAAAGATTGGGGTTGCGCTATAAGTCCTTGTCTTGCACCCCAAAACACAAGGCTCAGTCTCAGTACTTTAGCAAAATCAGCTTTATTCAGTCAGAAGGGGTCCTGACAACAGACAATCTTCCACAGATGCGGCAATTGCGCTTCGGGACAAACTTCAGCATGTCGTTCCCGTTGGGTGGGGAGTGGGGGGGATCCCAAAAGAATATGAAGAAAAAGATGCTTTGGCTTCTGGTTGATAACTGTGCTTCCACATTTAGATAATGTTCGCGTTGAATGCCTCCCACCCAATTACATGGCAGTGCTTCAGCCGTTGGATTTGGGCATCATTTGCACTCTGAAAGTGTATTATTGCAAGGAAATGCTGAGAAAAATTCAGCATAACTTGTAGACAGGAATAGACTAAAATTAGCACGAAAGAAGCTATTGAAATGATTGCAAAACGCCTAGACGCAAGTAAAAGAAAGCATGATATTGACAAATACAGAATCTCATTACTATGAAATTTTCATTACAACGAAATATTCTTTAGGTCCCTGGAAGATCGTTGTAAAGGAATTTTACCTGTACTCAATAGGGCATTTCTGAATGTAACACGGAAAAAACACCATGCTTATGAGGCATACTCATCCTATAACACAGGAAGGTTCCGTTTCAATGGCAGATTACATCGTGGAATTTGAACAATGTTATAATCGTATGTGGAAATACATGACTCTTCCAGATGCCGTATTAGTTTTCAAACTGCTTGATAGTGCTTGTCTAGAAATTAAAGGCAAACAGTTGGAACTAACTGCATGTTTAAGCTCAACATTTGCCTCAATTAAATCAGCATTAAAGCATATTTTCGGTGAGAAAACGGCAGTGGCCTGCGCTTCCACTGGGATATACATGAAATCTGATACAGCTTATTTTATGGGTCAAAAACAATATATGTTGCAATATAGGAAGAACCATTCAAAATTGCCATTACCTGGTACAAATCGACTTGACAGGTTTGGCAGATGATCGAAGTGTGCTGTATGTTAGAGTAAGTTTCACTGGGCTAAAGACTGTCCGCATAAAAGAGAACAAGTGAAACTCACAGAGGGAAAAAAGGATGACCTTAAACAATATAACGTTTCACTGTATTCAAATGAATCTGCCTCCGATTCTGAGATTTTTGTTGTTGAATCTTTGGGATCTGCAGTAATTGACACTGCGTGCACTCAAACGTTTTGTGGGGAAAAGTGGCTCGATAGTTTTGTGAGTGAGCACAGTCAGAATTAAGTGGACAAGTTGATTGAAGTACCAAGCTGTAGAGATTTTAAATTTGGTGATGGGAAGATTGTACAGGCGACTAAAAGAATTACAATTCCGGCTAAAGTTGGACACACCAAATACAACATTGAAACAAAAGCAATCCCTGCAGATATTCCTTTGCTCTTAAGCAAAAACATCTTTAAAAAGAGAGCTGGAGCTGCGCTTGACATTGAAAATGACAGAGCAATAATGTTTAAACAGCCAATTAAGCTTGAACTGACTACTTCTGGATATTATTGTATAAACATCCTAGATAAGGTCAAGCATGTTGTAGTTCATGAAAATGAAACTTTGACAGTCACAAAACATATGACAAAAGAGCAGAAGCAAAAAAAAAAATATAATGATGTTAAAGCTTCACAAGCATTTTGGGCATGCTTCAGTTAATAAAAGTGCAGAAACTGTTGCATAGTTCAGGTAATAAAGACACAGAATGCGTATCTATTTTACAGCAAATTTTGAACACTTGTGAAACATACTTGAAGTACAGTAAGCATAAGTCTAAACCAACTGTGGGCCTGCCATTGGCCTCAAGTTATAATGAATAAGACTGTTGCTATGGACCTACATGAACTTGAACCAAATGTGTGGTATCTCCACATAATTGA
>JANRMT010062806.1:84592496-84603051 GCA_026402145.1 Polypterus bichir lapradei
GAATGTAACTTGAACACAACACATCGTACAAATACGACCCTGATTGAAACAAAGGAAATAGAGGATGTTCAGTGACCTTCAATAAACTTGCAGTTTGCGCTGAAACCAGATCACACTATCAAATACATTGACAGAGACAGTGGAGTCCAGCATAAAGGGTAAATTCTTGGATGAGCAGGAAATATCAGAGGAAAATACGGAAAATTGTACAATTTGCAATAAATTGAGCCTGATGAGCTTGCTGGGAAAACAAGCTCGGCTCATTTATCAAGAGTTGATGGTCTTAATATTGAACTAAAGGACAATATGCAGAGCAGTTTTCTTCCTAATGAAGAGGTGCTTCAGATCAAAAACGTGTCTTTCGATACAGCTAAACAAAAGGAACTCTGCAATTGGAAATACAACAACATTTTTGAAGAACTCCACATCTAGGGCAAAAGTGTATTTCAACAAGAAGGGTATACACCCTGCATCACTCTACTTTTACAACAAAGTGAAAAATCATAAAAAACACAGGGGGAATAATGTCACTAGTAGATCCTGCTGTTTTCTACTGGTCAGATGAGCATGGCAGTGTAAATGAAGTTCTTGCTTCTCATGTTGAGGATTTAATTGGGAGGGGGGGGGATTGTGGGCGGTGTCTCAAAACACTTTGCAGAAACTGTAATTCCTTATTTAAAATAATGTGTTCCAAATCGAACGTGAGGAATAAGTTTTGTTATGTTGGCATACAGGCAAATTCTTCTGGTGGAGTTATATAGTTACAGCAGGAAACCTACATATAAAACTTCTGTTCTATTCCTATAGACTCTTCAAGAGCCCTGCAATGGGAAGCACCACTTATAAACACAGAAACTGATCAGCTGAAATCAAAAATAGGTCAGCTTCTATGTGTTGCTCAGTAAAGCAGGCCAGAAGTGATATTTAATGTTTGCAGCCTAGCATTCAATGTTAAGTAAGCTACAGTACAAAGCATCCATGAAACAAACAAAATAGTGATAAAACTGAAGTCTGAATATATCACATTAAAATTTCAACATTTAGGGCATGATGACACATTAAAGCTGGTCCTGTTTAATGATGCTTCTCTTGGGAATTTGGTTGATGGTGGTACCCAAGATGGACACTTCTTAAAATTAATGGGCAAATTAGGGTACATTTTTGCCACTCTGCTGGAAATCTAAAAAGATAAGGATTGCTCGGAGCACTCTTGCAAGAGAAACACTTGCTTTGGTAGAAGTAATTAACAATGCAATGTTTTTTGCAACTGTTTTCAAAACTATATAAAGGTTGCATAGACAGATACATTTTGCCTATTACATGTATCACTGATAACTAATATGTTTTGTAGATTTGATGGCATTCCCAACAGGTCAGAGAAATAAGACTGAGATTGAAGATTAGCTCTATAAAAAAAACTCTTACACTCTGGTAGAATAGGCCAAATACTTTGTCAGCTACAAAGGAGCAGCTGTCTGACAAAAAAGGTATATCTGCCTTAATGCTGCCGAAAGTTTTGAGTGTCATGTTTATATTCTCAAAAAAAAGAGGGGAGATTGTTAGGTTTACAATTATGGTAAACATACTAAGACTGAATTATTATTGTTGTCCCCTTTAAGACAATGTATCTTCCTTGTGGGCATGCACTGATGCGGTTAGTTTTTTGATTTTTGTATTGCAGTTCTCTTTCAGTCCGGTTTTTTTTTTTTGCATTTTTGAAAGTAAAGGACTATTTTGTTCTTGTTGCAATATGGGAGATCAAAACTACACATTCTTTTTCAGCATTTGACCGCATAGGAGCAGGACCTCTCTATTTAATCATTATCTCTCCTCTGATTTAAATCTCATAGAGCACAACATACCAGTAACACGGACCTCCTAGTTATTTTTTTGTGCAAAATTCAAATGAAGGTACTAAGGTGCTCTCTTTACCCCTGTATTTTGTGACCCACCCTTTAGAGTTTTTAACTATGTAATCTATCCTTACTCACAACTCTTTTACAGTTAAATTATTGAAAGAACCTTCAAGTGATGACTTCTGCATTTTTAGCAATATACTACTCTACTCGCCATATGACATATGTAATTTCCATTTTAGCAGTTGCGGAGATTTGTTCTTAAGCCTTTCCTTACTCGTGTCAGTTTCCTAAGCAATTTCTAAATAAAATTAAAAAAAAATCATTAAAAGGAGGAGTTATTTATTTTACTCCTTGAAAAAATTTTTACAATACCATTCCATAAGGGGTAGCACAGTGGTAGTGCTGCTGCCTCGCAGTAAGGAGACCTGGGTTTGCTCCCTGCGTGGAGTTTGCATGTTTTCCCCAAGGGTTTCCTCCGGGTATTCCGGTTTCTTTCCACAGTCCAACGACATGCAGGTTAGGTGCGTTGGCGATCCTAAATTGTCCCTAGTGATTGCGTGTGCCCTGTGTTAGGCTGGCGTCCTGCCTGGGGATTTGTTTCTGCCTTGCGCCCTGTGTTGGCTAGGATCCAGCAGACCCCCATGACCCCGTGGTAGGATATAGCAGGTTGGATAATGACTGACTGACTATTCCATCCATCCATCCATCCATCCTCTTCCGCTTATCCGAGATCGGGTCGCGGGGGCAGCAGCTTGAGCAGCGATGCCCAGACTTCCCTCTCCCCGGCCACTTCTACTAGCTCTTCTGGGGGAATCCTGAGGCGTTCCCAGGCCAGCCGAGAGACATAGTCCCTCCAATGTGTTCTTCCTCCGGTCTTCCCCGGGGCCTCCTCCCGGTTAGATGTGCCTGGAACACCTCACCAGGGAGGCGTCCAGGAGGCATCCCGTCAGATGCCCAAGCCACCTCATCTGACTCCTCTCAATGCAGAGGAGCAGTGGCTCTACTCTGAGCTCCTCCCAGATGACTGGAGCTTCTCAACCTATCTTTAAGGGAAAGCCCAGACAACCTGCGGAGGAAACTCATTTTAGCCGCTTGAATTCGCAATCTTGCTCTTTCGGCCACTACCCACATCTCATGACCAAAAGTGAGGGTAGGAACATAGATTGAATGGTAAATTGAGAGCTTTGCCTTATGGCTTAGCACCTTTTTCACCATGACAGACCGATGTAGAGCCCGCATCACTGCGAGCACAGCACCAATCCTCCTGTCGATCTCCCACTCCATTCTTCCCTCACTCGTGAACAAGACCCTGAGATACTTGAACTCCTCCACTTGGGGCAGGATCTCTCTCCCAACCCTGAGAGGGCACTCCACCCTTTTCCGGCTGAGGACCATGGTCTCGGATTTGGAGGTGCCGATTCCCATTCCAGCCGCTTCACACTCAACTGCAAACCAATCCAGAGAGAGCTGAAGATCACGGCCTGATGAAGCAAACAGGACAACATCATCTGCAAAAAGCAGTGACCCAATCCTGAGCCCATCAAACCAGACCCCCTCAATGCCCTGGCTGCACCTAGAAATTCTGTCCATAAAAGTTATGAACAGAATCGGTGACAAAGAGCCCTGGCGGAGTCCAACTCTCACCGGTAATGGGTTCGTCTTACTGCCAGCAATGCGGACCAAGCTCTGACACCGGTTGTACAGGGACCGAACAGTCCTTATCAGGGGGTCTGATACCTCATATTCTCGGAGGGCGGGCCCCCCCCACACAGGATTCCCCAAGGGAAACGGTCGAACGCCCTTTCCAAGTCCACAAAACACATGTGGACTGGTTGGGCAAACTCCCATGCACCCTGCAGGATCCTGCCAAGTGGAATGTCAAGCTAGTCCACTATTCCGCAACTAGGACGAAAACCACATTGTTCCTCCTGAATCCGAGGTTAGACTATCTGAGGGACCCTCCTCTCCATGACCCCTGAGTAGATGTTTCCAAGGCGGCGGGGGAGTGTGATCCCTCTGTAGTTGGAACACATCCACCGGTCCCCTTTCTTAAAGAGGGGGACCACAACCCTGGTCGTTCAATCCAGAGGCACTGTCCTTGATGTCCATGCGATGTTGCAGAGGCAAGTCAAGACAGTCCTACAACATTCAGAGCCTTAAGGAACTCCGGGCGTATCTCACCCACCCCCGGGGTCCTGCCACCAAGGAGTTTTTTACCACCTCGGTGACCTCAGTCCCAGAGATGGGAGGCCACCTCCGAGTCCCCAGGCTCAGCTTCCTCATTGGAAGGCATGTTAGTGGGATTGAGGAGGTCTTCGAAGTCCACAAAAAGGTCCTGCAGGACTCCTTCAGCTTGACAGCATCCCTCACCGCCGGTGTCCACCAACGGGCTCAGGTATTGCCGGAACGACAGGCACCGACCACCTTACGGCCACAGCTCCGGTCAGCCGCCTCAACAATAGAGGCACGGAAGCTACTTCTGACAGGGGACTCTGCCAAACGTTCCCAGCAGACTCTCACAATATGTTTGGGCCTTCCAGGCCTGACCAGCATCCTCCCCCACTATCGAAGCCAACTCACCACCAGGTATGTGGACTATTCCATGTTTTCTTTAAATATGGCCCATTGTTCTCAACAGTTTCTACATTTAAAAGCTTTTAACAATGTATCAGGCTTTCTAGCATCTGCTCCAAATTGCCTCGTTTGTAAATAAAATAGTTCAGGTTTCTGCAAAATCACATAACTGACACATATTAGAAATCAATCTGATTTCTAGGGGTTCAATTACATGTCCATGTTACATTCTGTACTAATCATTAGCAGAAGACTCCTTTTCTGGATTTGACTTCAAAGTTTTGTGCCACATCTAAGCAATATGTATAGGAAATGTCTGGGTACTGACACAACCTTTGAAAAATGTAAGAATGAGACCACATATCAATATACTGAAATTTCTTTGCAATAAGAGGCTAAAAGAATGTGTATGGAATTTTTCTACATCTAGGTCAAGTTAACTTTAACATTAAGATAACAATGCTTCTTTCTCCCCAGGTCAGCTGTTACAGAGTTTGGAAGATCATTAATAATAATAATTAAAAGACTGAGTTAGCAAAAAATTTAGGACAAAAATATTTAAACAGTAGTAACTGCATTAATATGATGATTATAACACAATGTAGATTTCTAAAGCAATATCAATATAGACATAAAAAAATGCACACTACCTGATCTGCCATCAATGTATGCGGTGTGGTTGTGTTTGTAGGCTTGGGTCTTGGAGTAACATCGCTTAGAAAGCTAGCCCAGAGACTATCCGCTCTACTTTGCTCATTTACTGTTTCTTTCTTAATGTTATGTTCACTTTTCCTTGAGTCAGTAACTTCCTCCCTATTATGCTCATCTTCTGCCTTGTTCAGAGTAACCCCCATCCTTCTCTTTTTTCTCTTTCTGCAACACAAAGATAAATTAAGCTAGAATTATACATTGTATATGCACATGTTACAACTAAAAACAATAAATGAAACAGCAGAAAAGTGTCACTTTTAAAATGCTTGAAGAATGAGGGAGTTGCACCAATTATAGCACACTAGTAGGACACCTGGAAAATGTTACTGCCCATACACAACTATCTGCTTGTTAAAAATAGCTCTTACCAGAGACAGAAACAAAATTGTTTTGATCCTGAACAATTAACACATTTATTTACACTAAAAACCCAAGAAATGTATCTTTTATTGTATTTTATTTTCACGTTATATCTTGATATGTATTTTAATAGTATATTATTATGGACAAATGCTGGTATAGTATTGACATGTTTATCTTTTTCTTACAGACTGAAAATCAAAACTTAATTTTGACACAAGTAATCAAAATTTCATGTAAGCAGATGTGGTACATAATGGTCAGATGAGCAAGCAAGAATTTCACAGTACTCCTTACACATGACAAACTTCATCTTGTTTTTTGTCTGGGAGAATATTTGCTATGAAGGATATTTTTTCCAATTAATGCTTTATTTACAGCATTTGGTCAAAAGAAATGTATTTGCTTGTGTTAAAGCATTACTGATTACAATGGGATCACACAACATCTGATATATTTTTTAAAATCTTTGTCTTGGAGTTATGCCGAATAATATATTACGTTAACAGAAGAACTGCCATCTTTCTGTTTGACTTATAATTGTGAGCTTGTGTCTAAAACATTGTGATACAGTATTTTGCCTGTGAGACTAGACCAAAGTGGCATTCTTGTATATCTTACTACAATGTATATACAGTGGCTTGCAAAAGTATTTGGCCCCCTTGAACTTTTCCACATTTTGTCACATTACAGCCACAAACATGAATCAATTTTATTGGAATTCCACGTGAAAGACCAATACAAAGTGGTGTACACGTGAGAAGTGGAACGAAAATCATACATGATTCCAAACATTTTTTACAAATAAATAAATGAAAAGTGGGGTGTGCGTAATTATTCAGCCCCCTGAGTCAATACTTTGTAGAACCACCTTTTGCTGCAATTACAGCTGCCAGTCTTTTAGGGTATGTCTCTACCAGCTTTGCACATCTAGAGACTGAAATCCTTGCCCATTCTTCTTTGCAAAACAGCTCCAGCTCAGTCAGATTAGATGGACAGCGTTTGTGAACAGCAGTTTTCAGATCTTGCCACAGATTCTCGATTGGATTTAGACCTGGACTTTGACTGGGCCATTCTAACACATGGATATGTTTTGTTTTAAACCATTCCATTGTTGCCCTGGCTTTATGTTTAGGGTCGTTGTCCTGCTGGAAGGTGAACCTCCGCCCCAGTCTCAAGTCTTTTGCAGACTCCAAGAGGTTTTCTTCCAAGATTGCCCTGTATTTGGCTCCATCCATCTTCCCATCAACTCTGACCAGCTTCCCTGTCCCTGCTGAAGAGAAGCACCCTTAGAGCATGATGCTGCCACCACCATATTTGACAGTGGGGATGGTGTGTTCAGAGTGATGTGCAGTGTTAGTTTTCCGCCACACATAGCGTTTTGCATTTTGGCCAAAAAGTTACATTTTGGTCTCATCTGACCAGAGCACCTTCTTCCACATGTTTGCTGTGTCCCCCACATGGCTTGTGGCAAACTGCAAACGGGACTTCTTATGGTTTTCTGTTAACAATGGCTTTCTTCTTGCCACTCTTCCATAAAGGCGAACTTTGTGCAGTGCACGACTAATAGTTGTCCTATGGACAGATTCCCCCACCTGAGCTGTAGATCTCTGCAGCTCGTCCAGAGTCACCATGGGCCTCTTGGCTGCATTTCTGATCAGCGCTCTCCTTGTTCGGCCTGTGAGTTTAGGTGGACGGCCTTGTCTTGGTAGGTTTACAGTTGTGTCATACTCCTTCCATTTCTGAATGATCGCTTGAACAGTGCTCCGTGGGATGTTCAAGGCTTTGGAAATCTTTTTGTAGCCTAAGCCTGCTTTAAATTTCTCAATAACTTTATCCCTGACCTGTCTGGTGTGTTCTTTGGACTTCATGGTGTTGTTGCTCCCAATATTCTCTTAGACAACCTCTGAGGCCGTCACAGAGCAGCTGTATTTGTACTGACATTAGATTACACACAGGTGCACTCTATTTACTCATTAGCACTCATCAGGCAACTGACTGCACTCAGACCAAAGGGGGCTGAATAATTACGCACACCCCACTTTGCAGTTATTTATTTGTAAAAAATGTTTGGAATCATGTATGATTTTCGTTCCACTTCTCAAGTGTACACCACTTTGTATTGGTCTTTCACGTGGAATTCCAATGAAATTGATTCATGTTTGTGGCTGTAATGTGACAAAATGTGGAAATGTTCAAGGGGGCCGAATACTTTTGCAAGCCACTGTATGTATCAACTAAAATAAACTGTACAAAGTAAATATTGGGCAAATGCCTTGGATCATTCAAATAAAGTATTTTTAAAGCAAGTAATCTAAATAAGTGCTTGTCTTGTTGTGAAAACAATAGGCAAAAAGAATTTGCAAAAAATTTCCAAAAATTTGTTTAAATCACATGAAATGGCTAGAAAACTAATATGTTAAATTTCAAAATCATTCCTTTAGGCACCCCAAACCATAATATGTATTTTCTTAAACTACACTTGCATCACAACCAATTCTAATTAATAAGTTAGTGACTAGACCGAGCTGGTGTGCTAGTTATGCAACTTAACAAATAAATGGGTGAGTTGAATGGTTAACATACAAAGAAAGAGGTGGCTGAAGCAGAGTTTTGTGAAATGGTAACGGATTTTGACAGCCATAAAAATCATAACGTTGTATCAAAAAGATCATAGTCAGCAAGTACTAAAACACCAAGCCAGATTTTAAAGCTTTGGTCTTCAGGCTGTAATACAGAAATGTAAAGATACTGAGCAAGCTGAAAAGACAAAACAGAAGATCCAAAAAGCTGGCTATGTCTGATATACAGTTCCTTAAGGGACAGATGAAAATCTAATGGTGTGCTTATGCAGTATCGTATACCAAAGTAAAACCTTACAAAAATATGAGAAGACTAAAACGAAATGATTTGTAAAGTGTAATGCAGCTAAAAAACCATCCTTGCAAAAAGACAACAAAGAGAACTGAATGCTGAAAGACTACAAAGCATAGAGTGACAACCAGTGGTAGAAAGTATTGTTAAGTATTTAGTCAAAATTTGAAATGTTTGGTCCAAATAAGATCCCAGTATGCCAAAACACAGGACAAAAAGTGTAATGATGCCAGTCTTTTGTGATGGACTGTGGTGGCTCTTTCATGGCCTGGGAGAATGTTGCAAGGACCCGGCTCAAAGTGGGGAAGGAAACAAAGACATTTTCTGCAGTGACTTCAACAGTCGTTCTGGGTAGTGTAATGTAGCAACAGCTAAAAAAACACAATCTCTCCACTGCAATGTTTCCTCCCCCTGGTAGGGCACTCAGTAAAATCTAGATGGCATCTTGACTCTTTAGTCTCAGGTACACCTTTTACTCATGTCTTGGCTGCCTCAGCAATGTCCCAACACTATTATTAGGTGTTTACTGCTTTGTTAATTTATAACTTTTTCTTCTTCCTATACAATGCCTTGACAAATTCTAAGTCCCCCAGCCCCCAAATAAATTATGCACTGAAATAAAGATGACACAGAACAATTTTCCACTTAACTATGTAAACAAGACTTTCAGACTCAGTGTTGCACAAGCTCCATGCTTCACAGCGCACGTCTCTAGAAGTGCAATTCAAGTTTTAATCTGTCAGCCTTGGTCCATACCACATAGAACTAAAACAGAAGGTTGGAACACCAGTCTTTCAGCAAGCAGTGCTAAAGTCTGTGTGATTAAAATTATAAACATTAAAACTGAAGATTAATTGTTGCTACCCAAAATGGCTGAACAGCATAGAAGTGTTAAATAACAGTAGCATTTTCCAAGTTACATAATGAAAAAACAATACTGATGAAATGGCAATTTTAAATTACAAATTGGGACAGTACCGATTTCAATATGTTAAATTTTGAAAAGACTAATTCTTTAAAACTGTTATAAATTGTGTTGACATCATGCCAACTTTAACACAATTAAACAATTTAGTTTACACTATACTTCATATTCAGGAGAATGATACAAGTGTAAGAATTGCAAATACTAAAACAATTAAAACAATCAGAGCACACTAATTTTTCCATAACTTGGATAAAAGATGTGCCTCATCTTTGATTGTGAAAAGCTTTTTAGTCATGACTTACATTGCCGGTCATTAATTATAAAATATTACAAGTTCAATACTTATATTTTCAGAATTGTATCAGGGAAGTAAAAAGATGGACATTATATAACCCTATTTGAATAAGGGTAATAATGCCTGTCATCTATCATCCTCTATTTAAATAATGCTGTTTGACAATAAATACAAAGAACGCTTCAAGGCAGAGTACTTTAATCTCTTTTAAAGATGTGAAATACTTATCTGAGACAGTTTTATGTAAATATTGTACACATCATATAGGAAATATCTAAGGTAAATACACCGACAATACATACTTTGTACTTTTGTTCTTGTTTGAGGTCATTTTACCATCATCATCATCATCATCATCTTGTGGGATCTCTTGGTCATCTCCATCAATATCATCCTCTGGTACCAAGTCTTTGCCATCATCTTCACTGTCATCTTCTCCTAAGTAAATATAACATGCTTCAAATATGCAGGAACACATTCCCTATAAAAATATCTTGTCATAGTCACATAAGGGCATTAGAAAATGGCTTATATATATACACACACAGTATAAATAAGCTAAGCCATTTTCTTATACAGGGGGTCCTCGGGTTACGACACAGTCCCGTTCCTACAACAGTGATGTAACCCGAATTTTGGTGTAAGTCAAAACACACTCTAGCCTAAGTCACTTACCTATCTTAACACATTTGCAAAATCATAATCTAGAACATAAAAACACAAAATCTTAGCCTGAGAAAAAAGAAAAAGGACATAAATATACTGTACTGTAGTAACAGAAAAAATGAGTGTAAAAAAATCCTTACCTTTATTCCTTCTCATGTCTCATTTTTTTTAGTTTTTATGGGAGTGAGTGTTGTAAACTCGAAACGTTGTATGTCGAAACATTGTAACCCGAGGACCCCCTGTATGTGTGTATGTGTGTATATATATATATATATATATATATATATA
>JANRMT010062806.1:84625785-84649335 GCA_026402145.1 Polypterus bichir lapradei
CAGTATGTTCTAAGCCCTTCAGCTGCCTCCCATGCACACGTGTGTGAAAAGACTCCCCCCTCAGCCCAGACCCGTCGGGTCGGGCGACCTGCACCGAGAGGTCGTGGGCCCGGGAGAGGGCATCGGCGTTGGCTTGAAGAGACCCCTGACGATGAACGAGCGTATACTTGTACTGCTGCAGGTCAAGAAACCACCTCGTGACCCGTGGATTCGACTCCCTGTGAAGGGCCATCCACTTCAGGGGTGCATGATCCGTCACCAGAGTGAACACGCGACCCAAGAGGTAGTACCGCAGCTGAGTCACCGCCCATTTGATCGCTAGAGCCTCTTTCTCCACCACCGCGTACCTGGTCTCCCTGTCCAACAGTTTCCGGCTCAGGTACATAACTGGGTGTTCAACACCGTCGACGCTTTGGCTCAACACGGCTCCCAAGCCTGTGTCCGAAGCGTCCGTCTGGAGGATAAAAGGAAGAGAGAAGTTAGGGGAAATTAAGATAGGTGCTGAAGTCAGAGCCCTTTTTAAGTCACTGAATGCAGCCCCCGCTTTATCAGACCATACCACCGTATTAGGAGCTCTTTTCTTTGTCAAATCGGTCAAGGGCACCGCTCTCTCGGAGAAGCGAGGCACAAACCGGCGGTAGTACCCGGCCAAACCGAGAAAGGATTGGACTTGCCGCTTGGTTTGCGGACGGGGCCAGGCCATTATGGCTTGCAACTTGGAACACTGTGGCCTCACAGTACCCCGGCCCACTAGGTAGCCCAAATATTTGGCTTCTCTCAACCCAAAGAAACATTTCTTAGGGTTGATTCGGAGCCCGGCCTCCCCCAATGTCCGTAATACTGCAGAGACCTGCTGTACGTGTTCCTTCCAGGTGCCAGAATAGATGACAACGTCATCCAGATAGGCAGCACAGAACGAGTTATGGGGCCGGAGCACTTTGTCCACCAGACGCTGAAAAGTCGCAGGCGCCCCGTGTAACCCGAATGGAAGGACACGATACTGCCAGTGTCCGCTAGGAGTGCTAAACGCGTTTTTTTCCTTCGCGGACTCCGTTAAAGGAACCTGCCAGTACCCCTTTGTCATGTCAAGTGTAGTCAAGAATTTGGCTGGGCCCAGTCTCTCGAGGAGGTCATCCACGCGAGGCATGGGATAAGCATCAAATCGGGAAACTTGGTTGAGCCGACGGAAGTCATTGCAAAACCTCCAACTGCCGTCAGGCTTAGCAATCAAGACGATGGGACTGGACCAGGGACTACTACTTTCCTCGATTACTCCTAGTGCCAGCATTCGCTTGATTTCCAGTTCCACTTCTACTTTCTTTGCCTCCGGGAGTCTGTAGGGTCGCTCACGGACGATCACCCCCGGGTCAGTCAATATGTCGTGCGCAATCGGAGAGGTCCGACCTGGTTGTTCACTAACCACCTCTGGGACAGAGCGGATAGCTGCTTCGAGCTCCTGTTTCTGTCTGGGAGATAGCTGCTCGCCGAAATTAAGGGAACTTACTTCAGCGAAGAGAGAGCAGGGCTGTCCGGAGGAGGGATCGGGTTCCCTCTCCTTCCACGGTTTCAGCAGGTTCACATGATACACTCGCTCAGCTGGTCGGCGATTGGGCTGTTTCACCAAATAGTCAACCAATCCCTTCCTCTCCTTAATTTCGTAGGGGCCTAGCCAATGTGCGAGCAGTTTGGAGTGAGAAGTGGGTACCAACACCATGACGCGATCCCCCGGTTGGAACTCCCGGAGAGTCGTGCCACGGTCATAAAGGCGGGCCTGTGCCGATTGCGCCTCCTCTATATGACTTTTTAGAATCGGTCTTATTGCATCAAATCTATCGCGCAATTGGGCGATATATTCCAAAATATTAATGGAGGGCTGTGCCTCCCCTTCCCAGCCCTCTTTTAGAATATCTAATAAACCCCGGGGTTGTCTTCCGTACAATAATTCAAATGGAGAGAACCCCGTAGAGGCTTGAGGAACTTCCCGGTAGGCAAAGAGAACAAGGGGGAGGAGTTGGTCCCAATTCCTCCCATCCTTGCTGACTACCTTACGTAGCATTTGCTTGAGAGTTTGGTTAAATCTCTCCACTAGCCCATCGGTTTGAGGATGATACACAGAGGTTTTTAAATGCTTTATTTTCAGTAACTTGGCAGTCTCCTTGAACGTTTCCGAGATAAAAGGCGTTCCTTGGTCCGTCAGGACTTCTCTAGGAATGCCCACGCGTGAAAAGACTCCTACTAGTTCCCGTTGAATATTTTTTGTGGTAGCCGAGTGCAACGGAATGGCTTCAGGGAATCGGGTTGCATAATCCACGAGGACGAGTATATATTTATATCCTTGGGCTGAGGGCTCTAGGGGTCCTACTAAATCAACCCCAATCCTGTCAAAGGGAATGTCAATAAGGGGAAGGGGGACCAGAGGAGCACGGTCCCTCCTAGGAATTTGCCGCAGTTGACACTCCGGACAGGAAATGCAAAAGCGGCGAACCTCCTCATTAATCCCCGGCCAGAAAAAACGGAGCTTAATTCGCTCTAAAGTCTTATCGGAGCCGAGATGGCCTCCAAGAAGGTGGGAGTGGGCTAACTCGCAAACCTGCCGCCGGTAGGTCCGCGGGATTAGCAACAACTTCCGGACCTTCCCCTCATGTTCAGCGACCCGATACAACAACTCATTATCAATGACAAAGTGAGGTCCCTGTGGCATGGGCAGATGCGTGCGTTGGCCGTTAACGAGAACCACTGCATTCTTTATGTGTTTCAGAGAGTCGTCATTCCACTGTTCTCTCTTGAAAGAAGCCGTTGTTGCTCTAAACTGAACGAACAAGTCAGAGAGAGGGTCCGGTCTGACCTCAAGGGGCGGAGATTCCTCCCTCGCTGCCGGGGCGCCAGTGGATGACGTAGTAGCCCGCGACGGTCCGGGAATGTCTTCGCTGTTCTCTTGGCCTACCGCCCCACTCCCTGTCGGCTGATTACACGGTGTGGAAGCAGCTGGAGATGAATCTTTGTCATCTATAACGAGGCCATAAGCTTTTTGGGGAATGCTTTCTAATCTACCGCTGTTACTATTAGACCAGTCTCGCCCGAGGATTACGGGAAACGGAGGATCCGGATGTACCGCTACGGTAAGCTGCCGAAGGGTTCCTCCGAGACATACGTAACACCGGGCGGTTTTGTACGTGCGGATATCTCCGTGTATACATTTTAGACTGGTCTTATTTTTAATCCATTGTTGCGGTAGAACAAAACGGCGAGCAACGACAGACACGTTACTGCCGGAATCGAACAGAGCTGTTATTTTATGTCCATTGATGAGAAGCTCCCCCGTATGTTTATCCGCCAGGGGATTGCTAAGGGCACACAAACAACCCTGCCATTGTCCCCTACGGTCCGCCTTGTTCCCTGACAGGTCGTAAGCCAGACGGCCCGGCGATTTCGGAACAGGCTCCGGATTGCGTGGAAGGGACTTTTTTAGTAGGACATAGCTCCCGGGTAGTCCACAAAGCGACTGTTCCGCCCACCCAGGTTTCACAGCCGGCCTCTGGGTTTGCAAGAGTTGTACCAACTCGTCCATAGAATGAAATTTGCCCCAGGCCGGCTGGGCGAAATCCTGGGGTAGCCGCTGTAGCAGCAAAAAACAGGCCACTTGCTGCACTATTTGTAAGGGGTTCAAGTCAAATGGCCGTAGCCACTCCCCCACCTGTTGCCAGAGAGCCATAGCCTGCTCTGACAGCCCTTTACTTGGGTTAAACTCCCAGTCTAGTATTTCCTTCACCTGCTGGCCTGGGGACAACCCATCGTTAACAGGGACCTTGGTCCCGATGGGCGGCTCGGCTTTCCTGCGCAGGAGAGCATACTGAGCCACTCGTGTGTGTTCCCCAGAAGCCAGCCCACGCCTGTGGGTCCCCTCTACCTTCTCCACGAGATGGGTTGTTAGCCCCGGGCTATGCTCGTGGAGCAGCGCCTGCACCGCATCCTTCCTGACCATCCGGCGCACTCCCTGCCCCGAAACTCGGCCCCGGTACTCACCCACCTGGTTCCGTGGAAGTTCGTGTCCCGGGTGCTTCGGGGACACCATCCTGCCGACTACGCCACTGTAATAAGTGGAGACCAGAGGCATGGAAAGGTTTGGGGCAGCCACCCGTTTAATTCGGTTTCCTGGCTGCAAACGTCTTTGAGGCATTGTATACAGGTTATACAACAGAGTCCAAAACAGAACTGCCTGCCAGAGCAAAGGCAGTGTGCTTTATAGCAGAGAGGGTGGAAGTGATGTCGTCCTCTGGGCCGGAACCGGAAGTGACCTCATCCTGGGGGCCGGAACCGGAAGTGACCTCATCCTGGGGGCCGGAACCGGAAGTGATGTGTCCTTCCTGGAAATGGCGGCTCCTGGTGAGATTTCCCGGGTAAGACCTGCAGAGAACTCAGAAAGAGCGTCAGCGTACCCCGCCCCCCCCCGGGCAGATGTATAAGCAGTATGTTCTAAGCCCTTCAGCTGCCTCCCATGCACACGTGTGTGACTATATATATATATATAGTATATATATAATATACACAGTATATATTTATTTCTCAGTTTTTTTTTTTATTTATTTTATTTTTAATAAATTTGCAAAAACCTCAAGTAAACTTTTTTCACTTTGTCATTATGGGGTTTTGTGTGTAGAATTCTAAAGGAAAAAAATGAATTTAATCCATTTTGGAATAAGGCTGTAACATAAGAAAATGTGGAAAAAGTGATGCGCTGTGAAATAAGTTCAACTTGGTATACGTCCTGTTTGAACGCGAAAAACTTTGCTTGGTATACGACCTTTGTTTGGAATACGACTCAAGTGCTACCCTTGTTTACCTCTCTCGAGACAAAGCCACAACTGCCCACGAGCATCAGTGCGCCAGTTGCTAGCATTCAGTGAACAACCCGCGCTATAACTCTGTGAATTTTCACGTGTGTGGTATAGCGGGTCCACAGCTCCTGTCAAAGGGCAGTTTTAAAATAAATAATCACCGCGTTCGTGGCTTGGTGAGGGGGCGTGGTGACTCTGCAAGTGGATAGTATTGGGCTGAAGCGGTTCTCAGGGCAACTCGCGATGTGGGTGTTTCTCACCTAAGTGCACAGGTGACAGACCATCTGCATTCATTATTGTTCCTGGGGCTGCAGATTTCAGCTGCCATGCCCTCTTGATAAACAGAAGCGCGAGTTGGCTAAAGGGGAGGAAAAAGAAAGAGAGAACGGATGGGAGGTTGCAGGAGAAAGGAGGAAGCAGGAGAGAGAGCGCGAGCGCAGAGGCAGGCTCGCGATGCAGCTGAACAGGGAGCCTGGGTGTTGGGCCGACACCCGGGGAATAGTAGTAGTGGTCACTCCTGCTGAGTGATCATGGAGCGGGATTGATTAGAAGGAGGTCACTGTGGATCCCAAGTTGCTGTCAGGAGGAACCTACTGGAGCCAGGGATTGGAAAGGTGAACTGAACAGCTGAAGTAGGCAGAGTGAAGGTCAGCTGCAAGTAGGGCGACTCCCCTGTTGAGAAACCCAGAGGGGGGAAGCAGAGTGGCCGCCAGGTAAAAAGGCACCGGGCTTCTTGTTCTATATAATATAATATGATATACACACGCACACACTAGTAACAGCACACTGCATGAATACACTTAACTTGAGCATTCCTAGTTTTCAGACTTTTTCTCTGTACGTTTAGTATTCGTTTGCTCAGACATTGATGCACTTGCTGCTTCCTAAGCAGCTCTTCCTTTCTCCACCCTAGTAGCCCGCTGCTTCTCTTCTTTCGTCTGCTTCTTTTCGCGTTAAAACTGATTAAGTCAGTGTTTGTGTTGCAATTATTTAGTATGTTTTTCTTTAATTTTTCAGTTATGCTGGTACTTAAGTCCTACAATATGTCCCAAGAATAACATATGAAGATTTAGGGGAAGTGACGGCGAAGGTGGTAGGGATGAGAACAGCACCTGTACGCATGCGCCACACGGCCCGAGAGTTGATTCTACAATAAAATAAAAAGAGGAATAGCCTTAAAGGTCAATCATTACCCCAAAAGCAGATAGTAGACATCACGTAGTATATGTGTACCAAATTTCAGGTCAATAGGTCAAACAGTTTGTGAGCCACAGGTGATTTTAAAATCATGGCCAGACAAACTAACAGCCATGGTAGCATATTATACATAAAGATAGTATATAATTTCTTTTTTTTGTCTGTTTTTATTATAATATGCTCATTGTATTTTATTCATTAATAAAAATGGGGAATAAAAAATAACATGCAAATAAAAATAAATGTATACTGTATTAATCCCCAAGGGGACATTGTCTTTTCACATAACCTTTAAGGGTCATAGTGCAAAAAAGAACATGCAAATTTAAACTTGTGATATCCACAGGAATGTGAAAAGTAAGAACACTTTCTTTCATTTCTATATTTTACATATCAGAACATAAATAATAACCATCTAGTCATTACTAAGTCCTAGAATTGAATAAATTGAACTTTCCATGAAAAAATGAGGCAGTTTTTTACATGGCTGTATTTCTAGGCTATTACTGGTTCTTATATGGGTACTGTGTTCTTCTTAGTATGAGCAATTAAGTCTTATTTTTTTGATGAATCCTTCATATTCTAGACAAAATTGAAATGTTATATTTGTGTAACAAGCACAACAAGTTAAAGCCACAAACAGTGAATTCTGTTAGAGCTCATTATATTAAAGTCTGCCCTGTGCTTCACATTCATCTTGTGGGTCACAAAGTCACATTCACCTTATGGAAAAGATTCCACTTATATGAAAATATTGTCTAGATGTGTGGTGGTAGGTGGTGTGTTTAATTTGAAGAATTAACAAAATAAGTTACTGTTAAGTTTTTCATTTAAATAAACAGTCTGAATGCATTTTGAATGTGAATCACAATGTGAATCATGAGGCCAACAACAATGACATGGAGGGCTTCACAGAAATTGTGTTTTAAACATGTCCATAATTTTCTTCCAACAAATGGCCTATGTAGAGCTGTAGTCCTAGACATCTTTGGCTACCTGCGATCCATGTTAAGCAGAAGAACTGGTGTAAAACATAAACATTTATGCAGTATGTAATATGGAAAAGTGTATATAATATAGAAAAGTGCTTTTGGTACACTTGATATTTACACTAAAGACTCTTTGACACTTTAGGCTTCCAGATTTAACTTTGTTTTTAATTTTTTTTTTATATAGGTGCTGCTATTGCTGGAGTGTATAAAGCTGCCGGCAAGGGAATGGTTTATTTGGAGGCACTTATTCTAGGAATTGGACAAACATTTTGTGTTGTGGTGATTTCCTTCCTACGAGTCCTGGCAACATTGTAGCAGACTGCCTTTTCAACACTGGAAGAAACAAAACATAACAGTTTCAAAGGATAAATAAAACCAGGCTGGTATGGAGGCCAATCCTTCTAATATGAGGCCTTGCAATTTCACTAGGGGGCGCCTTATTTAGTTTGGGGTTCGTTTCTCTGCCAATAGGATCTGTGAGGATTTTTTTTATTTTTTTTATTTTGAGAAACATTCAGGTAAATTTTGCATTAATACAACCACTGTTCTCCGTTCAACGTTTTACCTCACTTTTTTTTATGAAAAGAAAGGACTTTGCAAGTCTGAATACTGATAAAGTTTCAGCCTTGAATAGAATAATAAATGTATGATGGGTATGCTTCAAATTTCTTTGCTGATGATTTCTTCAGCATGGCACTGGGCAAAAAGAGAATTTGCCAGTGTTTTCTGTGCCATTATGCTTAAGTAATCTTGAGGGCATGGGATTTTGAAATGGTCAGATTGCTGTGGAGTTACAATTCAATTCAAAATGTTAAACCTCATGTGCAAATAATGTGCTCTCCTCTAAGAACATCTACTGGAGTCCATAATGTTTCATTGTTGTTTTTTGTTCAAGTTAACTTTTTTATTGGTGGACAGGACTATGCATATCGCCTTAAACCAATACAAGAGCACGGGGAACACAGTGCTTTTGCTAGAGACACATTTGTTTTTGTTTTTTTTTTTTTTTTAATAAATTTTAAGAATAAGCTAAGATGCATATGATCCATTCATTTCTGTCAATATGCCACAAAACAGTGAACTAAAGCAGATATGTGGCTAACCTAAACCTAATTCAATATATTAGCATTTATCACACAGGTTTTGCAACAGATTTTTCTGGGTGCAGGAATTGCATTCAGTTTTCATTATCATTACTCCATTGTGCTACTGCCATTTCTTGGAGAAATGAGTAAGCAGCATGCACCCCAAAACCTGTCTCCTCTTTCTTTCCTTATACAGAAGTTTCACTTGAACTTCATATTTGAGAAAACATAAATAACTTTTTCTGCAAGAATCTGCTACTTCTAGCATTATTTCCCAGACCCTGTCCTGCTGCAATCAACCTGTGGCTACTGTGTTCTTTTAGAGTCACTGTAATAATCACAGAGGTGTAAGTAGTATTAAGAAGCTTGCATATTTTTTTTTGTTGGCATTTGCTAAAAAATGAATGAGACTAAAGAGTTTGCACTACAGTAATATTTCTGCTTACAATAGGTGATGAATCCAGTCATACTGGGTGCAACAAAAATATATTTGTGTTCAAAATGTCTGACAGAAGTGACTCTCTCACCCTGGCCTATGTGAATTGTCCTTTAAATGATACATTTTCTCAAAAATTCGAAGTTGCATAGGACTGCCAGGACTGAGTTTGTGACAAACAGAGCTTATGCCTTACTTATTTAAGGTTATTCCTTAGGAATTTTCTTACATATTTTTTTTTTCATAATAAGTAATGAATTTTGAAATAGTGATTTCTTATATGAATCGTTCTTAACACTCACAATACAAGAAGTGTCATTTTAATAAATTAAGCCCTACCTCTCTGTGTAACCCATTGGGGAGTAAACACACACCTCTTTGCTAATTCATTAACATAATTCTTTGCAGAACTGCCTCCTCCACCCTTCCATTTCATCAAGCGCAATTATTTATTAAATATCTTAGGGCACGGGTGTCAAACTCCAGGCCCGGAGGGCCGCAGTGGGTACAGGTTTTCTTTCTAACCCTTTTCCTAATCAGTGTCCAGTTTTCACTGCTAATTAACTAACTTCTTTTCCTTCTATTTTAATAGCCCTGTTTTTAAGAATTAAATCTTCTGAATTGATTCTTTTCTTCATTAAATGACAGCCAAACAGAAATGAGACTTGAAACAAGCCAACAGATGACCAGCTAAATTGGGGCTTCAAACTCCAACCAGTTCCTTAATGAGATGCTGATTCTTGCTGTCAATTAAACCCATTATTCAATTCCATGGCTTGTTGCTGTTCTCTTTTTGCCATAGCAGACATTTCCAAAACTGTCGATATTCTGTTTTTTTCTAAGAATTCCTAAAATGTTTTAGTAACTTGAGGGATCAACCTTACTGAGACCTTCATCTTTATTTTCAGATTTTGTTTGATGGGTACAGGTGCGCTGTTTATGTCCTGCTTGTTTTATGTCTCATTACTGTCTGGCTGCTAATTAAGGAAAAAACAACTAAGGTGCCTGAGTCAAGCTAATTAAAGCTAAGGCTAAAGAAGTTAATTAGCATCAAAAACTGGTCATTAATTAAGAAGATGGTTAGACTAAAAACCTGCAGCCACTGTGGCCCTCCAGGACTGGAGTTCAACACCCCTGTCTTAGGGAGTTCTTTTTCACTGGGTGTAAGGATACTAATGATTAAAAATCAGTTCAGCTACCTTGCCCATGTTGATGCATAGTCCTCTGTTGATAATTCAGCACAATATTGAAAAAGCAAGAAAGCTTAACCTTGCCTGAACAAAGAATTTTTGTTACTTTTTCTGAGTCAGTAGCTACATCGGGCTGATTGGATGTGGTCATTTATCAATTCTGCTTTGTTCTGCTTCGACTAGATTTTGGACCACCATTGGAGGATAAGATAACAGAAAACTGCCAAAATTATCCTCCTACAGTATTTATAAGTTATGCAACCTTAAAGTATGATTTAATAGGATCTTACAGGCTGGGCAGTAATTTACTTTGTCAGAATATGAATTTGGGAATCATGCATTTAAAATAACAGTCATTCCTAGAATTGGTGCAAAATAAAAAATACACATCCCACATGAAAACAAATCCGACAACAATGCCCCACTGAAGTTCTAATGGATGTTGTACTTGAGTGGCAGATGTCTTTCACACTAGAGACTTTATGAAACTCCCTGTAACTTCATAAACCTAACATGTTTAATCCCACAAAATCCAATTGATGGTAGAGGGTGACTAAACCTATCAAATCAACACCTTGAACAAGCCATGAAACAGCGTTATTGCTGGGCACACTTATACCCAACCATACTCATGCTGACACAAGATCTATTTCGAATCGCCAAATAATGTATCTGGCATATTTTTGGAGATGTGGGAGGCAAACATGCCAATACAATCTGTAGTCATTTAATCATGTGGAAGTATTCTAAAACATAAAGTTCTGGCTAAATGACCTGCTTTGTTTCTAATAATATTATGAAATGGGCCTACTAATGTATCTTTCCCTCTGTATGATAATTTTATTCTGCAGCACAGTTTCTTTAATGTGCTGTTTTAGGTGTGGGTGAGCCACATGCCTCATTTTCAATATCTTGAGCACGTGACCCTGTAGTTAGAATATAGCGGGTTGGATAATGGATAGATGGATGGACTTTTAATATTATATTTTTTGGCCTGCCTAAATGGTTTTAGCATATGTAGTGACTTATGTAGATACTACTTGAGTTGACCTGGCACATAAGTAGTGAACTTCATTTGGACTTTGAGTTAGCTGGGCTGTTACTACCCGAAAGGTAGAGAACTGAAACTCAGATCCATTATACACAGAGTGCCATCTGTAAATGACTGCCAACATTGCACATTTTAGTTTGAGGTTTGATAAATTAAACTTGGCACAGTAATGACATTTCTATACTTCTCATAAGCTACCATTTAAGACCAGTGTTCTGACTTTTGATCTTGGCCTTGTTTCTCCTCACCTTTTTCATGACCCAGAATCCTGGAAGACAATTTATTATAAACTGTACACTTTTAAAAAGAGTGATGATTCTTTTCATAATTCAATAAGAAGAGATTTGGTAATTCTTATGTTGAACACTGATTGTTCTGCAGCTTCTTTTCAGAAAGGTGTTCCCTTTGGGTCATTTTGTTTGAATCAGTACAGATCTGTAATTTATCAGATGAGGCAAGTGGTTAATGTTCTGGTGTTCAAGGCAAAAAATAGCATTTTGCAATAAAACAATACCCTGTTTTTTATTTTTAATAAAATGTTTTACTGACTGTAGGATGTTTTTTTTCCCAAAAGGTTATTATTCTGTCACCCTCAAGTCAGATTTTATTTGTCAAATATAATTCTATACACAGTGCTCAATATAGTGAAAGTTTAAGTTTCAGAAACTTGAGAAAAATCTGAATATTATAAAAAAAAAAAAAACAACTTCAAGAGAGCTATTGCTATCAATATCAGGCTTGTTGATGGCAGCAAGGTGGTCGGACCTTCCCAGTTGTGCCACAGTTTTCCATTTAAAGGCATTAATATTTGCACAGGGAAAGTACAAATTATTTTATTGCAAGTCTAGCCAATTTACTAAAGAAAGTTTTCTGTGTAAGTCAGCCTATTGAAATGTTTTATTACTTTTTGTAATGGTGTAATGTATACAGTTATGAACAATTCCCACTGAAGATCATGACTCAATTAGACTTGCTAAATATGACTTAAGTGGATTTTTATTGTAGTTGTGTATGTAATAACACTCCTTGCAGAATATCCAGACATGGACAAATTTGTTGGTACCCGTCCACGAAAAAAGAAGAACCCACAATTGTCTTTGAAATTACTTGAAACTGACAAAAGTAATTGGCACCCATGTTTATTCCACATTAAAAAAATCAGACTTTGCTTTAGAGTTTTGATTCAACAGAATATTTAAAATAATAACATAAATGGTAATGGCATGGGCAAAAATAGTGAGACCCTTAATCTAATATTTAGTTGCAAACCCTTTATAGGCAATCACTGCACACAAGCAATTCCTGTAGTTCTCAATGAGACTTCTGCACCTGCCAGCAGGTTAGTTTGGCCCACTCTTTGCTGCCTTCTCCAGACTGCAGTTTCAGTTCTTTCCACTGATGTTTGATAGGATTCAAATCAGGGATCACAGAAGGCCACTTCAGAATAGTCCATTGTTTTGTAATTTGCCATTCTTGGATGCTTTTAGCTGTGTGTTTTGAGTCACTATCTTGTTGGAGTATCCATGCTGTGTGACTGAGACAGAGCTTTCTGATGCTGTATGTTTCGCTCCAGAATGTCTTGGTACTTTGGAGATTTTATTGTTCCCTGCACAGACTCAAGGCTCAAGGCACCCTGTGCCAAATGTATCAAAGCAGCCCCAAAACATAACCAAGCCCCCTCCATGTTTTACAGTAGGTATGGTGTTCTTTTCTTTGAAATCTTAATTTTTTGTCTGTGGACATACAGCTGATGTGATTTGGAAGCTTTCCTTGGCTTTTTGTTCACTATTCTTATTATCCTTCTGCCCATTCTGGGTTTGATTGTCTTGTGGCCATGTCCTGGGATGATAGATACAGTCCCATGGACCGTAAACTTCTTAATTACACGGTAGTGCCTCTTACTTCGAACGATTCTAACTTAAAATGTTCCAGAGTTCAAATGCTGATTTCAAGAGAAATTTGATTAAAAGGTTGAATGATGTTTCTGCATTCGAACTGTGCATGCAGTGAGAAAATGCACCAGCAGATGGTGTTTGTGCAGCAAGCTTAAATGCCATCTGTTTTATGTCCAACATCTGTCACTCTCCCTGTGAAAGTATCTGTTGCGTTATACTCATGTGATTTTGATGCTTTATTTTTGGTGTGTTTGGTTTGTCTGCTCAAAAAAATAAAGGTACACTTTAAAAACACATCAGATCTCAATGGGAAAAAATCATGCTGGATATCTATACTGTTATGGACTGGGTAATGTGTTAGGAACTAAAGGATGCCACATTGTTTGATGGAAATGAAAATTATCAACCTACAACGGGCTGAATTCAAGACACCATGAAAATCAAAGTGAAAAAATGATGCGGCAGGCAAATCTATTTTGCTGAAATTTCATTGCAGAAACTCAAAATCGTACTCATTAGTTAAATAGTACTCCGTAGATGTACACCCCCCATCTCCCCACCCCCCACGTGCTTGTAGGCATGGCTGACAACGTCGGGGACGCTCTTAATGAGATGACGGATGGTGTCCTGGGGCATCTCCTCCCAGATCTGGACCAGGGCATCACTGAGCTTCTGGAAAGTCTGAGGTGCAACCTGGCGGCGTCGGATGGACCAAAACATAATGTTCCAGAGGTGTTCTATTGGATTTATGTCAGGCGAGCATGGAGGCCACTCAATGGTATCAATTCCTACATCCTACATCCTCCAGGAACTGCCTGCAAACTCTTGCCACATGAGGATGGGCCTTGTCGTGCACCAGGAGGACCACTGCACCAGCATAGGGTCTGACAATAGGTTCAAGGATTTCATCCTAATGGCAGTCAAGGCGCCTTTGTCTAGCCTGTAGAGGTCTGTGCGTCACTCCATGGATACGCCTGCCCAGACCATCACTGACCCACCACCAAGGTATTGCCTCATGCTACCAATAGTGACACTGACCACATCCAAATGCAAAACTAGTGAAAAAACACTCAAAAAAGATGAGGAGGAAAAAATGTCACCTGTTGTCAATGCCATTAACACCAAAGCAGCTGAAACTGAGTAACAATCCCCTCTGCTACTTATCTGACCAGATCAATATCCCAGAAGTTTCATTGTCTTGATGCTATACTCTGATTAAAAAGTGTTCCTTTAATTTTTTTGAGCAGTATATATAACCCCTAAGTTTTAACTCTGGCATCCAAGAAGAATGTGGAAGCAACATAACTCCAGAGGAAGGTTGTAGCATCAACGATTGAGGTGAAAAAAGAGCTTATGATGAAGCTTGAAAGCAGTACACGTGGTGGATCTGGCTGCCAAGTTGAAGATAAGTATAGTAAGTGCAATTTTCATTTTATTATACTGTATTTACATGTTTTATTTAGTTTTCATTTTTTAATTTCTTATTTAGGACATTTAACAGTGTCTCATCGGCCTCAGTCTTCAATTTCACCCGGGGGGGTAAACGCTAATATTATACAAAGTTATTGTCTGTTTTACCTGCACTTTTATCACTCTTTAATTTAATATTGTTTTTTTATCAGTATGCTGCTGCTGGAGTATGTGAATTTCCCCTTTGGATTAATAAAGTATCTATCTATCTATCTATCTATTGTCACACACGTGCGCATGGGAGGCAGCTAAAGGGCTTGAGTAAGGACATTTCTGAGACATACCAGGATGTGGCAGAGTGCACTGACTCTTTTTCTCCCTTGCCTGCAGACCATTCACAGGAGATTCCACCTGGTTCCCTTGACGTCTCTTCCGGGACCGATCCAATGGAAGGAGACCTGGCCGGCTCCAGCCCCTGTGATGTCACATCCAGGCTTGCACCAATGACAGAAGACCTCCATGAGCCCGACCCCTTTGACTTCACTTCCTGTCTTCCCCTTTAAAAGCCTCCACCTTTTCCTTGTTCCCTCAGTTCTGTATTGGACTCGGTTTTGAGTACAACAGTGCAATCATTTAAAAGACGATTTGTAGCCAGGATACCAAATTATACAAGTGGCTGCCCCAAACCTTGAAATGTCTCATTGTGAGTTTTGTGACAATATCTATCTATCTATCTATCTATCTTGCTTGAGATGGTCTTTGCCCTTAACATGCCTGTCATTAATTTTCTTTTTGATTTCCTCAGACCACTCCTTTGCTTGCTCTGGTCCATCTTCAGTGTGGGATGCACGATGATACCAAACAGCTGGGTGACTACTTATCTCTATTTAAATAGGCTGAATGACTGCACAACTGGAGACATGTATGGTACAAATTAAAGAAAACAGCTAGTTTGAAAAAAATCAGTCTGATCTTTCCTAGGAGAACCAACAAATGTTTCCAGGTTATTTTAGAATATATTTGTAGAAAAAGTAATACTTGATCTCTTTTCACATTTGCTTTGTTTTACTTGATGACATATCAAATGCATACAGGTGTAAATGGGACAGTTGCTTTTCATTTAATATCTTTTTGGGAAGCATACAGCACTTTTTCAATGAGCTTTAAGGGTACCAACAACTCCATCTGTGTCTGTATGCAGGTTTAAAAAAAAAAAAATCTGTGTGAAAAGCAGTGTCACTTGTTGTTTACTTCTAACACCTGCCAAGAAATGTAAGACCTGCATCTTCACACTCTGCGCAATTTGAGGTGAGCTGCAAGAGCAATAAAGAAGTCTGCAGAGTGACAGGGCGAGAGTGCGCTGAGCAGCGTGGTGTGGTACAGAGCAGCGAAATCATCTGAAACCCATCACAGTTCTCTGATGACAGTTCTGATCAAACTCATTTGGGTGAGAAAGGGGTGGGGGTTCATTTTAAGACACTAAGTACCAATATTTTTGTAGATATCATTTATTAAAAACTACTTTAAGGAATACCATGCCTGTCACATTGCAGATTCTTTTTAAACTTATTCTGAGTAAATAAATTACATTTTGCTGTCTTGTTATCTGAAATAATGAGGTGAAAGAATTGCGCATACACTTCAGAAATTGCCACTTTCTCCATTTAATCAGATTCATAAAAAGTTGTCTGGGCCAAGAGTTTAGTTCTGGGATTCTGTACACTGTTTCACCCAACAAAACCAAGCTGGAGAAAATACTTGCAAGCATTTTGGTTAATGATGTAGCATGATGGTAACATTTGTATTGTAACTATGGAAATTAGAGGTTAAGATAAATCTAAATTGGTAGGCCCTTCAAAACTATGAGGCTTCAGATGTATTGTGTAAACCTGGCCTCCATCCTCCCCCCCCCCCCCCCCGTTAGGATTAATGTGGAAATTGTCACCTCCTGCATTCCCAGAAACTAGATACTTCTAACAACCATTTACTCTTATGTCATACGCTGAAATGGTCTCTCTTTTATGATTTGCATACACATACACAGCCAGTCTTTATATGCAAGCCTCTTTATATGCTGGTTGCATTTCCACCATACAGAGCATAAAAAATTATTCATTTTTTTAATTTTGTTATGTTGCAGCCTTATGCTAGAATAATTTTAATTTTTTTTCTCTCATCAAACAACACTGAATACCCCAAAGTGAAAATAGGATGTTAGAATTTTTTTTACAAATGTATTAAAAGTAAAACAAAACTGATGTAGCTGAGTCTTTTTTAGTTTCACAAAATCGAGCAGCTACTGAGTTGGCAATGTAGGATTCAGCATGAGTCAAACGTGTAACAAAAGAAATTTCTTAGTCCAATAAAGCTCTTTTTAAGAAACATTTAGTGAAATTCAAAGCAAAACAGTTCACACAAAAATAGAGAAAAGATTATTACACACGCAGAATAAAAGGCAAAAAGCCAAAAAATGTTTCTTCTACAAACGTAGCTTTTTCTTGTTAAACCAGTTACTTTCTATACTTAAAGGTTGTGTTATTGCTCTATGGCAAATGTACATATGCTTTACTTAATATATTCAGTATGTTCTATACATACAACACATTCAATACAGTCAATACGGTGTGAAACTGTTTGCCATCCATATCTTACCAACTGCAAGGCAGATCATAAACTTAGACTAATCTTTAGTCAGAGGGACTTGAAATAATTAGAATATTCCATTTACAGTTTAGCTTGTCGAGGTTATAACAGAACCTCCCATAGACTATGCACTGACAGGCAAACATTTTAACATAACTGAGAAATTACTTCTATCAATTTAACATAACCTAAATAAATATCAAATGTCTCTTACAACAGAAATGTCACATTGCGACACGTTCTCAGACCTCTTTTCTATGACATTTAAAATGTGGCTCAGTTGCATTCCATTCCAGTGACCATCCTTGAGATGTTCCTTGTTTCGAGTCCACCTGTGGTCAATGCAGTTTACTAGACATCATTAGGAAAGGCACACACCTGTCTGTTGAAAGGCCTGCTCTCGAATATGTGGATCAGAGTACAAATCAGGCCAGGAGGTCAACGGAATTACCTGCAAAGCTTGGAGAAAAGATTGTGTTGGGGTATGGATCTACTACAAAAAAATTCCTGGAGAATTGAAAGATCCCAAGAGTACAGTGACCCCCGTAGTTCCTAAATGGAAGACATTTGGGGCAATCATGACTTCTGCTCAAGCTTGGGGTCCAGCCAAACTGAGCAATTAGGGGAGTAGGGCCTTGGTAAAAGAGGTGACTAAAACCAGGGTCAGGGGAGGGTCATCATGTAAAGTAAAAAAAAACTAATAATCCATCCAATCATTATCCAACCTGCTATATCCTAACTACGGGGTCACGGGGGTCTGCTGGAGCCAATCCCAGCCAACACAGGGCGCAAGACAGGAAACAAACCCCAGGCAAGGCGCCAGCCCACCGCAAAACTAATAATAACGTAAAATAAATTTGTCCACTAGTCTGTGCTATAAATTTGTTTTCTGTATGATTCTAATAATTTTAATCGTTTTTATAGTCAAAATCATTGTCTTTGCGCATTTCCTGTTCAAATAGAGGGGAGAAATGCGAGGTACGGCAGTGATGAGCCTCACCTCACCTCACCTCGGACTGTGCTCTCCCTCACACACAGGGTTGATGCATTCAATTGGTGAGTGCCTGTTGCTGTCTCTCTGTGTATGTCGCCAATATAATATTTGCAGACACCTTTATTATACTCCCTGACTTTCCACAGTCTGGCCAATATCTTTAATGAATGTGTGTGACATATTTAGTCTTACTGATCGGACATAAAACCGCAGTGAAAAGGCACAAGGTGAGGCAGGCAGTACCGTGCTGTACTGAAGGGGGCACATGTGAGCCCAACAGGTCCTCATTGCTGCTGTTCTTCTACACAGAGACGCCAATAAGTTAGCGATATCAGAAAGTCAAGTGCACTTCAGTGGTCCGTTTATTTTTATTTTTTGTTCTGACTGACTGCCAAAATGGAAGATTAAGACTTTTAAAACTAAAGGAAAATAAGGAGGAATGATACAAGAAAGTGATGGAGATTTTCATGGAGAAGGACATACGCATGGACTTCATTTATGATTAAAGGTAAGACCATAAATGGCTTTCAATTTTATGAAAAATGGGATCAGACTAAAAAATAAACAATATTTAAAAACTAAATTTTGACCTTAAATAAAACATTCTTTTGCTTTTCTTGTTATCCTTTTGTTGAACAGTCTGTATTAAAATTGATTAAAACATCAGAATTAAAAGCTTTTATAAACAACTAAATATTTCAATTAAGGTTTTTTTGTACACCACTCAATACTTTCATTTGTATTGAATGAGTAAGAATTGTGGAATTGCAACAGCAAATTTAGAACACATGGAGGGTGCAGAGAAAACACGCTCTCTCCGCTCTCTGTCGCTACTATAAATATAACGTTCTTTCTTAGCCAAATATGCGCCTAACCGATGTGTGCATAAAGAATGCTGATGAGATATGAAACCTAACCAGCAGTCAGTGTGCATGCTGCCGACTGAATAGTGAACAAGCTACTCTTTTGGGTTCATATATTTGTAAATCTGACTGTGAAGGAGTCGGTGCCTCCCCAGCCATGAACCTCATCGCATGTCACTGCCAAAAACCTGATGGTCACACTTGCTGAGCTTCAGAGAACCTGTGTGGAGATGGGAGAAACTTCCAAAAAGACATATATCAATGCAACACTCCACTGATCTGGGCATTATGTCAGAGTGGCCAGACAGACATTTCCCCTCAGTAAAAAACACACATGCAAGCCCACTTGCAGTTTGCCAAAAGGCAACTAATGGACTCTTAAACTGCAAGAAACAAATTTCTCTGGTCGAATGAATTGTTTGGCAACAGTTCTAAGCATCAAATCTGGAGAAAACCATGCACTACTCATCACCTGTGCAATACCGTTCCAACTATGAAGCAGGGTGGTGGCAGCATAATGCTGTACAGTTATTTTTCAGTGGCAGGGACTGGGGAACTAGTCAGCGTTGAGGGTAAGCTGAACGAGGCAAAGTATGGAGACACTGTTAATGAAAACCTTCTCCAGTGTGCCCTCAGCCTCCGTCAGGAGTGGTTTAGAGACAACTCTGTGGTTGTCCTTGAGTGGCCCAGCCAGAACCCCAACTTCAACCCAATCTAACATCCCTGGAGAGACCTGGAAATAGCTGACCATCGACTCTCTCTCTCTATCTCTATCCAACCTGATAGAGCTCGAGAAGATCTGCAAGGAAGACGGACAACGATCCCCAAATAAGAGGTGTGTGAAGCTTGTCATGTCACCTTAGAAGACCCCATGCTGTAATCGCTGCCAAAGGTGCTTCAACGAGGTACTGACTGGATCTAAGAACTTGAATCAATGCAATATTTCATTTTTAATCAGTTTGCAAAAACTGCTAAAATTCTGTTTTTCCTTTGTCATTCTGGGGTTTAGTGTTTTGCTTGATTAGATGCAACATAACAAAATGTGAAAAAACTGAACACTTCCTGAATGTGTTTTATAACTTTAGAATTTAGGACTGATCAGAAAGCCTTTGACATTTTCTTTTTGGTGAACATCCAGTAAATATTGGTGCTCTGCCAAGGCCTTGTTGCCTTCATTTACCACTAATATCTGCACATCCTGGATGAACGCGGAAACTGATATTTGTCACACTTTGAGTGCCACTTCCTTAGCACCCTCAATATAACACAATTAAAAACAAAAATATGATTAATTAGTGAATGAACACATCCTGACTGCAGTGCCAGTCATCACTAGTGGAATGGTGTGTTAGATGGCAGGGGTCCCAGCCAGGATGGAAGTTGGTTTCTGGCCAGAAAGGCAGGCCACAATGGAAGGACGGGGGGGGGTGTCTCTGCCTTCCAAAGTCATATTCTCCCCCTGTGCACATGGTGGCAGCATCCAACTAGTGGGACACACATAGGAATATTCGCAGGGCAGGCTGGGAAATGCAATCCCATGGAGCATCCCTGTAGGGGTTCTTGGGTGCCGCCAAGAGGGAGATGCAGGGGATCATTATAACCTTTTTAAAAAACTTTCACCTGATCTGGGAAGTGCTTCCAGTGTGAAATGCTGTGGCTCTGGAAGTACTCCTGGGTCTGGCATAAAAGAACCTGAATTTCCTTCAGGGGCCATCAGAGTCGGGAGGAGTGTGGATGAGGCTTCAAGGGAGGTACAGAAATAGGGAAGAGATTTATTGTCGTGTTGTATCTGGAGAACAGCAGGGGTATTATAAATAAAGAAGATATTGCATTTGAACCCAGGATTGTGTTGTGTAGGTGTGTCTGGGGTGCTGGTGGTCACACTTGGGTGAAGGAGGCTACATGGCTGACGTATGGCATGACAGGAGGGGTGCACATTGACCATTTCTAACTTTAAGGAAAAGTGCATACTTCCTTTATGAATTAGTTTAGACTACATGTTCAATTCTTTTTGAATCATCATATTGAACATACTGTATATAGCACACTGGAAAGAGCTGGCTGAATGGTGGCTATCAAATGAAAACATCATTAACAGACACTTGGACATGAAGCCAGAATATGCAGGCTTAAAAACAAGAGCATCCAAATAATAAAAAAAGACTTTAAGACCTACATCCTCTGAACCCCACCTTAATAATCCACACTTCTATACCCACCAACCCCCCTTCTTCATTTGCTACATATTGCCATTAATTCTGCATGTTGTAATCATTTTCTTCTGATGATGACACTTGGTAGATGTTGAAAGCTCAGGAATAAAAGACTATTTAAATATATGTGATTCTCCCTTTGTGGAGTTCTTTCCATAAATATTACTTTAATGTAGAACATCGTGTCTATTGCCTTCATCTGTTTGTACTGTACTACAATCTATGGGAGACATGCAAGTAAAAATGTCCTGGTTACTGTGTACACAAGGCAGTAAACCCGAGCTTAAAAGGAACGTTCACTGAAAAGATCAACTACTATGCATACTGTCCCCGCTCTGATTCTATCATCATGCCCTCCCACAAAGCAGTGATTCTAACGTTCTGTCCTGAAGACCCCCGCGGCTGCACATTTTTCTTCCAACCAGTATTCACAATCAGCTGGTCATTTTTATCTTTAATGGATTTAATTTTTCAATTAGCTGTCCTTCTTATGTTTTCTCTAATTTTACGTTCAGAAAAGTGCATTGATGTTTAACTTACTTTTTTAAGGAATTACAAAATATTTGTATTTTTACCATATATTAAGATGCTTGTCATTTTCTTTTAATTTCACTTGCTTCTGCAAAGGTTTGCCCATCTTGAGTACTGAATGCTCAAGAGTAGCTTGTGCGCTTGTTAGTAAATGATAGAATGAATAAGTAGAAGGTTCAAAAGAACAAAATACTAAAAAGCAAAAAAGAATCCATTGGTGTCTACATTTTTGCTCCTTTCAGTAAATAAATAAATAAATAAATAAATAACTAGTGTGCGACTTCTGGAATGATACACAGACACAAACGGACATTAACTTTATAGAGCTCAAATAAAAGAAGACGTTGGTGGGGAGGAAAAGGGGGCCTCCAGGAGATGGCCCACCACACAGCCCACCCCAGAGAGGCTTGTGCTCATTCTACTTGTAGGTCATCCAGCACTAAAGCAGTGTGGACATCCTTTTCACTCTTAAAAGTAAAGGTGCTAGAGAGGTTCTTCAGAGTGATGTCATAAGGGATCCATTTTTTGTCCTAAAAGAGCCGTCCACATGAACATTCCATAAAGACACTTTATTTAATTAGATCAGTAACAGGTTCCATAAATAGCCATGGTAAAAGATTTATGAAATACCAATGGGTGGGCACTTGCTGAATTCAATAACACATGGCTAAGTTTAGGTTTTTTAATCTGTCTGCATCCTCATGCACATTATAGCTCTATTTTGTCCACATATTAGGAATCTTCTCTACGCTTAAAGGACCCTCTCCAGAATAAAACGGTCCTCTGTCAAGCAAAGGCTCTACGAGGAAAGGGCCATTAAAGGACCCTTAAAAGCGTGCTTGCTTGCTGCCTTTGTGACTCCAATTCTACAAGACCTTGTAATTAAAAAGTAGCTTCAGGAAATGGATGGATCGATGAGCACAGCGATTCTCACCGCGTATGCACATCGACAACGATGTAAGTTATTTTCAGATCGGGTTGGGGGGGCGACTCGCGAGCAGCTTGGGGCCGTGACAGACCCACTGATGTGTCATCTCAAGTGGCTTCTTGCATCTTTTTCTTGCCGACTGATGTTTCAAGTTGCTTATCCTTTTCTTTTTAAAAATCAAGAATTCAGACAAATGTTCTTATAATGAAACTTTGAATTACATTTCAAAAGCTTTAAACAGGTACAAATGCAACAAATACAAAATACATTCAGTGCCTTGCAATACATCGAAATCGATCTGCGCGAGTTGGATTCTCGCTGCCAAAGTTATTTTAATTTAGTATTAACACGTCAAAGGATATACTGTAAACACGTGTTACGAACAACAAACATATAAATGGCACAAATATATATATATGTAACTGAAATCTAAATTATTTCAAAAAGGTATCTCTTCCATGCAATAGAAAAAATTAAGATGGCATCATACACGTACATTTTAAATGGAAAAAGTCCAACCAAAACAGTCACACGTCGTCATTTAGGAACCTGTGTAAATAATGCAAAGTCAATAAAAACAGAATTTATAATTTGAACGGTGACACAAACGGCCATTATTTCTAATGAACAAAGTACAAAATAAAATAATGCTTACTACAAATAAAATTTAAAAAGGCAACGAAACAAGTGAAAATCATTTTAAAAAGCACTAATAAAATGTAAATGTTTTTGTTGTTTTTTAAGCTGTTAATCTTCAAAATCTTCAAAATATACTCAACTCAACAGCATTTTTATGAGTCTTTGGTCATCTCTAAAATAAGCACCAGTAGCATTTATACAATATGTACTTAATCGGAAACATCAGGTTACATTTTTCCTTACCTCTTTTTCTTATACAAACTATGGAGAATACCTTATCGCCTTCTTATCTAGGGTGGCGTAGTGCTCAGCGTGCCGCTTCATAAATCAAGCGATTTGAGTTGGAGTCTTACGCTCAGGAGATAATATGGATTTTTATGTGATTGCTAAACTACAAAATAAACTCAACCAACAATATATTTACGATCCTTTGTGTATTACTAACATGTGCACCATTAGCATTTGTACAATTAGTATTTAATCAAACACAACAGGTTATATTTTTATCACCTTATCGTAGGCTAATCTAGGGTGGCGCAGTGGTTAGCGTGCCGCTTCCTAAATTAAGGCGTTAAAGCCTTGCGCACAGATTTGGAGTTTGCATCGTCAGTCTTAAAGACGTATAACATGTAACATATATATATATAT
>JANRMT010062806.1:84649435-84672064 GCA_026402145.1 Polypterus bichir lapradei
GGTCATCTCTGTTTAGGGGTAACCTCCTCGTTATGCAGTTATAGATGAACCTGTGGTGTCCTGGGTAGTGGACTATCTGTTTGGCAGACCGCAGATTGTGAGACTCAATGACTGTATTTCTGATACAGATGTGAGCAACAGCACCACAAAGAACAATCATGTCTCCTTTTCTCAAGAAACGCTACTGCATGGGGCTCCTTTATACCAATCAACAGGTTAAATACAAGGGCAAGCTCAATTATAGATACACTCTGGAACCCCCTGGAAATCGTAGCTTAAGAGAACATTAAAACAAAACTGAGTGTCATTTTGAACAATGCTGCACATGCTCTCTCTGCATGACACACTAACACTGTGGACTTCCACACAAGAAATTATTCCGCAGAAGTAGAAACGATACCGAAATGCGCCTACATAATGCGTCACCAAGTCAGAAACTCTCTTTTTTTTTAAATTTACTTGCTTTACAGTCATTCCGGTGTGTGTTCAGACCAAAGTGTGTGTGTGTTCGTTTATTTGTTTATTTAAAGAATTCCTGTAAAAAGCCAAATTTTCTCCTAAAGACAAATGAAGTTCAGTCTATCTGAATGATGCCTCATTGTGACTACCAAGCTAGAAGTTTTATTTTTTATTGTATGTTTTTAGTTGTTCTGAAGACCATATTGAATGCTGGCATAAGAGTCTTTGAGACTTGGAAGGAAATCTTCTGTAGACAATGAGGGGCTGCAGCAAAACCACCCACTGCCGCAACGTTTGCAATCGCTTTAGTGATGTTTGCTTTAAAATATAACTAGTTACTCCTGCTAATAATGCGGCTCGCTAAGTATGAATCACACTGAGGTAAATAATGCCCACTATTTGAATTAGCTTTTTTTCTTTCGTGAAAAGCAGCTGGAGGTAGATGCTTATATTAATATAATTCTGTAACTAAACTCTCCAGACTGGCACTTAACACTTATGGGAGACACTAGTAACGAGTAGGTTAAAATAGGTACAGTGAAATGAATGCTCTTCGTGGGAGTAAATGTCGCGGCTATTAAACGCCGCGCGGTTTGTTAATTATTCTTAATTTCAAGTAGGTGAAGAAGATGTGGTAATAGTTATTAAGTAACAAAGATCGTGCCTTCTTTTAACAGCTGTCTGCGCCTGAACTCAGTAGACGAGAATCAACTGAATTGTACTGAAACAGAAATTAAAGCCTTTACGGTCAGAAATAACTAGCATCTCGCTTTTGTCGTACATTCGTAAATGACAGGTTAGATATGAATCTAAAAGTTTGTCAGTTTCATGAAAAATTACTTGAAACAATCCGTTTGCCTTGCTAGGCGCGCACAGGTAATGTACACTAGACGAACTCCCCAATCCTCACGCTTTCTCTCGGCTGTTTCAGCTGTTGGAGGAGTCTGCACGCCTGACTGCAGCTTTGCGCGACTCCTCACTGCCAATCTGAGATGGCAAGTCTTCTCTGAGTTGCGACCAGCACGACTGACATAACTGTTTCCACGTCGACTGATCATGTGTGTCCTTTCTTAGTCTAATGGTAGTAAACGCGTATATGAAGGGATTCAAGCAACTGTTGATGAAAGTCAAAGCGCCAGCAGCATTTACCCAGACGCTGGGGATGTGCAGCTCCTCGCTGTTGCCAAGTCGAAGCATAGCGCCCACTTTCACTAAATTAACCAGATGGTAAGGGAACCAAAATATGAAAAAGGTGAATACAATCCATGCTGTGAGTCTCGTCAGCCGCCTTCTCCACAAGAAGCCCCGCTCAGTGATGCGTTTCGAGATGAGACAGTAGGAGATCGCTATAACGAGGAACGGGAGGACGAAGCCCAGCAGAGTCTCCAGTAACAGCAGTGCAACTTCATGCGCTATGGACGTGTACGCTGAGGCGATGCAGCTAAAACGTCCGTCCCGCAGCATCACGCTGCGAGGTTCAAGGACTGGCACTGTTAGCAAGGCGGAGGCACACCACAGTCCAGCCAGCAGACAGCCACTTTGCCAGTTGCCAAGTTTAACTCCTTTTGATTTCCATCTCCAGAGGGGTGCTAGCACCAGAACGCAGCGATGCAGGCTCAGCATCAACACCGAGAAGATGCTAGCGTACATGGAGCAATACACAACGAAGGACAAGATCTTGCACCCTAGCCAGCCGTAAATCCAGGAGTCCACCAGAGCATAGATCCAGAAAGGCAGGACGAGGAGCGCTAAGAGATCGGTGACGGCCAGGTTGGCGATCAGCCTCAGGGTGAAAGTCAGGCGCTTTGTCTGCGAAAGGATGACCCCGATGACCAGTGCGTTTCCAGGGGCGCCCACCAGAAAGCAGAACCCCAAAATGATACTAGGCAGCATGTGGTTAGTGGTCTCATTCGAGACATGGGTATCATTGAGCGAGACGTACATTGTGTCAGGCTTCTGAGAAATGAGAGCTGTGGGCGGCGGACTCGCTTGTTAAGGAGAGGAAAAAAAACCAACACGATCCTCTGCAGGTTTCCGTACTATACAGTGGGTTAGCCTCATTTAAAAAAAAACACAAAAAACGACTTGCGAATGGCTTCCGATTGCGGGACTGGGGCCAAAAATATCAGTAGTTTTTTTCTGTGTGTAAAATGAAAAATAAAAAGGAAGAAACCAGCAGTATACGTGACATTAAAACTTCCGCCGATCCCAAGCAGCTTTGATAGGAAGAGGCATTGAGTGTTTGTTAGTAGATTTTACATACAATTGTGCTTCAGTAATAATCCCTGATAATTCTTAACACCGCACAAACCTATATATGTTAGAGAGGGTTAGAGTCGAAACCACCTGAAAAAGTAAGACGCCCAGAAACAAAAATAAAGGTGCCAAACCGTTTTTGGTTCCCAAAAGGCCCATCTACATGAACGTTCCGGAAAGAACCTTAATTTATTTAGTTCTGTAAGTACAGTGAATAACCATGAAAAGATTGTAACATATTTAATTACACTTCCAAAGTTAGTGTCCTGCAGCCTAACATAATTAAAGATTTCATTTTTATACATATTAGGAAGTTTTTCAAAACACAAAGAACCAACTTAATATGCAAAGAACACTTTGTCAAGCAATAGGTCTAAAAGGAGCCACGCAACCCATTAAAGAACCATAAAGTACCATTAATGAACCATTTAAGAGTGTATGTGCATTTAAGAGACTGAACCATTGTCCACAATTTCATTCATATGTAGTAAAATAAGGTTAACTTGGATTGATTAAAGAAAAAAAATGTGTTCACAACTAAAAAAAAAGTTTAACATATAATGTGTAGGTATGACTTGGACATCTTCAGCACGTGACCTAAGGCTGTGGTTGGCCCTAAATGCCTTAGTAATAATTACTGTATGATTGTTAGCAAACATTTTTACTTTGATATATCTTCATGTGGCTGATGCATCAATGTTTTTGTCTTGTGGTTTTTTTTCCCCCTCTTTTTCTGCAGGTCTAGAAGCGGATTCTGGTTCATTTATTGTTTATTCTATACGAAAATCCCCCCTTCCCCCTTTACCTCCATGTCCTCCTTTTCTCTCTTCTTTTTCTTTCATTTTTGTCTCCGTGTCCGGTTCGAATCTTAAAAACATCTGAAAATATTTCTAATAAAGTTTTGGTATCAGGCGTGGCGTCAGCAGAAGCTGTAACGCTCCACCTGAGAGAAAAACTGTAAGGCTAGTCGCCAGCATTCAGACATCAATTCTGATTGCTTCACAGCCGAACAGGACACGGTTAAAAAAAAACAAAAAAAACATATAATGTGTAATTTAAATTTAACAAAAGGATTTCAGTTACTTGAATTCTACACTAAAATATCTTACCTATGTTATGTTTTCTGAACAAATTAATAATAATACATTTGGTGCCTTTTTTAGCACTCAAGGTCACCTTACAAAGTATTAAACTACAGTAATAAAGATAACAGCAAACAGAACAATAGAATCAAATAGCAATAAGGGTACAAAAGCAGTAACAAATATAAAAGGTAGCCGGCTGTAACCGTGCAAAATCATAGTTGGTATGCCAGTTTGAAAAGATCTGTTTTGAGAGCAGTTTGAAATTGTGTCATTGAATCCAGTTGACAAATGTGAGAAGGAAGAGAATCCCAGAGAGAAGGGCCACTAAAAGAGAATGCTCTGGCTGCTATAAAACAGAGTTCGATGAGTGGTACAGAAAGTAAAGCTACAGATGAGGATCTGAGGAGGAGGTAGACAGGAGCAAGACTGTGGAGAGCTTTAAATGTTAAGAGCAGTATTTTGAATTGTATTCGATAGTAGACAGGGAGCCAGCGGATTTAGGAGAGAATATGTTCAGTGGACTTAGAACTATCCTAGCAGCAGAGCTTTGTATAAGTTGCAGGTGATGGATGCGTTCCTTACGGAATGACACTGCAGTTGTGACCCGCTGGGCTGGCTACTTTGAACAGTTGTTCAAAGCTGATCTTCTGGCTGGGACGCTGGATATCTCTCAGTTTATGGTTCTTGAGGCTGATCCTCCAATTTGCTGTGATTCACCCTGTCTCACTGAGATTGCACAGGTGGCAAACCAGCTGAGGGGAGGAAAGGCTGCAGGGATCTGTGGTATCCGGGATGAACTTCTCCAGGCTGGTGGTGAGGCTGTCCTCCTGGCAATCCAAGCAATCTTTGCTTCCATTTGGGAGACGGGCATCATCCCAACTGACTGGAAAACGGGACTTGTCGTCCCTATCTGGAAAGGGAAGGGTGATCGTGTGGATTGCAACAACTACAGGGAGATAACACTGGTCTTAGTGCCAGGTAAGGTCCTTGCTAGGGTCATCCTCAATAGGATCCATGATCGCTTGCTCACATACCAGCGACCGGAACAGTTTGGTTTTACACCTAAGAAGTCTACCATTGACCGCATCTTGGCACTGAGGATTCTCATGGAGCGCAAACGCAAATATTGGCAGAGTTTCTTTACAGCCTTTGTCGATTTTCGTAAAGCGTTTGACTCAGTTGATCGAGCTGCCCTGTGGGACATCCTGAGGGTTTGCGGGATCCCCTCGAGATTGCTGGATATCATGGCCGGCCTGTACACTGGTACTGTGAGTGCTGTGAGGAGTGGAGGCAGAACCTCTGTGTTTTTCCCAGTTGATTCTGGGGTTCGTCAGGGGTGTGTTTTTGCTCCTACTCTGTTCAATGCTTGTATGGACTTGGTGTTGGGCAAGGTTATGGGGTCCAGTGGCTGTGAGGCATCTGTTGGTGAAGAAGGATTCATGGATCTTGATTTTGCTGACAATGCTGTGATCTTTGTGGAGTTAATAGAGGCTCTGATCGTGGCGCTCGAGAGACTGAGAGAGGAGTCTGAGTGTCTGGGCTTGGAAGTGTCCTGGATAAAAACCAAGATCCAGGCCTTTAATGACCTCTTGGATGCAGCCATTAGCAGTGTGTTTGTTTGTGGAGAGACTGTTGACCTTGTCGAGAGGTTTACTTACTTTGGCAGTGACATTCATCTGAAGTCACTTGACAGATTAGGAGAGCATGGGGAGTTATGTGGTCATTGGAAAGGGGTGTGTGGCACTCCCGATATCTATGCAAAAGGATGAAGGTCCAAGTCTTTAGAGTCCTGGTGCTTCCTGTCTTGCTATATGGTTGCGAGACATGGACGCTACCCAGTAACCTGAGACAAAGACTGGACTCCTTTGGTACTGTGTCTCTCCGGAAAATCCTTGGGTACCGTTGGTTTAACTTTGTGTTGAATGAGCGGTTGCTCATGGAGTCCTGAATGAGGCACATTACCTGCATTGTGAGGGAGCGTCAGTTACAGTACTACGGCCATGTGCCGTGTTTTCCAGAGGGTGATCCGGCTCGTAAGATCCTCATTGTTGGGGACCCGAGTGGCTGGACCAGGCCAAGGGGTCGTCCACGTAACTCCTGGCTGCGGCATATAGAGGGTCATTTCCGGAGGGTGGGACTGGACTGTGTGTCTGCCTTGGGCGGTTGCCAACCGGGATCCCGAGTTGTTTCATCGTGTAGTGGGTGCGGCAACAGGCTGTACCAGTGCATGCTCCCCAACTTGACTTGACTTGATGTGTTTTTTTAGGGATGCCAGATAGAATGGCATTGCAGTAATCTATGAGTGAATTGAATGGCATTAACCAATACTTCAATCGACTTACTTTAAAACTACTCAATCTAATTGTGCAAAGCCACTGTCCATGACTGAATAAAGTTCATTTAACAAATAATTTTCTATAGAGTGTACAATGCCCCTAAGCATCAGCTCCTCTTGTGCCCCCATATGCACACCTACACACAGAGACAAATCAAATGCAATATATACTCTTAGAAATAAAAGTGCCAAAGTGCAGGTTCTTCAGACCAATGCATATGGGAACCATTTTTGGTTTCAGAAAGAATCTTTATATTTATTTAAATCTATAGGTTCCTGATATAAAAAAAATGATTCTTGACACATACAGTAATACAGGTTAAGCTCAGGTTTTCTTGATATGTTAGTATCCTGCTAAAGGCATCAAAATATATATATGAACCCTTGCAGATTTAAATTTTTCTTAGCGATAGTAACCGCTCAGCCATTAAAATACAGTACCATTCTTTTAAAGCGTGTACTGTAGGTCAAAACATTTAATAACCCAGTATTAACGGCAAAAATACTTTCATATATACCTGCCATTTGCATCTGTTTTCTTAAACTCCGAATGAAGGTCCGTAGGACTGAGCCGCTATAGAATCTCCAGTCAATCATAATTGTTAATGATTTGTGAATCAATGTTTAATTGTTCCTTCCAGTACACACACAATTTAGAAAATAGGCAAACCACAGCATTTTTTTTGTTCAAATTATTACCTTCCGCTTTTTCAGAATTTCATTGAAGTTCCTTGTACCCAAAAAATGGAATCAAACAAATAAAATAAAACGAATATAGGCCAAATCCGGTCAGGTCAGGCAGTGGGATAAAATGTGAACAAAAAGCACAAGAATCAGGGACATTAAATAATAAATAACTATAATTCCATTACTAAATTAAAAAAAAATGAAACGCTGCAACTTTGTTACGGGTTAACTTTGTCTTCGAACGCCGCTGAATGTCACGCTACGCGTGGTGTTGCTGAAGGCTGCCGAGGCGACTAAGTGGGCTGCACATTAAGAAAGCCACACGTTTCTTTGAAAAGGACACTAAATGTTAGACTTATACATAAACCATTTCCCTGGTAATGTTATTAATATATTATTTTTTACAACCAAATCTTTATAAAAAAATACCAATAAATAAGATTACTGAGCAAAGAGAGAAACCGTTTAATAATTAGTAAGAGCAAAACCAACCTTCCCTCTCCCGCTAGTTTAACTGATAATAAAAATAAATGAGTAAGACTTTCCGTAGCGAATTTCTTGATGCTGTTTAGAGGAGGAATTGCAGATTACAATCCATGAGACGCGTGCCTTCATTTGCCACTTATCATTTTCCTAATTAATAAGAGTAAGTCAATAAATGCTTGGACACTGTACATATCAACTGGACTGAAGAAACTTCACACTTCTTAAAAATTGTGGTTCTTAAGTGAGAATTCAGTGGGCTGCGTGGTTCCTCGTGAAACCATTGATTTAAAAGAACCATTTCAACTTCTGGGAAAGGTTCTTTGAATACGAAATTGTTTCTCTAGGACAAAACAGAAATATCTAGCGGGCTACTTAGCAGGATGCTAACACATGAAGAAAACTTGAACTTACATTGCGCATTGTATGCAGCAAATGTCCTAAGAATCACGAACCCTTTGGTGTTTCACAACTCTGATACCACCTGTACGGGTTATTTATGGAGCCCGTCACTACAAAGGTTAGATGGGTCTGTTGGAAAGCAAAAACGATTCTTCTATTTGCCCTATAGTGCACCGCACGGGAGAATCTATTTGGCAGCTTTATTTTTAAGAGTGCAACACAAAAAAGTGTTTGCGCTCCCATGTTCTTTGGAGACATTTTCAGGCTGTTTTAAACCAGAAAAAAAAAAAAAAACCTGAGCAAAGAAGCGAAGATCAAAAGGGTGGCACTACTTGAGTAACTACAGCACGAGTTGAAATTGTTTGTATTCCTGGTACAATATTCCCTTGACATTTTTGTTTGATGCATGAAAGCGACTTATGAAACACCCTAAAATGTTCTAATAAACCGATTTAATTTACATGCAGATTACAAAAGGGTTACAAGACTTTACATAATGTGCACTGTTAAAAATGCACTAAGCATAAACGTGCGGAGAAAAGACCAAATCAAGCGATTTGCGATGTCAGTGACATCCAGGAGTTTTTTGTGCGGGTAAAGTGTTCATGAAGCGGACCGCAGGTTGAGAACTCCTGTAACAAGCGGACACCTGTCGATGTCATTGTCTGAGTAGGATGCACAGAATGTAAGCGGGTGCTTAGGATGTCAGCCCCTGCGTTGAAACGTCGGCTATTTATTTCCAAACTTAAGTTAATTACAAGAAATGGCATGTTTCATTTTAATTAAACCGGCGAATGTATGTAAGCAGCAATCTACTGTGGATGCTCATGAAACCCGAAGCCGTTATTTCGGGCTTAGGCTTTTTTGGTGCTGGTGTCCTTCCCGACAATCTCCCGATTGCCCACATGGTTAATCCACCCGTGACCATCCATCTATTTTAGAACCCTCTCTCAACAAATCGTGGACGACAGCAGTCTAACTACACCTGCAGCATCATCGGAAGGAGCCAAACCCAGACAGGTTGCCAGAGAATCACAAGGCACAGAGAAGCACATCCACATTCAGTCAAAAGTGACCAGTTAACCTAACGTGTATGTCTTCAGGGAATGAGAAGAAAACCTAAGAACCAAAATAAATTGATCCAAAAATTAAATAAATACGTACACGCGCAGGAAGAAGACTTGAACTCCACGTGCAGTACCAGGATCAAGAATTCAAACCCTGCCTGAAAGAGTTTTGCGGCCTCAGGGCACAAACAGCACGAACAGGGCGTGCTCTCCTTAGCATGCGCTGAAGTGTCACTGAAGTTTACCCTTCTTTGAATAACGACCTCTCTCCAGCCAACATGCGGAATGCTACAGCGATTTAATGAAATGACTCAGTAATTTCATGAAATAACCTATGTTTCGGAAAATGGAGGAACCGAAAAAGCGGCTTATGCAATATTCCTGTTCATAACTGAATGTCAAACATATTTAAATATGCAAAGCAAAATCGCCAGTTTTAAAATCACTCTTAGGGTTAAAATAACCATTTTAAAAGCACGGAGAATGTTAGTTAATAGCCTTTAAGTGTTAATTTAATACTGACGAATTTACTGTGTATAAGTCTGATATTGAATCAAACTTTCAAAATCCTGCCCGATATAACAACTCTCCGAATGACTCTGTGCAGAAATGCCGGGTTGTCATTTGACGTCGGGGTGTTTAAAACTTTTATTGTCATCACTGAGGCAGACCGGCCCAGTGACTCACCATCTGTTTTTCCCTATCTAGTCTGCTTTGCTTTTTAATTTCTAATTTGTTTAATTTAATTTAACGTTTGCCCGTGCAAAGGAAGAGAATTCTCAAAATCAGACCCGGAGAGCTATAGTGGTTGCAGGTTTCCGTTCCAAGCCGTTTTCTCAATTAAGCGTCAGTTACTGCTGCTGAGGCAAATTATTGCTCAAGTAATATGTTTTGTGCTTCGTTTCAATTAACCCTAACTTATAATTTCTTCTTTTAATATTAAATTAATGTATTTACCGTGTTAATCTGCTTATTTTCTTAACTAGCTGTCAAATAACCGTGAGAGGCAGTTGACAGAGACAGAGACAGAGTCCCTACATTGATGGATTAAAGGCCAGAAGTCCACATGACCGTCATCATCAAGTTCTTCCATGAGAATACCATGAGGACTGATTGAGGTCATTTATGTTAAGCAGAATGTCCAGAGGGGGCTGGGCGGTCTCGTGGCCTGGAACCCCTGCAGATTTTATTTTTTCCTCCAGCCATCTGGAGTTTTTTTTTCTGTCCTCCCTGGCAATCGGACCTTACTTTTTTCTATGTTAATTAATGTTCCCTTATTCTAATTTATACTTATTTTGTCTTTTTTATCTCTTTCTTCATCATGTAAAGCACTTTGAGCTGCATAATTTGTATGAAAATGTGCTATATAAATAAATGTTGTTGTTTATCTTAATTATTAATTCTTAATTTAAAGAAATACTCCACCCAAAAATTATTTTTTAGTTGTTTGTAATAATCACCGAGAAAAAATTGTAATCTCTTGTATTCATGATGAACGGAGATAACAAAGCTTCTGATAGAACACAGTCCTCTGGTGGCCAACGTCTGACAACAGCAAACAATATCAAAAATTTCTATAAAAAATCTTACGTTATACTCCTGTCGAATAATCAATCATACCCGTCGTATGTTCACACAACTACTCAAACATACGTATTTTCAGTAAAATATTTACTTGTGTACTAAACGGACGGACTGAATGACAAAGGAAAACACAAGTGTTTTGACGAACCCCCTACCCATTCTAGTGTTGGGCTCCGGGGGGCAGGGTTGGCTTTGGGTTCACCGCCGTCCGTTTAGTACACAAGTACCAAATATTTTAAGTAAGTTTCTTTGAGAGAACGATCTTATCAACTGAAACTTAACACTCTCCCGCAAAAGAACATTTGAATTGTAGTCCTGTCTTCCATTGTTACATTTATAATCAGATCCACAAGTGGAGTATCTCAGGATTATTTAGCGACATGATGTGAAATTGCAGGAGTGAATTGACCATCCACTAGTTGAAGCATCTCTAATTTGCTAAGATCCGATGCGCATTTTCTTCTTGAAGATTTCACTCGCTTGTCTGCTTCTTTTAATCTTTAGTTGTACGCCTTCTCTCAGTGATCGCCGCGCCGTCAATGTCACGTGCTACAAGGCGGGACTTGTGACCAACGAATGAGACTTCAATTCAAACGCTCGGTCACTTGTGTTTAAGCCTGTTCCATTTTAGTTCAGAAGAGCGTTTTCTAGAAGTGTTTTATTTAATAATATTTTATGTTTGGGACATTGGGATTACAGGACCGGATAACTTCACATGTGGATTATGCGACACAAGATCTTTTTCATGGATGCTTTGATGTTGCCTTCTGTTGTCCTGTGCTGGTCACCATTGACGTCTGTGTAAGAAACTTCGCTGTCTCCGTTTTGGGTGAAAACATGACATTAAAAATTTTCTTTGGCCATCACTATAAAAGTACATGGTGAAAGTAACATATAAAATATATACTTTTTTGGGCGGAGTACGTCCTTGAAATTAGTTTAATTACTGCTGTTTTCTTGTTTAACTTAAAAAAAATGATCACAAAAAAGTTTGTACTACCACTCAGCATTTCTTATCAGATGATCTAAAACGTCATACTCTTTGTAAATCCTTGCACTGGAGCTGTGGAACAAGCACCCTTTGACCTTGCAAGTTCTCTTCCATATTTCTGAAAAATCAGTGGGTAAATCCATCAGTTCATTCACTAACTTCACCTGCTTAATCCAATTGTAGTGTCACAGCAGCAGGCAGCTGTCCTGGCAGCATCATGTGTAAAGCAGGAACATAACTCTGTCAGTCCGTAATCCATCATTCTGTCCATCTGTTATTGAATTTGATTAATTTATCTGAGATCCTGGTGTCCATATTCTAGTTTTGGGCAGGAGACAGTTGTGGATGAGGTGCCATTTCATTGAAGGGTCCACTACCCGCATCACTCACTCAAACAGGGGCAGTTTAGCATCTCCAGTTACCGTCACACTGCATCTGGGCTGAGGGAGGAAAAGTGAAGCATCCAGAAAGAAATCTGCATGGATACATGGAGATCATGCAAATTTTATACAGGAAGCAATGACTTTGTAATTTGAATTTGAGTGTTCATGGGGTTTGTTTCCTGCCTTGCGCCCTGTGTTGGCTGGGATTGGCTCCAACAGACCCCCCGTGACCCTGTTGTTAGGATATAGTGGGTTGGATAATGGATGGATGTTCATGGGTGATGAGGAAAAGCAGGTCAAAGGTACAATGTCACATTTGGATGATTCTGATCCAAATTTTGCATGAAAAATATGTTGAATGTACTTGTTATATAGAAAAACAAATATGTTTTAGTCTCAGTTTGCTATGGTCATGGAAAGCAGATAAAGGAAATGAAGTGACCGTGTCAACATTTGGGTTTTCCTTATTAGGAGCCATTGAGGGACAGAGATTTTTCTACATAGTAGTGGATTTTATTTTATTAACTTTATTATATTTTGTTATATGTATTTGTCACATAATATTTTATTATATTTTACTTTATTATATTTTGAAGTGAGAGCCCTGTCTGTCTGAAGTTGAAGTCTGACTCATTTTGGTCATTGATGTCAGTTTTACACTATTTTACATAATGTTTGATTGAATTATTTTTGATCATGTCTTGTGTTTTATTACTATATTCTTCTTTGCAAAGTACTTTAATCTGTTTTTATGTATAAAAGGTGCTATATTTGTGTAAATAGTCATTATTACTCCATTGTGCTTTGATGGCCTAGTAACTGCTGCTGAAAATGTTTGCTTTTCCTTTTAATTTCTCCACATCCACTGAAAGCTAATTAAAGCCTTTCCAAAGACTTCATTTTTACATTGTCCTTTCGTAAATCTGGTGCTGACATTGTAATCTGAAGGAGGCCATTTTTCAGAGTCTAGTTCAACTGTGTCTGTGGCAATAGGCTCACACTTATTATATTTATTAACTCATCAGTGGTGATGTATAGTAAGAGAGCTGAATTTCTTTGTTACTGTACTTGACTATGTTTACTTGAGTTTAACATTTTCTGCCGCTTTCACTTTTATTCAAGTACATGTCAAAATGCAAATGGTTACTTTTACTCTGATATAATTTTCTAGACACATTCATTACTTCAATGTTAAGCCAGAAAGCAAATGAGCTATGGGCTTTCCACAATTTAAGAACACAAGAACATAAGAAATTTGACCAACTGGTCCATCAAGCCAGTTTGTTTAGCTAATTGCTAAGCTGTCCCCATATCTCATCCAGGTTTATCTTAAAGGTTGTGAAGGTTTCTGCTTCAGCTACATGTCTCCGTAGTTTGTTCCCGAATCCCACAACTATTTCGTAAATAAGTGTGTGCTTCGTGGGTTTGGTTTTAAATTTCTTTCCCCTTAATTTCCATTGATATCCTCGATTACGTGATTCACCCTTAAGCCAAAAGAATGCTATTGGATCAACTTTATCAATGACTTTGAGAATTTTAAATGCCTGGATTAAGTCCCCACACAGACTCCTGTGCTTGAGTCTAAACAGGTTTAATTCTCCGAGTCTGTCAGAGTAAGACTTGTCCTTATGTCCTGGGGCACACCTTCTTGTACAGTAGTGACCAGAACTGCACACAACACTCCAGATATGGTCTTATCAGTGCATTATATAGTTTGAGCATAATGTTCCTTGATTTAAACTCAACAGTTTTTATGATATAACCTAACATTTTATTTGCCTTTTTAATTGCTTATGTGCATTGCTTAGTCAATGAAAATGTTACATCAACATAAAGCCCTAAATCCTTTTCAGAGATTGCTTTCTGTATGACATTATCTCCCATCTTGTATTTACAGTATAATTGATATTCCTTTTGCCCACATGTAGCACTTTGCACTTTTCTACGTTAAACTGCATTTTCCATGTGTTCACCTGGTTCTGATGGTTTTCCAGGTCATTTTTAATTCTTTATGCTGCCTCCCCCATGTCTGCCATCCTTCTAATTTTAGTGTCATCTGTGAATTTGACAAGTTTAACTCTTTCAGGGCTGATGTCGACTTTTGTTAAAAGGAGGAGTTGACAATGGTTATCAACTGTAAACTTTGGCAAAACCAAACATTATATTTGAGTTGGACTCTCGTTGCTAGAAAGAAAGTTAGATTCATTGGTCTGACCGAGATCCCCTGCACTCTCATGAGTAGCAAGGTGCACACAACGGCAAAAATGGCATTGACATCTGATGAGAGATCAAAGTGAATGCGTAAAGCAAAATACTCCGTGGATGATGTTTAGACCTATTATCTCTGAACTGGACTATGACTTGCCAGACTCAGTTTTTGATACAAGTGATTGAAAACGAATGTGAGTTTACAGCTTCAGCTGATCGGTCTCCAGCTAGTTGTGGTACTGACAATGTTCGCCAGGGAGGACTGTCACTTAATAATAAGAGGTAGAAACTAGATTGTAATGCACTGAAGACAGCCTGGCAGTAAGCCTAACACACATTCTTGGCCAACTGGCAGCCACAGCATGCAGCAATAGACGTATTATGTTCATTTCTGAGTGAAACTATTGTTACTTGAAAAAAAAAATAAAGCTCTCAAAGGGTTAATAACTATGCCAGAATCAATGCCATTAATATTAATCAGAAAAAGCAATGGTACAAGAACAGATGCCTGTGGGACTCCACTGATGACCTTGCTCCATGTGGAGCATTTTCCTCAAATCTGTACTCCTATCTGTACTCTTAACAAATACTTTAGGACAATTAGCACATACTAAAAATCTGGAACGATTTTCAGATGTGTGCTGCTGATGCTAACACTCAGTCATCTATGCAGTCATTTCAAGTACATTTCACCTCAGGCAGCAGACTGCAGGACAGGGTGGGGCAGGACTTTGGTGACAAGCAGTCCAGTCTCAGTCTGCTTTTCTTGTCCACTTGGTTCTTCTCAGAACTGATGGTTCTCAGTGATGTTTGCCAAACAGAGTGTGGCTGATCTGCAGGCTGCAGTGAGGTAGTTTGTGCGTTCACCTGCTCACCCTGTCTCATGTGTTGCTCACTTTATCCTGGGCATTAAAGCTTCAAAAACACATCATGAACTGGTTGGAAAAGCATCAGAAAAAACAAAATGGCATTTCATTGCAATGTGAAAGTATAAGTGGTAAAGTTTAGGCAAAGCACTTTATTAAATATTTAACGTGGGGTATGCCTTTTCAGGGTTTGTTTTGATAATTACCGTTAATATTAAACCAATTATGATCATTTTCATGTAATTCAGTGTTATTTGAACAAAAATTCTTGTCACGTTTGGGACCATGGATCACTTAAAATGTTTTCCATTTAAATGTTATTGCATGTTTGTGTTAAGAAAATGTACTTTACAAGGGTTTTGTCAGCAATAGATTAGCTCTTTCTTAAAGCAGATAAAGACTGCATGCCTCTCCTGTTAGTGTCTTCTTTAAGATGTCTACTCATTCTGCCTGCCAGTGCTTCATGTTGAAGTTACATGGCTCATAAATTAGCAAATGCACTACAACACATACAAAGAGGATAACTTGAATTATGTTAGGTTTGTAAGAACTTTTTTTGACTATACATAAAACAGAGATAAATCCTACATGTACCTGTACTTTTGATATATTTTTAGATACTGAAGTACATTTAACATCAGATACTTTAAAACTTCCACTTGAGTGGTTTTCTCAGGGGCAAGTTTTACTTTTGCTTCAGTCACTTTCCATAAGGGGATCTCTCTGCTTTTATTCAGATATGGCTGTTTGGTCCTGCAAGTTATGCAACAGTGCTGATCAGAAATAACTGAGTGGGAGGCAAACCGTCTAGACCTTCTTTCGGGTTAAGTTCAGGTCATGTTGGTGTCCTCCTACACTAACACTGTCCTCTGATGTCTCACTATCATAATGATAAAAGTGAGAGCGCTGTCTGTCTGAAGTTGAAGTCTGACTCATTTTGGTCATTGTTGTCAGTTCTGTAGGCGCAGTAGGGTGCTCTCCCACAGAAACAATGGGCAGACTGCCGAGCGAGTCTGTGAGCTAAATCAAAATTAAATTAAAAATGTTTCATGATTGTCATGCTCCAGTTCCCAATACTTCCTCTGTTTGTTTTCAAGAACAAATGCAATTGTTTTCAAAGACTACAACTATCTCCCCTTAGCTTTGATCGGGCTGAATGAGCTCTGACACTGGAAACAAGAAATCTGTATCTGTGTGTATATATAGACATTTATAAACACATGCATTCAAAGCCTTTATTGGTAAAAAAAAATGTTAATACGAAAATAATTGCAATTATGGGACAAGGGGTGCACGAGTGTTTCTTTGCCATGAAGTAATGCTGGTGTAGTCTCTTTCTCCAAACGACTATTACAATGGATAAAATGGAGAAAACTGATGGATGGCTCGGGTTTAAATTGTATGGTTTCTGCCTAGCTCATAATTATGAGTCTGAAGTTATTTTATATATATATATATATATATATATATATAATATATATATATATATATTGCCACAGGAGGCTGGGGGTCAGACCCAACCGGGATGCCTGGAAGGACCGGGAGGTGGTCTTTTTGTTCCCTGGGCCACGAGGGGGCAACCGCCCTGGATGTTGAGGGGACCACGGGGAAGGAGCTAGGAGACTCAAGCCCAATGGAGCCCATGGCCACTGCCAAGGGGCACCCCGAGCGTCATGGAACCTGGGAGATCGACACTTCCGCCACACCGGGGAAGGTGGGGGAAGATCCTTCCAGCGACACCCGGAGTGCTTCCAGGTGCAAGGGCAGCACTTCCGCCACACCAGGAAGTGCTGCCGGAAGAGTGTCATCAGGCACCTGGAGCACATCCAGGTGGGAATAAAAGGGGCCGCCTCACTCCAATCAGGGAGCTAGAGTTGGGAGTGGGAGCAGGACAAAGCTCCTGTGAGGAGAGGAAAGGCGGCCCACGGACATTTGGACGAGAAACCCGTGGAAAGGGTGACTGGTGCTGGGGGGCACTGTGTGTTGTGTGAGACTTTATTTATGTACAATAAACGTGTGTTTGGACAAAGTGCTGGTGTTAGCCTGATGGTGTTCAGACCCGAGCTCACAATATATACACTATATATATATATATATATATAAAACTGGATTTATGAAAATATACAGTATGTGCACATTTTATGTAAATGTAATATATCAGAAATGTCACATAACAGAACCTTGAATTTCCCATGGATTATAGAACAAGTAAAAACAATGCAAAACACAGTGTCCTTCATAAGAAGCATGCTTTAAGTTTATTTAAATATGCAATTAATGTTGAACATTTCCTATTTTTGTTTTCATAGCCATTGAGTCCAGTGGCTAGTACCTTTAGTGCCCTGCAATACATACTAACCCTAGTAACTGCCTGTGAGGGGTTTCTGTGTTCTCACTTTGTCCTTATGACTTCTTCTGCTTTCCTTCCCAGATCTGAAGATGGGCACTTTAGTTTGATTAGAAGTTGTAAATTGACCATCTGAGGGAGTGAGTGTGAGTGTGTTGTGGGGTGTGTGAGGAATGTTTGTTTCACCTTTCAGCTATGATGCCAGAACTATGAAGAGATCTACACAATGTATGAACAAAGTTCATACATTAGCAAAAGCCCACATAAAGTAACTTTCACTTTCTCTGCTCATGGTTCGGACTTGGTGATAGGCTATTTTCAACAAATAACCCAAACACACTTACTGCAATAATCCAAATAAGATGGATATGTGCAAGTATATACAGATGAATGACAATAAGAAACAGCACAAAACACAAATCTGCACTAGCTAAGTTTGATGTTTTCTCTCCTGTAGAAAAAGGAACATAACTTATGCTTTCTGATCTTTATATTACAGTAGTCAGAAAGGATAAGTTCTGCTTCTAGCATCTGCACTGTAATGGTGGTGTTGATTTGCTAATAGCTAGTCTGCAGTGGCCCCCCCTTACACACAAACACAGCCCATTTAGTGTGTGTGTGTGTGTGTGTGTGTGTGTGTGTGAAAAACTCTTCTGAACTTCCATAATAAATTTAGGAAGAGAAACTTATAACAGCTAAAAATGTATCCTTCACACAGGTTATTACTTTTCAGTTACATTGATAGCAATAACTAAAATACATTAGCTGGCTTTATCCTAGCTAACTAGTTATAATCAATAGTTCTCAGAATCAAAGTAAGCGTATCTATCTGGTTTATTCCCTTTTGACTCTGTGTCTAGGTAACACTCTGTCCCAAGCCTTCTGGGTCACATACACTTTTTCATTATTTAGGAGCTCTTCTCCTTTTTTACTTTCTCATATACATTAATATAGAGAAATTATAGGAATCGTGAAAAAATTAAACCCAATTTTATTTAAACAACCATCCAAATTTTTTGCATCATGGAAATATAAATGTGTACACAATATTAAAAACTGTATTCAATATAATGCATATTCTTTCAATAACTATTACTAATTTTATTTTAATTTATATGTTATCAGTTTAACAATAATGTGTAAACATTGAACATGCCATGTAAATATAAAGATGTAATGGGAACAATAAGCTGCTACGTCCCCGTCATGTTCCTGGTAATACAGTGGTTCTCAACCTGAGGGGCAGGCCCCCATAGGGGGGCGTGAAGTAACAAAAAGGGGGGCACGAAGATGTGAAAAAAAGAAAACAAGAATCAAAAATATGAAAAAAACATCTGTTGAAAGCAAAACAAATTAACTTAAACTACATTCTGATACTAGAACAATAAATATAGAGTTAGATAAATGTCGATAAAAGTTAAGCAGGTATAATAAATTATGCATTTACATTTCAAAAAAATGTTAGGGGGGCGCAATTTTGTGTGGTTATGATGAGAAACAAAGGCATGATATCTGAGAAATATTCCACATCTGGAAGTGCTTCTGATGACCTTTTCCTCTATCTTAGTATACGAGAAAGTCAAGGGGAACACATTCCCGATTTTTCCTTTGGTTATGGGAATTAATACAGTTTTCTATGAGGTTTCACACTCAGTGGTCGTTGTTTGTTAGCATAAAATTTATGTCTGCTGGTTAGTTGGTGGTCAGTTGGCTCCTGTCTTTAGCAAGACAATCTTGTGGCTTTTTGTACTGTCTCTCTTACTTGTGCACCTTTCTTTATTTTAGCAAGGTTTGGACTTGTGGCATAGATGGTCTTCCACTCTTGAAGTCTAGGACAAGCTTGTCCTTCAGAATAAAATGAATCACTCAAGGCTTTGTTGGGACCACACCCCAGGCGACAGGTGTCCTACTATGGAGCAGAGTTACGGCCAGGCGGAGAGCACCGAGCACTTATACAGCACAGATCTTGTGCTTGTAATGGGTCATAAAGGAAGGAATGGAGAGTTTGCCATTGGTTTGATGCAAAGTTTTGTCCTGAAAAGTTGCCAGTTGTTGAGTTATGGCTTTTTGTTCACTGACCAAGAGCTTAAATCTTTCGTCATGGAGACATCTCTGGATGTCTTTTTGCCTGGGACTGAGTAGTCTTATTAGATGAGACCTAGAAACTGCATTTTGAAAAGATGCCGTGGGAGGAGAACTAACCCTTTAGCTGAAGTTAAGAGGGTCGGCAGTTGCCCCTTGAACAAAAGACTGATGTGCTAAATTAAAGAAAAACAGGTAATTCTGGTCTGTCCTACAATGTACAAGGGTGCGCCCTGTGACAGACTGATGACTACTGTATAGGGATGGCTTCTACCTGTCATCTGAGACTTTCGGGGCAGGCTCTGAAATCTGGAATTTTCAATAAACAGTATAGAAAATGGAGGAATGGAGACGGCTATTTCTGCCTTATGCTTCCCAAGTATTAAATCATACTGAACAAAGGGGGCACACATAGTTTAAAGAGAATGGTCATTCATTTCATGGAGTGCATTTATCTTTCTACATGAGTCACTCTTTAGGACATTTTTTTTAAAGAGTCTACAAATGACAGTTGCTTACACCTGTGTGTGAAATACAAAAAAGACATAATCTCGTATCCATGTAAAAAACATATTTTTGTAGCATTTAAAGGATAAACAAAATCATGAAAATGTAAATGCTTGTCATCCGGTGCCACAAGTCCAGCCTGGAAATAAAGATTCTATTAATGGATATCCTACTCACATTTACAAGTTTTGTTTTGCTTCCCTGATCTTGTCTCAGAACAATGTTTTCTTTGTTTTTCTTTTCGTCCTCTGATTCAAATGTATTGTGACAATGACAAGGAAAAAACCTTTTTTTATACGGATAGATGAATTTTTAAATGTGTTTATGTTACAGTGGGATACGGGATGAACACCACAATTGCGCAGCAGGTAGTGCTGCTGCCTCACTGCACTGGACCTGAGTTCACTTCCCAGTGAGGATGCCTTCTGTTTGGGGTCTGTATGTGCTTCCGATTTTTTTGCCGGTTTCCTCCTGCTATTCAAAGATGTGTTTTTAGATCTACAGGCTACTCTAAATTGGGCTGCAATGGATTTTCCTGCATCTTATCTTTGCACGTCCTCCTTTGCAATGAGTGTCCACTGTTAAGTAGTCAAGGTAGTCTGTGCCAGCATTGGCAGATGAGACTTGCTAAAGCGGCTATTTAACAGGGCACTTGTGTACATGTACCTGGCAGCAGAAGGACATTAGAACATGGGCTACCACAAAGGCTGGCATGACAGCTGATGAAAAATAAAAATCAGACAATAGCAAAGGATGCAGCCAAATGGAGAACTGCAGAAAACCGATATAGGAAAGAGACCATAACCACAGGTGATAACCACCATGTCAAGGCTCCAGACTAGGTAGGAACTGAGTGCACACTAAAGTTAGAAATATGGAATTAATGAGGCAGATTCAATGACATTGAACTTCATGTAATAGCAAAACAACCAGTTAAACAGTATGATTAATGGAGTGCCTTTGGGTGAAGCATGATAGATTATTACAAGTGGTAGGTCTAGGGTCAAATCCCTGTCCTGATTCACCTTTGCCAATGCACCCTTAGTGATATAACCAAAGCCACCACTAATAATTAGCAGCCAACAGGCATTCTTCATTCAGTCCACATGATGGGCTTATGGCTGGCCATGATGAGCACAGATACAGTATTCAGACCCCTTTTACTTTTTTCACACTTTGCAGTGTTGCAGCTTTATGCTAAAATTAGTCAGATTAATTTTACCCCCTCATCATCTCTCAATCATTCAATGACAAAGTATAAGCAGGATTTTAGAAATCTATTAGAAATAAAAAACTTAAATATCACATTGTCACAACTATTCTGACCCTTTTCTGTGACACTTGAAATTCAGGTCAGGTGCATCTCATTCTATTGATCATCTTTGCGATGTTTCAACACTTTTTTTGGAGTCCAGCTTTGGTCAATTCAAATGATTGTGCCAGTAAAGGCACACCTGTCTATTAAAGGTCTGTAATAAATGTATACGTTTAATATGTCACTGTGCTCTGTGCAAATATATTTTACAAATTTGTCTTTTTCTACTCACGTGCACAGTTGACACAGAGCCAGATTTAGCAGACAGGAGTTCACCATATAAGAACTGCTAGGCAAGCATTTTAAGACAAGACAAGTTAGGGACAACTGCGAAATGGGCAGTTACATTGAGGACCATTGTATACTATTTCTGTGTGTCAAAGTCGGCATGAAACTGTACCCCCTTTTCCTTGTTTGGAATGGCATGATTCACCGAAGTTGGGGTCTGCACATGAAGAAAGAGTATAAAGCCTTGGAACATTGCCCGGCACACCTTTGAAGCCAACGGGTGGATGGGAGATAATGTCATCCGATCTGGAAAATCTTTCCAATGCAGAGATGAAAATGGCAGACTCTATACATCGGGTCCCCACTCCCGAACTGTATTTTTGCCATTGGCTTCCTTAGTCTGTTATACAGCGTAAGCCGTCAGTAAAGAAAGCTAAGTTATTTCTCCTATGTGATTTCTTACCGCTGTATCACTAAGGGAGGGGTAGTGCCTTTTTATATTATACAGTGGCACCTCGGTTCACGACCATAATTCGTTCCAAAATTCTGGTCGTAAACCGATTTGGTCGTGACCCGAAGCAATTTCCCCGATAGGATTGTATGTGAATACAATTAATCCGTTCCAGACTGTACGAACTGTATGTAAATATATATTTTTTTTAGTTTTTAAGCACAAATATAGTTAATTATACCATAGAATGCACAGGGTAATAGTAAACTAAATGTAAAAACACTGAATAACACTGAGAAAACCTTGAACAACGGAGAAAACTAACACTGCGCTATAGCGTTAAGAACCGCTCGCTAAAAACGCTTTTTTTAATGAGTTTTAAACACAGGGAAAAAATAAACATTTGAAAAATCCGTAATTTAATAAACCACCAAGAAAAGTAACATTGCAACAATGCACGCTACGAACCGATCGCTGTAAACAGAAATGAATACAAAAAGAAACCCAGTGCATTCTTTAACTTCCTTCTCTACCTTATGCGTCCAGCTCTCTCTCTCGTATGTGTGTCTCTCTCTTGCGCGCCTGGGTGTGTGTGTGTGTCTCTCTCGCGTGCTTGTGTGTTTGTGTCTCTCTCTCGCATGCCTCTGTGTGTGTGTGTGTGTCTCTCTCATGTGCCTGTGTGTGTATGTCTCTCTCGCGTGCCTGTGTGTGTGTGTCTCTCTCGCGTGCCTGTGTGTGTGTGTGTGTGTGTCTCTCTCTCACGTGCCTGTGTGTGTGTGTCTCTCTCACATGCCTCTGTGTGTGTCTCTCTCTCGCGCGCCTGTGTGTGTGTCTCTCTCATGTGCCTGTGTGTATGTGTCTCTCTCGCGTGCCTGTGTGTGTGTGTCTCTCTC
>JANRMT010062806.1:84672164-84686701 GCA_026402145.1 Polypterus bichir lapradei
GCATGCCTCTGTGTGTGTGTGTGTTTCTCTCACGCGCCTGTGTGTGTGTGTCTCTCTCACGTGCCTGTGTGTGTGTGTGTGTGTCTCTCTCGCGTGCCTGTGTGTGTGTGTGTCTCTCTCTCGCATGCCTGTGTGTGTGTGTGTGTCTCTCTCTCACGTGCCTGTGTGTGTGTGTGTGTGTGTCTCTCGCTCGCTTGCTCGCTGCACAGGAAATGCACAGGGAGAGACTGAACACGTACAAACCAAAAGGGAAACTGGCTTGTTCGTATACCGAGTGTGTGGTTGTGAACAGAGGCAAAAGTTTGGCAAACTTTTTGGTCGCAAACTGATTTGTATGTGAACCGAGGTTCCACTGTATATATTAAGATTCAGGTTATGTAACACACAACAATAACAAAAGAACTCATTCCAAAAAGAGAGCTAACGCCCCCTGCTGGCTACAAGGCCCCACAGCTGACAACATGTATGAGAGGAAAAACCAAGCCATGAGGTTGAAGGAATTTTCAGCAGAGCTTAGAGACAGCATTGACAGTCCCCAAGAGCACAGTGGCTTCCATAATTCTTAAACATAAGAAGCTCTGTACAATCATGACTCTTCCCAGAGCTGGTCACTCTGCCAGACTAAGTAATAAAAGAGCTGACTAACAATTTGTTGGTTAGTCTGGCTGAGCTTGAGAGAACCTGTGTTGCAATGTCAGAAACTTCCAGAAAGACAACCAACACTTCAACACTCTATCATTCTCAGCATTATGGCAGAGGGACAAAGATAGAAGCTTCTTTTCAGTATAAGACACATTAAAGCCCACTTTTGGTTTGAAAATGGAACCTATAGTCTCTCAGACCATAAAAAAACAAAACGCCTTGGTCTGACGAAACTAAGATTGAACTGTTAGGCCTCAATTTTAAGTGTCATGTCTGGGAGAAACCAAGCATAGCTCATTATGTGCACAATACCCTTCCAACGGTGAAGCATGGTGGTGGTAGAGTGTCATGCACATTGTTTTGTTTTTCATTGTCAGGAACTGGAAAACTAGTCAGACTTGAGGCAAAGCTGAATTTAGCAACGTACAGAGATAACCTCCGTGAAAACATCTGGACATCAGACTGAGACAAAGGTTTAAATTCCAACCTGACAATGTCCCTAAGCACAAAGCAAAGACAACACAGGAGTGGCTTAGAAACAGTTCTTGAGTTTTCCATGCCAGGGCCCAGACTTGAACCCCATTGAACATGGCTGAAAATAACTGTCCACTGATGATCTCCATTTAACCTGACAGAACTTGAGAGGATCTGCAGAGAAGAATGGCAGAACGTTTACAAATCCAAGTGTGTGAAGCTTGTCACATCAAACACAAGAAGACTCCAGGCTGGAATCGCTGCCAAAGGGGCTTCAACTAAATTTTGAGTAAAGGGTCTGAGTCGTTAAGTCAACGTGATATTTCAGTTTTTTACTTTGAATAAATTTGCAAAATTTTTCTAAATCATGTTTTTGCTTTGCCCTTCTGGGGTGTTGAATGGTGTTTGTTAGGGGAAAATGAATTTAAATAATTTTGCCATTAAGGCTGCAACATAAGAAAACGTTTAAAAATGAAGGGGTCTGAATACTTTCTGAATACAATGTATGCCGATATAAGCAGGCAAGTCGGAGCCGTCTATGAAGTTTCCCACAGGATGTGCCAAGGATGTGCACAATGAGAGCTACAGGAAAAGACTCTGAAAAACATCAAAGCATCGTTTCAAAGTTGGCAGTGAGAGATCAACTACTTGCACCATCATACCGTTCTTTTCAAGTTATAGCGTCTCCAGATTTTAAACAGCGGATTTTAAAAATCATCAAATGAAGAAGATAAGTTAGCAGCCAATTTCAAAGATTTTTCACTTTAGACTGAATATGTGTTTTATATGGTAAAAAATAAGAACAATAACCTTGCTGTACAATGGCACAATACAATGCTGTGTGAAAGTCGAAAAAACAATGGCAAACAGAGCCGAGGCAGCTAATCTCTCAAGTAGTGCAATGACTAAGTGTGGCTTGTTCAACCTGGTGGCTTGACTGTGAAACTCAGGTGGAAAGATGCGGTTAAGTCCCGAATGAATGGGTTTGCTTCCATGTTAAACCGCTCGTTCCTAGGTGAGGGATCTCCTTCCGCTAGTGCCATGGTTCTGAGTTCACGCACTCCTTGTCAAAGGGCATTTTTGTATACTACGAGATGGGAGCGGCTGAATGGCGCAGTTGTAGACTCAACACCGAGATGGGTCTCGCTGTAGATATTTGCTGTGTGGTCGCGTTCAATCAACAGAGTGTAACTATGAGGCCAGTCGTGTAATGCCCCAACATCACAAAACGCCCTCAATGCCAGTTATATAACACTCATCGTATTAGACTATGATTAACATTACGGCCCCGTTGCACTGTAGTTAAGATTAGGTTTGTAGGAGGGTTATCTGAGTCAAAGGCCGTTTTCTGACTGACGTTGTGGACATTATTGCCTGATCTCTGTCATAGGTATTGCAAGCTGCAGCTATATACCCTTCTCCGTTCAATCGACTTCGTGGTTTACATTGGAGAAGTTCTTAAAGAGCAAAGGCGGCCAATGACAGACGAATTGCTTGTACAGTACATTTAAATTGTTCTTGTAATGCGCTTCACGGTAAATCAAGCAGAGGACACATTTTAAAAATCAACAAATACATCGAAGAAATTTTCAGCTAGAGTTTCGTTGGATTTGACACGAATATTCAATGATTTAAAAAAGAAAAACCCAGAGAAACACAAATAAACAAGTAATAAAGTGATAAGTGAAACAATGCAAAATGCATGTATCCAATTTCAGGCAGGCGCGTGGTGGAGTGGTTCAAATCCGTTATGACAGTGAGCTGATCTATCATGAATCTTGGAAAAAACATCATTAAAACTAATAAATCAGGCAGACGCGACCTAATAAACAAAAGTGAATCCGAGCTACGTTATGTTTTCAAATTCTTTACTGCGCGAGAAGTTTGCGAATTGCCAAAATATGCTTCAGATAGTGTTGTATGAGTTGTATTAACCAGCTTCATACTTCGCATGACTGAGAAATTGAAATTTAAAAACACCATCTAACCTAAGTTTATTGGGGATAATTCTGTATTTAAAGCACCAGCCTGGCAGATAAGTTACAATTATGGTAGTTAAAAATATAATTACATTTTTACTATGCAGTTTCGTAATCATAATCATAAAAATTACATTTAGTCATTTTATCATAACATAAAGACTATATTTAATGAAGTCGAGGTGTGATATTTATGGCTAAATATTTACCCATAATCCCTATTCATGCGCCTTCGTTAGAGCATGCAAATAAGAAAATAATGTCATCCAATCAATGTTTGGCGTCAGTTTGTACGACTTTTCTTAGCGTGCCAGGAACTGGAGGAACAACCGTAAAGACTATAATCATCTAGTCATTGATGGTGTTTCTCTACAGCAGAGGGGATTTGCGGAGATCTAACACAAGTATTAATGTAAGACCACATGTACTTGCTAGGCCATTTTGTAAAATTGTGTTAATTTCTGGAATCTGTTTTAGCTGACTTTCCCAATGTCTGCTAAAAGTCTCATGGGTTCAATATTATCCCGCGTGTTTTGTTAAAAGGGCAGGCGCCTTTTAGCTTGCAGGACTATTTGAAACAGCCGAAGCATTTTGAGAAACGTGCAGCAGAGTTTCGTTTCGCATTCAGTTTCATATTATACTTTCGCATTGTTTTTTATTATTATTAATTTTATTGCAATCCATACAAAGCAATCAAGTTTTTACAAAAAGAAAAATTGAGTTAAGAACAGATCGATCCCCACCCTTGAGAGAGAGAGCAAGCCAAACGGCGTAAAAATTGTACGGCTTTTAAACATACCTAAATTAATAAATACTCTGTGCTTCATGAACTTATTTTAATATATTACTGATTAGATCCTGCCATGTTTTGAAAAAAGTCTTTACGGATCCTCTAACTGAGTATTTGATTTTTTCCAATTTCAAATAATATAACACGTCGGTTTCCCATTGACTTAAAAGAGGAGAGTTTCGCATTGTTTTTAAGGTGCATTTTGTGCTTATTGTTTTAAAGCAGATTTTAATGGATTTTATTTTTTGTCCGATATTCACAGAACGCAGTGTACCGCTGAGCCTGTATAGAAAAATGTATTACCAGTAACGGCGCACTGCATGATAACGTGGAGTCGAGTGAATACACTTGACTTGAGCGCTCCTAGTTTTCATACTCTTTCTCTGTCTCTGTTTAGCATTCGTTTGCTCAGAGGTTGATGCGCTTGATGTTTCCGGAGCAGTTCATCTTTTCTCCAACCTAGCGGCCCACTTCTTCTCTTCTTTCATCGGCATCTTTTCGCGTTAAAACTGATTAATTCAATGATTGTACGTTTTCTTTAATTTTTCACTTAAGCTGGCACTTAAGTCTTAAATCTGCCTCAGGAATGATTTAACATATGAAGAGGTAGAGGAAGTGACGACGAAGGTGGTAGGGATGAGAACGGCGCCCGTACGCATGCACCGCATGGCCGCCCAGCTGGCTGCTGCTGAGAGTTGATTCTACAATAAAATAAAATTAAAATAGGAATAACATTGGAGGTCAATCATCATTCCGCAAGCGGAGAGTTGACGTCACCTAGTATATGTGTACCAAAATTTCAGGTCAATAGTTCAAACGGTTTGCGAGCTACAGGTGATTTAAAATCCTGGACAGACAAATGGACAGCCATGAATTAGTGCGTAGTTTGATGCCCTCCAAAGATATGGTGCGGGTGTTGTGGGGGTTAGGTAGTGCACTTTTTTGTAATGCGCCGGCACTGTCCTGTTTTATCAAAACATTTCTTTAAGCTTTCCAAATATTATATGATCACGTTAATATAATGAAATCACAAGCTCCTTAGAGGATAACACTGTGAAATGCAAATCATTTTATAGCATCAATGTTCAGGTAAGGCCTTTTAAATTATTTTGGAAAGTATGGCCAGTCATACTGTGCAATTAGATATTACGCTGAGGGTAAACTACCAGGCAGAAGGGACTTTCAAAGTTGGGTCTGACCCAGTGTTGCCTGCTGAAAGCACAATGTACAGGCACTGAGCAGTTAATTAGGTATGCATGTACTCCTGCTTATCCATGCAAGTATCTAATCAGCCAATCATGTAGCAGCAGTGCAATGCATAAAATCTTATAGGTACAGGTCAAGGGCTTTAGTTAATGTTCATATTGAGCATTAGAATGGGAAAAAGTGACCTTATTGCTTTCGGCCATAGCATGATAGTTGCTGACAGACAGGCTGGTTTGAGTATTTCTCTACCTGCTGGTGTTTCCTGATTTCCAGCACAACAGTCCCAAGAGTTTACAAAGAATGGGGCAAAAAGCAAAACACATCTAGTGAGTGTCCATTCACCAAAACACTGCCTTCACAGGACTGGTCTGAGGGGATTGGCCAGGCTGGTTTGAGCTGACAGAAAGGCTACGGTAACTCAGATAACCATCCGGTGCAACTGTGGTGGGCAGAAAAGCACCTGAGAAAGAATGTACAACACGTTGAATCTTGAGGAGGATGGGCTACAAAAACAGAAAACGATATCATGTTTTACTCCTGTGAGTCAAGAGCAGAAAGCTTAAGGCTGTAGCCTCACCAAAACTGGACAGTTGAAGGCTAGAAAATGGGAGCCTGGTCTGATGTATCTTGATTTCTGCTGAGGCACACATATATTAGGGTTAGAATTTGGCACCAACAGCATTAATCCATGTGTTGTGCCAAAAGTCCAGGCTGGTGTTGGTTGTGTAATGGTGTGGGGAATGTTGGCACACTTTGGGCCCATTAATACAAATCATTCATCACTTGAATGACACAGCCGACGTGAGTATACTTGCTGACCATGTGCATCTTTTTCAGACCACAGTTTATCCATCTTCTAATGGCTACTTCTAGTAAGTGTGAACTCTGACCCGGACACAGACAGACGGACATCTTTGTTTCACCCAACACACGTTTATTTACAAAGTCTATTTACAAAGATCACGTGCACCACAAACCCCAGTGCCTTCTGCACCGATTCCCCAAAGTCCAGGGCTCACAGTTCCTGTGCCTTTCTTTCCTGGCCGCCTCCAGTCCTCTCTCCAGCTCTGTCCACTTCCACCCGACATCCACTGCTGACTGGAGGGAGACGGCCCCTTAAATGGGAACCCGGATGGCCCCAGTGTGGCGGAAGTGCCGGCTGTGCACCCGGAAGCCGTCCGGGTGTCCCCTGTCGTCTTCCCCCCAGCACTTCCTGGTGTGGCGGAAGTGCTGGGCTCCAGGGAGATGCAGGCATTGGGGCGCCGCCTGGCGGTGGCCACGGGTCCCTACAGGGCTGGGCTTCCAAGCCCTTTACCTGAGGCCCCCTACATAACCAGGACGGGACCAGGGACCACACAAGATAAGTCACCATGTCACAAAGCAAAAGCCATCTCAAACTGGTTTCACGAATATGACAATGAGTTTAGTGCTCTTCAGTGTTCTTTCCTGTCTGAATCCAATAAACACTTCTGTGATGTGGTAAAACTGGAGATTCGCAGCATGGATGTGCAGCTGACAAATCTGCACAAATTGTGTGATGTAATCATGCCAGAACAGAGCAGAATCTCAATCCAACATCTTGTGGAGTCCATGCTATGAAGAATTTAGGCAATAATCTGCTCAGTAAGTGTATGTTTGTACATAAAAGTATATTCTAGTAATTTTGAAGTGTGTTATGCAGCATTTTCAATTGTAACCAAAAGCACATCACGCCACTCTCATTGGTACTGAATACATGTACATTGTTTTAAGTGCTTCAAATCTGACATTCACAAACTAGCACATTTACAATTTAGGCAATTCGAAGGATTATTTTTTTCAATATGAACAATGCCATTAACATATGATTATGCAATGCACAAATTTATAAACATAAGTTTAATTGACCTGCCATAGATTACAACATAACCTTCTCTAGCTTTTTCGATAGTGGACACATTTCCTTTTTATGTTATTATAGATCAAGTATTACTGTTTGATCAGATGCCGAAGAGACCACTGCTGTCTCTGTTATATGGTTTTCTATTGACAACCATTAACTCAATCCTGCTGGGGCCACAGTCGGAAGTGCTGCCAGAAGAGGATCAAAGAACACCTGGAGCACTTCTGGGTGCACTATAATGGAGGCCGCCTCACTCCGTTTAAGGAGCCAGAGTCCGGAGGTGGAGGACAAAGCTTGTGTGGAGTGGAGTGAAGTGGAGGTGGCAGAGGAGAGAAAAAGTGAAGAAGAAAAGAGAGAGAAAGGACTGAGCATTATTTGTTGGTGATTTATGCAGTGTTTGCTGAAAAGGTAAGAAAAGGATTAAACCGTGTGGTGGTGTTACAGCCCCGTTATTTCCACAATATATATATATACATTTGAAATCCTGTTATAGCAAATACCAAGGCAACAAAATTTTCAGAATGATGAATAATTTTTGTTGGCCCGAACAAACATTCATATGACATCATGTTAAATCAATTTCGCTATAATGAAATGTAAATGTCAGTATAAAAAATGTTTTTTTCACCCAAAAATGGCCACCAAAGGGCAGTCTCGATTCAAGTGTAGGCGAGGCATCTTACACCGAGCCGAATTCAGAGTCAGTGCTCCACCTAGCGTCTGTGTGGGTTGTGGTGTTGTGTGTGGACTGTTCGAGTTACATAGCCGTTCTCAAAGTTTTCTTTGAGATGAGCAAAAATGGTGAGAAACAATATCAGTTTACACTAAAAGAAAAATTAACAATCCTGCAAAAAATTGTGTAATGAAGAAAAATGATGTGGTAAAAGCATTTGGAATCGTGCCTTCATCTTCATCTAATATCTCATTTTCATTCTGTATTTTCACACCTGTATTTCTGTAAGAAAAAGTCACATTTAGCATTTTATTTTCAAATAAATTTTTTTTCACATTTTAAGAGGCGCTGTTTTTTTTTTATTCAGGTCAATCTTGGGTCACAGTTGCACGAGAGACAGGAAGGCGAGTCCAGGGTTCCAAGGAAAATACAGGTACTTTATTACTGTATAGAGACAACAGATACAACCTCAAGACTTCATTCAAAAATAGGAGCAAACAAACATGCAAGATAAGAGATGCAATATGGACAAATGTCTTGCTTTAGCTCCCATCTTCAGGTTAGAAGAACACCAATGGCTTGGAATCACGGTTGTGGCAGATGTGATCTGGAGAAGAGAGATCAGGAGAGATGTGAGGAAGAGCAGGTCAAAGCCTGGTTTTAATTGTTTTAAACATTGTGCAGCAAGCATGTTATGGGTTAAGTTTGATTCTGCACAGCAGAAGCAATTACTTTGCCCTTGGGTTACTGTTTACCCGACACAGCAGAACAGCTAAGGAGCTGTCCTTGCACCGCTGCTATTTGAGATGGTGAATCACCGGTAACCCTGGTCATAATAATATACATATTTTCCCCGTATTTGTTATAACAAAATTTACATTATAACAAAAATATTTTTACAAAGGGATTTCACCTGTATACATATTGTAATAGACAACATGGTTTGGCTGGCTTCCCGCCTGGGATGAATGGCTCCTTACCTTGCCTGGAGACCTTTCTAATGGAAGGGTGTGGATGAATGGGCATCCTGACTGGGTTGGTTAGTGGTGCCTTTTAGTGAATGGGCAGGGGGAGACTGCTTCCCATGGCCATGTGCTTCCCATTCAGGCACCTGTAGGGCTGCATAGGAGTTGTAGTTTTGGTGAGTAGCTCTGTTCTGGTTCTCATGTCCCGCAAGGAGGAGCTGCTGGAGTTATGGGGAAATTCTACCTGTCCTGGAAGTGCTTCCTGGATGCAGTGTGATAGCACTGGAAAGTACTCGTGGTTTCGGTATAAAGGAAGCTACTACACTTCATCCTGGCAATTAGGAGTCAGGTGGAAGAGGGATATAACTCGCCTGGTAGGAGTGGAGGAAGAAGAGAGAGACAAAGAGAAATGTGATTGTGCAATCTTTTGGGAAGCCTGTTACAAGGTATTGTGGTAGCAATAACTCTTTTATTTGAACCCGGGACTTGATTCTGTGTGGTTATGTCTTGAGTTTGAGGTACTGCAACGCCCCCCAAAGGCAAAATATATATAATGTAAAGATGCCTGACACACTCACTTGTCAATATAACAATGATTTCTCATTTAGTTAAAAAGCTGATTTTTTAGCAGAGTGGTACATCTGAGGCAGTAGGTATCCAATAAGAAGTGACATCTCGTTTTATCAGTATGTAGGGCAAAACCCACCTACAGTAGAAACATTTAGTACCCCAAAATCTCAAAAATACTTAGATTGATTTGTTTGAAATTTGGTGACATTATGGAAAGAAGAAAGTTATTTAATCCAAGTTTTTATTTGTCAGTTTTAATGCTGTAGTGAGTGGGAGATTCTTCAATAGCGCATCATGTAAATGAATGCCTTAAGCAAAAAAGTGCCACCGACCAAGCTTTTTGTATTTTAACCATGGTTTCTTCCCTGGCTGAGGTTCAAATGCTGTTTTTATGTCTATTTTATGATTGTTAATGTTAACGTTATTGATAATTTAGTTTCTTTATATTTAAGCATCTTTATTATGTGTCTTTTTGTTTTGTGGGTGCTTTCGTAAGATGTGGGGCCACCTGCCCATCTCTGTCAGGTGACTGCCCTCAGCCCTATATAGATGAGGACAACCCACAGTCCCCTGTGGTTCATTGTGAACATGGTCATGGTGTGGTGAGTTTCTACTGTGCTCTTTGATTATTTTGTGAATTTCTGGATTTCGACTTTGTTGTTGGATTTGAGAATTGGGATTTGTTTGCCTTGGTTTGTCTCTGCCTCTTCAAGCATTCCCTGCTTTGCCTTTTGTGCTCATTGGAGCTTCACTGTTTAACAGAGCTTTTTTGAAAACAAATCTTTAATTTATAAAGACTCCATGTTGCCCTTAGTGTGACTGGGATTTTCAAGGTATTTTCCTTGATGGTGTGCATTTAGAAAATCTTTAGGACTCTTCGTGCTTGGAGCCTCTTTAGGTCATAACAAAGCCGTAATTTAAATTTTAATGGGGCTGGCAGCAGGTGAAAAAAATACATCTGATCTGCAACAAAAAAAGACAGGGTGGCAAGCTGCATGGAAAATCAGATGTGAAGTGGACAAAGCTCAAAGAAGAAGAAACTTGGCCGATATGTTGGCATTTTAAGTTTTTTGTTTTGAGAAAAAGTGTGCAGTGATATTTGAAACAAGGGAGGATGAGGCATCTGAGGTGGAGGAAAATTAAGAAAAGCAAGCAGAGTTTGAGTTTGAAGGTACAAAAAATGAGACAGGAGGTTCTTCATGAGATGTTTAAAATTTGTAAGATCAAACTTCCTTTCCCTGTTAGCAGTGTAGCTTTTCAGTTTTATTACTCATAAAGACTTGTATAAAAAATGGTGGCAAGATTTTGAGCATTATGTTTATGATCGTGTGCAACAGGGTGAGAGTATTCTGTGTGGATCTTTTGGATTCCAATTGAGATGATGTTTTTTTTGCAGTTTTTCTTCAACCAATTTAACATTAAAAGAAATGGAGAAAATACTCATAAAGATATTGATAGCTTCTCAAACAAAAGGACGTTCTCTAACCGAGACACAAATGGTTGAAATAAATTATTGTAATGTGGTTTTCAGTTTGGTGCATGCTACTAAATATGGTTGTATTTTAAAGCACACACATTATGGAAATGAAGCTTTTTTATATTAGACCTATGATCAGAAACAGCTGACAATCCAAGAGTAGCAGCAGGTAATGTATATTTCAAATTTGTGAAACAGTGGTATCTGTGCATTCTTGGCAAGTTGGCACTGCCCCGTCATTTCCCAGCAGATGGTGCTGTTGGGCAAAATTGAAATAGCAAACTCGCCTTAAAAACATATTGTGTTGCCAAAATGTTTATTGAAAACTCTACTTAGTTATTGTGCTGGAGAGAATCACAATTTTGTGACTGCTGGCATTTTTTTTAAAACTACAGTGAAGTGCGTTTTGCTGCAAGTTGCCCAGATAAGCTTTGGCAAACTGTGATTGAACTGTAAACTGTTTACCTACAGATTTGAGCCTTTACTTACACAAGTTTATTACTTGGCGCACTGGCCATGGGACTCTGCATTATAGTTTGATGCCTTATTTACATTTTGTTTGTTTAAATATATTTAGTCCCAGTGTATAGCTTACATTATAATCCTAAATTAGATTTTCCAGTAAGATTATAACGCAAACTGTATCTGGATACAGTAGAGACAAACAAGACAAGCTATGACAAGATAAGGTGTTTTGCACAAAGTTTTGTGATTAAAGCTTTTAGACCAAGCTATCTATCATCAGAGCCAACTATCGTTGGGTAACACCACGAAGTCCGGAATCCCACGTTGGGAACATAGCATAAAGGACAGGTCACCTGAGTCTAAGTAAGAAGAAATGCTCATCCACCTGAATATCAGCCACACCGTTCATGCAGGCTGTGCAGATGTAATAGGTGTCAATTTTGGTCACTTAGAGCTTCACCAAATCCTAATAATAATTTTTTATTAGACTCATTTATTATATATGCAGTAATGTATACCAGGGGTTCTCAAACTTGGTCCTGGGGAACCCCTGTGGCTGCAGGTTTTTGTTCCAACCAGATTCCTAATCAGTGACAACACCTGATAGCACTGATCTCTTTTAATTAGCTGGTTTTATTTATATTTTATTCTACATTCAGAAAAGCACATCAGCATGATTTTTACATTTATAAGAAACATTTCTTATAAATATTTCTGTTTTTGCTATGAATTTAAATGCTTAATTCTCTTTTTATTATATCTCACCCTTTCTCTGTGCAGTTTGCTCCCTTCATTGAATCTTAATAATGACAATTAAAAACAAGCAGAGCAGAAACCCAAGCAAACAACACTCGATCGTGAAAGGCTGCAACTAATTTTGCGTCAGCCCCACAAAATAGTAAATAACAGATTAATTAAACAATAAGAACACCTAGAATGACAATCAAGATGAAAAAACTGTTAAAAAGAAACAAATACATATAACTGCTTAGTACATTTTACTACTTTTTTTTTTTTTTTACCAAACTTAGTTTTCTAATTTGTATATTTTTCCCCAAAACAGGGAATCTGGGAAACAACAGTTGACTTAATTAGCACAGGAGTCCAATTAAAAACAGAGGCTGGTTGGAACAAAAACCAGCAGCCACAGGGGTCCCCCAGGACCGAGTTTAAGAACCCCTGGTGTATACTGTATATACATATTATAGATACTTTAGATCAGCGGTTCTCAACCTTTCTAGTGCCATGACCCTTTAATACAATTTCCCATGCTGTGGTGACCCCAACCATAAAATTATTTTCGTTGCTACTTCATAACTGTAATTTTGCTACTGTTATGAATCGTAATGTAAATATGTGATGTGCAGGATGTATTTTCATTGTTACAAACTGAACATAATTAAAGCGTAGTGATTAATAACAGAAACAATATGTAATTATATATTGTGAAATATTTACTTCTAATTACAAATAAATGAAATTTTGTCTTTATGACTTAACGTTTATTTGTTTTTCTTCATTGTGTATTGAACTGTATTCATGTTGTATACTTATGTGAAAAGCATGGCATAGCTTGGGTAACAGTCTTAATATAACAACAGTAAACTACATTGCTACAAAATTGTTGCGACAGCACGCGTAAAAAGCCAACGTCAGTGCAAAGGTTGAGGCTGCTTCTTTCTCACCAGATCAGAAATTCTCGGGGCAGTCTTTGCAAGAGCACAACGAAGATCATCTTCTGCAACAAGTCTACTTCTTTATTTAGACTTGATAACCAACAAGCTGGAAAACCCTTTTTCGCAAAGATATGTTGTTGGAAATGGAAGAAGAATGGCACGCCGTTCGATGTACAGTAATGTAGACAGTTAAAAATAATAAACTTACAACAATTAAAATGTTTGAAATTATTCTGATTTAATTGTCTGCAACATCTATCCTCGAATGACAATTCTAGTAAAAAACTAGTAACTACCAATGGAAAAAATTTGTACAATAACAAGTTTTACACATTAGAATAGGCGACCCCTGGCAAATCGTCATTCGACTCCTGATGGGGACGCGACCCACAGGTTGAGAACCGGTGCTTTAGATAGATAGATAGATACTTTATTAATCCCAAGGGGAAATTCACATGCTCCAGCAGCAGCATACTGATAAAAAACAATATTAAATTAAAGAGTGATAAAAATGCAGGTAATATTAATAATATTAATATTACTTTATTAATATTATGTTTGAATAAACAGTGGGAGGTCTGAAAATTGATAGTACCCCTTATGAAAAGGACTTAGAGGCACTACTGGACTTGTCACTATCACCTGCCAGACAGTGTTGTAGAGGCCATTAAGAAGGCTAACAGAAGGTTAGGATATATATAGTGACCACTGCAGGAATGCAAAGATTGCTTTTGCCAGGAGCTTTCCTTTGAAAATTGTGTTACTGTAAGTATTAAAAGAAGTTAAGTGTACCCTCTCTTCAGTGTTATTTTTCCTTTCTTCATCTTACAATTACCGCTGTACCACTAGGAGAGGATATATTTTATATAATAAATAATATATACATAAACCTTTGGTTTAGTAAAAGCTGCAATCTTTAGCAAGCATATTTAATGGGAGCGTACGCCCCCTGCTGGAAAAGCGGCAAGCCAACATACAGAACTTCCAAAAAGATATTATTCTTCACAGGAAGTGACCTTCCACACCCAGAACAAATTAGTTAAAGGCCATTTATTTCTCATGCTTTCTCCATCTGAGTTGCATCCACTCATGATCCCCTAGCCTATTCAGTGATTGACTCCTTTTACATGCTATGTATATTTATTTCTAAATCATGGTGTATAAAAAATTTCTTAATGGAAAATGCTACAACATAATTTGCTAAAGCTAAATGCTGGGTTGTTGACAATTAGATACTAATAAAAACTTGCTTATACAAAACTTTCAGCATAACATTAGGTATTGCTAGACTTCAGTATTTTTTTGTTACAGTAACAATAAAACAGCACAAATCAGTTGTTCCCAAATTGTGGATTGTGACCCCCTGGTGAGTTGCAATAAAGAGCTTGGGGATTGCAACAGGATTTCTAAAATATAACAAAAAACTCCTGCGTATGTGTTAAAACATAACTATAAAAGAAGCATTGTGCTCAAGTATGAACCAGTGTCCTGTCTATTGATTCAATTTGACAGTCTTAAACTGAGGCAAGGCGAGGGACTGAACATTGGTGACCAGGATTTGCAAAATGGTTATATTTTACACCGAAAAGTGAGTTGAATTATTGTTCAAGATGGAAACATCGGCACACAAAAATTCAATTGCTATGCTGAGCCCACCACACGGATCAAGTTGGACAAGATGGCTAGTTGTTTGTGGACGGCAAAGGACTAATTTTAACAGATAATGTATCGCAAATGA
>JANRMT010062806.1:84687101-84712101 GCA_026402145.1 Polypterus bichir lapradei
TACTGTTTGTATGAAAATGTGCTATATAAATAAATGTTGTTGTTGTTGTTGGAAGTGCAGGAAGTATTTCTAATTTGGAAAATACCAGTGGGACGGCGGATTAAGGCAATGCATTAGCTGTGTTAACTGCTTACTTCATGCCTCAGGTGAACATGGCTTTTGCAAGACAAGCTTTCTACCAGCTGACACAAAAGCAAGGTGAGACTATTCAACAGTTTGTTATGCGGCTCAGGCAAGCAGCTAAAGACTGTGGTTTTGAGGGTGACAGAGACAATCAAATCAGAGCCCCACTTTTAAGCAAGTGCACTTCAGAATATGGACAAAGGAACGTGCTAGAAGAAGACTCAAGGCCCACAGTAATGCAATCACTTGAGATAGCAGCACAGTGTGAGCTCAGAAGTTACCATAATAAAAATAGCTAAATTTCCCATGAGTTCACAATCAAATGTCTTAAAAATAAATTATATTATTATTAATGTCTTCTGCCATGTCTCTTATTCATGTTTGAATTGTATTATTGAAGAGAGGTATTATTTTGAGCTTGTTTGCCCCTTTTTCACAAACCATTATTTGCACTATATCAATAACTATCTGTACGATCAGATTTTCTGCAATTGTAAATGGATTACTGGCTTTTGCAATGCAAAATGTAACTTGGTAACCTGCTAATAATGCTTTTTCATTATCAGTGGTTGCCTAAGTAAAAATATCTTGCTCCTTGTGGAGGTAGTTTAGCTTTCTTTCAAAAAATTCCATAGGCTTGTCTTTTTTGTCTGGATATTTGGTATTTAAATGTAGAAGTAGCTTTGACAGGTTCATTCTTTCTTTTGATAACACTTCTCGACAAACTACATGCTGGGGTTTATTTGAGATATTTGAGATATTTGTTGCTATACATTCTGTTTTTTCTATTTATTTTTGTCACTGCAAGACGTAGAAGGTTCCAATTATCTTTTTAAAAATTTGTCCAAAAATGGGTATATCTTGTACTTATTGTTGAATATTTGATATTGTGCTTGTCACTCAATAGCAGAGCACACAGCTTGGAAATGATGTCTCATTGTACTTTGCTGCTTATATGAATAAAGCTGAATTGAAATTTGCAGAAGACTCCAGTGCCATAGAGCAACGGTGCAGCGATTAAAAATAATTAGCACGCTGTTTCGCAAACATGGTGGAAAGTCCAGAAAACATGAAGAAGAAAGACAAACAAATAGCACTACTGAGTAACAGATGGCACCAGTATTTGTATTATTTGATAACTACAGTATTTTACCACTACTTAGCTGCAGTTTGTTTATGAATGGGGTTGACTACTGTAGTGGGGGGTTACAAACAAAATTCTCACCCAAAAGTGGCTTGTACTTTAAAAAAGTTTGGGAACCACTAATCTAATCTAATCTAATTTAATCTAACCTAATAACTTCTTTTCCAAAACCCAGAAAAATGTAAAACCGTATCATTAAATTAATCTTTATGGCCATGAACATCATTTTTTATGCCAGCTACAGAAAAGAACTTTTTTTTTAGAGAAAAAGACTAAATTCATGCTATATCTGCATTATATAATTTATGACACTTCTATAAATGGAATGAGGACTTCCAGTGTTGAAATGTTATACATTAATGATAAGCTCTAGGGCCTTTATTGTTCTGTTAGGTGTTTTTACTTTCTGGTGTAGACTAAGTTCTTTATAGTTTGAAATAATTTTCATTGGATGGTCATGATTTACCCGCGTTCACACAATGATTATGCCATTCTTCTGCTTTTGGTGCCTTTGTTTCCAGTGTGTCTGTATTTGTAGTACCTTGTGAGAAATATTGTTGAATGCCATAAATGTAAAACTTTGTTTATGGTGCATGAACTACAAATCAGCCACTTCACAGATTATATAGTTTTTCATGTCAATAAATGATTTATTGATATTTTTAACAGCAGGGAACACATACTATATTTGTTTTGTAGCTTGCAATACAGACAGGACATATTTGCAGCCATACCACATGCACTTCAGAACACGTCATCCACCTGAAGCTAAGCATGTTCAGGCCCGGCCAGTGCTTGGATTAGAGACCAACTTGGAAAAGCTTGTGTTGCTGCTGGCAGATGTATTAGTGAGGTCAGCAGGGGGTCTGAAGGTGGATCCCAATGCCTCAGTGTTGTGATTTAAGATTTTGCATAGAACTTGATAAATGTTTTGTATGTCTTTATTTATAATTTAGGCAAAGCAACGTAATTTAGTGTTACTTTGGTGAGAGGCATTCGTGTTTGCCCCCCGTTTACGACTAATTTTACGACAGGATTTGGGGGATGTGTCTTAAACCAGTTTGGTGAGTGTTTCTTTGCTAAAGTCTTTCTCTCATCCCCAACACAAAGCCAGGTTAGTTTAACATATGGTCTTGGGGGGTGGGGGGTTGCAGGTGTTAAGATGTACTATTTCCCCCCATTGGTCTGAGATATGGCTGTTTGGAATTGGCTTGTCTCAGAGACCTTTAAGTACCATGATGTCCTATTGGTTGTAGGGGTTGGACAGAAAATCTATAAATTTGCTTGTTCAACCACATTCTCTCATACTAACCAACATATGATGAAATAAGCATCTCTTGCTAACCTGTGATGATGTAGAAGCATCACACCATGAACTGACAAGAACAGCACAATGAAGAGTACAGCTTCAGCCATATTGAGACAGGCTTGAGGCCTGTTCTGAAGAAAGCTGAGCACCAATGATGCCTTAACTAGAGACATTTTAAGTAACTACAAGTTTGTGTGCCACCTGAGTTACACATCACCATTTTATCAGGTTGTATGGTTGCCAATATTCAAATGTACTTTGCATTTCATTATTATTTATGAATATTATCAGTAATACATTATTTTATATGTAACTTAACTCCTGCTTGTCTTTTTACTACATCTAATTGCCTGAGGTTATAGATATAGAAGGGAAGGTGGGGATAAGTTATATACAGTGGTAAGTCTGTGAGAATAGGCATTCTAAGGCTACATATTAATAATACAATAGGGGAAAGTAGAGCAATATATATATTACTCTACCAAGATAAAACACTCTGTGTAGTGACTTGGACACTGTACTGTTAAAATGGCCTTCAGATGAGACATAAATCAAGGTCCTGACTCTCTTTGGTCATGAAAGATCTCTGGGCATCTATGATAAGGCGTAGGGTGTACCGTGATGTCTAGGATAGATTTCCCAACATGGCATAGTTATTCCGGCCCCATAATCATCCCCTGTCTCTACTTGGCTCCTTATCTCTCACCCCATGCACCATCAAACATCTAATGTGAGGTGAACGTACTGGCACAAAATGGCAGCCATCGCAAACACATTTTAAGTGGTTGAAGTGGCTCCCCACTCACTGTGTAGACTGCACTTTGAGTAGTGAGAAAAGTGCTATATAGATGTAAATGATTATTTATTATCATTCATTTTATAATCTACTGCCATATATTTTTTTGAGATTCTGGAGAGTTCTGACAGCATCCCTCCATCAATTCATCTGTTTTCAATACCAGCGAATCCATTTCGGGGTTGTGGGAATTAGAGCAAGGACAACCCTTGGAGAGCTAGTCCATCACTGGCACACTAGCAGTCACATCCATGCTTATTTAAGTTTAAGTAGTGGCAAACTGGGTTAAAATTCAAATGGAAATGGATAAAATGTACAATCCCCACACAGGCAGTAACTGGGCCCAGCTTTGAGTCTAGGACACTGGAGCTGTGATCAGATTTTAATGTGGCCAGCTCAGCTATCAAATGAAGAATTGACTGTAAAGCTATGACACAAATTTACAAAACTGTCAAAACCCACACCCCATAGTCTCTGCTCATGGCCTTAACCAACATTAAACTGTGACACCATTCCTCCCCTTCTATAAAGCTGATGCTGTGCTTTAATTTGTTTTTATGGATCCTTCTCTCTGTAACTTTTATATCAGGTCTTTTGAGGAGGAGACATCAAATTGATGTTTGAATGCTGGATTAACAACCATCTCTTCACTGCTGAATTCATACTGTGGAAAAGCCAGTCCCCGGACACAGACAGACAGACGCCAGAATGTCCAAATGCACACTCCTTTATTACTCTAAGCATCACAATGCCTTGTCACCAACAGTCTTGTCTCTTTCTTTCTTTCTCTTTCTCTTTGTCTTTGATCTCCACTCCCCTCCTCACAAGCTCCGTCTCCTTTCTCCCAACTCTGGCTTGTCTACTGGAGGGAGGCGGCCCCTTTTATAATGACCTGGATGGGCTCCAGGTGCTCCGTCTGACGACACTTCCTGGTGTGGCGGAAGTGTCAGGAGAGCACCTGGAAGCACTTCGGGTGCCCTTGGAATTTCTTCCGGCAGCACTTCCTGGTGTGGCGGAAGTGCTGCCATCCAGGGTTCCATAACCGTTTGGGTGCCCCCTGGCGGTGGCTACATCCTCCCACAGGGATGAGCTTCCCAGCTCCGTTCCAGTGGCCCCCAAGCAGACTTGGTCGGCTGCCCTCTTGTGGCCCAGGGGCGGTATCGTCCCTCTCATGGGCCATCCAGGCATCCTGGCTGGGTAGGATCCTCAGCCGTCTGGCACAATACATTTGTGACTGAAAAAGTGAGTTCACTAAATTAATGGATTGATGAAGTGAAGGATGGGTAGTGTCACATTATCCTTCAGTTTTATATAAAAACTACTTACAGGAAATTACCATTTAATTAATAACATTGGAGTTTATGATTCATAGGAAAAATATACAGCCCATGAGCAGTGGCATAGCTAGGGGCGGGCGAGGGGGCAGTCCACCCCAGGCGGCACATTTTTGGGGGTGGCATTATTGGCCAAATGGTTCAGTTAAATTAGTGCGTAAGGAGCAGGGTTTAGAAAGATATCACTCATGAATAAAAAAAGTAAAATTCTCTGATTTTTATTCACAAATGCTTCAAAAATATTTTTCAGACTGTCCTTCTGTGATAGCATCAGACACAGCAGTTGAAATTAATGAGGCAATAACAAAAATAAACATAAACATTACACCGATAATTTCTAGGAAGATAAACAACTAATTTACAATTTTATAATTTTGTTTTGTTATCAATCCGAATGCATTCTTGTTCTGCACAGAAAACATCCAAACCTATCACTTGTACACTACACAGGTTCTAGTTTTCACAGTGTAATTATATTAAACTAATAATTAGAACACGGCTTATCAATGTGTCCATACTATATTCTTGTCTAGTTGATGCTTATAAATAATTATATGTAAAAAATTATTTCTGTTTCTCTATATATGAATAAATCTATGCAAAATGTACAGTATCTTAATTTTTCTCTATATGTCATTTTAATTTTCTATTTAAATAGGTTAACATATTCAAATATGTTGGAGGACAGCAAATTGAAGCACCACCACGCCCCGAGTGGCACGAACTTGAGCTACGCCACTGCCCATGAGTTTGATTTTTGAAGTGTTTTCAACTTCAAATTGCTGAAATCTTCAGTTTCTTTTCTAAAGTTATAGTGTGTTTTTAATTTGAATGCACAATTTCTAAAGATTGTTTTTCTATTAATAACATTTCTAGGAATAATCAGCACTATATACAGTTTATACATCACCATGTGCATGATTCCATTAGGCCAAGCTGCTCAGATTTAATTGCTTGCCCAGACGGCTGCCACAGCTGTCATACTGACCACAACTGTGAGCACATAGAGGATGCACAGCAGTCGGTCTATGACAAGTGCTGCCATTAACCACTGAGCCTTGTTACTTTCTTCTTCACTGGCCTTCTCCAGATGGTTCCTGATTGCAGGGATGTGCAGGTGCAGCATCTTCAGCAATCGCACTTCATGACTCTCCTGTTCAGTTTTCCACTCTTCTTTCACCTCATTCTGCACCCTGCTGACATCTAAAAGCAGAACAGAATAAAGAATACAGGATAAAGAACAACAGGACAACAGATGAGAAAACCATTCAAACAGTGCATTCTGCACAGCAAAACGTGAGAATATATGAATGTAACCATATTTTCAGGTATATTAGCATATAATGCATCTGTCTGTCTGTCCGTCTGTCTGCCTGCATGAAACACCTTGGCTCCCAGGGACTGACTGATTTTATTAAAATGTGGCAGAATTATTCTCCAAAGAAATTTTTTCCACAGAAATGTGCACATTTTCAAAATTTCAAAAGTAGCAAGAGCAGTACAACATAAGAAGATCCATCTGTCCATTTCATTAACATGCTGAGTCCAAGGTTAAAGTCGGGAGGAGACTAAAACCTATTCTAGCAGGATCAGTTTAAGTCTTTGTAGACTGCATGTACTCAAGAGATATACATTTTAAAGTCACTCTAACATACACATCATTGAAATGTGGTGGAGAAATCCTGTAAAGTGCATTTAGGACTTCGTGGTCATGTGCACCCGGTAGTGTGGGCGAGTGGCTGCAAGGTGTTGACGAGAGACTTGGTGAAGCCCTGATTCACGTGCAGACATGTGCAGTTCAGCCGATTTCCCCATTAGGGGTGTGTGATTAGGCATCTGCAACTGCTGAAGTATAAAAGTAGCCTTAGTAGGACAGAAAAGGACAAGAAGAGAAAAAGAAACGAAAGGAAAAGTTTGGAGGTTAAAGGAAGGAAATGAAAAGAAAAAGGAACCGGGATTATGGCAAAGCTGATGAGGCAGGTTGGAAGCAAGCAGTTTGGAAATGGCTTCAAGTGGAGCAAGCAGATGGTGCTTACAAGGCACGGTAGCTCCTGCTAAGTACCCAAGGAAGCAAGTGGCCAGTTGCTCCGAATGGGCTCCTACTGAAGGCTGAGGGATGGCAGCAGGGAAAAGGAGCAGGGCTTGCAGGGTTACCCACTGAAAGCTGAGGGATGACTGCGCTTGTTCGGTGGGTTTCTCATTCTGCTGAGGAGACTGAAAAAGAGTAAGCAGAGGAGATATCAATTTTAGAATGAAGTCCCAAAACGTTTTTTTAATGGACGGATTCTGACAATATTTTAACCTCGGATTGTAACCTATGTGTTGGATTAATTATTGTTGTTATTAACCTCCACTATGAACATTGTCTTTATTTTGGACCATTTATTTACCTAAGAAGAAAACTGCACTGCACCTTTGATTGGTTGAACATTGTTTGTATAATGATAGCACTTAGCACTTTTGATGCATCTACTCTTACTGTGACATACGTCCTCATTGCCCAGTCCTTCTTGATTTCATGACTATCAATGTCCCGGCTGCAAGGGAGGTATGCCGGCATCAGGCAATCTGGGTCTGACAAGAAACGACAATATCTGTTACATATAATGTGAGAAGCATCTATTGCAATAATCATAGCTGTATGTCTGTCCACATGAAACAACTTGACTCACCATGTACTGATTTTATTGAGATGTGGCACACTTTTTTCATCAAAGAAATATTTGAAGAATGCTCAGTATTTATTGACAAGTCTCAATGAAAGTACAGGTTGCATATTTGCAAAAAATCCCTTTGAAAAGCATTCATGAATTTGCAAACTTGTCTATCTTAAAACAGAGAGACATTCTGTGTGACTACAAATTGGTTTACTGTCTCAGTTTTACCTTGAGAGCAGTTACTTCAGCCTTTATATTTTGTAGGTTTTCCTCCTTTACTCGTCCAACAGTCACTCAGATGCCCAAACAAGTGAGTGAGAAGCTGTTGAAGGCGCACATACACAAACAGCTTACCCAGCAGCACCCTTCAATTATGTAAGCATATATAAGACTGAATTGATTAACTAATATTATCTGGAGTACACATTATTGTGAATAGCCAATGTTATGAGCTTGTAGCTAAATGGTGTTCACACTGATTAATTACACGGGATACGTGAAGCTGCCCTAAGTGACCTAAACATCAGATGGGTTTAGAACGGGAACTGTGGTGGATCTGCAGGTAGAAAATTGGAGCTTCTGAGCATGCATCTGTCATGATCCTGTGCATTTTTGTAAATTATTTACAGGTTATTTTCTAGCTCTTGAATTGAGCCACACATTGTTATAAGAATATTTGACACTGAGGAATCTGATGGAATCGTTTGTTTTTTGATCCACAGCTTCATTTTAAAATTAATTTTCGATTTGGGAAGTTTTCTGCCGCCATTTTGTTTTTTGGTTTCAGCTGCGCTAGTTTGTCAGGGTTTGTCCAATAGGGGTGTGGCTTCAGAGGGCGGGAGCCTGTCAATCATGATACAATAGGGTTAAAGGGTCACTCTAGGCTCATGTCCCTATTCCACTATTCGGATTGCAAAACCTGGCATTGCTCCTTATTTTCTTGAATTCATGATTGATTTTTATTATTGATTTTGAACTTGTCAATCCTTTCTGACCTCGATCTGGTCTTGTGGTGTTCGGCTTTGGTTTTTAGTTATTATTTGTTCTCCTGGTACCCCCCTTTCTTTTTTTCCCTCTAGGTCTTCTAGTTATCCTCTTTTTTTCACTTCCCCTCTGGGCAGAATATGACAAAGACCACGCTGGCTGCTAATATGACAGTTTTCACTCTGCTGATTACTCGTATGACAGACAGAGCTGGGTTTACTGTTTATCCATCCCTGAAGTGACTTGAGACTGAAATTAAAATCTTTAAGCTAAGTGTCACCTTTCGTATTTCTGTTATACAATAAATATGTTCCTTTGTAAATGCTTACTTATACTTTTAATGATTTACTGTGTTTTAAGTAGTTTTAATAGATTAAGGGGAAGTTTTTTTCAGTTTCTTTTTTCCTTTCATTGGCTAATAGAATAAATTCACTCAGAAAACTCCACAAAGAGTTGGGGAATTGCCCTGTATAATGTCCGTCGGACATGGTGAAGGTTTGAATAAGAATTGATCAAAAACCAAAGCATTTAACAAAGTACAGAGTTGAAATTAGGATTTATATACAAAAATGGTGACAGGAAGTGAGTTGGCAGGAAATGACATCAATACAGAGAGACAGAAGTGATGTCATCATGGCGGAAATAGAAGTGAGGTTATCAGTATGAAGCTGGAAGTGACGTCATCACGGTAGGACCAGAAGTGACGTCATCCATGGGAGCCAGAAGTGACGTCATCATGGCAGAGCTGGAAAGTGACGTCATCGCGGTTGAACTGGAAGTGACGTCATCCTTGGGAGCCGGCAGTAGGATTGTTGTGGAGTGGCCATTTTGTGAAACCAAAAGTATTGAAGGTAAGTGTGTGAAATTGTTGTTTTTCTTCTTCTGCTCTTTTGGAAGAGAGAGAGAAGCATTTGTACCCCAAATCAACCCTTCATCTCGTGGTGTATCACTCACCTTAGGGCATGTTGGCTACCTCCTAATTGCACGTGTGCGACAGTAATATTGATTGTGAGTTTGGAAAATGTGTAATAATAGTTATTTTAATTTTGCTAATTATTGGGAACTACTCTATTTCGTGTACATTCAATAATGGTATGTTTAAGAAAATTAAGTAATTAGTCACAGACCCTCCACCACTAACACACTCCAATCAATGCCATTTTCACATCACTTGAATCACAGTCTGCTGTGTATGAAAGCAACTGAACCATCATAAGCCCATTTGTTCTCCATTTTTAGCTCCATTGTAAAGTGCTGTTAAAAAATCACATATTTAATGTGCTAGTGGGCCTGACACTGAAGTAACTGCCTGCTTCTGTGTCCACTCCACTCCATGTTTATTGTTCTTATTTTAGGATACAAGAGAACAAAGACCAGAAAGTGGAAAACTAATAGGAAAATGACAAAAAAGTTGAGCATTTAAGGCAATGGCAAAAATGCAAACATTTGTGAATCTGAATTAACATAAATATAACTGTAAGCTGTTTGTATATCTGTTTGTTCACCACACATGTGAAAATGGCTGAAACAAATTTTACAAACTTTTGCATGTGCATTACTGTTGATCCAATTAAAGAGTTAGCTATATATTACATATTGGGGGGGTTGCAATGAGGGAGCAACCCCAAAACCAGTACTGATGCAAGGCTGCAGTTCCCATCAGGTAGCAGGAGAGTGCTGGGGCTGATGGGAGGACACCGTTATGAGCACACACAAAGTGCAACTAATTTGGATGAGTTTCATTGTCTTGCTGGATTACAGATTTTGTCTAAATATACCGTACGTCCTTATACTGTCATCATGGGTTATGTTTAGCCATGTTGAATTTCCAAACCTTTCCATCTTCATTCTCTGTTTTTTTTCCTGAGCAACATACAGTACAGGCCAAAATTTTGGACACACCTCCTCATTCAATGTGTTTTCTTTATTTTCATGACCATTTACAGCACTCCATCACTCTCCTTCTTGGTCAAATAGCCCTTACACAGCCTGGAGGTGTGTTTGGGGTCATTGTCTTGTTGAAAAATAAATGATCATCCAACTAACCTGACTTCTGCACAACACAACTGCTGGTCCCAACCCCATTGATAAAGCAAGAAATTCCACTAAATAACCCTGATAAGGCACACCTGTGAAGTGAAAACCATTTCAGGTGACTACCTGTTGAAGCTCATCGAGAGAATGCCAGGAGTGTGCAAAGCAGTAATCAGAGCAAAGGGTGGCTATTTTGAAGAAACTAGAATATAAAACATGTTTTCAGTTATTTCACCTTTTTTTGTTAAGTGCATAACTCCACATGTGTTCATTCATAGTTTTGATGCCTTCAGTCATGAAAATAAAGAAAACACATTGAATGAGGAGGTGTGTCCAAACTTTTGGCCTAAAAGAAGGGTACGATGATGCCAAACCCTAAGGGAGCAATGTTCTTTTCCTTCAAATTTTCAGTGATTTTATTTATGGGGTTGCAAAATTTATGAAATGAAGTTTAGTGTCAATTTTTGTGAAACTGTAGACAAAAGAATACTCTCCTGTTTTGCTTGCTACTACCTATTTTATGTGATATTATAATATAGAAAATGGATGGATATTATGCATAACCAAAGGAGCAGCATTAAGGCCACCGATAGGGACAATAGTGGCCTGCGATGTGTTAGTCGAACATGCAGATGGGAATTTCATTGCACTGTGTACATGTGGCAGCAACTCTGAAATAACTGAGGACACTGCATTTTTTATCAAAGCAAAACACAGTAATGTGTACAATGGTGTATTTTGGTGTATCTTTGTCTTTAAAAATATGCAGCATGTTTCATTTATTTAGAAAGGTACTGCACTAACCACGGTGAAGTGATTGAGGGACATAACTAAAAAGAGATTTTACTGGTGTGGTATGGATTACATACATTAGGCAGCTGCAGAAAGCCACACAAGTAAATATGGATGTGTGCCCAAGGCTTTAGAGAACAATATGTCTTTTTTTAAACCTCGTCCCCAAGAAAAAACTCACTTTAGTGAGTTTTGTGTTCTGCATTTGTTACATAGCTGTGAAATGAAAAATTGAAAACTGCTTTATTCGTTCATTATTATAATATATGCCTAATTTTATTTACTAGCTGTTGCCCACCGCAGTGCCCGCGTAGTAGTGAAACAGAACAAATTTTAAAAATCAATAAATAAAAAGGTATTGCTAGCTAAGTGGAGGCAAGATATTCTCCAACGCGTGGCTGGGGTTAGAGTGATTCGAACGGAGGCTGGCATGTGAGTGAGGAGGGCCCCACCCTGCTCTCCACTCCTGACCAAGGTTATTATAGTTTTGCCTTTTTCTATTAGTTTTTATTTCTATATTTTTTCTGACCTTACTTGGAAATTCAGTTTAGTTTTAGTTTTCCTTCATCGTGTATTTTTAGTTTTAGTTTAGTTTTTATTTCACAAAGACATTTCTATTTTATTTTTATATCTATTAGTTTTAGTTTTAGTAATTATGGTATGGAGCTCCTACGGAGTTTAGTTTTGTGTCACAATCAGACAGAGCTGTACACTTTACTGTACACTTAAGATTTGGATACGAGTTTAATGTTAGTGGAAGCTTACTGCACTACATGGTTTGCAATCTGGTTTTGATTTTGTCTGATAAAAACAAGCATAATCAAAACTAGATACTGAATATGAATAATTTTATAAGTTTTAAAATATTTTCTCATGAAAATCACGGGGGCTTAGGAAGAACAGGGCTCTTAGACTTGAATCAGTGTGCAGACCCCACCTAGCAGTATTGAGGGAAACAAAGAACAACAAGCATGTAGTGTGAAGGTTAGGGGCAGTGAGACTTGAATAGCCCAACATAAAGGACCGTAAACTCATAATGAGCAGAGCAAGAGCAGGTAATAGGAGTACGGACAGGCATAAAACGACAGAGATAGCATCTGAGAGTAAGAACAATATATACATTATGTAAACCTGTTTATCCAGAGCAGGATCACAGGAAACCTGGAGCCTACCGCAGCAGGTTTGGATGTAAGGCAGGAAAAATCCCTGGTATGTAATATGTATGATAAGGTTTATGTTAAGAACAAAAAGAATATGATATTTCAACTATCTATATTGACAGAGAGAGAGAAACATGAAAAAAGGGAGACAAATATTTTAAAATATAATTCTGCTAAAGGATTACTTTCACAATATCAGGTATTTTGAGTTGAGAATATGAACTAAAAAAGATAAATGAATAAATATAGAATAAATACAAAAAAACCCACTAGTGTGTTTAGTTTTTCATCACTTGGCAGACTCTCTTCGCCTACCTACCTTTGTTTGTGTCGCGTCATTGTTAAACGACGTTTTTAAAGCAAAAGTGATTGGTCAGCAACAATATGATGATGACCTAGTCAGTTTCTCGATCAGTGCCGTTTTATTTTCAAAAACCAGGAGTGGTCTCCCGTACGCTTTCTTGTATACTTGGATATGGGGATGGATATTTGAGGTGTAAACCACAAGAAAATTATTATATTTTTATATTATGTACGTTAAGGAACCATCAGCAACAAATCAAATCAAATTAATAATATATTGAACAATTATTATAAAAGTAAAGTTGAATAAATCGAACTCTGCAGCTGCATGAATAAAAAAAAAAATGTGTTAAGGTAAAGTACCACTTCCGGGTGATGTATTTGGCCCAAATACACATCTACAATTGTAGTGTAACAACCACATGCCGAATTTCATCCATCTATCTAGTTGCATTTTTGAGTTATCGTGTTTATATACACATAGACACAATTGCGCACACATACCATTCCAAAAAACGGTATTTTTGGACTCTGGTAGGTCTATAACGTCAAGATTCATCAAAATATCGAGGTCGAATGTTTTCATGATTACTATACTTTCTCTATACCTTGTATATGAGAAAGTAAACACGATTTCTCCTGTGTGAAGTGGCAGGTGAATTGCTGTCGACAAAAAGCAGACACCTGAGAAATAAACTGAAATGTTACTCACTTGTGATTTTTCTGTCCATATGGTAAATGTTTTGTTGACCAGCACATTCTGATTTCAGCTGTTTTAATTACATGTTGATATACAACAAGCGCAAAGAAAGGCAGCACGTAAATTGCTTTCTATTTCACACGCTTTACACACCCGTATTCAGCTTGCTCTGTCACCGCAAATGCTGTGTGAACACCCGCCCTCCGTCACCAGGTGCCGTTCACTGGATGAATATATGCGGGCAGCTCGTAGTGGATGACTTTCTGTTTTAGAGTTAAACTTACAAAGGTTAAAGACTAACGCGAAGAATATTCATTCAAAAATGAAAACTAAAAATATTTTAGTAAATTACTGTATTATTTTATTTCAGTTAGTCTTTCCAGCTACTTTAATATTTTTATTTAGTTTTAGTTTTTCATTTCGGATTTGTTAATTATTTTATTTCAGTTTATGACAAATGTTTTTTTAACAATAGTTTCAGTTTTGATTTTAGTTTTCATTAACTATAATAACCTTAATAATAATAATATAAGCTCCTGACGTCACGCTTTCCCCTCCCCTTGGCCCGGAGTCTCTGTCTTGGATTAGCACGAATAAATTGCTCATGCAAGCGAAATATGATACTTAGCACGATGATAGAAGTCGCAAAATCAACTGGAATGTTAAATCAAATTATAGAAAAAACCCAATCTAAATCCGTTAAGTAGTTCTCTCATGAAAAGCGGACAGACAGACGGACAGACGTTGGATTTTATATATAGAGATAACTAGAAATAAAAAATCTTTGTGAGTAATTTGGAAGAATTCATTATTTCTTTTCTAAAATAAGAATGCCAGACCTGGGCACTGTTTAATTTTTCTTTAACAGTTTTAATATTTGTGAGGAAGTATATTTGTGCATTGGTAATGATTTAATTCATGGTAATTTTTTTAATGTTATTTTTTTTATTGCAATGTATTTTACATATTATAAGGATGCAATTTAAACTCCATGAAACTTAAGAAAAAAATGGAAGATTGTCTGAAAAGCTTATATAAACTGAAAAGCTTACTTCTTAAATATTGTAAGCTGGGTTATGAGGCTTACCTAAGATCACAAAGTGAGCCTATGATGAGATTTAAATCTCTTGCTACAGGACAATCTAGATGCTTCTGCCAAAATAGCATGTCATATTTCCAAAGTGAGTGACTGTGTGAGCATCACTTTCAGGGCAGGTTCCTGCTTTTTGACTACGGGTTTATTTTATTTTCTTTCTAATGTGGGCTTCCCATTCATGGTTGGTTAATAATGTCAGATTGGGTTTGGTTTCACCAAAACCCTGTAATGGAATATGAGTAAGTGGGCGCAGAAAATCAAAGAGTGGATGAATGAATCGGGAGTGGACATATTACTTTGCGTTTGACTTGATGTGTATCCTGCGTGTCTGTTCTGATTACTTACTGTATAGGACAATTTGCTTTTGTAAACCTTTTTTATACTTGCATGTTGAAAAACATACATAAATTATAAATCTTTCATATTTTTGGCATAACATTCTCAAATGAACATCTTTGAATTTGCATATTTAACTAGGTATCATGTGAATAGACTTAAATATAATTCACTAGGGAGCTTCGCCCCCTGCATGCTTCGCTCGCCAACCCCCGTGTTTGGTTTTCCGGATACACACATGTAAAATTTTTTTTCTTGAATTGTTGCTATTTCATTAATTTCACTTTTATTTCAGAACTTCTGTAAAAACAATACAGTAAACCCTTGTTTATCGCGGTTAATCCGTTTCAGACTCTACCGTGATAAATGCATTCCCACAAAGTAGGATTCTTTATTTATAAATTGAATATTTTTGCAGTTAGAGCATAGAAAACCTGTTCACGACCTTTTAAATGCGTTTTTTAACATTATTAGAGCCCACATGAAATAACACCCTTTAATCAAAAGTTTAAACTGTGCTCCATGACAAGACAGAGATGACAGTTCCGTCTCACAATTTCCTCTTCAAAAGGAGTGTGCGTCAGGAGCAGAGAATGTCAGAGAGAGAGAGAGAGAGAGAAAAGCAAACAATCAAAAATCAATAGGGCTGTTTGGGCTTTTAAGTATGCAAAGCACCGCCGGACAAAGCAGCTGCAAGGAAGGGAGCAATGTGTCTTTCAGCATTTTTTAGAGGAGGGTCTGTATCCTCTAGGCCAGTGTGCGAACAGCCCCTCGAAGTATGCGAAGCACCTCGCGGGAAGCATATCGTATATCATTGAGGAGTTTTATATAATACGTAATACGTGCTCTGATTGGGTAGCTTCTCAGCCATCCGCCAATAGCGTCCCTTGTATGAAATCAACTGGGCAAACCAATTGATAAAGCATGTACCATGAATTAAAAGCTCCATTGTCCGCAGAAATCCGCGAACCAGCGAAAAATACGTGATATATATTTAGATATGCTTACATTTAAAATCTGCGATGGAGTGAAGCCGCGAAAGTTGAAGCGCGATATAGCGAGGGATCACTGTATTTGGAATCTTTCGTGTCCCAATATGCTGAATCTTTTTAATGAGGTCTGTGAGACTTGTGTTTAATGACTTTGTACCATAATTCTGGATAGGTTTCTCTGTTTGGAATTTCAACACATACAAAACGATCCACGTCATCAGCAGTTAATCATTTTTTTTGCCAAGTAACCAATAAATGCATGTGAGTTAAACCCCGTTTTTGAAATTTTCTTACTTAAACTAATTTCCTTTTGTTTGCGCTAATACGATCTTTACTATCTTTTTTTTGATACTGTAGCGACTGACGTAATAAAGTGTCACAAAAGTTCTACTTTAACATTCGCCAACTGCGTAACCCTAAACACAACATTCTAGCAACCTGTCCAATCCCTCCTCCCATGGGTCTTGCCTCCCCCTTACCGCATCAATCAGCACCCAGCTATCAGTCTTCCGTGCTGTACTCTGCCCTCCCTCGATCGGACCTAACAGTCACTTAAAACAAAAAAGGCTTCAGCTTGGCTGGGATGCTACAATACTTTCGAATTTTACTGCTTTCATATTCTGTACCTTTCTCTGTATATATATCGAGCCTTGGGTGTCTCTTTTCTCCATGCTGCTCTTTCTTCTTTGCTGAGAGCACAGGATCTGTGTGTGCCACGTGACTTTACATGACTGAATGTTTTGCTGGCTGGCCATGCTCTTATTTGATAAGAAGGGCGTGTCTTGCTAGAATCTTATGTTCCCCGTCCCCACGAGACTGCCCTGGGACAATCTCTTGGCACCAAGTCTCATGTTTACGGTCCCTGCGAGACGCTCCATGGCCAGTCTTTTTTGTCTTGTGTGTCTTTTAAATGTCTTCCGAGAAGATCACGTATTGTTGTCTTGCTTTTCCATTCCAGGATTTTTTTTTATATATAGAGAGATGTAGGTTAAGTTTATTTACTCTGTGTATGCGACATTTTCTTATCCTTAATTTCTTCAGTCTGTATTCTTGGAGTCAATGTCATTAGCCGAATTAACACAGAGTACCATGTTAACTGCACACATTGATCCCTCATGTAAAGTTATAATAAGCAGAAAATAGACATAGAAACACCTAAATATCAAATGCATAGTCCCGAGCATTCGGCACCTGGTCTTTTATATGACATATATATATATCTATGTCTTATATATGACATTTTATACCCAATCATTTTTTAGCCTGGTGAATTACAGGATGGCTGGGCAGTGAAACACAGCAGCCTGGCTTCACTGAACAGGGTGACGTGGCTGTGCGCACATCCAGTGAATGATATCTCCATGTAATAGATACAGTAAACAAATGGCACTTCCTTACCAGTTAAGTCATTGCTGCATTGTCCAGTTTTGTTCTCTGATAAACAGTTGGTATTCACAGAGAGGAATTTTGCCAGATATTTAAATAGACATGTCTGTAGCCAGGATGGTATTTTTCGATGATTTGTGGACTGCTCTACCATATGCAAAACTGCTATTGTGCCTAAAATGCTGAGAATCATTATGAGCAAGCAGAGGGTGAAGAAGACACCTGTGAAAAAACACAAAACGGCAGACACTCAAATGACAAGAAAATACATTTGGATGTCAGAGGTGTGGCTGACTGCAGAGGTGGTGCTGGGTAAAAGTGGGCAGCTGAGAATAAAGAACTCGGCTGACATCACTAGGAAGCGTTCAGTTTGCAGTGTTTCCAGGCAGTCCCTGTGCACATAAAGGAGTTTGTTCTGATGATCTTTGTAATCTAGACATTGTGGGTCCTTTCATTGTGAATGGGAGGAGTATAGTGGCAATGCTGCCCAAAATTGTTGGGGCTGGGTGAGAGAAAGCTCGGCTGATGTCACCAGAAAGTGTTCCACTTGCAGTGCTTAGAAGGAGTCTCTCATTGCACGTGTTCTCCTGTTAGCTCCCGGCATAAAGGAGCAACTGACAGTTACCAAACCGTAATGGGAGTCCACAACAAAACACTGACATAAAACTAGTGGAGTTCAATTTTTAAAGACACACATGTTACTTTGTAAAATTGATCTTCTCGAACAACTCATTCATTAAAAGGACAGAATACTGTGATGATAATTTTGAAAAATAATCAAGGTCAATTGTGATTAATTGTTAATTTAAAGAGGAATACCTAAAATTTGCCTTAAATTTCTGAAAAAGTATTGAGAGTAAAATCCAGAAGTTTCTTGTTCCTTTTGCATGTGACCTGTAGGGGGCATACAAGCTCCCTTGCCTCAGTGTTGTAACGGCTCCCACATAACACAGTACACTCTGGTAATTCTGTCAGTTGCTCCCGTTACTCCTTCCATTTTCTTCCACTTCTCCCACTCGAATGTTGCCTGTCTCCTCTCCAGACCCTGACTCTTTGGGCCAAGTGGGGAGCTCTCGTTTAACACCTGATTGGGGAGTATGTCTAGTGCTAAATCAATTGCACTTTTGGGTCAGGCAGGACCACCCTGGTTCTTGTGCAGTCAGTATCCAGCAGGTTGACCTGGCAGCTTCTGCAGAACCTGATAGGGCAGCCCCATTTGACCACAACTCCTATACAACCCTGTGAGTGTCCATACTGGGGCTTGCCAGATGGGATACTGCCACCCAGTGTATAGAGGGGATGCTCAGCCCATGGCAGTTTTTCCAGTCACCCAAACCCATCCATGGCATCCCTCCATGGCTACTGGGAAGACAGCCCTGGCATGGTGGGCAATATCACAACTCCCCATTGTAAAGAAAGGCCAGGGAGGACCCTGCTCCCCTTTTCCTGCCAGTTTGTCCATCACATGCGACAGACTTTTACCCATTTCATTGTAGGAAGGGAAAGTAAAAAGTGTGACTTGTGCTCCTAGGTTTTCCGATATAGTTATCTAAATTTGTCAAAAATGGACAGATGCAGTTACAGGCTATTTAAAATGGTAATAAGTCCCACTTCAGAGTTTTAATCTAAGGTTAGTATCACAATCCAGTGTCATGATGCTATTAAAAACTATCCAGTATTCTGATATACAGTACGTGTCCATCTTGTGTAAGTTTTTAGATTCTGTTGTACATTTGCTGCTGTTGGGAGTTGTTTTCAAATGCACAACTATTTTAATGCGTTCACTTGAGAAATAATAGCAGTTTGAATAAAGTCTTCTGATATTTATGGGGGCAGCACAGTGGGGGGCTGCACTCTTAGAGCTCACAAATTAGAAATCAGTGTTTAACCTAACATGTACTTTTCATCTTTGAAATGTGAGAGAAAATTAGAGCAAATGGAGAAAATAATTATCTAAAATGAATACCCAAGAAAGTTAATTTACAAAACCAAGCATTATTGCCAGGATTTAATCATTGTCTAGCTTAGTGTGTAATGCTTTGAATTTTAAATCACTTGGCTACAAATTCAGTCCATGCCATTGACTCACAGAACCACTTACTCTGCTTTTACTGTAATCAAAAAACTTAAATGCAAGTACAGGTCAAATTCCATTATAACGAATATCTTTATAATGAAATTTTCATTACAACGAAGTATTTTTATGGTCCCGGCTGTTTCCCCATATGACGCGAGTCTATAGAAATCTCGTTATTACCAAGTACATTCAGCAGACACTTTTATTATAACGAAGTTCCCAAAAGACCTTGAAATGCCTGAATGAATCATCCACAGAGTAGTTAGTTCTGTGGCCGCAGCTCAGTTGTGCACAACGATCCCCAAACAGAAACATTGTAATTTTTTTTTTTTCTTCGAACTTTCCTCGTACTGTTTTTTTTTTATCATTTTTGTTTCCTACAGTTTTCAGTGAAGCCTTTTGTTAATTGCTCATCAACATTTAAAAAACACCCATTGGAATTTAACTCATTGTCACCCTCCTATAGAAATGGCAGACACGAAAAAATGATAGCAGTTCAAATTAGAAAAAAACTTAACATTTTTGCAGCTCTCGATTGAGGCAAAAAAAAAAAAAAGACGTTGCCAGTGAATTTGGAATTTCGCCATCGACGCTGTCAACTTTATTGAAAGACTGAGCAAAAAAAGAAAAAAAAATTTGGGTTGCAAACGTATGTGAACTGCTGCATTTGAAAACGGCGAAAAAGCAGTTTTTATGTGGTTCAGAGATGCTTGTTCAAGTAACATTCCTATTACTGCGGCACTCATTCAAGGTAAATGTGAGGTCAGCATAACTTGTAGGCAGGAGGAGATTAAAATGAACACAAAAGAAGCTATTGAAATGATTACAAATGTCTGGGCGCAAGTTAAAGAAAGCACTATAGTAACAAATTCAGAATCTCATTACAACTAAATTTTCGTTATAACGAAATATTTTTTAGGTCCCTGGGAGTTCGTTATAATGGAATTTGACCTGTATACTGTAGCTCTGTATTTGACCAGCACCATTAGGTAATATTTACTGTTTAAAAGGTGACATTCTTTGTTTAGACGATTTATAGCACTCTATTAAGTACAACTTACAGTGGATTTAGAGAGTATTCACCCTTTTACTTTTTTCGCATTTTTCTATGTTGCATCCTTGTGCTAAAATCATTTCAATTAATTTTTCCCCTCATCAACCAACACTCAATAACCCAAAAACAAAGTGAAAACAGGATTTTAGAGAAATCGAATAATTGTTGGACCAAATGAGGAGAATGTAAATTTATTACAAATAAAAAACTGAACTATCCCATTGACACAAATATTAGGACCCTTTGCTATAACACTTGAAATTTGGCTTAGGTGCATTCGTTTCATCAATTTTGAGATATTTTGACACCTTGTTTGGAGTCTACCTGTGGTCAGTTCAATTGATTAGAAATCTTTTGTTAAGGCACAGACCTGTCTGTATAAAGTCCCAAAGCTGGTAATGTCTGTCAGAACAAAAGCCAAGCCATGAGGTCCAACGAATTGCCTGCAGAGCTTAGACTCAGGATTGTGTTAAGTCACCGATCTGGGAAAGGCTACAAAACATTCTTGTAGCTTTGAAGGTTCTCAAGAGCACAGTGGCCTTCATAATTCTTAAGTGAAAGAAGTCTGGAGCAACATCGACTCTTCATAGAGCAGGCCTCTCAGCCAAATAGAGCAATAATGCAAGAAGGGCTATCGTAAGAGAGGTGGCCAAGAACCCAATGGTCATTCTGGCTGAGCTCCAGAGAACCTGTGCAGAGATGGGAGAAACGTCCAGAAGGATGACCACCACTGCAATACTTCACCAATTTGGGCTTTATGACAGAGTGGACAGACAGAAACCTCTCTCCAGTAAAAGGTACATGGAAACCTGATTGGAGTTTGGAAAGAGGCACATGAAGGGCTCTCAGATGTCCCCAGTGGTGAGGCGTGGGGTTGTTTTTCAACTGTTGAGACAGGGAGACTAGACAGGGTTGAGGGAAAGCAGAACAGAGCAAACTACTGGGATATACTTAATAAAAGCCTACTCCAGAGCTCTATAGACCTTACACTGGGCTGAAGGTTCACCTTCCAACAGGACGATGACCCTAAGCACAAAGCAAAGATAACAAAGGAAAAGCTTAGGGACAGTTCTGGTAATGTCCGGAGCTCTAAGTTTAACCCAGTTGAACATCTCTGGAGAGACCTGAAAATAGTTGTCCACCAACTGTCCCCATCCAAAATGACAGAGCTTGAGAGGTCATTCTGGGGTATTGAGTGTTGCTTGATGTGGAGAAAAATTCATTTAAATTATTTTAGCACAAGGCTGCAACACAGAAAAATGTGTAAACAGTGAAGACTTTGTGAAGCCATTGTATCTATTGGGGCTTTTCTACTGTTTCCAAATTGACTTTTCTTACTGTTATATTGTACCTGTTTAAGATGTACATAGAAAAGTTTTATAATATGTCGAAAAAAATGTAGTCTGCTTAACTAGAAGTGCTAATATTTTACATTTTAGTTAGTACGGGTATGAACACCTATGTATCATTAATCCCTTTGTGTTCTAAGCCCACATACTCCAATGCTGGGCCATAGGAGAGGTGGAAGTCGAAGCCTGTCCCAGCGGAATCAGCCAGTCAGGCTAACCAGAGTACATGGAGGAGACCTGAACAAACTCAGGATGAGCGTGCAGACTTCACACAGACAGCAATTGGGCTGCAACTCAAGCACTGGCAGTCACGAGGCAGCATTGTACCGCTGTCGCCTATATAATGAGACCTCTGTGTGGTCTGATGCAACACTGTGGTAATGCCTGTACTGTAACTCTAGAGGACTAACAATTGAGAACAAATGACTGAAGTTAGAACTGAATATCTTAAAAGACACAATCCTCAGTGTAAAGTAAACATTGCCAAATGTGCAGTAAATCTCCCATTTCCTTGCCCAGTCTCTGTCGGTATGAAGGCTCTACTGGTGTCTCGGGCTTTTCCCAGAATGATACATGCTGAGTTAATTTGCCTTGAATGAGTGAGTCTGGATATGTGTGACCATCCATGGTCAACTACGGCCCTGTTTCCACTGCTGCTGGGGTAGCCACCATCTCACCCACATCCTGATTGATTGATGAGGGGATTAATGGAAATGTGTACATTTCAGATATGTGCAGGACTTCCTCGAAGTCTTCAGCTTCAAAAGTAGACTTGCTAACTTCTGATTGGGAAAGGATAAACTGTAAGGTGACCTCATCAACAGAATATTTACTAAAATCACAACTATTCCCTTGCTATATGGCAACACTTTCCCTTTTCAACATTATGAGCTATGCTATAAGTAACCCCCATAATTAAAACAACCAAATAAATGGCACTGCATTAAAATAGAATTGGAAGTAACCTAGTACAGTATTGTATGAAGATCTTAATCATTTACCAAGAATTGGAGTGCTGTTTGTACTTGGGACGAGATCGTTGAGGATCAACAGCAATACTGAAAATCCCAGGACGATGGTGACCTTCACTCCCAGTCTTTCACCTGCAGTGATGGGAATGAACATGCTGCCAAAGTCCACCATGAGCAGGAAAATGGCAGGAGCAATTAGGTTGATGATATATAATGCTGAAGTTCGCTGTAAAGTTATCTGCAGAAGGGAAACACAGATTATTAGTGGCCTCTTTCATTTTTTTTATAAATTGTGCTAGATAATAAGAAAGGAATAAATATATCAAGATGAAGTGCAAAAAGTGCATAGTATACATACTGTATGTCTGATCATTTTCATATGTCGGTGAATAAAGAATATGTCTGACTGTCACCTTCATCCTAGGTGACTTACAACATTTGAGATACTCTTACTTGATAGGCAACAAGCCTTAGGGGAATTCATCACAAGAAGGGAATAAATGAACCTGGATTGTGACATGATATTTTATTACTTATTGCTCATTTTGTTTAATGTTCCAGTCATGGATTTGCACTCTTATGCTAAATCATTTGTTGCAAAATGTGCTGGTGGTATCCATTTGCCTGACAGCTTTGAAGGGCTTCCAGATCCTTACAGGAGGGCTAAAGCTAGTGATGCCAAAGTGGCCACAGGTTATTTAATGAAACCAATTTCTTATTTTAAAAATATTCTTGTGGTTAAGGAAATGTGTTGTTGTTCTTGTTGGCATCTTTCAAAATCTACAATTACTGGGCCCCATGCAGAGGTTGTTCCTCTTGGTGGTGCTGGGAATAGACACAGTAAACAGATTGAAAATATTTTTTGAAACAACTGTTGTAAATAATTTTTGTACAGAACCTTGGACAAAGCATTTGGCAGCATAAATAATGATAATAGCCTTTTCCTGTTCCCATCTCTCAAGGGGGCTGTTAATCTCCCAATCCACACAGTAACATTTGATTTGTTAGGTCAATTTACCTTCATAGTTTTTGAAGCAGCAGAAGTAGCCAAAGTGTAAAAGGCTTCCTTACATTTTCTCCAGTAGCTGAGCTAGTGTGTCACTCATGGCATTTTTAGGGTCATTCAACAATAAAGCCTGGAATCTTGTAGATTCATATTAGAAGTGAAGAGCATGGTGACACAGTAATTAGGTGTGCTGCTTCACAAATCCTGTGGCATGGATTCCAAATCACAGTCCATGCAGAGTTTGTATTTTCCCGATGTCTGCATGAGTTTCTCTAAGTACTCTGTTTTCTTTCCACCCAAATCGATTTGCAGTTTAGGCTGAATGCAAACTATAAACTGGGTGTAAGAGAGTACCCTGAGTAGGACTAGTGCTACTTCCCCATCCAGACTGGCTCCTGTCTTAAAGTCTGGCGCTGCTGGAGTAGGCTGCAGTTCACAGCAATCCAAAAATGGAAAAAATAGTTAACAAAAATGGAAGGATGGATGGATGGTGTCAGATAACATATAATCAACCAGGCTACACAGTAACTAAATGTACTGGACACAGTTTCAGATTAACCCTTTTAAAAGAGGTCTGGAATGGACTGGGCATAATTATTGGACCATATGAGGAGACATCTGAGGTAACTACACATAAGTAAAGCTGCAGAACCAGATGGAGTCAGTCCTTGAGCTCTTAAGGCCTATGCTGACCAACTTTGTGGTGTCCTTTGTCACCTGCTCAGTTTGTCCTTAAGGCTTCAGAAAGTGCCACTGCCTTGGAAAACATCCTGCATTGTTCCTGTTCAAAAGAAGGCAGGCGCCTCTTCACTTAATGACTACAGACCAATGGCACTTACATCTCACATCGTGAAAACCTCTGAGAGCCGGGTTCTGGAGTATGTGAGTCCTCTTGTGGTAGACCATCTGGACCCACTGCAGTTTGCCTATTGGACGAAGATTGGAGTGGAGGATGCAATTATCTACCTCACTGCACAAGATGTATTCTCACCTGGACAAAGCAGGCAGCACTGTGAGGGTTACGGTTTTTGATTTCTCCAGCACCATCCAGCCATCACTGTTAAGAGACAATCTCAGAGATCTGCTTGTGGATGAGCCTGGGGTGCCTCCATAATGAACTATCTGACAGACAGACCACAGTTTGGGAGACTCAAGGACTGTGTGTCTGATGTTGTTGTGTGCAACACTGGATCACCACAAGGATCAGCCATTTCTCCTTATCTCTTCACTCTGTACACCTTAGACTACAAACATGACACCAGGTCATGTCACTTGCTGAAATTCTCAGATAATTCTGCACTTATGGGGTCTATTGATAAAGTGGATGAGACAGAGGATAGAAGTCAGGTGGAAAACTTTGTTTTTTGGTACAGAAACAATTGTTTGCAATTTAACAT
>JANRMT010062806.1:84714601-84725228 GCA_026402145.1 Polypterus bichir lapradei
ACCAGAACACCTGGAAAACCAAAATAAAAATCAGGATAAAAATATTGTTAAAAAGTTGAAAAAAACCTTGTTCATTATTTCCATATAACTGCTTACTACATTTTAATAAAAATGTACCAGACTTAGTTTTGTAATTTCTACATTGACCTTAAAACACAGAAACTGGGAAATAACAGCTCATTTAATTAGGCTAGGGGTCCAATTAAAAATGGAAGTTGGTTGGAACAAAAACCTGCTGCCACAGTGGGTCCCTAGGACTGGTTTGGGAGCCCCTGATCTAATCCACTGTCTGATTGCACCCCCATTTCTCAAATAGATAATTCCACCTTTGTTATCTCTCTAATTCTTTACCTTTATAATGGCCTTCCTGCTTTACCCATTCACAAATACAAATTTAAAATGCTGCCAGTACTTCCTGAGCCCAAAATTAAGTTAACATATCAGTCCTCAACTGGGTTAACTGCATAGACATCCAGTCCAATATCAAGTCCTCTTTAACATTTCCTACTATAAGTTCTTACAGGTACCGGCCATAAAATTAGAATATCATGACAAAGTGGATTTATTTCAGTAATTCCATTCAAAAAGTGAAACTTGTATATTAGATTCATTCATTACACACAGACTGATGTATTTCAAATGTTTATTTCTTTTAATTTTGATGATTATAACTGACAACTAATGAAAGTCCCAAATTCAGTATCTCGGAAAATTTGAATATTGTGAAAAGGTTCAATATTGAAGACACCTGGTGCCACACTCTAATTAGCTAATTGACTCAAAACACCTGCAAAAGCCTTTAAATGGTGTCTCAGTCTAGTTCTATAGGCTACACAATCATGGGGAAGACTGCTGACTTGACAGTTGTCCAAAAGATGTCCATTGACACCTTGCACAAGGAGGGCAAGACACAAAAGGTCATTGTTAAAGAGGCTGGCTGTTCACAGAGCTCTGTGTCCAAGCACATTAATAGAGAGGCGAAGGGAAGGACAAGATGTGGTGGAAAAAAGTGTACAAGCAATAGGGATAACCGCACCCTGGAGAGGATTGTGAAACAAAACCCATTCAAAACTGTGGGGGAGACTCACAAAGAGTGGACTGCAGCTGGAGTCAGTGCTTCAAGAACCGCCATGCACAGACGTATGCAAGACATGGGTTTCAGCTGTCGCATTCCTTATGTCAAGCCACTCTTGAACAAGAGACAGCGTCAGAAGCGTCTCGACTGGACTGCTGCTGTGTGGTCCGAAGTTATGTTCTCTGTTGAAAGTACATTTTGCATTTCCTTTAGAAATCAAGGTCCCAGAGTCTGGAGGAAGAGAGGAGAGGCACAGAATCCACGTTGCTTGAGGTCCAGTGTAAAGTTTCCACAGTCAGTGATGGTTTGGGGTGCCATGTCATCTGCTGGTGTTGGTCCATTGTGTTTTTTGAGGTCCAAGATCAACGCAGCCGTCTACCAGGAAGATTTAGAGCACTTCATGCTTCCTGCTGCTGACGAACTTTATGGAGATGCAGATTTCATTTTCCAACAGGACCTGGCACCTGCACAAAGTGCCAAAACTACCAGTACCTGGTTTAAGGACCATGGTATCCCTGTTCTTGATTGGCCAGCAAACTCGCCTGACCTTAACCCCATAGAAAGTCTATGGGGTATTGTGAAGAGGAAGATGCAATACACCAGACCCAACAATTCAAAAGAGCTGAAGGCCACTATCAGAGCAACATGGGCTCTCATAACACCTGAGCAGTGCCACAGACTGATCGACTCCATGCCACGCCGCATTGCTGCAGTAATCCAGGACAAAGGAGCCCCAACTAAATATTGAGTGCTGTACATGCTCATGCTTTTCATGTTCATACTTTTCAGTTGGCCAACATTTATAAAAATCCTTATTTTGCATTGGTCTTAATTTATATTATAATTTTCCGAGATACTGAATTTGGGACTTTCATTAGTTGTCAGTTATAATCATCAAAATTAAAAGAAATAAACATTTGAAATACATCAGTCTGTGTGTAATGAATGCATCTAATATACAAATTTCACTTGTTGAATGGAATTACTGAAATAAATCAACTTTGTCATGATATTCTAATTTTATGACCGGCACCTGTACATCTATTAATCAAAATCGAAATCTTAAACCAGTAATCAAAACAGCACAGGCAAAACAACTCTTAAATTCTCTAAACGTTCCTTGGCTAAAATACCCTGAAATTACTAGTAGACTGAAAATGTATACTCTCAGGTTTATTATGCATTACCATTAAACAAGATACAGACAAGTTCTTCATGTGGAGCTTCCAGTTAAAGTGTGATGGCCATCATGATGTTTCATACAAAAAGCAGGTTAGAAAAAGGGTGGATGTATCAGTGTGTGAGTGTGAAAGCTTGTCAGTACGTATCTGCACAGCTGCAATCAGTGAACTCTCAGACAGACTCTTCCTTTCCTGTGTTTATAACACAGATTTTCTGTTTAATTTCTTCCTCAGCATATGAGTATTTGGATTCCTGGATATATAATTCCAATATTTGGAAAGATAAATCCAGCATACATTATGGTTAGATTTCATGAGAAGAATAAAATTAAAATATTTCATCTTGAAAAGGAACTGAAATTTGCAATATTATCTGTGTCCTTCCAATGGCTGTAAATACAGATTAATCTTACAGAATAAATATTATTACAGCCTTAAAAACACAAGCTTGAATCCTGCTGTTTAGAGTCTTTTTGTAAACCCCTATGTCCGTTTGTTAGCAGATGTGTATACTGTATTTTTCTCTGGTAAGTGAAACAAAACTTACTGCTGTGTACGTAAGGGCCAAAGGTTATAGAGCACTTCTGTGTGTCAAATGGGAATTTCCGTGCATTGAGCATGCAGGTGCTGACAATGCGCCATGGCTTGGACTGACTGATCGTCCCATCATAGGCCACCTTTAGAAAGTTGATCTTGACAGACACATCCTCATTGATGCTATTGAGGAAAAAAAGACAAAAAATTTAAATCTCACAAGATACAGAATAAAAAAGCAAAGTATGTGTCTAATATCTATCCATGCATTTTCCAAACATGCCTGGTTTCATTTAGTAACATGGGTGGAACTAGAACCTATCCTGGCAGCATGGGGTGCAAGACATGGGAAGCAGTCTGTCTGTCCTTTCATCCATCCATTCTTTCATTTTTCAACTGATTTTTTATAATAAATAACATTCCATGTTACTTCCATCTTTCTGGGTGACTGTTTTAACAGGCTAAATACAACAACAACAACATTTATTTATATAGCACATTTTCATACAAAAAAATGTAGCTCAAAGTGCTTTACATAATGAAGAATAGAAAAATAAGAGACACATTAAGAAAATAAAATAAGTCAACATTAATTAACATAGAATAAGTGTAAGGTCCAATGGCCAGGGGGGACAGAAAAAACAAAAAAAAAACTCCAGACGGCCGGAGAAAAAAAATAAAATCTGCAGGGATTCCAGGCCATGAGACCGCCCAGTCCCCTCTGGGCAATCTACCTAACATAAATGAAACAGTCCTCTTTGTATTTATGGTTTTCACGGAAGGACTTGATGATGATCACGTGGACTTCTGGCTTTTAGTCCATCAATGCTGGGACATCGTGGTGCTTTGAGTAAGTTGGTGGTGGCGCAGGCCGCCACCACAGAAAAACCGGAAAAAGAAACAGAAGAGAGAGTAGGGGTCAGTACGGATTTTAGTGCCACCATGAATAGTTATTATAATGAATTGAACATACAGAGTATCAGGATTAAGATAAAGTGAAGTTATGAAAAGGCCATGTTAAAGTAATGTGTTTTCAGCAGAGTTTTAAAGTGCTCTACTGTATTAGCCTGGCGAATTCCTATTGGCAGGCTATTCCAGATTTTAGGTGCATAGCAGCAGAAGGCCGCCTCACCACTTCTTTTAAGTTTAGCTTTTGGAATTCTAAGGAGACACTCATTTGAGGATCTAAGATTACGATTTGGAATATAAGGTGTCAGACATTCCGATATATAAGATGGAGCGAGATTATTTAAGGCTTTGTAGACTATAAGCAGAATTTTAAAGTCAATTCTGAAAGACACAGGTAACCAGTGTAGTGACATTAAGACTGGAGAGATGTGTTCGGATTTTCTTTTCCTAGTTAGGATTCTAGCAGCTGCATTCTGCACTCGTTGCAAATGATTTATGTCTTTTTTGGGTAGTCCTGAGAGGAGTGCGTTACAGTAATCTAATCGACTAAAAACAAAAGCGTGAATTAATTTCTCAGCATCTTTCAATGATATAAGAGGTCTAACTTTTGCTATATTTCTTAAGTGAAAAAATGCTGTCCTAGTGGTCTGAAGAATATGTGATTTAAAATTCAGGTTACAGTCAACGGTTACCCCTAAGTTTTTTACTTCGGTCTTAACTTCTAATCCTAATGCGTCAAGATTATTTTTGATAACCTCACTTAATCCGTTTTTGCCAATCAATACAATTTCAGTTTTCTCTTTATTTAACTTGAGAAAATTACTATTCATCCATTCAGAAATACCAGTAAGACACTGTGTTATTGATTCGAGAGAGCCGGTGTCATCAGGTGCTACTGATAAGTACAGCTGTGTGTCATCAGCATAGCTGTGGTAGCTCACGTTGTAACTTGAGATAATCTGACCTAACGGAAGCATATAGATTGAGAAAAGAAGCGGACCCAGGATAGAGCCTTGTGGAACCCCATATAGAATATCATGCGTCTTTGAGTTGTGATTACCACAGCTAACAAAGAATTTTCTCCCTGCCAGGTAGGATTCAAACCAATTTAAGACATTACCAGAGAGGCCCACCCATTGACTAAGGCGATTTCTAAGAATATTTTGATCAATGGTATCAAACGCGGCACTCAGATCGAGGAGGATGAGAACAGATAAATGGCCTCTGTCTGCATTCAATCGCAAGTCATTTACTACTTTAACGAGTGCAGTTTCTGTACTGTGATTAGTTCTAAAACCTGACTGAAATTTATCTAGAATAGCATGTTTACTTAAGTGGTCGTTTAACTGCATAATTACTGCCTTCTCTAGAATTTTACTTAAAAAGGGCAGGTTAGAGATGGGTCTAAAATTTTCAAAAGCAGAGGGGTCAAGATTATTTTTCTTGAGTAGGGGTTTAACTACAGCAGTCTTAAGACAGTCTGGGAAAACCCCCGAATCTAATGACGAGTTTACTATGTCAAGGATATTATCAATAAGCGCGTCTGATACTTCCTTGAAAAACCTTGTTGGTATTGGGTCAAGGACGCAGGTGGAGGGTTTCATTTGAGAGATTATTCTATGTAAATCAGGTAAATCTATCCTGGTGAAAGAATTGAATTTGTTTATAACGGAGTACTGGGGCTTAGGAGGTTCCACAGTGTTGGGGAGATATACTATATTATTTCTAATATCATTAATTTTTTGATTGAAAAATATAGCAATGTTCTCACAGGTTTCGCTGGAAGTATTATGGGGGCATTCCTTTGTGTTACCTGGGTTTAGCAGACGATCAATTGTAGAAAATAGGACTCTGGGATTACTAGCATTTTTATTTATAATATTAGAGAAATAGCAGCGCCTCTCAAGACGGACTGTGTTATTGTATTCTGTTATTTTAACCTTCAATATCTCATAATGGATAGTTAGTTTAGTTTTCCTCCATTTACGCTCAGCTCTACGACATATTCTTTTTAAGTCAGACACTCTTTGGGTCTTCCAAGGTATAATAATGCTAGAAGATTTTTTAATTGTCTTTTCAGGTGCAACTATGTCAACAGCAGCTCTCACTTTAGAATTAAAGTTTTCCACCTTACTATTAACATCATCCTTGCTATTGTAGCTGGCACTATAACCGGACTGATTGCTTAGAATGTTTGTAAATTTTACAGCTGCTGAGGAGTCAAAGAAGCGTTTTTTAAGAATATGCTTCTCATGTTTGTTTTCTATCATTATTTCTATACTGAATAGTAGAAGAAAGTGGTCTGAAAGACCAATATCAACGATCTGCTTCACATCAACTGTTAGTCCTTTGGTGATAATTAAGTCTAACGTATGACCTGCTTTATGTGTAGGTTGATTAACGAGCTGTCTCAAATCAAAAGAGTCTAGGAGGTTCATAAATTCCTTTACTTTTAGGTCACACTGATTATCGATATGAAAGTTAAAGTCGCCTACAATTAAGAGTGTGTCATAATTCGTAATTAAAATTGACATTAGGTCTGAGAATTCCTCAATGAAAGACGCGTTAAATTTAGGAGGTCTATACACGGATAAAACTAGAACGTGAGAAACTCCATGAATAACAACGGCGAGATACTCAAAGGACTTAAATTTACCAAAACTAACATCTTTACATTTTAACCGGCTCGAGTAAATGTTTGCCAATCCGCCCCCCCTTTTTTCCCTGGCGGTCTGCACGAGTAAAACTGTAATCCGCAGGCGCAGATTCGATTAAAACAGCTGCGCCGTCTGAGCTGAGCCACGTTTCATTTAGTGCAATAAAATCAATGTTTCTATCACTAATAAGATCATTGATAAAAAACGTCTTGTTAGTTAAAGCTCTAACATTTAATAGCGCCATATTTAATGATTCGGGGGGGGGCAGAGCTGAATTCTATGCGCGTTACTAGTTATTGGAACAGAAACTAAATTATTTTTGTTAGCGCCGCTCTGAGTGTATTTTTTATGTAATCTACAATCTGTTTTTATAGTTTTAATGTATTGTTGATCTAAAGTAGTAATTGCAACTAAATTATTGGTGTTTATGCCGCACTGCCTAGACGTTTTACGTGCATTAAGACTGGTTATTTTTTCATGCCTGAAATAGGACTATAGTAAATAGTTTTTTAGTGTAATTTACTTTATTTAATCCTTTAGCACTCTCTTGAGCTGTTTTCACATGAATTTCTTTAGAGTTAAAACACATTAGTGTACTTTGGACTTAAAAAATAATGAATATTCCATGCATACACTTTTTGCATGAGTCTAGGCTAGTGATGAGCGAACTATGCTGAAATCGCTTTGCCTCAAGCTCAGTAAAATAATAGAAATGTTCACAAATTCTGCAAAATGCATTGAAGTCAATGACGAAGGAGGAACTGCACTAGTCTTTAGTGGGTTATAATGGTTCAGTGGTCTTCTAAGTTCCAGGAGATCCAGGGAAAAGTTATGCTGGACCGATTATTGCTGCCACATAGGTGATCTGAGCTATAAGGCAGCAGTGCTAACCATTGCACCACCGTGCCTCAAACAACAAAAGTCGCAGATGGAATGAATACCACAAACAAAATACAGCAAACACTCACCAACTAGTACAAAGTAAATAAAATACAGAGCTCACAGAGATCCGATCTTGGGGCACACATTGGTCTTGCAACAAAGTGGCGACATTGGACTGGCACATTCCATTGTTTGAAGTGGCACCTCCGGGCACAGTAGGAATGTCATTTTTGTTTCATATGTATCTGTGCAGATGCCTTACACTTTTTTATTCCATCAAAAAGAAAGAAACACCTTGGAAATAAAAATAAATCTTTTGTTTTTATTATTTTACATGCCCTGTGTTTTTGATGAGGGGAGGTGTTGGAAAAAGACTCCTTTAAGGTTTGCTTTAAGATGGTTGCTGGGCACATGGCTAATTTGCATGTATAATTAGCCATGCAGCGCTGCCAGGCTCAGGAGGATCAGTATTATGTATCTGGTGGCAATACTTAATACTAGAAGTTTTTTGTTTATTTTTTTTAATGCCTGCCTGTTTCTTACTCTGTGGCTTTAGGAATCTTTTTTACCATTTTCGGTACACCAGCAATCCACATACAGCAGTTGAAGAGCCCTGGGTGTCGAAATGACTGCAAATTGAAGAAACTAGTGCGGTTAGAGATGGGAGAAATATCGCATGGCACTGTCAAGTCCTTCGGTGGATGGTTTCAGTGCATCTTAGTGGATGAAATGGATTTTCTTTTTCTTTTATGTCCTTGGAACCCAGTCAATGTTTTTTACAGTAGGCATGCCTGAAAGTTGTGTGCATTTCTGCTACAGCTCTGTAATGTCACACTGGCCTTGCAAAGTATCATGGGGTGCTTAGAAAAAAATGTTTGTTTAATCCGGCCACCTGGAAATTTTTCAGGAAAATATAAGACAAACAAGATCTCTGTAACACAGATTATTCGCTGCGAAATACGCTTTGTAGAATTTCACCTATCAAAACTAGTCTGGACATATGAGGGGTGATAAAGTTCTGAGCTTAACCTGTTAAGAGAAATGCCAGTACAATCAAACAAGCATGTTTCCATATATTTTTTTAATAATCCCCATGAACATTAATATGCTTATCATAATGTTCACTGAACTTTTCTGCCTGTCAAATCAAACTTGCTAGTGCAACTGTTCTTCTCAAGCTGACGTGACATCTTCCTCATTGGCGCAGAGTGCCCCCCCAGAGGTACCCCTTCCGAATAGCAACCAGCTGCCAGGCATCCAGGACCAGGGATGAAGAATTTAATAGGGAGGCATCTTTTCAAAACAATAGTTTTGGAGAGAAACATTTGAACCCATGTAGTGTGAGAAGGAACATTGTCCAGAAGAAGAATGAGAATGGTGGACTGCTTTCCTCGTAGCCTTCCTTGACTGAGTGTTGCAATTTCCAAAGTAAATCAGAGTCATATTCAATGGCTATGTGGGCTTTCTGAATAATGTAAGGAATATTGACAACACCCCAAACATACTAAAAAAAATTGTACCTATGATTTTGCCAGCACCGGCTTCGGTCTTGAATTTCACTGGGGCTGGAGAGTCACTCTGCTTGTATTATTATTATTTTTTTTTCCTGCTTGGATTCTGGGTCTTTGTGATATATCTATGTTTTATCCCAAGTTATGAAATGCTTTTAAAATTTCTCCCAGTCTGATTCCATTACCTTAAATTCTTCTTGGAACTCTAGATTTTGACACGCTTAATGATTAGCCAAACAGTTTACACAAAGTTGAATTAGCAGCAAAACTCTGCATTTTGTTTTGCTTCAGCAAATTTACACAAGAAGAAAGACATTTAGTTCCTGTCTGAAAGACGTTTCATGCATTAATTCTGGATGTGTCTGTCTGTTATTTAGTATTTAAGTAAAGATCTCTAATGAGAAGAAAAAAATGGACTACGAAAGTTGGAAGGGGTGTGGAAGTTGCGACTTTAGCATAATGTTCATGAATATGGGATTCAGTGTGTCTCTGTGTAGAAAATATTCTGCATGTCACATTTTTAAAAGAACATACTACACACTTCCGCAGTGATGTGAATGAGAGGCATAACTTAAATTGATTTAATCAATGTAGAACGGCTTACATGCATTACACAGGTCATGAAAAGAATACAGGTGGGAATGAGGTTTTAGGGAGCAATATTTTATGTTTCACAATTAAACTTTTAAAATTCCCAAAAAACTGTGAGCTTTCCATTTTGCAATTGCAAAATTGGCAGCTAGACAAGTTTTAGTGTTAGTGTGTGAATTCAAACTTGCCTGCTTTGCTCACCACAAGCGGCGCCTCATTTCAGAGTTCAGTATTCCGAGCATTCAACATGTCTTAATTGTTCATGAAGAATGGATTCTACTGACAGTAACTAATCCCTGTTATATCAGCTATCTCATGCACTGTCATTGTTTAACTTTCCATTATGATTTACTCCATGGGAAGAAATTTTTCTTTTATGACATCAATGTTGAAGGTAAGCCAAACCTTTTGTCATCTTTAAGCGATGTTTTGCCATAATAGAATTGTGTATTCAATCTCTAGACTGTGGAATCTGAAGTGGAGTGACATTGACTCGGTAAGAACATTCTGCAGTCTTTACTAATCTCTGCTTTTCTCTGTTTTCTCTTCTGGTTCTTCTGAGATGGTGTTTTGTACCACCATGGGCAGCCGCCTGTGATGTCTGGAGTGAAGGTGGATAAACTAGCTGTCAACGAGACTGAAAGCATCCATAGACAAAGCCAGGAAACAATGAGGAATGATTTAAACACGTTTAGGTTAGGTAGAGTGCCCAGTGGGGACTGGGTGGTCTTTTGGCCTATCATCAGACTTCTCTTTCGAGACTTACATCTTGATATTGTATAAAAGGAAACTACTGTTTTGGTAATTATATATCTCTGTCTTGTGATCTTGTGGATTTTTTTTTCCTTTATTACTTATTCATTATTCTTATATTTGTTTTTTTTTCTTTCTTACAACTTTGTCTTTGATGTCTTGTAAAGCACTTTGAGCTACATTCTTTATATGAAAATGTGCAAGAGAAATCAATGTTGCTGCTGTAGCTAAAAAGCCTCAGCTTCCCTGACTGGACAACTCTTTGCAATTCAGCCTCTTCATCTTTGTCTGATAGGACGATCGATACCAGACCATGTAAAAGCCAAGAACACCTCCATCAAAGGTGTGAACTGGACACTCAAGTTTTGAGCAAAGGACAATAAATCAAGGAAGACTAACATGGATGGACAAAACTTTGCACCAGTGGTCAGCCAAGAGGATGAACTTATGTGCACCCAAGAGGCCAATGACAAGATCTTTCTTTCTTTCTTTCTTTCTTTCTTTCTTTCTTTCTTTCTTTCTTTCTTTCTTTCT
>JANRMT010062806.1:84725238-84738670 GCA_026402145.1 Polypterus bichir lapradei
TCTTTCTTTCTTTCTTTCTTTCTTTCTTTCTTTCTTTCTTTCTTTCTATAAAATCCCTTCTGACACCCTAACTAATTGCTCTTCTCTTCTCACTAAGCTACAGCTCAACCTGGCCAACTCTGGCAGTCCGTAGCCAGAACTTATGACTGAAACGGTGTGGCCACAACAGAGGTTAAAGAAATCCCTTCACTCCTGGGTACAACTCTGCTGGTTCTCAAGGTGTGGAATGCTTGTCTGTATTGGAGTTTGGTACCATCTGCAACCAAAAGGTACGACTCTGAAAATTGATTCACGTGTCTGAAGAATGACGACCAGGAAAGTGACAAAGCTTCTCTGACCTTAAACCATAAGTACAAATTCCTTTGATTCTGAGAACTATTAATTGTAATTTGATAGATGGACAAAGCCAGACTATGTATTATGTTATTGGTGTAACTGTAACTAAAGATAATGACTTTGTAAAGGATAAGCTCTGTGAATGTGATAGAGAAAGAGGTTTGTGCTTTGTTGGTAAGCTAGAGTAAAGACTGCTGTGAACAAATTAATGCTACATGCAGACAACAGAAGCTTCATAACCAGCCAAAGAACTTATCCATCTTAACCACATGAACTGAAAAAACACAGTTCATAAGTTATGTGCCTTTTCCAATAAGAGAGAAAGTTCTCCCTAAGACAAGAGGTAGAATACGTTTACCTATGTATCTCTATATGCCTATCTAATCTCAGCAACAGAACAATGACTAATTCTGAACCGACATCTAATGTCATGTCCCTTTTTTAGACACAACAAGCTGGACCTGCTGTAATGCCTTCAAATGTACATTTGGACGGGTCTGATCATCGTACTGCCACCTATTTCCCTGTTATTGATTGCAGCAATTCTCCAGTATCCAAGCCAGAAGATCTTATGTGTGTTTAGGGGGTTGTTGTTTGTTTTATTATTTATACACAGCTGGAATCCCGTTGTAACGAAATTCATGAGACCATAAAAATATTTAGGTATAACAAATATGAGGAAAATATGTATATAGTGACCGGGATCGCTGGTGATTCACCATCTCTAACAGTAGTGGCACTAGGACATCTCCACAGCTGCTCTGCTGCATCTGGTAAACAGTAAACCAAAGGCAAAGTAATTGGTTGTCCTCCTAAGGATCAGGCTTACCGCGTAACGTGCTTGTCGCATGATGTTTAGAACATTTAACACCAGGTCTTCCTCACACTCTCCTGGTCTGCCACAGTGGTGATTGTGAGCCACTGGTGTTCTTCTAATCTGAAGATGGGAGCTAAGGTAGGATGATTGCATGTGTCACGGCTATCATTTTGAGTTCTGATGTAACAGCTCCTATTTTGAACGAAGTCTTGAGACTGTACCTGCCTTCTCTATACAGTAATAATTAGATGTATTTTCCTTGGAAGCCTGGACTCACCTTCCTGTCTCTTGTGCAACTCTGTGACACAAGCTTCACAATGCCTGCTTCTTAAACTGCAAAAAATATTTTATTTGAAAATGAGACATTAGATGTAACTTTTTTGTTACAGAATTATAGAAATACAGGTATGAATACACAACAGTACAGTATCTGCCCATAATACAAGTACCCACGCAGACAGTTGTTGGAACACTGACTCAGAATTCGGCTATGTGTATGATTTCACGCCTACGCTGTTGTCTGGACTGCTGAAGAACGGAAATTTCTCATCAGACTATCACTTTCTTTTGGTCTAACAAGAAAGGGACAGCTTATTGCAGGGTTCCTGAGACTCGGTGCAAAGTGTAAGCGCACCATTTAGTATTTTTTGCATCACATTTTTATCTCCAGTGGCCATTTTTGCTGGAAAAAATGTTCGTTATACTGAAATTTATGTTTCATTAAAACAAAAACCGTTAAACATATCTGTTTGGGCCCACAGAAAGTGTTCTTTATTCTGAAAATTTCATTACTTCAGCATTTGCTATAGTAAATTTTGAACTGCATATTATTTGTGTATTTCTCTTTCTCTCTCTCAAGCTTCTGTGACATTCTAATTTCCACTTGGAGACAAATAAAGAACATCTATCATTGCATATATTCATCTTCTATTATCCCTATGTTTGAAATAAATTGTATTATTTTGTTTATTTCAACAAGCATGCCTGGGTTATTTGTGAAAGCAAGTCTTCGGCCACATTTCAAACCACAACAGAGTAAGTGAAAGTGTTAAGGTAGACCTTTGACAATTTGTTAATCTTGTTCATAAATTGTACAGATCTCTGCATATTTTGCCATCCTGCCTAGAAGGTGAAACAGAAATCCTACACCCCATTACCTGCATTAATTTGCCGTCTCTGGAGTGAACAAGTTAAACCACTCTCACTCCTACACTGTGAATTGGATAGGAAACTAAAATGTCATTTAGTTTTCAAAGTGTGTTTCTTTGTACAGAGTGGTACATGTAACAGTAGCCCCTTGCAGCAGCAAACGCAGTCAGATGAAGTGTTAGCGGGAAGTCCCTGTGCGTGTTTTGTTTCATTTTGTTAGTTCTGCTATTTTGCATATTATGTTTGCTGTAAAAGAGACATTCCACAGTCATTTGAACAGCACATTTTGATTGTGTGGGGTTAAATGAAGTTTATGTGGAGATTTTTCATAACAGACCAGTGTGGCACAAAGGTCAAGTCAGCAGGTACTCCATGATTTGCAGATTGCATATTCTTGCACCACCCAGTACCCAGTTAGCAGGATCAAATGTGCTGTCGAGATACAATTGCCTGGGCGCACAGCGGTTGCTATTTTCAGACATGGATTGCATGTTCTGATACCATTGTTTTTGGACACAGTGTGGAGCCATGCTTTGACCTCAGGATTCATAGTGGATTTTTAAACTGTGTTAATCACAAGAGCAATATAATGGGATAGCCTTTTGCTGTTATGTATCAAAAATCTGGAATGGTTTACTTGTAGAGATAGGTGGTGGTAATACCATAAAAAGAACTCCTAAAAACCCACTTTTTATGGTGACATTTTCATAGTTCTGTTTTTTTTGTACCAGTTAAAATACTATTTACTATATACTACAATATCATATGCTTTATTGATTTACAATCATTGCCAACCATTTTTGGTTTTCTTTTCCGGTTTTCTGAGATGGCATCTTGTGCCACTGCCATCTGATCAAAGTACTTGGTACCAGTGATGTGGGAAGAAGGGTGGACACTCCTGTCTTCTAGGACAATGCAACACAGCAGTAATGGACTACTTTGACACTTTTGAGTTAGGCGGACTGTCTTTTGGCCTAGGGACCCCACAGATTTATTTTCTCCACCATCTCACCAGCTGGGGTTTTTATTTTTCTTCCCACCCTGGCCACCTGATGTTAGCATCGGACTTAACAATTGTAATTATTAGAGACTTTAAAACACGAGTTCGGCAATTGACTGTCTCTTTCAGGAGTCTGGCATTTGTCACACTTACTTGTGTATCTGCATTATGCATGTTTGTATTTATTTATTTTACAATGATTTTGTTTATCTTTTTTGCTTTTTGTTTATTTATTCTTTGTATTTTTTTCTTAAATGCTTGCAAAGCACTTTGAGCTACATATCTTGTATGAAACTCTGCAAATTCTAAAATGTTAATGTGGATCTAAAGTGTGACTGCATGAACTTCTGTTATTTTTCATAAAAAAGTATGACATTATTTACCAGGTAGTGCTAAGAAGTATTTTTTTAAAATATATAAATATTAAATGCTATAAACAAAAGACAAATAATCCAAAATTAATGTTTTATTAAAAGGTCCACTGCAAGCTGGTGGACTCAGAATTCGCCACCTCTTGTTGATTGTCATTTGCAGGTGATCCCACAATATGGTGAGGTTTGAATTTCAGTTAAGCTAGAAGTCTACTTCTTTGGGTAAGCGGCTAGTTTTTACACAGATGATAAATAGAAAAAATGTCACAATTAAGATGGGATTGTCAAACTGTCACATATGCTTTATGGTGTAAATTACAAGCTTTTGAACACAGTATGTGTGTAAAGCTTTTGTTGTCCCCAGTTGACAAACACTCCTGTAGGTCTGAGTGTTGTGATATGAGTAATCCCAAACAAAGATATTGTGTTTGTTTAATTGCAAGAGCAGGACAATGATCACATATGCCTTATCAAATATTTTCCTGTTATTTACTGTATGTGGAAAATCCTTTTTATTAAATATTATCTAGTAATTCTAGTTGAAAATCCATTTTAGGCCTGCTTGATGCCAAATTACACTGTTTCAATGGAGGAGCGACAGACAGAAAAATTCGGAATATCAAAATGATATTTTACAAAGCGTCATTCAATGAAATTGTGGGAGTTGCACATTTGCCTAAACCTGTGTTATTGGGCAGCACAATACAAATGGCATTAAGTCAAAGAATTAGGAATGAATGATCTGGTGTGGTGGGATTCACAGATTAACCTAACAGGAAAAGCAGAAAGCCTGAGTACCCAAAGGAAAACCAGCACTGAAATACACAGAATGTGCCAACTCTAAACATGGAGTAGAGGTTATCATATGGCTTATGGCTTTTGATTTTGATTTTTTTGCTCATGTTGATAGTTAAGTGGTGAATCTTGCACTTGATTTGGGGGTTTTCAATGTCAAGAATTCTGTTACTGTCGTTATTTAATCAAATTTCCTAATAGTTTAGGACGGAGGTGCGAGGTGGCATTTCAGGAGGTATGACAAAGAAGAAGGCTGTGTTGTGATTCACCAACATTGAATGAGGTGTGTCCAACTTTATCATAGTGCAATCGGTGTCTTGCATTTGTAGGTCATTTATTAGTTTTTGCTCCTGTCCTATATTATGATGAGAATCGAGTATTGTGGGCACAATTGTCACCTGTGAATGAGCCTTGCAGGTTGCTTGTCAGTCTATTTAAACCCAGGAAGCTCTCCTCTCACTTGACTGCCGTCCTCTTTCTTCTCCTGCCGTGAGATGAGTAGGCAGACTCTGTTACTTCTGGCCTATTGAAAGCACCACTAGCTACCCAAACTATCAGAAAATTCTACAGCTCGTCTTTTTTTGTTGCTGTCTGCCCTTTCAAGGCATATTCACTGCAAGATTTGTTTCTTAAAACCTTTGTTGATAACACTGAGATTGACTGTAAATCTGTTAAATACTTTGAGGATGACATCAGTTCTTCCTAAGAATCTCCTTGATTTGTTCTAGATGTTTTCACAGAGCCTTATGCGTGAAAGTGTGCAGCTGCTGAACTTTAACCAGGTAAGCTCTTTGAACGTTCTTTCATACACAGATACTTTCAGACCATTAACAATTTGCGTAAATAAAGCAACCCTCTGTTGATTTTACTAAAATTTGTTTAGCCGACAGAAGTATTTTATTTTTATTTGTGATTCTTTGACATGATTAACCTCATGACAAAGTGGTAGGTCTCCATTCTTGTGTATTTGTTTGTTCTCAATGATCCCTTAACATTAACAATGTGTGCTGACAAATGAGGAATTCATCAAATACCTATAACATCTCCCCATATGCAAACACCACTTTTACATCCTAACATCAATGTTTGGTTGAGGAGCACTACTTACAAACGTTTGAGCACCAACATGCTCGTTGTTGGGTGGTGTTTTTTTCATGCTACAAACAAAAGAATGTGTGGCCAAAATGGAAACGTTCATCTTGCTCTGTGTGAACCATCTTTATTTGAAGAGGTCCGCATGCTTACTAGCGTGCAGTGATTTGTGAGCCACCATGTGAATGAAATGCACTTACTTCTCATAAACATACACTTCTGGCATCCAAATTGTGTCCAGCGGGATCGAAATATAACTTATTCCACAGAAGTCTTCAGGATTCCATGAAATAAAGCTGTTTTGCCATGCCTGAAAAAGTCAAATCTATGTTGTTGGAAAGTAACATTGGAGTAGAATTATGACTACAAGTTTCGAAAAATGAGAATACTCACCATGTCAAACCAGACCATGCTCAGCATGCTTTGAGACTTTCCATCCTGGAATGAGTAAAAATGAGCTATCATTTAAAAATAAGTCAAGGCATATTTTGCCAGATCATGAGAAGGTTGAAACCTAAACTCTCTTGTAACAGAAAAAGTTGTTATTCTTGCCCAAATATGATATGAGCTTTATGTACTGCACATTGCTCTTCTGGTTCTCAGGTTTGATAAATACGAACTGACAGGCTTGTTCTACATGTTGTAATTGTGTCTGTGAGTGTGAAGGTTAAGAGGGTGGCTCTGGTATTTAGCCTTCCTTTTAATCCAAGTAAATGAATATACACAAACTCTGTAATTGAGCTTTGGATACATGAGACGCCTTTAACTCACTCACACCGACTTTATTGTATAGCGAAGTTCGGTTTCTCACCTGAAGTGGAATGAAATTCTCATTGACAAGGTCATGAAGGAAAACAGCAGTAAAAAACCATCAGAATAAATTCTGTATCAGTGTCCCCATTTAGGTCTGTTTTCTAAAACTGCTTTTTTATTCCAGACACACACCATGTATGAATGACATACAGAGGCTGGAGAAAAGAACAGAAACATCTCATGAAGTAGAAGTTTAACTTTGAAGTATATGGACAAAAACTACAGACACATCTGCAAAAGTGCATCACATTCCATTGATGGTCAGCTATCAGTATGTGTCAGCGATAACAGAGGTCTGACAGTTTGATATGTGATTTTTTCAAATAAACATCAAGCAACTTCCAGAATTTCAAAGAGACCAAATAGCCAGTGTCGATGCTGGAGGTGGATTAGTACCGAAAACTGTAAAATCGTTAATGTGTCAAGCGGAACAGCCTTAAAAATAAACACAGTATATGCCAAACATGGACAAAGCGCATCTGCAAAGGGAAGCGATCTAAACTCTTCGACAGGGATGGATGGACACTTCATAGAACAATTTCTAAATGCTACAAAAGTACAGACTTAGCTTTAAATTGGCACCACTGTGACTCAGTCCCAACAAATAACATTATAAGTACCATGGAGGACAGATGAGTATGCCGGCTGGACGAGGAAACGGCTTTTTGCCCAACTAGAAGCATATAAAGGATGGACCAGCGGACGCCCCAGGCCAGGAGCAGTTTCATTCCCCCATGAAACAGGTGGCAGTGGTCCTCCTGAGGCGTCCCAGTTTGGACAACTGCAGAGGTACATGTAAGTTGGAGCACTGAAAGTGCAGCCCTGTTGGGGTCCCTGGGTGCTGTTAGAGGACACTGTCAGGGGAGGACCTCCCAGCTTTTCCACATGACCTGGGAGACTTTCCAAGAGGATACACTATGGCACCGGAAGAATTCATGGGTTCAATTTAAATGGTGCCCGCCACCTAACCTGGATGAATTCCCCAGTTACCACTGAATCTTTATGGAAAGCAGAGTATGAAGTATTGTAGATTCTACCACGTTCATCCCTCAAATAACTGGACACTTTTCTTAATGGACATTGGTGTAATGCAGTATTCCAAAACTCACACTTCAGCAGTTGTATGGCAGCATTCTGAAAGGGCTGAAGCTACTGAAGAGTTGCCTCCTCCTATTAGGCCATTAATATTAATCTGTTGTGAGGTGTTTCTGTTTCTTCGTTTACCCCTCTACCAATACAATACATGTTATTTTTTGTGTAATGCTCTTCAACGAGTGCAGACGGGGCAGAGCGCTGTGAACAATTCTCTGTTTTTATTTTTTTCTCCAGCTGTCTGGAGTTTTTTTTTTTTGTTTTTTCTGTCCTCCCTGGCCATCAGACCTTACTCTTTTTCTATGTTAACTAATGTTGTCTTACTTTAATTTCTTATTTTGTCTTTTATTTTTCTTCATTATGTAAAGCACTTTGAGCTACTTTTTTGTATGAAAATGTGCTATATAAATAAATGTTGTTGTTGTTAAAATACAAGTACAGGTAAATACAGAACTGGTATTCATATAAAGGCAGATTTATTAAAGAACAAGGTAGAAACTAATTAAACATAAATGGAAACCAACAATATCTATCCATTAATTAACTAATGAACTATGGAGAGTTGACAACGGAGGAGATTAAAATTGTTAAAGAGAAAATCCAAATCAAAGTCACAGTTCCGGAGTGACACCCGGGCAAAGACGGTCACATTCAGACAGCTTAGAGCTGTCTTTGTGATGGGAGATCTAATAAGCCTGTCTGTGAAAACGTCCAAAAAAAAAAAGAAAATAACAATTCCCATGTTTATACATTTCAGCATTCACCAACAACAGAGAAAAATAAAAATGTAAACTTGATTACAAGCAGTAGTGTTAAAAAATAAACGTTTCTTACCAGCTCCACTATGTTGTCCACTGTCATGGAAATACCGACAACCAGGGGCTCGTCCCAGTTATTGACTGGTCGTGCCCATAATAATGTTTTGTTATCAATTATATCCAAGTATTTTAGTAGTTTTGCAATGCTGCAGTTATTCTCAGCAAACAAAGTGCCTGTGAAATAAAGTGACATGTTTATATACATCTATACATACAATAAAAACTGTTTCTGATGGTGGAGAGATAACAGCATTCACATTTACACCTTTTTTATTTACTGTGTAACTCTTCGACCTGTGCAGCAAATCATGGACAACAGTTCTACTTTTATTTATGTTTCATAAAGTACACTGTTGTTGAAAATACTGTACTGTCTCTCGCTCACTGCACTCATAATTGGTAATAGTCTAGGCCTAGAACTCTTTTTAGGACTGTTAATAAACTCTTCCAACCCCCTCCTCCAGCATGCCCCAATACAGCTGAACAGTGTCAGGCTTTCTTACATTTCTTTAATACCAAAATTGATCAAATCTATCACAGCTGTCCTTTTGTCTCACTGCCTTGTCTCTACGACGTTCTACTTTGTCATTGTCTTTTTGCCTTTTATTTCCGTGGTTAAATCTCTTGGTGCAAAGTCTCGTCTCGCGGGACACGAATTCTTGATTTTTTTTAGTTTATAATTTAAAAACGGAAGAAGAACCTGAAAATTTAACAACGTTACATTAAAGTTTGATAAATTCTGAAAAGAATGATATCAAACATATATATAGGTTTTAAAATAAGCCCGATTTAAAGCGTGACAAAAAACGTGACATAAAATCATAGCACTTTTAGGCTTAAGGCAGGTTAGGTGCATTGACGACTCTAAAAAAAAAAATTGTCCCTAGTGTGTTCTTGGTGTGTGTGTGGGTGTGTGTGTGTGTGCCCTGCGGTGGGCTGGCGTCCCGCCCAGGGTTTGTTTCCTGCCTTGTGCCCTGTGTTGGCTGGGATTGGCTCCAGCAGACCCCCGTGACCCTGTAGTTAGGATATAACAGGTTTGATAATTAATGGATGGATGGATTTTATATATAGAGAGTAGATATATATTGTGGGGGCACTCCAGCTCCCCAAAAACCCAACACAAAACCTCAACAGAAGTATAAAAGCACAAAGAGCTTTTTATTGTGGGAAACTCTTCCAATAAAAGCTTTCCACCACTAACACAAGTACAAAGCACAGTATAACACACGGCAATGCGGTACTCTGCAACTGTTTGTCTTTCTTTCTTCTCTGTCATTCTCTCTGCCTCCACTTCTCCACACAAGTGTTGTCCTCCTTCCTCCCGACTCTGGCTGCCGGAGCTATGGCAGACAGCTGCTTTTATATTATCCCTGGAAGGACTTCTGGTGTTCCCAAAGCTTGGCCCTGAAGCACTTCTAGGTGAGGTCCTCACAGCACCACCTGGCAGCACCCATGGAACCCAACAGGACAAAACCAGCAAACTCCAAGTCCCATGATGCCATGTGGGAATCCGTGGTGATGCCACAACCCAAAGGGGCTCCCATCTAGCGCCTTGGGGTAGACAAAGCCGTGTGCAAGTTGTCCCACCTGTACTTTCATGCTGCAAGCGTCCCAGCCAGGTAAGGTTCCCTTCAGAATATATATAATGCTTTACAGTCTTGAGCTGAACAGATGCTGTACTAGGATTTTATGCTGCCAGTGAGGACTCTACTGAGGAGCTCCTGAGAGCAGATAGAGGGTCTGAGGAGGTGGAGGCATTAAGGTGATATACGTGAATTTAACACCTTGACATTAAGAGACATAACCTAACATTCTCAAGCCCTCATGATACAATTCAGGGCCATGGAGGACTGGAGCCTATCTCAGCAGTACTGGACGTAAGGAAGGAAAAAGGGAAATGAACATGGATAGGTCACCAGTCCAGTGCAAGGCACATTAACACATATGGAGTCTATTTACAGCCATCAATAAACCTAACAAATGTGTGAGGAAACTGGCGTATCAGGAGAGAAAAAACAATGCAGACGGTGGAGGAACATGTAAAGTCCACATAGACGAAGGCCAGGCATAGGATTTGAACACGGGGCTCTGGGTCCTTGAAGTAAAAATGCTGACCTGTATGCCACACACCTTTTGAGACAATTCTACAATAATTTAATGGATCTGCCTACATGTGTCTGTCTTATTTAGGTGTTTGGAGGCGTTTGAGACAAGGGGATTACTGTTGATCTTATGGTGTATGTTTTTATTTGTATGAGCCTCACTAAATCATCCATCCATTTTATTAACCAGCTTATCGGGAGCAGGGTGTCGGGGAAGCTGGAGTCTATCCCAGCATGCATCAGGCAGAAGGCAGGAACAGTTGGCAGCTGATCTCTAAGTGAACACACAGGCACACATCAGGGCCAATTTAGCACCGTTAGTCCACCTAACCTGCACGTCTTTGGACTGTGAGAGGAAACCGAAACACCCGCAGGAAACCCACGTGACCACAGGGAACGCCGGAGATGGGAACCCTTGTTGCAAGGCAGCATCACTGCCACTTCGCCACTGTGCCACCCTCTCACCTAAGTATATACCATGCAAACAATATTATTATGGAAATAAAGTACTGAGTTTACTTTACTGCATACCTTTTTTTGTTTTTCTTTTTCAAAATTTAAGGTGGAAAAAACGTATTGCTTAAGGATTCCATTCACAAAGATAAGTACAATTGTGTACAATGTCTTGGCAATAACAACAAAATGATTAAGATTAGGGCGGCACGGAGGCACAGCGGGTAGTGCTGCTGCCTTGCAGTTAGGAGACCCGGGCTCGCCTCCCGGGTCCTCCCTGCGTGGAGTTTGCATGTTCTCCCCGTGTCTGCGTGGGTTTCCTCCGGGTACTCCAGTTTTCTCCCACTGTCCAAAGACATGCAGGTGCATTGGCGATTTTAAATTGTCCCTACTGTGTGCTGTGTGTGTGTGTGCACCCTGAGGTGGGCTGGCACCCTGCCCAGGGTTTGTTTCCTGCCTTGCGCCCTGTGTTGGCTGGGATTGGCTCCAGCAGACCTCCATGATCCTTTAGTTAGGATATAGCGGGTTGGATAATGGATGGATGGTATTATTGGGCTCAGGGAGGTCTAAAATGTCGAGATTCATCAAAATCTCGAAATCAAATTTGTAGATGATTCCAAAAATTCTGTAACTGAGAAAGTAAAAAAGTGAAGTTAACAATAAAAAGTGAGAGTGTGAAATTAACAAAAAATTACAACATGAAATGAATATTTTGCTGCTGAGGACAGACACTTAAGCTACAGATGCCGAGCAGACCTCTGTATAGTGCAGCTGCCTGTGCCTCCTCATACTTCTTTCTTCAGTCTGAATTCCATATGGCACATATGACTTGTAAATTGTTTGTAAATTGCCAAGAAGAACAAAGGAACTTCTGCAGACTGCTGTTCAACTAGCCTTCTACATTTCTTTGGACAACAGCAGTGTGAATCAAGAAAATGCAACATCGCTGAAAACTCCAGTCTAAGAGGTGCTCGGAATCTATACTAATAAAAGGCAAAGCCCTCACTGACTGACTGACTCATCACTAATTCTCCAACTTCCCGTGTAGGTAGAAGGCTGAAATTTGGCAGGCTCATTCCTTACAGCTTACTTACAAAAGTTAGGCAGGTTTCATTTTGAAATTCTACATGTAACGGTCATAACTGGAACCTACTTAGGTACATATATACCGGCCATAGCCTGCAGCTCGGTCGCTGTGTGAGGCAGAGTTGCCTCCCTCATCGTCACGCCTCCCACGTAATTGAGTGCCTGCCCATATAAGGCCGTCCATCAGCAGCAATCCAATAGACACGCTGCTACTAAATATTCGCAGGTGAAGGACTGTGCTTATGGAAACGAAGATGACATGGTCAGGGAGGTGTTTGGCACAAACTCGGCGAAACTGTGAGAGAAGCATTTAAGTGCTGGGTCTTAGCTAACATTAAATAAAGCCGTGGACATCGCACGAGATAGCACAAGCACAGCTGAGAACCTTCGATGCATGTACTCCGAGCGGCTCACGTGAACTGACTGTGAACGCAGTACGCAGACAAAAAGCAACAGCTCCAAAGAGCGCTGAACAAAAAACGCATTACACAATTGAGAAGGCAGCAAAAGAATATGAAGCGTGTGACGCATACAAGCATATTCATAAGTGCAGCTACTGCGGAAACAAAGCACACAGTGGAAAAAGTCAATGTCCAGCTAAAGGAAGACAGTGTAAAAAAAACCCGTGCATGCAGTGTGTCACATCTCAGATAAAGAGGAAGACGAGCTGTTTATTGATGCAGTAAGAAAGGAATCGATGAATGAAACCTGTTATCTTTACAACGGTTGATAAACATGGAATGTAACTTGAACACAACACATCCTCCAAATATGAACCTGATTGAAAGAAATAATGATAATCAAATCCTTGATGACAGCAACACTCATAACAGTGACAAAACAATTACATTGACAATCATGTTACATTATTTTTAAAATGTTTCCTTTTGTTTTTCATAACTTCTTTAACACACTACTTCTCTGCTGTGAAGCGCGGGTATTTTGCTATATATATATATATACCCCGATCTACATACTGTCAAATAAACAAACCACACGCCGTGGCGCAACGCAAGAGGCTTCGCCTGTAGCACTGACATCTGAGGTTCGATTCCCAAGAGTGGTGCAGTGAGTGCGTACGCCTGATGAGCCCAGAATTAGGGCGAAACACGTGTCGCGTACTCTTTGCATTATTTGACAGTAAAACTATTTATATATATATATATATATATATATATATACACACGCACACATATACATATATATATACACACACATACACATATGTGTGTATATATGTAGATATATATATATGTATATATATGTGGATGTATGTGTGTATATATATATATGTACATGTAGATATGTATGTATGTATATGTATATGTGTATATGTTTATATATGTGTGTGTATGTATATATATATGTATGTGTGTGTATATATATATGTGTATGTGTGTGTATATATATATATGTATATATGTATGTGTATATATATATGTGTATATGTATATATATGTTTAGATATGTATGTGTGTGTGTGTGTATATATATATATATATATATAT
>JANRMT010062806.1:84738770-84802980 GCA_026402145.1 Polypterus bichir lapradei
ATATATATATATATATATATATGACAGCAACACTCATAACAGTGACAAAACAATTACATTGACAATCATGTTACGTTATTTTTAAAATGTTTCCTTTTCTTTTTCATTACTTCTTTAACACACTACTTCTCTGCTGCGAAGCGCGGGTATTTTGCTAGTAATAGATATAACAACAAACGTTTGTCAGCTCTGACAGGCAAAGTCATAAGTCAAATGAACTAGAGTTTGTTCAAAGAGAAGTCTCACTGAGCATCTATGTATGTGTATCTAATTGTCACCCAAACCCAAAATCTGAATCTGTGTCAGAAGAGCAGCTTGAACTAAGTGAAACAAAGCCTTGGTTTACACACTAAACTCCACAATATGCACATTCTTTTATTGTGGGAGGAAAACTAACGTGGAGTTTTCATGTTCTCCCTGTGTCTGCGTGGGTTTCCTCCGGGTGCTCCGGTTTCCTCCAACAGTCCAAAGACATGCAGGTTAGGTGCATTGGCGATTCTAAATTGTCCCTAGTGTGTGCTTGGTGCATGTGTGTGTGTGTGTGTGTGTGCCCTGTGGTGGGCTGGCGCCCTGCCCGGGGTTTGTTTCCTGCCTTGCACCCTGTGTTGGCTGGGATTGGCTCCAGCAGACCCCTGTGACCCTATAGTTAGGATATAGCGGGTTGGATAATAGATGGATGGATGATTAAGACTACAGTACTTGCTAACAGATGCACAAATCATTAATGGATAAAATAAACAAACTAAGGACCACCAGGAAACAATTGTGAGACCACCAGATTCTTATAACTGAACACATCAACTTGTTTGAGCTTAAATGTTTGGAAAGTCAAATTGATGATGAATAGATCTTTAATTAGGCGATGGCATTTTGTTGGTGCCATGCCACATAAAAAGAAATCTTGAAATAAAACACACATTCACAAATTGTACAAATAGAGTGCTAATATTCTGGCTGCAAGAGTGCCTTTGTTTGTTACTCAGCAACAAAATCCCAAAAACGTACAAATAATCCTGAACTAACTTAGAATAAAAAGAATGAAAAACACAATTTGTATTAAGACAATCCTGAATAAAAAAGGGTCTTCTGGAAATGCTGACTGTGTCCAACAAAATGATCTGTCGTTGGCAGAAAAAGTCACAACATGAAATATTTGCTGAAATTAATAACCCATGAATGGATCCTTCTATAAGAATACCTCCTTATATTTAAAGATTAAAGATAAAATGAACTTACCAGTGTTGGCAAATATGAGGAACATGTGAAAGAACAAGATGGCCATGTCTCGCTCTTTAATACTATTATTTTTTTGTGGCTTTCACACGGCACACTTCGTGGTGGTTTCACCCAATCTCTTTAAGATTGGATGTAATTTTTGGGAGGGGCGTAATTCTAAACTCCTCGCAATTATATAGACAGAGTAACTTCAGCCATTAATGAGAAACACTCAGCAACACAATCGCACTGGAAACCTGAGAGCCAATCAGGCATCCGCTCAGTGCTCATATGAGGCATTGCACAGGTGTTTCACAAAAAAGGATCAAAGTGAAGGTCAAGTGAATAAGTGTGTTCAGGGAGAAGAAAGGAGTCCTGTCTGTGCTACACTTTCAGCTAAACACCACAGTGTTTGTGAGATCACTCTGTGACCTCAGCTTACTCCATTTCAGTTTAGACACAATGTTCCAGTGGTAGCAGGTGGTCCCCCAAGAGGTGGGGCCTACCTGCCAATCACTACCAGGGACTTCCTTCCACCCTATAAATCCAGAGGGTCTCCCACAGTTCTTGGTGGTTCATGTCAAACATGCTGAAGAGTTGACAGGTGTACTTCTGCATATTGTGATATTTTCGGATCTCTGAGTTTTTGACTTTTTGCTCTGTTTTCTGAACCTGATCTTGGAACTTGTATTGCAACTTGTTTGATTTGGATTGACTTCTCGTTAGAGGCAAATTACATTTGACCCTTGTGCTCCATGGAGCTTCGTTGTGATTGGTGTCCTTTTGTGAAGAACAAATCTTTCATTTGATAAAGATTCAGTGCTTGCTCTTATTACTTACTAGCCCACTTGTGGATATTAGTGGTTTGGAACTCTTTAGCGCAGTGGGACCCCTGGTTCACAAAAAGAAGTTTAAATTAGCACAGATTAACCTGGGTCAGAGTAATACCCTGTGAGTATCCTTTTTCATAATTTCAGTACATTAGTTTTATGAGATGAATACAACTTTGTATATTTAGGGTAGGTTGAGAAGAGCCAAGCAAAATGACACCTTTTATTGGCTAACTAAAAAGATTACAATATGCAAGCTTTCGAGGCAACTCAGGCCCCTTCTTCAGGCAAGATGTAATACAGAAACTGAAGTTTCCTGTGTTTATATCCACACACTAGGACAAGAAACAACAATGGTAAATCTTTAAAGGAAAAATCTTAAATGTAAAAAATTAATAGGTTCACTCAGGCTAAGATTAATTTAACCAGAGAGAGAAAAACGATGTATGGTCAAGAGATTTTTGGATAAGATAACTGTCCAACAAAGTCCTTTGAAGTCTGTGATGAGTTTTTCAAAACAATATGGGTCTGTAGACAGGTTATCTGTGTCAGTCTGAGAGATGCAAACAGTCCTCATACCTGGCCATAAAACTCTTGTCTCTATTCAAGCCATGCTGTAATGTATTAAATTTTAACATGAGCTTAACTTCCCATTCTTTTCTCTCTTGCTGTGTTTTGAAGTTGCCCATAAGCACTGTGACTTTAAAGTCCCTCTCACAGTGTCCATGGCTGTTGAAGTGGGCCGCTACAGGAACATCTGTGTTGCCATGTTTAATGTGGAATCTGTGCAAATTCATTCTCTGACGGAGTGTTTGTCCAGTTTCTCCCACATAGAGTGCAGTGTCAGGACATTTCATGCAGAGAATTAGGTAGACAACATTGGATGATCTGCAGGAAAATGATCCCTTTATGTGATGTTCAAGTCGGCAGTGTGGTATAATTATACGGTCTGTATTGTAGATGTGGGCACACGTTTTACATCTTTTCTGTAGGCAGGGAGATGTGCCATTTGCTGTCATTTCATTTAGGGAGCTTCGGACAATAAGTTGCTGAAAGTTTGGTGGTTGTCTGTATGCCAGGAGGGGAGGTTCAGGAAATACATTTTTCAGTGTTTGGTCGCTGTTTAGCATTGGCTGAAGTTCTTTTATAATTTTTCGAAGTGTTTCAAGATGTGGGTTGTAGGTGACAACAAGGGGGATGCGGTTCTTGTTGTCTTTGTTTTTATATTCCAGAAGGTTGTCTCTGGGTATGGCAGTAGCTCTTCTTATTTGAGTGTCTGTTGTTTTGGGGGTATAACCTTGTTTGATGAAATCTTGTCTGAGCTCCTGCAGTTGTTGATCACGGTCTATCGGGTCTGAGCAAATACGATTGTATCGAATTGCTTGGCTAAAAATAATGGAGTGCCTTATATGCTTGGGGTGGAAGCTGTCACTTCTTAGGTAGGTTCGTCTGTCTGTTGGTTTGTGAAAAACAGAAGTTACAAGGGTGTTGTTTTTTAGTTGAACAGTGGTGTCAAGGAAGCTGACTTCTGTTTTTGAGTAATTCAGCTTCAGCTTTATGTTGGGGTGAAAAGAATTATATTCATTATGAAAATGGAGGAGGTCCTTCTCACTGGCAGTCCAGATTATGAAGATGTCATCTATGTAACGGAGATATAACATTGGTTTTATGATGCACATTGTCATGAAATCTTCCTCCAATTTTGCCATAAATAGGTTTGCATAGTGAGGTGCAAAACGACAGCCCATTGCAGTCCCCATTTGTTGTAAGTAGCAATCTTGTCCAAAAGAGAATAGATTATGTGTCAGAGTGAATTTTATCATTTCTATTACTGACTTTGTGGGTAAATCATGTTGTCTGAGGTACGTTTCACATGCCAATATGCCATCATCGTGGGGGATGTTTGTGTACAGAGCCTCAACATCCATTGTGGCCAGTAAGGTTCCCTCAGGTAAGGGGCCTAAAGCAGACAGTTTTTTTAAGAAGTCAGTGGTGTCCTGGATGTAGCTGGTTGTGTTGCGGGCGAGGGGTTTAAGAATGTGTTCCACCCAGCCTGAAACCTTTTCTGTAAGGGAGCCAATTCCCGAGATGATAGGCCTTCCTAGTACTTTAGGGTAGGTTGAAATAGTGTGCACAGGGTGTATTACAGAAATCGACAGCTTTAGTATGCTGAAATCATAATGTTTTTTCAGAGGGTTGCCAGATTCTCTTTAAGTATTCAGTCATGCTGCTGAGACTCCTCCTGTCCTACCAGAGATTGTGTTTTATTAACTGAGACCATCTTCTGCCATGCAGCCAGATTTATCATTAACTCGTCTCAACTGAGAATCAAAATGTGTCTGTGTAGCTACAGCAGCTTGTATATTTCCAGTCTCAGAGGACTAGACGTGTTTTCCAGAGGCAGTTCACGGCTATTTTTAAAAGAATAATAGATGGTTTCACAAAAGCAATTTTGGTGGTATAGAGTGTGCAGATAAGTAAATGAAAGAAAGAACAAAAACAGGTCAGACAAGTCACGGTTGGTGCACAGAAATGACAAAATGAAATCCCTTTGGGGTTAAGAGAGAGGAAACAAAGCTGTGTGAACAAAGCTTCTTTTTCAAGAAGTGTTCTAAAATTGCCTTTTACTAGTTTTTTTTTTAATCGTTAAGCTTAGAAAGTAAATGTCAGTTGCTTTTGACGAGCTTTCTTCAATACTCTTGTATAGCAGGAAAGGTTATGTGTCTAAGCTTCCTGGACAGCCCGTGACAAACAATGAGTTAAAGTATAGTCTGTGAGACATGATTTTTGACTGGTCATCTCTAGTGGAGCCAGGGCTGGCTGTAGCTTTTTTGCGGCCCTATTTAAAAGTAAAAATGTCACAACTGATCCACACAGTCTTGAAGGCAATTGCTGTACATACATTGCATGGAAGAGTTTGGAGGTTAAGTAATTGGCTGAGCAAATTTTTATTGTTCCAAAATGGTTGACAATTCTAGCAAGTGTGGAAGATGTAAGATGAAATCGAAGAGTAGTTATCCCTCTTGGAGTTTTGTAAAAATGTAGAGCAGGGGGTCCACAAAATGTTAATACAGAGAAGTTTGTGTGGTGTCCCCTAAACCCTTTTCCGCAATAGATGACCACCTAGTCAGCCTATATGGTAGAGCTGGCCCTGAGTGGAGTTATATGCTACTGGAGAAATGTTTCTCAACCTTTTTTTTCTGTGGTGGCACACTTTCTGTAACCAAAAACATCCCAAGTCCCACTAACCACAAACTCATTATATCTAATACACATGCTCAACTGTCCAAAGGGGCGGACTACTGGAGAAGCCGGTTAAAAAGCAGCTCCAAGATCAGCATTCGCAGACACAGCACATAGTGGGCACTTTCCCACCATTTCCCAGCTGCTTTGTCCCTTTACCTGCCATTCTTTGCTTCAGAGATGCCCATGCCCACTATCCACTGGGCCTGTAAGACAGCTGGCGACAAAACACCCAGGCGATGGACTCTAGCAGCTTGGGAACACGTCTGAAGTGCTCCAAGTTCTGTGTCTACAACAGAGTGATTGAGGAGCTGCTTTTATGCCAGCTTCTCTAGGTAGTCCTGTTCTCTACAGCGCTTGTCCCTGTCAGGTTCAGACGCAAGTGTGCCACACTATTATTTCCACAGCATGGTGCATACTGGCATAGAGTGCTCTAAAGGCTTTCACTTATGCTGTGTACATTGTGAGCATAACATTTTTCTTACTTTTATTCTTTACAAGTACAAGCCTAATATTTTTAGCATTTTTAACTATTACTGCACTTTTTTTTTTTTTTTTTGTTCTTTATTTCCGCTTATACAATTTCTCGTATTAGGAATTTGTTAGTTTTCGCATACCCCTTGGGGTCAGAGCGCAGGGTCAGCCATTGTACAGCGCCCCTGGAGCAATTCAAGGTTAAGGGCCTTGCTGAAGGGCTCAGCAGAGTAGGATCTCTTTTTGGCAGGGGATTCAAACCTTCAACCTTCAGGATACCAGCGCAGATCCTTAGCCTCAGAGCCACCACTCCGCCTACTTAGCCTGGAGGAAGAGAGCAGTATTCGATTACAAACATTTAAAAGTCTTGTAGCTCAGCCTGTCCTATTTCACGTTTATATCACATGAAACTGAGATAATCCCAGGTCCGGGTAGGCTTTCTTCTGGTATTCCGGTTTCCTCCCACAATAAAAGAATGTGCATATTGCGGCGTTTAGTGTGTAAACCAAGGCTTTGTTTCACCTAGTTCAAACTGCTCTTCTGACACAGATTCAGATTTTGGGTTTGGGTGATGATTAGATACACATACATGGATGCTCAGTGAGACTTCACTTTGAACAAACTCTAGTTCACTTGACATATGACTTTGCCTGTCAGAGCTGACAAACGTTTGTGGTTATATCTGTTATTCCGAGCACCTCAAAGTCTGGAGTTTTCAGCAATGTTGCATTTTCTTGATTCACACTGCTGTTGTCCAAAGAAATTTAGAAGGCAATTTGAACAGCCGTCTGCAGAAGTTCCTTTGTTCTTCTTGGCAATTAACAAACAATTTACAAGTCATATGTGCCATCTGGAATTCAGACTGAAGAAAGAAGTATGAGGAGGCACAGGCAGCTGCACTATACAGAGGTCTGCTTGGCATCTGTAGCTTAAGTGTGTGTCCTCAGCAGCAAAGTATTCATCCCATGTTGTCATTTTTTGTTAATTTCACACTCTCACTTTTTATTGTTAACTTCACTTTTTTACTTTCTCATATACAGAATTTTTGGAATCGTTCACAAATTTGATTTCGAGATTTTGATGAATCTCGACATTTTAGACCTCCCTGAGACCGATAATACCATCCATCCATTATCCAACCCGCTATATCCTAACTACAGGGTCACGGGGGATCTGCTGGAGCCAATCCCATCTAACACAGGGCGCAAGTCAGGAACAAACCCCGGACAGGGTGCCAGCCCACTGCAGGGTACACACACACAGCACACAGTAGGGACAATTTAGGATCACCAATTCACCTAACCTGCATGTCTTTGGAATGTTGGAGGAAACTGGAGTACCCGGAAGAAACCCACGCAGACACGGGGAGAACATGCAAACTGAACGGAGGCAGCAGTGCCCCTAATAATACCATTTTTGGAATTATGTCTGTGTGTGTGTTTGTGTTTGTGTGTGTGAGTGTGTGTGTGTGTGCATTTGTGTGAGTGTGTGTGTGTGTGTAAACATAACTTGAGTACGCTTTCACTTAGGCCAATGAAATTTTAGATACATTTCTATCAACTTTTGAGCTATTTCTGATAACCGGAAGTGATACTTTTTTATTCATGCAGCTGCAGAGTCTGATTTATTCAAATTTACTTTTATAAATTTACTTTTATAATAACTCTTCAATGTATTATTAATTTGATTTGCTGTTCATGGTTCCTTTAATGTACTGTACATAATATAAAAATATAATCATTGTCTTGTGGTTTACTTCTCAAATAACCATCCCCATATCTGACTATATGAGGAAGTCTAGGGGAGACCACTCTCGATTTTTTTTTTTCTTTCATTTTTGGCATTTTGCCCTTCAGAGCCACCGTAGCAAAGTCCTTATGTGGCACTGAAAGACAAGCTTAAAAGGGAAATGCCCTCTTGGTCCTACAAAGCCAGCCTGACAGTATCAGTACAAAGGCGATGGCAGCACCAGTTCATCAGAAGTACCTTCTATCATCCATTTGTCCATCAGTTGTACCAACTGTACCCAATGCAGGCCTGTGGAGGAGGACAGTTGGTGAAAGACAGCAAACAGACCTGGGGTCAGACTTCTAATGCTTTTGCACTTTTTGTGCATGTGCAGCTTTCCACACAAATACTGGCATTTACAAGAAAATACTCGATAGGATAATGTGTGCATATTTAGGGCATCTCTGAACCATCCATATGCAACATTTCAAAGAAAATGGGAAATAACGATACCCTCGATCAAGTAGGGAAATGTGGCCAAACCAGCTAAATGACGACTGGAGCACATAATAATTAATACATGTCACCAAACTGTAATTAGAAGTGTGCTGATGTGACAAACATATTGTACCTCAAAAATGATAATAATGAAGTACAGACTGCATTTTAGTTGCCTTTTAAGAGGGTCAATGCTGCATATTTGCACCGAAGAATGTTTTGGTTTTTCATCAGGTTATGTCGGCTACCTTTTGTTACTTCTCAGGGAACTGGCTGACAGGTCAGGAATGTCAGCCAAGCTTCACTCCATCATGCCTGCTGTGTTGAAAGCCATTAACAGGCCAACAGGGTTCTATATCCAATTTTCATGTGTGAGTACATAAAACGGCAGTTTGCAGCAGTGTTCGGTTCTCCTAATGTAATCGGAGCACTTTACTGCACTAAGGGCACCTAGTGGGAATGGAGCTGCTTTTGTTAGCCATAAGCAGTTACATTCTATTAATGCACAAGTCATCTGTGATGCCAAGATAAGGCAAACATCATTGCTCCGTGGCCTGGGTCAATCCATGATTCATTTATTGTAAGGCAAAGTAGCTTTGGCAGGCATGATGATAGCGAATGTCGATGCTGGCTAGTCAGTAAGGTAAATTGTTGAACCCTCAGTTTTTCAAATGGCCTTTACTCTCCATTGTAACACATACGTTTTTGGGATTTTGTTGCTGAGTAACAAACAAAGGCACTCTTTCAGCCGGAATATTAGCACTCTATTTGTACAATTTGTGAATGTGTGTTTTATTTCAAGATTTCTTTTTATGTGGCATGGCACCAACAAAATGCCATCACCTAATTAAAGATCTATTCATCATCAGTTTGACTTTCCAAACATTTAATGTGAAAAAGGCTACCTGTGCAGATGCTGGTGCCCTGTGTAGAAGAGAGGCGCTATAATGCTGCGCGTGATCTTGCATGGTCAGTTGCATTGTTACTCCAGAATGCAGGTGGAGGTGTCTGGATATGTCAGGATGGAGGCTGCTCTACCAGCCAATGAAGTTCAGCACCATCGTACAGTAATGGCCTATGTATGAGGCTGATGAGCATAGTCCATGAATGGTTGTTTAAGGCCAAAAGCATGCAGTATTCACACACATGCACTTGGATGTGGGCTTCAGGGTTCATCTAATGGTAATTCCACCCCGAGTTGGGGGGTTGGCGCTGTTAACTAATGTCTCTCCTCTCCTTTCTTCCATAGACCTGATGACTGGCAACGAAAAGAAAAGAGACACCACTTCCTGGCTCAGGTGCATTTAGCCTGCCTCTTAACTAACTTCTCTACCATCATGGAGTCACTCTAGTCGTAGACTCAAGTCTGTGAAGAGTTTATTTGAACCACACGTTAATTTTGTAAAAAAATTACAAATAATTAGAAAAATATGCTGTCTTATCTCAGACTGTGACCTGGCTCAGGACTAGAACCTGGTCTTCTGGAGCTATATGCCAGCAATACTCACAATGGTGGCCACTATGAACCAAAAAAATCCACAAAGACAGTGACCAGGCCGGGATTTAAAAGAAATAGTAAAAGAACAATGAAGGAGAGGTCAGGTATATTGAGAAGGTGGAGGGGAATAAATCATAAACATTGAATTAGAAAATACTCTAATTTTATATTTTATCTGAATCTTTCACATGGGAAGAAATTAATACTGTAAGTTCCCACTAGAAACAGATACTATTATTCACTTACTGATTTGGAAATTCTAGAGAGAGAAGTTCTGACTGGAACAAAAAGGCTGAGGTGAACAAATCATTGAGTCCAGATAACAATCATCCTCCAGTGGTTGAGGAGGTTAGTGAGTATTTTCTCTATTCTGTTTGGTGTGTTGCATTTACCCTGTTGTTTGGCACCCATTGCACGTCTAATCTATCAGGAAGGGGTCTCTCTCTGAATTGCCCTTCCCAAGATTTATTTCATTTTTGGTAGTTTTTTTCATGTCTTCTTATAGAACTCCATTTTCTTTTTATTGTGTTGTATGTGTAATTTTAAATGGATAAATTAGCCTTTGCTGCCCATCAATCTCCTCTCAATAACCCTTAGTGTTAAAATGAAGACATGTTTTCGGACAGGGTGGCACAGTGGTAGCGCTGCTGCCTAGCAGTTAGGAGACCCGGGTTCACTTCCTGGGTCCTCCCTGCGTGGAGTTTGCATGTTCTCCCCGTGTCTGTGTGGGTTTCCTCCCACAGTCCAAATGCATGCAGGTTAGGTGTATTGGCGATCCTAAATTGTGCTTGGTGTGTGTGTGTGCGCCCTGCCCAGGGTTTATTTTCCTGCCTTGCACCCTGTGTTGAATGGGATTGGCTCCAGCAGACCCCCGTGACCCTGTAGTTAGGATATAGTGGGATGGATAGGTGGATGGATGGACAGTTTTATAAGTTTATAAAAAGTCAGAAACTGAAATCTTTCATTCATATTGTAAGAGAATGACAAGACAATGATTTTTTAAAATTTTGATATACTTTGTTAGTCCCCAAGGGAAAACTGTGTTTTTGCATGACCTTTGGGGGTCAAAAACGTTGGGCTACACGCCTGGTCACCCCGTATAATTTAATTTGAAAAAATAAAAATAACAAAGAAAAACACGAAATAATTGCAGAGATGTCTTGACATGGGGAACTTATTGGCTTTGAGCCCTTCCAGCAGGAAGAGGTGGGTGCAGGTGGATGGATACCGGAAGTGACATCAGTGGTGTTATAGCTGTCAATTATCTGGGCAGGAGAGGAAGGAGGAAATAGGCATTAGAACACAGTGCCAACCCCTGGAGTGGCAGTAGAATTACACTCACTCGAGCCCTTAAGCCAGGGGTGGGCAATGTCGGCCTGGAGGGCTGCAGTGGCTGCAGGTGATTGCTGATGAAGCACTTATTGCTTAAGTGACATTTTCCTGCTTCATTTTAGTGGTCTCACTTGTTAAGGTTCCCCACCCTTAATTGCTTATTTTAGTCTTAAATAGTCACATTTACAGTTTTTAATGGCTCCTTATTGGCAATGAGATGCAAATGACAAAGGAGCCAGAAGGTCTCCATTTAACTTGTTTCCATGTCCACCAGTGTGGATACATCATGCACTATTTGCTTTAATAACACTTAAGAGAAAAATGTGGGACTGAAAATGACTAAAAATTATTTGTTTTAGGCTTCAAACCATATGGATGATTTTCTTGGAAAGGAAAAAACCTTTGGTATAACAACAACAACATTTATTTATATAGCACATTTTCATACAAAAAGTAGCTCAAAGTGCTTAAATAATGAAGAATAGAAAAATAAAAGACACAGTAAGAAAATAAAATAAGTCAACATTAATTAACATAGAATAAGAGTAAGGTCCAATGGCCAGGGTGGACAGAAAAAACAAAAAAAAACTCCAGACGGCTGGAGAAAAAAATAAAATCTGTAGGGATTCCAGACCATGAGACCGCCCAGTCCCCTCTGGGCAATCTACCTAACATAAATGAAACAGTCCTCTTTGTATTTAGGGTTCTCATGGAAGGACTTGATGATGATGGTCACGTAGACTTCTGGCTTTTAATCCATCCATCATTGTTGGAGCATGATGCTTTAAAAAGGTGGTGGTGGTGCAGGCCACCACCAAAAGGACACCGGAAAAGGAAACAGAAGAGAGAGTAGGGGTCAGTACGGATTTTAGAGCCACCATGAATAATTATTATGATGAATTGAACATACAGAGTATCATGATTAAGTTAAAGTAAAGTTATGAAAAGGCCATGTTAAAGTAATGTGTTTTCAGCAGTGTTTTAAAGTGCTCTACTGTATTAGCCTGGTGAATTCCTATTGGCAGGCTATTCCAGATTTTAGGTGCATAGCAGCAGAAGGCTGCCTCACCACTTCTTTTAAGTTTTGTTCTTGGAATTCTAAGGAGACACTCATTTGAGGATCTGAGGTTACGATTTGGAATATAAGGTGTCAGACATTCCGATATATAAGATGGGGCGAGATTATTTAAGGCTTTATAAACCACTAGCAGAATACCCGCGCTTCGCAGCGGAGAAGTAGTGTGTTAAAGAAGTTATGAAAAAGAAAAGGAAACATTTTAAAAATAACGTAAGATGATTGTTAATGTAATTGTTTTGTCACTGATATGAGTGTTGCTGTAATATATATAGACACAGACACACACATGCACACACACACAAACATATATATATATATAAATATACATATATATGCATATATATACATATACATATATATATATATACATATACACATATATACATATACATATATAGGAAAATACCCGCGGTTTGCAGCGAAGAAGTAGTGTGTTAAAGACGTAATGAAAAAGAAAAGGAAACATTTTAATAATAACGTAACATGATTGATAATATAATTGTGTTGTACCTGTAACACATTTTATAAGTGGTCAGAAACTTAAATAACTCATGAAAGAATAAAGTTACGTTAAAACCAAGCACACCATTGTTTTTCTTGTGAAATTCCCAATAAGTTTGATGTGTCAAATGACCCTCTTCCTATTGAAAAAACAAAAGTTGGATCCAAAATGGCCGACTTCAAAATGGCCACCATGGTCACCACCCATCTTGAAAAGTTTCCCCCCTCACATATACTAATGTGCCACAAACAGGAAGTTAATATCACCAACCATTCCCATTTTATTAAGGTGTATCCATATAAATGGTCCACCCTGTATATTGAATATATTGAAATATTTTTACTGTGAAATAATGCAAACAGTACGTGGCACGTGCTTCGCCATAATATATATATAATTTTTGAGAATGCAACGTATAGTTTTGTCCAGGAGGAAAACAATCTTGCCTCAAATCAATGGCAACCTTTTGTAGGGTGTGTCCCTGAGACTTATTAATTGTCATCGCGAAGCAGAGCCTTACTGGAAATTTGAGGCATTTCAATTGAAATGGGAGATCAGAGGGTATAACGGTGACGCGAGGAATACATCGAGTGTGGAGAAACTCTAGAGACAGCGTGTGTATTAACTTGTGGATTTTTCTGTGAGTATTTGGTGGCAGTGTGACGAAGTTGCTTCGGAAGACGGTGTTAGCCGCGGTGCTCAGCTCAGAGCAAAATGAGGTGAATGGGAGGGGAGAAGATGACGTGACTCCTCCACCCGCCTTAACTGTCAATCCCCCACAAACACAGTCTCTCGGAATTTGCATAAGCACATCCTCTCACCATCAATTTTAACTTAGTTACAAAGTGATCAAAACTCTCGTTTATACCCTGCGTCCTCTCATTAAACTTGTATCCCGCATTAGCCATGGGCATGACAAACGCCAGCAGCAGCCTGTCTATGAACTTAATTTAAACTTTATAGGTTTACACCGTGCTTTGTTTCCGCAGTAGCTGCACTTATGAATATGCATTGGCCTCGCTCACTGAGTGCAAGGGAAAAAAATAAAATGTAGTCTATAAGTTATTAAAAGTAGAACATTAACGTTTTGTTCAGTTTCTTGCTACAGCAATTTTAACTCCGTTAGAAAGTGATCCAAAGTCTTGTTTATACCTCGTGTCTTCTCAGTAAACTTGTATCTCGCAAATAGCGTCATTCGCTGTAGGCATGTCAAACGGCAGCGGGAGTGTGTCTATAAACTTAATATAAACTTACGGTTCACGCCGTGCTTTGTTTCCGCAGTAGCTGTACTTATGAATATGTCAGTCGCTCGCTTCTTATTGTTTCGCTGCCTTCTCAATTATATAATGCATGTTTTCTTCAGCGCGTTTTGGAGCTCTTCCTGGTTTTCTACGTAGTGCGTTGACAGTCAGTTCACGTAATTACGTGGGAGGCGTGATGATGTCACACGAAACTCCGCCCCCCACAGCTTTCGAGCTCAACTCCATTACAGTATATGCAGAAAAATAGCTTCCAGTTATGACCATTACGCGTAGAATTTCTAAATGAAACCTGCCCAACTTTTGTAAGGAAGCTGTAAGGAATGAGCCTGCCAAATTTCAGCCTTCTACCTACATGGGAAGTTGGAGAATTAGTGATGAGTCAGTCAGTCAGTCAGTCAGTCAGTCAGTCAGTCAGTGAGGGCTTTGCCTTTTATTAGTATAGATAAGCAGAATTTTAAAGTCAATCCCAAATGACACAAGTAACCAGTGTATTGACATCAAAACTGGAGAAATGTGTTTGGATTTTCTTTTCCTAGTTAGGATTCTAGCAGCTGCATTCTGCAGTAGTTGCAAACGATTTATGTCTTTTTTGGGTAGTCCTGAGAGGAGTGCGTTACAGTAATCTAGTCGACTGAAAACAAACGTGTGAACTAATTTCTCAGCATCTTTCAGTGATATAAGAGGTCTAACTTTAGCTATATTTCTTAAGTGAAAAAATGCTGTCCTAGTGATCTGATTAATATGCGATTTAAAATTCAGATTACAGTCAACAATTACCCCAAAGCTTTTTACCTCCGTCTTGACTTTTAATCCTAATGTATCCAGTTTATTTCTAATAGCCTCATTGTATCCATTATTGCCAATCACTAAGATTTCAGTTTTCTCTTTATTTAACTTGAGAAAGTTACTATTCATCCATTCTGAGATACAAGTCAGACATTGTGTTAGTGAGTCAATAGAATCGGGGTCATCAGGTGCTACTGATAAATACAGCTGTGTGTCATCAGCATAGCTGTGGTAGCTCACGTTGTGCCCTGAGATAATCTGACCTAACGGAAGCATATAGATTGAGAATAACAGCGGACCCAGGATAGAGCCTTGTGGAACACCATATAGGATATCACGTGTCTTTGAGTTGTAATTACCACAACTAACAAAGAATTTTCTCCCTAAAGAGAAAGAGCCTAACATTGCAGACTAACAAGCCATAACATTAAATAAAGTGTGAGTTTGGCAAGGATTGGTTTCTAATTAAGCAATTGAGTTGGAATGCAAACCTACAGCCACTGTGGCCCTCCAGGACCAACATTGCTCACCCCTGCATTAAGCTGTCCCCTGTGCGCATGTGTGTGACAATGTGAGTATTCAGACCCATTGCTGAGGCACTCCAGATTGTGGTCAGGTGCATCCTGTTTGCTCTAATGCATGATGGGATGTGTCTAGAATCTGGTCGGAGTCCACTTATGACAACCGGACAGCATTTAAAAGGTCACACATCTGTGTGTAGAAGATCCCACGATTCACAATGCATGACGTTTCCGTTTTTGATTTTTCTTAAATTTGCAAAAACTACCTGCTTTCACTTTCTCATTCTGTGGTATTAAGTGTTGTTTGATGAGGGAAAAAATGTATTTAAATTATTTAAAATAAGGCTGTAGCATAAAAAAATGTGAAAAAGTGAAGAGGTCTGAACACCTTCCGAAGGTGCCGTAGCAGAGGAATATTTTTATATCTACATGTTAGCACACATTATTTTTCCAGAATTAGTCCACTATATCTTTTTACTACTGTGACAGTTTAGGAGCTTTCTTGCTCATTTGAACCCTCAGACCACTCGTCAGACACCAGATAAAAGTCCAAATAATTATTTATTACAATAATAATGTGCACAAAGCACACTCCTCTCCACAATTTTCATAAATAATAATCAAATCAATTCTCCAATAATCAAACCACAATCCTCCACTCCCAGACGCTTAGCCACCCTGCCTCCCAACTCAGCTCGTCCGTCTGGGATTTCCCAGAGTCCTTTGTAGACCTTGACCCGGAAGTGTCTGTCCCTCAGTCCATGTGACTTTCTATCACTTCCGGGTCAGGTAAAAACTCCTTTTCTTCATCCTGGAAGCACGTAATTTCTTCTGTCCATGTGACTGGGACGTACTTCCGAGGTGTAGGGAAAATAGTCCCTGGGTCTCCCTGTAGCGACTCCTGGCGGCCCCCATGGTATCCAGCAGGGCTGTGCATTAAAAGTCCACTGTCCATAATTCCCTGCTGGCATTCGGGGCATCTCCATGCTGCAAGGAGGGCTCCATCTGGCGGCCTGGGGGTACTGGCCGGGATGAACGGCCGGCCATGTACCACACTACCTAACTGTCTGGCTTAAGTGAAAACGGCTTTATGAACAAACTAACTAAAGCTAAAGCAAAACAATTCGGATGTGAGCGTCAGTGGGCTTTGCAACCTAGGAACCAAGTTACTCAAACTATTCTGTAACATTTCACTAATTATTTACCAGTCTAATGCTGATCTTTCTGATCATAAAATAGGTTATTACAATAGAAATTGATGAGAATAATTCATAATTAATTGCAGAATTACGGTGGTTCTTCTAAGGTGCTTCTTTCTCGTGCATGATTTGGCTCAAAAACTAATCAGCACATTGTCATCTCATAAAAGGCTTAAGTTTCGAGTTTGGTATTTTTCTGTTCTGCTGTTTTAGCTCTAAATTGTCCTCAAGAAACTGTGACACACAGACGCACACACATACAGAAAGACATCCATCATTGAGATATCAATGTTTTCGGTATCGGGGACCCTAAAACTTCGAGATTCTATTGAAAACTGGAGATAGAAACTTTTGACAAATCTAAAGCTTTCACTCCTCCCCCATAGATGATAGGTTATGGTAGGGGAGGGTGCAAAACAAAAATGTCCAGATTTATTTATTTATTTATTTATTTATTTTACCAAGAACAGAAGATGTGTGAGACACTAGAAGAGAGACTGCAAACTCTTTTGCAGTAAGGTGAGTACACACTTGTCAATCTGTGAGTGCTTGTCAGCTTTGTAAATTAAACTCGGAGCCAGCAGAACCCAGCATTGGCATTTCAAACAGCACTACTACAAAAGGCAGAAGAGGGGCCTCTTTTCCAATTCTTTTATTAGCCTTTTTGTGATGTATTAGTATCTTGTTTCGATCCATTGCCTTGTTTCACATGCATCTGCTGCCCTGCAGACATCAATGGAATTAGCGAGTCTGAATGAGTGAATGAATGAATGAATAAGTATTTTAGTATCTTTTATTTGTTTTTAAATTACTACAGACATTTTTTTATTTCCTCAGATATGCTCATGAGTCACAAATTGTATCTGCTGCATTTAAGGAATTTAAATAGAACACTTTTCCTGCTAAACCAGTTAAACACTACAGTCCATACAAAATCATTACAAAAGCACGGCCTTTTCTGCAAGTGAAAAGATGCATTTTTATCCCTGAGATAGCTTGTCATTTTTAGTTGTCGTCTTAAAATTCAGTACCTACAAAAAAAAGCATAGATTATTTTTTTTTAAATTGTACAGTCTAATACTTCAAAGCTGTGGTCAGGGATAATGCAGCACCCAAAGCAGCATGGACATCATAGGCCATTAGGCTATCGCAGGGTACATCAGGAATAAATGCAGAGTAAGTGGCAGAGAGCTTGCTGATTGTAATAAAAACTGTCCTCACTTCTGAAACAGTCCTAAAATTTGACAGATTTCAATGTTGTTCTGTTTAATGTGTCTCTGAGGACAAGGCCATTGCTTTCTATTGAAACTTATAACAAAATAGCATTGAAAACATCAAATGTCTGAAATAGACTGAGAGGTTTAAGAAGTGCTATATAATGTTATAATGGTCTTCTTGAAAATAGTTGACAGATCACAATGAATTAAAAAATGTATGACACTAGATGAATTAATTGAAAATAAATACATTATTAGTATACCAGTAAGGGCGCACTGTGAATGCACTTGACTTGAGCATTCCTAGTTTTCATCCTCTTTCTCTGTACGTTTAGCATTCGTTTGCTCAGCGGTTGAAGCGCCTGGTCACCACCAGGAATTCTTCTCTGCTCTATAAATCTGGAGGGTCTCCCACAGTTCCCTGCAGTTCATTTTGGATGCACTTAGGAGTGTTTGGTGAGTCCTGTGATTCTGCTATGCGTATTGTAATTCATAGATTTTTTCTCTATTCCCTTTTCTCTGTTTTTTGACTTTGCTTTGGAGTTACTATCTTGGGACTTTGTTTGCTTTGAATTGCCTTATTGCTTCAGCTAATTCCTTTGTCTTTTGTGTAGAATCAGATTTTGCTTTAGAGCATTTTTTGTTACAAATAGATCTTTTATTTTATAAAGGTTCTTCAAGGCCCTTTTTGTGTCTGGTCGGGGTTTTATGGTGGTGTTTTTGGAACTGTCAGGATTTATGTGCTTTTCTAAGTTTTTGGCAAAGACAACCCGTCCAAGCTTTATTTATTAACTTCATTAATTGTACATCCTGCACTTTTTTGCACAAGGAAGTAATTTCTGGCTAGTGCTCTGATCTGGAGTGAAAATGTTATGGTGCTTCTAAATAATCACCAGAGATGACCAGGATATCGGGGGTCTGTCCAAGGTAGCCCCATCCCAGCCCAGCCAGCTTCCACAGTACTACTTGATGCTGAAGTCTAAGTAGTTCTTCTTCTTCTTCATCTCCTCCTCTGGCCTACTCAGGGTCAGGAAAGGGGAAACTGGCATGCAACGTTTAAAGTACATTTAAAGTTAAAAAATGATCTCAAATTGACTCTCAGGGTAAAATTTACATCTACTTATTTGGCTGACACCTTTATCCAAGGCAACTTACAACATTTCTCTTGGTTTTCCAATTGGAGCACCAGCAGGTCAAGTGACTTGTTTCTGGTCACACAGTGTGAGTAGCTGGATTTGAACCCACAACCTCAGGGTGTGAAGTCCAATGTCTTAACCACTAAATAAACCATGTCAAACCTTTGGCTTGAAAAGACCAATCCATCAAATAATCTTTATAAATAAAAATGTTTATTCATAAAAAAGAAATATAAGAAAAATGCTCAAAAGAGCAAAAGGAATTGCGCAAAAGGCAGTCCTATAGCAAACAAGTCCCAAAAGACAATCTGTTAGAAGTATCCAAGAAAAAAAGCAAAAAAGAGTCAGACAAGCCAGTAATTCCAATAAGAAAAATAATACTTCCAAGACTTGACATACTTCAATGCGCCACTCCCGAGCTCTCTGTTTTCCTGGCTTAAATAGCCAGAGAGGAGTCTCAGAAGTGGTGATGTCAGGTTGGCCCCGCCTCTTAGGGTGTCACCCACATACACAAGCGACATAGGAGAACATCAGTTTACACACTGAAATGTATTACTTATAAATTAAATAATAAAAGAAAGCAAAATCAAAGAAAAACATTTTACATGAAATAAAACAAAAAATAGGAACAAAGAACATGGAAAGTTTATAAATAACAAAAATATTAAAATACTACATGCACAGAAAAAAAAACTGAGGCAATGACCCTGGCTGAATCATAACAGCTAGGACTTAAAATCTCCTCTTGGCCTCACACCCATTAAGCTTGGGATTTGGAGATATCTCAAAGAAAGCATGCTAGGCAATTTTTTGAAATTTCAAAATCTCTGATTAAAATTTACAAAAACTCATCTATGTTAAAACAAAGAAGCCTTCTGTGGAGCTTCAATTACAGATTAATTTCCTATTTCAAACTGACCATGTGAGAGATCACTTTAACTCATGTATTTTGCTATGTTTTCCTTTTTTAGTTGTACGACTACCACTTCTGACAGCAAAAATGATCCCCAATACAAATCAGTGAAATGGCATGAGATGCGCACACACAAGCCGCTCATTCAGCAGCTCACGTGGTAGTTAAACATAAACATAAAGTGAAACAAAAAGTCACATATCTAGAAATGAACGCAAGAGAAAAACAATTATGTAAGTGTTGTATAAGCACAGACTAAACAAATATGTGCTCAGTATTTACACTAAAAACAATATCACCCATTATTCTGCCCATGTTAATGTTAATTCAGACCTGCTCTCCATCCTGGTCTAAAGCAACAGTTTTACCTTGAGACTTCAAAAGAGAAGTTAACCCTCCTAATCAAGTACTTTCAACAATGTTATGTTTTAAGAAATTTAAACTTCAATCTGCCACAGACCCTCCACAACTAACAACTAACAACAGAATATCAATTGATGCTGTTTTTCCATCATTTGAATTGGAATCTGTTGTCTGTGAAAGCTACTGAGCCACCAGGCTATGTAAGCTACAGTTCTAACCACATGACACCGTAAGTGCTGTTAAAAATCAAGTGTTTAATGTAGTCTGCTAACACACGTGATTGCATTCTTTTATTACCGTTATTTTTGCTTCATTGTTATAAAAATATTAATAGTTGACTTATTGTTGAAGTAATAAATACATTTAACTGCCCCCATTTTCCTGCGGTGGGCTGGTACCCTGCCCTGGGTTTGTTTCCTGCCTTGCGCCCTGTTTCGACTGAGATTGGCTTCAGCAGACCCCCGTGACCCTGTAGTTAGGATATAGCGGGTTAGATAATGGATGGATGCCCCCATTTTCAAATCAGTTAAATAAGTACGCCTCAATGTTAAGTGAAGTGTAAATTATCTAACTTGTTAATAAGTAATTTGTCCAATTTAGGGTCATAGAGGCCTATCATGGTAGCATCACGAGTAAAACAGGAACTGGTTGTGAAAGAGATGCCAATTTATTGGCTGCTTACTCTTGCAAACGCCTCAGGTTAATTCATATGGAGCAAATTTAAGTTACCAATCAGCCTTACGTTTGTGTCTTTGGAAGATGTGAGGAAAACCAACACATAATTCACTCCGGGGCTCTTCAAGTTATCCACCTCTGCATTCCATCTTTGTATGTCAGAATAAGGACAATTGATATATATGGCCTTCTATAGGATCGTTCTTCTTTGTGCCCTGCCTGTGTTCTAATATTCTAATATTTTAATGTTTTGGTGACATCTGCCGACCATTTTTCTGAACTCCTAAGCTTTGTGGCTTTGCAGGAACTTCAACTGCATTCAAGTATCGTTAAGTGGGACATACACTTTGGCATTTTCCTGTAATGGTTTTTCAATACAGCAAATCTAATTGGAATTAATATTCCATTCTTAGCTCTTACCTGTAAATATGAATTTTGTTAAGTGTTTTGTTTCAGTCTGAACATTATTTTAGACCAAGACAAATGTTTACATAAGCAAAGAAGAAAAGTCTGTGTTTACTATACGGGACATCCGTCAATGTCATTTGTGTTTGCAGTATGTCTTTGTTATGGGTTTTCTGTTATTAAATAGTTCTTTGTTCATTTATCACATGACATAATGCAGATGTACAGTTTAAAATCTTTAATTAATAACACTGTTGTAAAAACCGATTATTGACATATTGTAAAGTCAACATAGTATTTATATCCATCTTCTAAGCACGCTTATCCAAAACAGGGTTGCAAGGAAATTGGAGCCTATCATAGCAAGCACTGGGCACAAGGCAGAAACAATACACAAACACATGGGCTAATATAGCAATGCCAAGTCACCCAACCTGCTTGCCTTTGGACTGTGGGTGGAAAACCACATGAACACAGGGAGAACATGCAAACTCCACATAGGGGAGCACCAGGGGCACAAACCCCCAGTGTCCTAGTTGTGATGCAGCAGCACAACCATTCTGCCACCCTAGTATTTATATACAATAATGATTTACTATGATATCAGTTTGTTGATATCCTGTGTCACACATGTGCGATTGAGAGGCAGCTAGTAGTACCATGCCAGACCAGGGGGTGGCGAGCTGCACTAACTTTCTCTCTCAGTCCTCTGCAGACTATCTCTGCGAAATCCCACTAGGTGCTGGCCTCATAGATGACATCACTTCCAGTCTTGGGCCCATAGACGACGTCACTTCCAGTCCTGAAGACGTTACTTCCTGTCATGGCCTTTAAAACCGCCATCTTGTCAAACCAAAATCAGTTTTATTTTGGACTTCAACCTGAACACAACTCATCAAAACTTAACGTTTTGCAGCCAGGGCACAATATATGGGTAGCTGTCTTTCTTATCACAGTGGCGTAGTCAGCAGGGTGCAAGTACAGAAGAAACCGGGACAGGACCTGAAGGATAACCAGGTGGGAGAGTACCAGGACTGAGTTTCTGGGTGGGAGGTTTGTCCCGTGGTTCAGAAAGACCCGGTGCATGCTCCGCTCCCATTACAAATGTCTGGGCTCTAAAAAAACAAATGGTTTGTGGCAGCCACCCATATATTGTGCCCTGGCTGCAAAAAGTTACATTTTGATGAGTTGTGTTCAGGTTGAAGTCCAAAACAGAACTGATTTTGGTTTGGCAAGATGGAGGTTTTAAAGGCCATGACAGGAAGTGATGTCATCTGGACAGGAACCAGAAGTGACATCTTCAAGACCGGGAATGACGTCATCTATGGGCCTGGCACCGGAAGTGATGTCATCTATGTGGCCGGCACCTAGTGGGATTTCCCAGAGATAGCCTGCAGAGGACAGAGAGAGAGAAAGTTAGTGCAGCTCGCCACACCCTGGTCTGGAGTGGTACTACCATTACTTACCCAATCGCACGTGTGTGACACCTGATATATTGTTTTTATGCAAGTGCATTGTAATTTTATGAAGTCTGCACTGAACGTCTGTTTATGAAATTCAGTCTGCAGTTTCACACCTTCTGCCTGTGTAAATGCTCACAATGAAGTAGCACCCTAGTAGATAGCCTAACCTAATAAGAACTGTTTTCAGGAAGTGAAATGTTGTGAATTGGGAGGATTCTTGAAATGAAAAACAGATTAAGAATTAAACACTTTGATGACAGATACTACAATAATTGCAAACTACAATTCTCTCATTTCGAGTGGGGTCAATTACGAGCATCTTATAGACTTATGGAAGTCATAGAGTAGGTGATGATTTCCTGAAGACTTCCAGAGATGTGTTTGTATGGGTACGCAGCTGACTGGTAAACTGAGCTTGTATTCAGCGAGGCCAGCACATTTCTCAGTTATTCTCCACAAGCTTGCGTTCTGTTATCATCTTCTGTTAGAATGATCAGATTGTGTTTAAATGAAGTAGATTTTGAGCAAAAACCAGTGAATCAAATTGGTGGGAAGCAATGCAATTTTCTCATGAGTCAAAAAAAAAAACCTTTTCAGGCTAACACTGAAAATAAAAAATGGCCAAATGTACATGTAAGAGAGTGCATTGCAAAATTCAGTCTGTAGTTTTATTCTCATCCTCTTCCCCAAACAGCTATTACTGCTGTCATACTGATCACTATAGTCAAGAAGTAAAGGATGCACGTGAACCTGTCCACCACATAAGACACCATCTGCCACTCTGAGCGAGTCTCTTCATCTTGTCTGATATTGGCCAACTGCTGACGAATCATGGTGACTTCAGAGAGCAGTTCCCTCCAGAGCTTGACTTGTGCTTTGCTATTGTCCACATTCTGTTGTTCTTTCATTGTTTCTGATAAATTATTTGCCAGTTGGATGTCTAGAAAAAATTAAAGGAAAAAATGAAACTGCCAAAATGTAATACATAAGGCAAGTCTGATTTATAGCACGAAACGAGCAAAATATGAAATGAGACTGAATACTGAAAACAGAAATGGTAAGAATTGTTTTACACTTGGAATTTTCTAACTTAACCAAACATAAAAATTTCACAGTCACACAAATTAAGGAATAATGGCTTGTACACGTCTTTCAATATTCTTTCCATATAACATTCATCTTACAGAAATTGCATAAAGGGTTAATAAATGTCATACACCTGTTCAGGCATATCAAGAAACCCAATATAAAGGTCAAGTGAACAACAAAATGTACTGAAAGATGACTAAGAAATCAGCAGATGTCCAGTGAACAACCAGAATGGGCAATTGTTACATACACAGAAATTTCAAGGGTGGTGGCTCAACCCAAAAGGTATAAGAAGTATCAGAATATAATAAAATAGACTTTTATTTTATATAGATCATTTGGGTGTAAACTAATGACCAACCAGAGTTGGTTGCATTGCTATGTAAATTCAGTTGCTTATAAAATAGATTTACACCTTTAATATTTCACCATTCTCATCATGCTGTAACAGACTGCTGTAAAGAATGCTCCCTTCTCAGCTTGGTGCTGCAGGTGCAATAACCTTTTCTCCTGGCTGATTACTAACTAAACGCTTTTACCAGATTTGTCCTGTTTCAGGGTAAGTTTCTTTCTTTAATTAAGACTAGGGGGCTTTGCCCCCTGCTCACTTTGCTCACCAACCCTCAGCCTGCGCTATGTGCTAGCCTCTTTGTGGTTCTGCCGTTTGGATATGGGGATGCGGATGTACAATTAAAACAGACTTTTATTTTCATGGGAATTGTTACATATGCATCAATGCAACCTATAACTGCCTGTGATTGAATTTCATTTCTTTCTCTCTATTAAATAAAACTACTTTTTCGAATGTTTGGCTCCGAGATTTGTTAATTGTCAAAGCAAAAGCTATTCTAACCGGAAACTGTTAACATTTTAATATGAATGGCATATCAAGATCTCCTTTGTTGTCTAAAGTTATCCGCGGAAGATTTACTACATTACCTTTCTTAAATACATCCTTCTTTCCAAAGTAATTTGTGTGTTGTAAGATTGGACGTGGTTAATGGTTGTAGATATTCTTTGGGATATTGTAAGATGTTGTTTTCATCTTCTGCACGATCACCACCAACTGTTTCAGCACAGTCTACTGTTATGCATTTAACCAATTTGATGTGTAACCGATCGACGTTTTTGTCGTTAATTTGTTTGACTTGCTTGTTTCTTGGTACTAGGATTGCGCGTGTACTCATTTTTTATGTTGATAACCCTTCGTGATGAAATTCTTCAATAAGATTTGGACATAACACATCTTCTTTAATTGGGAACTTAAAGTGAGGAAAATGTTAAAATGTATAACAGCTGAGAGCGCAGGAAGTGTGTCTGACAAAAACATTCACACGAATGAGAGTTGAGAGGACCATGGTCTTGTTTGAAAATGTTTGAGAGGAGGGCATGACTTTAAAAAATCTCAAGGCAAAAATGTCATCTCTCGGGACTTTAAAAAATCTCTATTCCAATAAGTCTTGCCTCCAAAAAAGACTTGTTGCATCAAAGGATTTTTTTATATAATAGAGAGATTTGTCCTGTTAGAGGATAAGTTTCCTCCTTTAATTAAGATGTTAATTTCTACCACACATGTGGAAATAGATGTTGTGTGTATATTTCATAAATAATATGACATACACACAATGTTTAGTTTTATACTGTAAACACACTATTAAGGAATATCCTGCCTATCTTTTAGTTACTGTATTGTGCTCCTTATGGACTTCCAGAATAGCATTACAATATTTTATCTAATCACTGATTATTTGGCTTAATCTTTACAAATTGGAATCTTACACTTTGAGGGTATACTGTGTTAAGTCTTACTTGTAAAAGTATGATTGATTTCTGCTGCATCTCCACTACCTACAGGTTGGTGTTTCACCAGCAAAATCTTTGCCAAATATGTCAGCACCCATTTCTTCAAAAAAATAGGGACACCTTTCCGCATTGAAGATAATTCCACCATATAAAGAATGCTAATTGTGGCAAAGATGCTGATAACCATCAGGGCAATGCTGAGTGAAAAGAAGACCCCTGAAATGATAAATAAAAACAGTGTCAAAAAAGTTGTACAAATGTGTGAAAAATGAAATGTTCTTACTTTGTAAGTCATGGCAAGGAGTGGTATGGGGGTGTGCTATTAACAACAATTTGGCACTGGAGTGCTGTTAACATTGAAAATACATCATTGTTCGAATAAAACATGGAATTTGTACTGTTCACACATATAGTCACACACATACTGTAAGCTAATGTTTAACATGGATATCTTGCAATCTTAAATGGTCCTAATGTCCATTATAGAAAATTAAAAACAAATAATTTATGTAGATTTTGGTGTCATGTGCATTTAGAAGTCCTGGAGGACTTAAAACAAGAAGTAGGGCTGTCAGCTCCAGCAGAAATTTAGCACTGCATAACTGTCAAACCAGAATTTAGTACACTTGTTGATTATGTTGGCACACACCTTGAAAGCCTTATCCATCTATTCATTTTCCAGACATATTTATTCCAATTGAAGATAATGGAAGCTAACATACCAGTGTCAAGGCTATGGCACGACCCAGACCAGGACAAAGAGCCAGCATGTCTCACATACACTCACTTAGACGTACACCAGCCCATTCCAGGCCAATTCGCCTATCAATGTAAACTGCGCAGTTTTTGGGATATGGAGGAATCAAGAGAAGCTGCAGCCTTAGGAAAAGGTTCAGACACCATCCTGACAGTGCCCATGCCAGGATTTGAACCCACTCAGTTGCTGCTGAAGTGCTGAACAGTGTACCACTGTGCCACCTCACCATGGCAGGTCTTACATAAAATAAAACATAAATATAAAAGAATATTTATCTTCTTCTAAATCAAATTTGCACTTAGAGGATCTGTACAAAGCTTTTTCAAAACCTGGCAGGATCTAATCAATAACATTTTAGAATAAGCGTTTAAGTTGAGGAAGCAGGTTCTCTCCCCTCTTTTACTCCTTTTATCTTTATTCATTTATTTACTTATTTTCACTAGCTTAAACTTTTACTCTGCTGGCCTTAGCTCTCTTTCTCAGGGGTGGGGGTTGATTTGTTTCGAACCTATTTTTGTAAAACTTGAGTTAGTTTTATAGATTGTTACTTGATTTTAATAAAATCAATAAAATAAAAAAAATATATATATTTATCTTCAAACTGTAAGTCCTGTAACTGTAACATAGGATTCACGGCAAGAACCAGCTCTGGCCAGGGCTCTGTTTCATCAAAGGGCACATTCATGTATGTAAGCCTCTTGCTCGTGTCTGAGCGCACAACCACACCATGCTGTTTTAGAGTTGCCCATTAACTAAACACACATCTCTGAAATAAACGAGAAAAAAATGGAGTACCTGAAGAAAAGCCATTAATATCCTAAAGATGCCCAGGGAAGGTAATTTGGTAACTCTAAATTGGTCTCTATGATTAAATGTGAGTGTGTGTGCCCCTTGATAGATTGGGTTCAAGTCTGATACTAGTTCTTGCTTTGCACCCAGTTTACTGGGAAAAGCTCAAACCCTTGCATCCATAAACAGGATTATGTAGGTTTGATACTGGAGGGATTGATTTTTCAGCCTGTATTGTGAATGGCTAAGAAGCAGAGTTGTTCCAGAACTTCAAAAAGTGGGAATTATATTCCATTTTGTAGCATCTTTTAGAACACAGACATGCATAGTGGACTGAGCACATGTTACAAATACATTCAAGGAATAAGTCATGGTGGTCATTAAACTCTGTGGACCTTGTCCTATAGATCACTGAAGTAAAGCCCTAGTGAGGAGTTCAAGGAATTGTGCTATAGAGGCAAGAATTCTGTGCAAATACATAATTCTGATATTTTTACCATTATCAGAAAAGCATATCAGATATATTAGTAATATGTGTATTTGTTAAACATTTTAAGTATGTGGTGGAATGGTGTACCAAATCCCTGGCTTGATTCCTGGCTGTCATGCCTTATGTGAGTGTGGTGCCCCATTCAGGGTTATTTTGTTCTTTACATCCATTTCTGCTCTGATGGGCTTCAACTTTTCAACACAACTGAGTGAGAAAGCAGGTTCAGAAAATGGATTATGAGGTATTTGAGCATACAGTGTCATAGGTATAAGGCTGGTACAAGGTAATGGTAGGAACCATCTTAAGTGGTGCCCAAAAAGTGGAACATCATATTCCCCAGAAAGCCAGAGGGAGGCACTTCAGCAGATGTCAGGGATGCTTGGCCATCTGCTAAGAGAGAGAGATAGAGAGATAAAGGCCATGAAGGGCTGACACAGAAGACACAGACGCTCTTAGCCAATGTGTGTCAGCCCAGGGTCATGATCATAACAGCATTTTTCCAATTTAAGCTTAAGGTCATAGAGAACTCATCAGATGGTACACAATACTGTGCCTGACTGAAAGGCGTAGAATCATTTGGCCCATTTAAAGAAATAGACAGCAGGAGACTTGGCCCTTTAAGAACTACTGAGGGTTCAAATGAGCAGGGACTCAAGACATCCCTAGAGGAGGTCCTATCCTGGTGGTCATGTTGCCAGAGTGTGTCGTCTTGACCCAAGATGTGATTCTGGGAAGTTTTATTGCCTCCTGTGTGCAATGGTTAGACAGTTCAAAACTGGGAGAATGCTCGGCTCAAAGACTTAACCAGATGGAGGATAAAGACTCACTGAGACCCAAAGAAAGTGAGAAGGGAGTCAAGAAGGGAGATCATTTAAAGTGGGATACTTCAGAGATGTGCATTTGGATGACTCACCTCACCAGACAGACACAGATTATATTTACAGTATTTACAGTTGGTGTTGAAAATACAGTGAAACAATATATTAATTGCCTAGTCTTTTCTTGTGTACTTTGTGCTCCTTATGTTGATTTTTTATATGTATTATTTTATAGTAAACACCCCAGTTTTGATGGACTGTGCCTTGTCCTTGTTCTTGTCATGGGGAGACACCATGAGGAAGCTCCTCTTTCACAAGAGTTGTCTTTACCTAACAAAGGTGTACTACTAGTACTTGGCAGAAGGTCATTCATGATCAGTAGCAGCACAGAAAATCCGAGGACAACTGTGATCTTGAATCCTAATCTTTCCCCTCCATTAATGGGAATAAACATGCTGGCAAAGTCGAGGATGATGAGAAAACATGCTGGAACCACCAGATTAATAATATACAGCACTGGTATTCGCCGTAGGTTTAACTGGAGAAAAGAAGAAGGAAAGTTATGAAAGATTCATGCTCTCTGCTCACATCTGGCCTCATCTAAATCTTAAAAGGAAGCATTAATAGTTTCAGTTTATGACTTTAATGAGGACACCCACATCCTGCTTAAATGCTATTACTATTTATTTTTTACATCTGTTGTTTTAGCAGGTGTGTCTCTGTTTGCAGCACTTTTTCAAAAAGGAAGTTTTCTAATTCAGAATAATGACTATTTACTTAATGTTGAGACTGCCTGCTTTATGGAAGAGAAGTGTGTTGTGTAAACCTGGCACAGACAGTTAAATGCCTCCAAGACAAATCCATTCATCCATTATTGGCACAGTGGGCGTGCTGTACAATTAAGGCATATGGGAGAACTTACTTTGTATCTGACTTTGCTAAACACTTCCTCTCCAAATGTCAGATTTTGGTTACTGACTTCAATACTCTGAAGATCCCATTCTCCTCTATCAATGTAGTGTTGGTCAGTAAGCTTCTGTACGGTGGTGGAATTGGATACAGCTTTCACAATTATTTCCTCCACTATAATAAAAAGCACAAGCAATGCTATACATTTTGTGAAAATGGTAGGAGCTTTCAAGCAGAAGGAGGAAAGGAAATCCCCCGACTGGATGAATCTTATTTTGGGTTTACAGAGTGACTCACCTGTATTTACATAAGGGCCGAATGTTAAAAAGCATGTCTGCCTATCAAATGGAAACCCATATGCATCCATATTGCAGCTGGTGACAATCCTCCAGGGCTTGGACTGAGAAACAATTCCATCATAGCTTATTTCTAGAAAATTGACTTTGATGGATAAATCCTCATCTATGCTGCATAGAGAAGAGCAAGCTGTTATGGCAATAATATAATTCAAGAATTAAAGCTATTCCAACCCGAGTTGTTCATGTGATTAGCAATTCTCATTTTACAAGATTGATACAACAATCAGTCACAACATTAAAATCACCTGCCTAATACTGTGTAGGTCTCCCTCATGCCACCAAAACAGCTCTGACTTGTCGAGACATGGACTCCACTAGACCCCTGAAGATGTCACATCTAGCTGCAGATGCTTTAAGTCCCGTAAATTGTGAGGAGGGGTCTCCATGGATTGTTTTTCCAGTAAATCCCACAGATGCTTGATTGGATTGAGATCTCGGGAATTTGGAGGCCAAGTCAACACCTTGAACTTTTTGTCATGTTCTTTAAACCATTCCTGAACAATTTTTGCACTGTGACAGGGTGCATTACCCCGCGGAAAGAGGCCACTGCCATCACGCAACACCATTGCCATGAAGGGGTGTATGTGGTCTACTGCAATCTTTAGGTAGGTGGTTTGTATCAAAGTAATATCCACATGAATGCCAGGACCCAAGGTTTCCCAGCAGAACACTTCCAAAAGAGCATCACAATGCTTCTGCCGACTTGCTTTCTTCCCATAGTGCATCCTGCTGTCATCTTTTCTCCAGGTGAACGACACACACACACACACCTGGCCATCCACATGATCTAAAAGAAAATATGATTCAACAGACCAGGCCACCCTCTTCCATTGCTGCACAGTCCAGTTCTGATACTCATGGGCCCATTGTAGGCGCTTTTGTAGATGGACAGGGGACAGCATCACTACTCTGACCAGTCTACAGCTATGTAGACCCATGCACCGCAAGCTGTGAGGCACTTTTTGTTCTGACACCTTTCTCTAATGGCCAGCATTATTTTTTTTCTATAAGTTGGGCTACAGTAGCTCATCTGTGGGAATGGACCAGACAGGCTAGCCTTTGCTCCATACAAATATCAATTAGCCTTGGTCACCTATGGTTCACTGGTTGCCCTTCCTTGATCCACTTTTGGTAGGTACTAACCACTGCATATTGGGGACATCCCATAAGACCTGCCATTTGGGAGATGCCCTGACCCAGTCATCCAGACTTAACATTTTTGCCCTTGTCAAAGTTACTCTGAACCTTTTACTTGCCCATTTTTCCTGCTTACCTTTAAGAAGTGACTGTTCAATTGCTGCATAATATTTCTCACACCTTGACACTCCAACAAGATAATCAATGTTATTCACTCCACCTCGTAGTGGCTTTAATGTTGTGACTGATCAGTGTATGTTGCCAGTCACAAACTGTACAATAAGAATACACGGCCAATGTGGAACGTGCCCAGAGTAATGAAAATCAATAACATAAAAACAAGAAATATCAGACCTGCAGATAAACAGAAATCCATGTAAAAAATAATTAGAAACACCTTGTGCCTGTTGTTCCAGTGTAAGTTACAACTGCATTGTTACCAATTACAGTATAATTACTTTATTGCTCGTGGTATAACATTATGTTATATTTTTACAGTAAATGATTTTATCTCCTATTTGTGTTGCTAATTTCTGTCACTGTGTTGAGAACTTCCTGCTTGTGAATTGCTTGAGCTATGATCTTATTAGCCTTCCTGTCAAGTCCCTCATTTGGAGAACTGGCAAATTCTCAGTCTATTTTGGAGATCTCACTGATTAATTCTGACGCGGTCTTGGTTTCCAATTTGTTTTCATGGGAAAGATATGAAATAATCTGTCCTCTTAAAAATGCCTTTAGAGTTTCATAAAGTATTCCTGAGGAAACCTCTGAGGATGCATTTGTCTTTAAAAGATAATCCATTTGTTTGGAAATGAATTCTGTAAAGTTCACATCTGCTAATGACAGGGAAAGGCGGCATCTACAAAATGAGTGTGTAAGACTCGAGCTCCAAACTCAGACGGGCATGATCAGTAATAACAATAGCATTGAACTTACAAGATTTGATAGTCAGCAATAAATTATTATTGATAAAGAAATAGTCAGATATCAAGTAACTATGACGTACTGTTGAGAAGAAGGAATATTCTCTTGAATTTGGATTTAAAAATATCCACGGGTGTAACATTATAGGCAAGTACACTTTACCCGTTTTAATTTCATACCTAGTTGTGTGCTTAGCCTTATGTACGCAATAACAGTGTTTAGTTATACTGTTGTTAAGAGGAAAACTGCTGTGTAAGTTGACTGAAAACACAGAAATTTCACATAAAGTACACTAAATGTTTTCGTTGTTCAGCTAAACACTTTTCACAGAAACAAGAGGAAATGACTCTGAATTGCTTTATGTGTTGCACTTTTTATTCTGCACTATGGTAATATACAGTATCATCAAGTCCAGATATGCAAAGACAAAGGTCCCACATTCAAAACATGCACAGTATCTGCAGATAGGCTGACTTAAAATGTTGTGATAAAACCAAAGCCTCCCATGCATAAACATTCACGTTGTTCAGTACAATAAACAGTTGGTTTCTAGATATGACTGTTGTGTGCGGCACCATAATTTGTTTTTTTTTTTTTTTTGACAAAGATTACCGTTTTCATAAATGAACCACAAGTTTGCTTACTTTTCATAAATATAGATATCAGGCATCCAAAGAATGTCCAAAGGGATCTTCATTTTTTTTATTCCACAGAAATCATCTGGATTCCAAGAAATAAAGCTATTTTTCCAAGTCTACAAATAAACAGCAGTAAAAGCAATTTGATTTATAAGCAAATGTAGGGAGAAATATTAGATTAAACTCTAACACTCACCATTTCAAACCATACTATACTTGTAAGTCTTTGAGTCTTCCCATCCTAGAAAAAGCATACATGCAAAGAAACAGCAAGAGAAAAAATAGGAAAGAATATATTATATTACAGAATTAACTTACATGTACAAAATGTGTAGAAATTTCATTTTAATATAATACTGTATAATATAATATATACTGTAATACGCTACCGTGACTGTTTGTCTGTCCAGGATTTTAAATCACCTGTAGCTCGCAAACTGTTTGACCTATTGACCTGAAATTTGGGGCACATATAGTAACTACGTGACATCAACTATCCGCTTTCGGGGTGATGATTGACCTCCAAGGTTATTCCTCTTTTTATTTGAATTTTATTTTATTGCAGAATCAACTCTCGCCAGCGCCCAGCAGGGTGGCAGTGTGGCGCAGGCGTATCGGCACCGTTTTCATCCCTACCACCTTTGCCGTCACTTCCCCTACTTCTTCATATCTTAAATCATTCTTGAGACAGATTGAAGACTTAAGTGCCAGCTTAATTGAAAAATCAAAGAAAACTTACTAAGTAATTGCAACACAAAAACTGATTTAATCAGTTTTAACACGAAAGAAGAGAAGAAGCGGACCGCTAGGGTGGAGAAAAGAAGAGCTGCTCAGGAAGCAGCAAGCACATCAACATCTGAGCAAACAAATGCTAAACGTACAGAGAAAGAGTAGGAAAACTATGAATGCTCAAGTCAAGTGCATAGAGAAAACACTACAAATCTGATTCAATCCACACGGCACAACTTTTTATATAATGTAAATCATGCTCACCTTCTATAGTTTTGCTAGTAGTGCTATGTGCTAAATCGTAATTTTAACTTACATACCATTAAAATCTAATTGCAGTTGCTAGTATTCCTGCTACTCTACTTTGACCATCAAACACAAAAACAACTTTTGCTAAAGGTTCAGCGAAAGAAGAATAATTCATTTTTAGAAATCATAAGTATTACTGAAATTCTGTTATTCCCATATGATCTGTCAGTGGTAAGGGGCGGCAGAGTGGTAGTGCTGCTGCCTCGCAGAAAGGAGGCCATGGTTCATATCCCGGGTCCTCCCTGTGTCGAGTTTGCATGTTCTCCTTCTGTCTGTGTGGGTGTCCTGTGGGTGCTCTGGTTTTCTCCCACTGTCCAATGAGATGCAGGTTTGGTGAAATGGAAGAGCTAAATTGGCCCTAGTGTGGGTGGGTGTGTGTGGTCGCTTTTTGACAGACTGGCACCCTGTCCAGGGTTTGTTCCTGCCTTGCACCCTGTGCTAGCTGGGATAGGCTCCAGCACCCCCGTGACCCTGATCTGGATTACTGTAAGTGGGTCAGACAATGGCATGACATGGCTTTCTGCTCTTGATGTTCTACAGCATATTTAAGGATTATATAGTCTAGTCAGAACAGCAATAGTAGGACTTTGGTCCCTTCAGCAATACTGTAAAGATTAAGTGTTTTTTATTTATTTATTTATTTTTTTTGCAAAGTGTGACTTACAAGTTGAACAATGTTATCCAATGAGATATCCACTTCAACGTAAGTTGGATCTTGCCAGTTGCTGACTGGACGCACCATAAGAAAACGCTGTGTATCCGTTAGGTTCAGGTATTCCACCAGGTCAGTGTAAGAGCAGCTTGTTGTTGCGAAGGAAGCATCTGGTGAAGAAAAAGAGATTACAACTGAAACACTGATCTATTTTATATTGCAGCTCATTTCATTCAGTTCAGTTTATATTTGTAGAGATATCTCTTCACAGAGTGTAGGCACAGAATGCTATAACAAGTTCTCAGGTAAAATGCAAGTATAGATTTTACAAATGACTAAATGCTAAAGTAGTATACATAAATACACAGAATTGTTTAAACACAAAAAAAGTAGGAACTGATTAACATACTTGGATACCAACAATACCTGTCCATGCATTACGGTCAGTTGAGAATGGAGAAGAGGAAAACAAAACCTCCAGGGGGTCCAGAGTCAATTGTAAGAGTGAAAATAAAAGACAAAGTCGGACACAATCATAGGCTTAGTCCACACTTCTACATTTTCTTTTAAAAACTGTGTTTTTAAATGAAAACAATCTCTATTCACACTAGCATTTTAAATTGTTTATTAAAGTATTTCCATCTGTATTAAAAGAACTGAAAATGCATAAACCGTAATTGTCTGCCAACAATGGGCATACAAGCAGCATAGACGTCTTAAACTAGGCATACACTGTGCAGTTTTGGCGCGATTTTTGTCCAATATGCAGTCACTGACTGATTTTTCACCCAAATTTCAGTTTATTAGCCATCATTTCTGAGAATGGCCGCAGTGCCTAATTGCCTCTCAAGATTGGGCTGTCACACGATCAGAAGAAATTCTATCATGTCAGTCAGACACATATATGATACAACTGGTAACTCTAATGTGCAGTGTGAGTAGTCGTTTGACAGCAATTTTTACAAATTGCACATTGTTGAAGCTGCACAAAAGAATGAGTGGCCAATATGGAAATATTCAACTTGCTCTATATGAACTACCTTTATTTGAGGGCCAGTGGTGTGTATGTTTTCTAGTTTTATGATAATTTTAAGCTATGAGTATTTATTGTTTAGGGGCACTGAAAGTGAAAGTTTCACATGAGTAGCGGCAAGAGCTCAATCTTTTTCTTCTTCTTTCGGCTACTGAGAACTGTAATATCACTGCCCCATGCAGAGAATACAGCATAGAAAGAGCAATGCACTAATAATAACAAAAGTCAAAAGTTGGCTACATTTAAAGATTTTGTGTTTTTATCTTTAATGACATGTGTTGCAGCTTTGGTTACTATGACTTTGGTCATAGTGGTTAGCATTGTGTCCTAATGATGTAAAAGTCCTAGGTTTAAACTCTGGGTCTAGTCACTGTTTTCGAGGGGTTGTGTTTGTTTTGGTTTTCTACTTGCACTCACTCAGGTTTCCTTCCTACAGCCCAAAGTTATGTATGTTTTTTGCCATTTCATATCCATTTTGCCGTCTCTATTCATATGTTTCATAGATTCATAGAGGCTTCTTCCACTTGGCCCCATGCTATTGTACTTCAGATATAGTGTGAACATCTTTTCTAGTCTTTTTTTGACCTCTCTCCAATGAACACTGGATTAATTAAGCACTCAGCCCATTGCTATTACGTGTACAGTTTCTGCCTTGTCAGGTAAGATTCCACTAGAGCAGCGGTTCCCAAACTGTGGTACGCGGAGCCTTTTCAGGAGGTACACATCGCGGTCCCTGAAATGTAATTTATCTGTGCATAACCCTTTATGACAAGCCTGTTGTGAGCAAAAACCAATGAAACTGTTTAAATACAATAATACGTGGATTCCCAAATTTAGTGAGGTGTGAAATTTCGTCATCTGAATAAATAAAACCTATTATTCGAATCAGTATTTAGTTCATTTAACGCTACCATAATTCCGTTTCGCGGAAGTCAACTTCTACTTCTTCACTGTTTGAGCTTTTGGTCACTAGATGAAAGCACATCGCCGACACTATTTAGTCTTCGGTAACTCTGCCTCACAGAAACCGCTCACGTTTGTTGTTATACGTGCACTGCCGCTGTATCGCATCGTAGTCACTAGATCTAAGCACAAAGCCGATATCATTTCGTCTTCAGTAACTGCGTCACATACAGGCCGAAGGCAGGATTTAGTTTCGGGGCGGAATTTATCAATTTATGTACATGCACAAATTTTTTCATTAATTTTATGCATAATTTCTTCCAATTCTTTAACTTTTATTCAGATTTCGGGGCGGTTTAGACCCGAACTCCCCACCCCTTACAGCTCTCCCTCCTTTTCAACAAGGTACAACAAGGTACGCAACGCAACTCAGTTAGGAAAAGAGTTAGAATGAAACCTTGCAGCCACTGCGGCCCTCCAGGCCCGGAGTTCGACACCCCTGCACTAGAGTTACCACAGACACCTTGATTATCCCCCTGACTTATACTGGTTTTTACCTGATATGCAGTTTTCTGAGGACTCTTTGCAATGAAAAGCCTGGCCAGAGCAGGGACTGATATCCACATGAATGAGGTATGAGGTATGAACAGGACCCGGCAGGAGGATACATAAATACATCCATGGGTAACTGAGGACAGATATCCCAACAATGGGCAGTTTTCCCTGCTGTTAAAGAGAAACTGTGAATATAAATCAAATACCAGAGATGGCCTGTGCTGCTCCTAGTCACTTTGGAGTGTAAACGTACCCAAATATGCTTTGATTCTTGTTTGGTCTTGATGATGTGGTGTTAGTTGATGTCTGAAATAATCAAGACTGGAACTTTATGGAGGGACATACTGTATATAACCTGACGCCTTCTGTTTACTGCATGCCGATGGACTTTATTTGACTAACTGTGTGGCTCCAAAGGACACCTCAGTGTCCGTTTAGGTGTGTGACAGGAAAAAGAGGCGAATGCTTAAGAAATCAGGTACTTCCTTTTGTGTTATTATTACTTTAGAAACTTTCTGTTTTTACATTGACATTGTAGAGTGCTTGTGATAAGAAGTAAAACAATTTCCAACTAAACTACAAGTGATTTAATTGTATAACCCAATAAAATGTGAAAATAGCCTACGGAGTTGAATAATTTGTATAGACATTGTCGTCTGACCTGTTTTGTTGCAATTTGTTAAAGTTGCCAAAAGCCTTACTATATACAACAGAGCATATTATTTGACTATTTTCTAAACGTACATCATGCACATGTACTGTAGGTATTCATTTTAAACATAAAATGAAACTTAATTTATAGTGATACTGAAATACTGTCTAGAGTAGTGCTTAAAGTGAAAACAAATAATTGCTGGTACTCTCAGTTATTGTCGTCTTCTTGGTACTCCTCTTGATGTGTTATAAATATAGCACAATTTCTTAATTTGAGTTTTTGAGCATGGTGATATATGGATATTGATTTGATATCGGCAGTGGCAAATTCAAGAAGGTCATTTCATTGATCTAATGCTAAGTTGATGTTTGTGTAAAAGATATGGCAAATGTAAGTTAACAAATACAGTATAACATTAAATACACAATGACAATATACTGGCTTTTTTTTTGTTCAGTGTTGGAGTGTCTAGGCTTGGCATTATCGACTGATGCTTTCATTTTATTTTTAATTTTCTTATGTAGCACTTTTACACAGCCTTAACATCCTGAATACTGCTGGGAAGAGTACTCTCCTCCTGTGACCCCCAAGTAAATAAATGGTTTAGAAAACAGATTTACTCTTTAAAACAAATTGTCTCATAGTGCTAACAGGCTGACCACTCTCAGTATTCTTCATATGTTTTTCCAATGATTTTTCAAAATTTTGTAAGTTATATTTGTTTAATAACAAAAAAAAATACCAAAATTGTAACAGTAATAATACCTTTATTACTGGTTCATTATAAAACTCCTTTAATCCTGAGCCATGGGCACAGAACACAGATGAAGTGCCAGGTCAGCAGGTACACACATACCCATACTCAGACATGCAGTGTAAACTAATGTGCATGTCTTTGAGATACGAGAGGAAAAACAGGGTCCATGGAGAACCACTCAGCATCGGGGAGAACATGCAGACTCCACAGAGAAAGCGACTGGGTTGGAATTTAAACCCATGATTTTTAAACTAAAAGGCAGCAGTTTCATCCATCATTTAAATAATATCTTCTCCACAATTGCTAATAATTTAAAGCAAATGGCTTTCCTTTAATATGTAAAGGATTGTTCTAATTGTTTGATTGCCCAGTTTTCATTCTGTTTCAGTGTATATCATGTTATTTTTTCTAAGCACAAACAGTTAAATACTGTATAAATAATAAATTAATACATTTTGTATTCACAGAACATCTGAACCTATGCTTAAAGTCTTAAGCACAAGGCAGAACCCAGGCCTGTACTTCACATGACTAACTCACGTATACATCCACACAAGATCAGTTTGAAATCACCAACTAACCTAAACTGCATTTCTTCAGGGATATGGTAGAAAAACTGGAAGAACACCCAAAAAGATATGGGGAGAACATGCAAAGTCCACACAAACAATGACCAGATGTTAGAATATTAAAACAATTTTTATAAGAACAGAACATTCGGCCCAAAAAGCTCAGAAATTCTATTAATGTAATTTCTCACAAAATGACATGAAATCAAGTTTAAAATGTCCCCAAAATACCACTATCCACCACACTACTTGGTAAATTATTCCAGGTGTCTATGGAAGTTGATATAAAGAATAACCTTTCAAAGTTTGTGTGAAATTATGCCTTAACCAGTTTTTATCTGAGTCCCTGTGTTCTTGTTTAAGAGTATATTTTAAAATAATAGCTAGAATACACCATGCTAATTCCTTTCATAATTTTAAACACTTCAATCATGTCACGTCTTAATTTGTTACTTCTCAGTCCTGGAATTAGCCTAGTCATTCTTCTCTGTCCTTTCTTTAGCTCCAACATGTATTTTTTGTAATATGGAGACTAGACTTGCACACAACACTCCACATGAGGCCTCATAAGATCATTATTTACTGTAAGTATAATCTCCTTTGACTTGTTACTCTGCACTTTGAGTAATATAATCTAACATTCTACTAGCCATCTTAAATGTTCTATCTAGATGTGGAGACTGAAGAGTTCACTGTAACTCCTAGGTCCTTCCTATAAGATGTACTTTGAAGTATCAGACCTCCCATTGTGCATTTAAATCTAACTTTGTTGTTTCCTATTTGTAACACCTTACATTTACTGCATTAAATCTCATCTATCACAAATTTGCCCAAGTCTGTATTCTGCACAGGTCCCTCTGTTCTGATTTGGCACATTCTACATTATATGTGTATATATATATACACATGGCATTCGTAGTCTGAATCACAATCTGATTGTAAGAAGCAGATCATAGAATGGTTGAATTGTTTACTGTCAAATAATGCAATACGAGTATATATATATATATATATATATATATATATATATATATATATATGGGATTTGAACCTATGACTCTGGATCCCATGTGATGGATTGGCAGGATGCCCAGGGTTTGTTCATGCCTTGCTGCTATAGGCTCGAGCTTTCCCAAGGCTCTTGAATGAATGAATGGATGGACTGACTCAGGATCCAAGAGACAGAGAAACTAATTAATTACTGTACCACTATACTATGTTAAACTATCTGCATTTTTATTGCATTGGAAAACTGCAACTTAAAATCACAGAAATGTTTTTGGCATTGAACTATGGTGCCAGCCTGCCCTAAATGGCAGTAACAAGCATCAGGAACAGTTATTTCAATGTATAGGGTTCAACTGTTTAATGAACAAGAAGCTCTTTAAATGTAATCCACTTTCTGAGGGGTGTGGAAAAACACACTTCAATCTATTTGACACCAATCTGATTGTTTAGAAGACTAGAATTTGTTAACAATTGATGCAAAAAAATAAATGATCAAAAATAGCTTTAACAGTATAGCAAGCTAGGGTTTTAAAATTCACATTTTGCTCTGAATTATTTCACATAAAATTTTTTCACTATCTTTTTGCTTATGCTTTCACTATATTTAACAGCTCCATCATAATACATAGAAAGTCAATTAAAATTAAGTTTATACTCCATCAACCCTATTTAATTACATTTCTAAATCATGTGAAGTACTGAAATAAATTGAAAATGTACTAAACTAATTAAGTACCAGGACACTTACCAAGCCTTGTAAAGAAAAGTATCAAGGTGAGGAGTAATGTTTCCATTATTGACTTCCACTTTAGTCAGTATGACATTTAGTTTCAAAATAATATGTGCTTTTCAAGTCTCTGGTTATTTAAAGCTTGCCTTCAGTTTGAAAGGTGTGGTAGCAAATGTCACACATCTGTGGCTGTTTATAGATGATGTAAGGTTACCTGTAGCTTTTTTAAATATATGTATAAGAGGCAGTAAATGGGTAATTGGCAAACAGGGAAGTGTGCAATAAAGAACCAATGCCCTGAGGCTAAAGAGTCACACCTACCCTAGCAATGCTGTTTAAAAAACACTACTCAAATTCTAGTTTCCATTGCAAAGTTTATTAGAAACATAGCAGATAACATCTGCACAAGGAAGGTGTTTAGAAAAAAATGAAAATGGGTACCACAAAAGTACAGAGGTTAACATTTTATATTGGCTTACTTGGAAGTGGGCTTGAGCGGGTCTCATCCATGGCAGGATCTTACCTTGTACCCAATGATCCTGAGACAGAGTCCACCCCCAATGATCCTCAGTAGAATTAAGCAGGTGTGATGTTATGTTAAAATGAAAATCAGGTACTCTTGTTGACTGAGAAGTGGGTATTAGCCTCCCTACATTAGCCATATTGCCTCATGTCATTTCATTGGAGATGACAGAAAACAACAAAGGTCTGCTTCAGGATTGGTCATATCTTGTTGTCCACCTCAGTTTCTCCAGATGTTTATCTCATAGGTCTGTAACAGCTAGTGCTGGAGTAAGTCTACTGAATTAGTGTTGAGACCAACTTAAGTGGCCACCTTGTACAAGTGGTTAAATTGCAGTTCATTCTTATATATCGCCTTTTTCAATGGTTGGGTTCAGAGATCTGCTGTGTTCAGTTTAATTTAACTAAACCCTCTATTACACACTACAAATTACAGAGCACCAACTAAACTGGTTTTATTTATATGGTGATCAGCATTTGCCTCTTGATAGCTCTGTTCAGGAGTCACTTCAGCCTTTTCCTAAATTTCAGGAAGCAAACTGCCGTTTTAAGAGGAATTGCCAAAAAAAAACATATTCACCGTTTCAAATAATTTATACACCCCAGAACCAATTAGATGTAGTAAAGCACAACAAGCACAGTTAAAATGTTTCTTTTTCTCTCTGAGAAAATTTAGGCACTTGAAGTCTGGGGTTCATATTGCATTATCTCCAGTGCTGCCAGGATTGATATAGGCTTCATGCAAACCTGACCTGAATAACTGAGATAGAAAAATGATGGATGGATGGATTTACAAAAAAATAAATAAATAAAAGGCAAATACAGTATATGAATAAACAAATAAACTTGGGTTTTGTATACATTTTTCTCTAGTTTCAAACACTCTGTTTCCCAAGACACTCACATAAAATAAATGATTGCACAAATCAGCTGAAGTAAAGGAAAAAATTAAACCTTGCATTCATAACTTTTCTTGATTATTTTTTTCAATCTCAAAATAAGCATGAGGGGTTTGAAAGATTCTTGGGAATGAATGAAGCAGACAAATATGACACTTTCACTTCTGCCTATAACCCCATTCTATGTTCCAGGTAATTCGGGATTAATACAGTATGATAAATAATGGTCAAACACTTTACAACCATGTAGAACCCTACGTAGTCTATATAGGCCTGCAGAAAAATATGAAATCCACAAAAATGTTATGCACAAACGGGGACACCAGCATAACTTTAATGCCTTTGTGTTGTTCACTCAGCTGCAGGCCTACTCTTGTGTCTCTGAAGTTTTCTCTTAAGTATTATACTTCTTTTTTTAATTAATTTTATTAAAAGCAAGTAACATTCCATAAAATCAAGTCAAGTTTAACAAAACTAAATTCAACCCCCACCCAATGGAAACAGAGGAAGTATGGTGCTTCTTAAGAATCAAGGAATCACAAACTTTTAAAAATTATGGTTAACACTTTATTTTAGGTACTGCAAAAATGCATCTGTTACTCATTTACTATGTAACAAGACCTTAAAAACACTTCTTTGGGTCTTCATAACACTTACAAAGCATCAGTTAAGTGTTTATTCATCTTTGCAATGTGATATGCCAACAGAACTTCACTTTGGAGTGGTCTGAGGTGTCTTAACCGAGATACATTTCTCTTGATATTACATATATAGTATAAGACTTGTGAGTCCTTCATACTTACTTACAAGTATTTCTACCATCATATGAATGTACCACACTGCTCAAAGATGAATAATATATGCAAATGTTTTATAGATGATGTGAAGGCCGGCGGCACAGTGGCGCAGTGGTAGCGCTGCTGCCTCGCAGTTAGGAGACCCAGGTTCGCTTCCCGGGTCCTCCAGGTGTGGAGTTTGCATGTTCTCCCCGTGTCTGCGTGAGTTTCCTCCGGGCGCTCCGGTTTCCTCCCACAGTCCAAAGACATGCAGGTTAGGTGGATTGGCGATTCTAAATTGGCCCTAGTGTGTGCTTGGTGTGTTTGTGTGTGTCCTGCGGTGGGTTGGCACCCTGCCCAGGATTGGTTTGTGCCCTGTGTAGGCTGGGATTGGCTCCAGCAGATCCCCGTGACCCTGTGTTTGGATTCAGCGGGTTGGAAAATGGATGGATGTTGTGAAGGCCAAATGAAACCTTTGTTAAGGTCTTGTAACATAAGAGTAAATAGGTTCTTGAAGTATTGTTGCAGTACCTAAACTAAAATGTTACCAAAATTATTTTTAAGCTATTGTTTTACCAAACAAAAATCAACATTTATATAACATCTTTTCTGTAGTGAAGCACCACCCTGAAAGTGCTTTACAAATAGAAACAGAACCTTACTAAAAACTTGTCCAAGGTCACCCAATAAATAAGATATGTAGATTGAACCAGCAACCTTGAGTTTTGAAATGCATTACCATACTCACTATAGACCAGATTATACTCACAAGATCAAAAACATCAAAAAAAACACAGGAATGTAAGAAAGTTGACAAATGAGAGGAGACCATTCAGTCCATCAAGTTCATTTGTTTAGCTAATAGCTAAGCTGTCCCAAAATTTCATCCATATACTTCTTAAAGGTTGTCAAGGTTTCTCCTTCAAGAACATGTCTTGGTAGTTTGTTCCTGATTCATACAACTCCTTGCGTAAAAAAGTGCTTCCGGGCATCAGTCCTAAATTCACTTTCCCTTAATTCTCACTGATATCCTTGAGAATGTGATTCCCCTTTATGTTTAAATAATTCTACCGGGTCTACTTAACTTTGAGAATTTTAAAGACCTGAATTAGGTCATTACGCAGTCTCCTCAGCTCAAGTATAAATAGGTTTAATTCTCCGAGTCTGTCACAGTAAGACATGTCCTTCAGTCCTGGGATGTACTTGGCTGCTCTCCACTGCACAGCTTTAAGTGCTATTACATCTTTCTTGTAGCATGGTGAACAGAACTGTACACCGCACTCCAGATGTGGTCTCACTAGTGCATTATATGGTTACTAGCCATGTGCGCCCAACTACGTTGCGCATGTTAAAGTTATCTGTGAAGGGCTCCCTGTTTAAACGTGGCTGCCAGTCGTGAACTGGGCCCTTTGTCGCACAGCATTATGATTTTTTATAAGGGAAACAAAATTACTAAAGAAAACCCTTGGACATTGATTCGATAGGAACGGCTTACTCGGAATCACTGTCCGAATAGTAATTATGTGGTGGTGTAGGAGCATTTCTGCTTCTGTCCGTTCACAGTCCATCTCGTTTTCACGACGCTATCGTTTCCTCTCACAATGTCTTTTAAACCTTTCTCCAATCTCGCAGGTTGCTTTGTGGCAATCCAAAGAGTAAGGCAATATACACGGAGCATTGGTTATAAAAGGGGGACACATAGGTATTTAAGCTCTTTAAAGCATAAATAGGGATCACTTCACTGACATGTGAGCAAGCCACGGTACAACTGTGAGACGCGCAGCATTTGCCGGCTACAACGTAACAATATTAATTTCTGGAACGTGCAGTTACGTTGTCATTCATTTTACCCACTGTCTTTCTTTCATTCATATGTTACGCAGGCACATACCTTTTATCTTCGGCAATCTCATTCTCTAACCAGGCCTCAGGAGCTAACCAGTGTAACACTGTCCACCACCCCTTTCATTATTCCGGCACATTGTTGACATCCGTGAGTAACAACAACGTACTAAACTGGAAGGTGGTCTACGCATGCATGGAATTCGCGGACAAAGATCAAGATCTAAATGAAGATCTCTTTAGTTAATTTAAAGCACAACAATTTGTTTAGTTTGAATGTCTGTGTTTTGAGGTGTGACTGGAGTACTACAGTCTTCAGTAGTATAAGCCTGGAGGAGATTCTTAATGCAATGCCTATGTTTTAGCTGTCTCTCTACTGCCATCTAGTGCTTCTTCTTCTAATTCATTTGCGGACAAACAAAGATCAAGATCCAAATGAAGATTATATATTGAGATATCATCTAAGCAATGAGCAGAAGCTGAAAATGGTGTGTTAATATAAACCCCTAAATCATTTTCAGAGGTTGCTTCCAGTAGGACAGTGTCTCCCATCTTGTATTTATTGGCGTTCCTTTTGCCCACATATAGCACGTAAAGCTTATACCTGTGTATTTCAGCATAAAGAAGAAGAGCAAAACAGTCACAAAAATATGGTTATTTTACATATTGGTGTGCTATTATCCAGTTCTATCACTTTTCTTTTCATTACCTCTGCTATTGTGTGTTCTTGCTTATATATAAAAAGTGTTTACCTGATTTCTTCTTCATGATCCCATTGTAAGTTGCACGAGCACAGAAGTTATTTTTAAAATTTATAAAAAAGCTTCACTTCAGCGCACAGTTGTATATGGCAGTTTAATATACACCATGATTACGTAGAAATAACTTCAACTTTGAACGTTACCGAGTCAACACTTACAATCTCTCTTTCCGTAGAAGTACCTGCACAGTATCTGTAACAGAACTGGAGAATCAAACAGTGATTGGTTGCTGCACACGTCACTCTTCGGAGCCCTGCCTTCTATGACGTGCAGTGCTGCGCAGGCGCCATTTTACCTTCTTTAACTTTGATTTTGTTTTTTATTGAGGTAGTTCAATGTGTGTTTTTTAACGTTTTATTCTTTATGAACTGAATATTTTATATGAAAAAAAAGAGTTTAGTTGAAAACGAAAAAGAAAAGAGTTCCGATTTTAAACGAAACCAAAACAGACGTGTGATAGGTTCACAAAGGCGAGTCGAGGCCTAGATTCTGCACGGCGGAAAGGCCTGTCTGTCTCCCGGATACGATTTGCATTACTCGGGAAGAAGAAAAGAAAAAAATAGCATAGGGGGAGTTGCATGCAGTTCATGTAAGATATCGGTATCGGCCGTTTATCCTAAAATAACATTATTTTAGCCCGTCGTTGTTGAAGTACGTCTGCAGTATGTCGGTTGTGCCTCCTAATCGCTCCCAAACTGGCTGGCCCCGTGGAGTAAATCAGTTCGGGAACAAATACTTGCAGCAGATCAAGCCGCTAACCCTGGAGAGGACCATCAACCTGTGAGTAGTTTGCATGTTTTTTTTTTTGTTTTTTTTTTTTTATTTACCAGGTTGGCCCTATTTATGTATTTATTTAGGATGATGTATATAGATTGCCTCATGGTTTTGTATCTCAATGGGTTGAGCGGCGTTTAACTTTCTGATTAATTTATATAAAATGTTAATGATATTGCTAGATATATTATTAAGCTGTTATTAGCCTTATTATAGTTACATAGTTTCATTTTAACATTTGACTAATTTCTCATATCAGGGAATTATGGGTATTATACGTAAATAACTCAATTCCAATTCATTACATCAGTCATTTTTATCGATTTTCCAAGTCCTGTAGTATCTGAAAAGATTACAGATGAATAGCATCGAATCGTACAGTGGCACGATCATACTACTGGAGTATTAAGAGAGAAATAACATTCTCACAAGGCAAGTCGTAAATCCAGGTGATGTTTTGAGTAGTTCAGTTGAGACGGTGGCACGAGTGTTTCTAATAAAAAATGCGTTGGAATGATTAATGGTCGATTTATTTCGAGAAAGAAAGACGTTCATTCTGTGGTTATTGCTACATTAAAAACATGTTGACTGATTTGCAAATGAAGAGGTATGTCATGGCAAAGAGGAGGGGAATGAGAACAAGTTGTAAGGATTTGGGATATATTAATGTAGCCTTCACGTGCTGTCGGACAGTCAGCAAAGCAAATTCACTTGAATGTCCCAAAAGTTACAAATCGGACAGTTCAGAGAAAACAGTGCTGCCCGAATTCACCGTATAGTCGCCGTAGTCAGATGTATTAAACAGAAGTCTGCAGATTTGGACCTGCCGGGTCATAGAGGCTAAAGGTTTTTGTTCCAAGTCGATTTCTTAATGAGAAGTCCATTATTGACGTTGAAGGACTTACTACTATGCCAGCGTCTTCGTTTCAATTGAGTTGTCTCGCTTGTTAAGATTCTCCTCCTGTAATTGCTTACTTTAGACAAAAACCGCTACATTCATTTTTTTATAACTGCTGCTGATTAGCAATAAGGTGTAAATGGCAAAGGAACCAGCAGTTGTCTTTCAGACTTGTTTCTATGTAAATCTTCGTATTCATTGTGTATTATCTGGTCTAAAATAAAATATTTGGAAAGATACCGAAGGGGAAAAAAAAGTGAAGAACTGAGAATTACTAATCCGCCAATCATTTGAATGAATAAACAATCACCAATATAAGAATGACCTCACATGGCAGAGTGAATAACTGCATATTAAGCTGTTAAATGAAATAAGATTCGTTTTTGGCAAAGATTGGTTTTAAATTAAGCAATTATGTTGGAATAAAAACCACACTCACTATGGACCCCTAGGACCAACCTTGCCGACCCTTTTATAATAAAACATAAAACTTAGTCCGAATAGAAATTAGTGCTGAGTATTTCAATTCACTTTGCTGAATTGATTCTTTTCAACTTTCCTATTAAGTGAATACATTTTGATAAATTTCTAGAATTAGATGCTGGAGCATACATTAAATCCGAGGGGGCATATATAATTTAATAATTAATACATTATTTTGTATATATGTGTATGTGTAATTATATTTTACATGATGAAAACTCACATAACATTGTCCCATTTTATTATACAAAGCATAAAAACACATTTAAGATGCCTAATTAAAAATCTGATCAAATTTTATTTGTCACATACTGTACATTATGTAGTGAAATGCTTAATTGCTAAAGTCCAAGACTGCTTTAAAGAAGAATATAAAAGGACAATAAACAATAACACACTACTGTATAAATATCAAAAGAAATCACTATGTTAAATAAATTCAGTAATACGCATTTTGCCAAAAATAAAAAGCATGTGGCAAACAATAAAAAATAACATAATAATTAAATGCAATATTAGAAAATCAACAGTAGGGCAACATGTTTCTAGACACTTTCCTCATTCAAGATACGGATGAATTGTGGAAAAAGCCCTCCTCGGTCTCCCTGAACTGGTCTTCAGCCAGTGATACCATTTTCCTGACCACAGCACAGTGAACAGATGCTATTGGAGTGGCTGGTATCACTGATAATTTTCTTTGCAATGGTCAACATTCCTTGGTGTAGATGTCATGAAAGTTAGAGAGTTTACACCCATTGATGCAGAATGTGTAGGACGTCTTTAGTAATTGTGAGGTCAGCCTGAAGCCAGTCTTCTGAGATGGTAAGGATGTTGCTGTGGCTTCTTCACCAAGATGTTGATGTGCTTGGACCAGGTCAAGACCTCCTGTGATGTGGGCACCAAGGTATCTGAAACTGTCCACCTTTGCACCTGTGTGATGTTAATATTGAGGAGTTCATAGTGCCTCTGCTGTTTTCTTCCAAACTTGACCTTCAGCTCATTTGCCTTGTTGACATCCAGGAGTAGACCATTGTGTTGACAGCAGTGTGACAGACTCTTCACTTCATCCAGGTAAACCTGCTGCTTGTTGTTGTTGTTGGATATCAGGCCTACCACAGCTGTGTCATCCATAAGTTTGACAGAGATGTCAAAATGTTGCGTTACAGGATCACTACTGAATAAGAACTGAGTGATGTGTTTGTTTAGTAATGTTCTGTTCATAGAGCAAGTGAACAAGAATTATTCAGCTGGTTCTCTTGTAATGATTCATTCATAAATCCAATAATTCAGTTTAAGCTCAAACGAACCAGATAATGATACATGCCCAGTAAAATTAATGAGCTGTAATAAAACATTAAAAAAAAAATTAAAGCTGAAAGCAAATGTTAAAATATTTTTATAATCTTCAATGTTTTATGACTAATATTCAAATGCCACTTATGACTTACAAAGTTATATAAGCATATTAAATTTAAAATTGGTTATATATTCAATTTGAAACAATTTCAATAATTAATTGTATGAACACATTTTCTAATTTGGCTGATGCCTTTATCCAAAGTGACTTACAACATTTAAGATACAATTGGGTTACATTTCTTTTGGTTTTTCAATTGGAGCACAGGTAGGCCAAGTGACTTGCTTATGATCACACATTGTCAGTAGTAGGATTTGAACCCACAACCTCAGGGTTTGAAGTCCAATGCCTTAACCACTACACAACACTGCCTGCACATATAAAACAACATATTGTGTAAAACAATTAATACATTCCAATATAAATGGGTTGTTGGTGCGTTTTATTTGTATGATGAATGAAAAAATCACCACTAAAGGAGTTTTCATTCATTCATATTAATATAGTTTAAACTCAAAAGAATCGTAATTGAAGCAAGCTATGACTCATTATTCAGTGCATGAGCTTTAAACGTCTACCAGCGTCTGTAAAATGAAACCTGCTGAAGACTTCGTACAAACAGGACTTGCATGCTGTTTAGCAATCCCATTGAGCTCCACTGAAAGAATCATTACATGCTTATAAATTGATTTGTATGATTCACTAAAACATGTTCAAAAAGAACAAGTCATTTGTGAGTTGCCTTTCACTAACAGAAATCCTGTGGCAGAATTGCATTTGGAGCAGAGAGCAAAGACTTTTAAGTCATAGTGTTCTCTTTATTTTCACAAAAAGTACATTTATCTTTTATTGATCTTTTTTGCAGACCAAATAACAAATCAACAGTGACCTTGCACTTCTCCGAACAGTTTAACCTTGAATGCACTAACGGGAGAAAATAAAACATCACAGCCCGGAGCTCTGATTACTCCAATAGCATTTAATGAAGGATAAGTTGATGAACTATTTTGAAAGGGAGCCGTATATCGCCATGAATCTGGAAAACGTCAATGGGTTGGCATGTGGCATGAAATTAATGTTTGCATGAGGGATTATAGCACAGCTCTCTATCATGAACATTTGTGGTGAAAAGTTTACATAGACTTAAATAGCAGACAAGTATGTCCAAGAAATATTAAGCTTGCAATGATTTCTTCAACTGTTTTGTTTTTTGCTTGGCGGAATGATTGTACCATATTCCAAAAAAATAAGACGTATAGTACACAAGTGTTTATTATGGGTATTTTGAATCAATCACAGAGTCAAAAATGCACTTGTACAGAATATTAAGTGGTGCTGAAAGTCAGTGATCATGACTGACTACAGCTGGTATCTTCTCTGTGTTGCTGTAGAAGTGCCCGTTTGAAAGCATTCATTGGATTGACAAATACAAATTACAAAGGGAAAGTCTAATGAGCTCAGTGCAGATATGAGAAAGAGGATTGTAGATTTACACAAGTCAGGGATGTCTCCTACATCCATTTCTAAAGAACTTCAGATACCAAGATCATCAGTTTGGTTAACTGTTTGTAAATGCAATTTATTTGGAGCTGTAGTCCCTTTGCCAAGTTCTTTAAGAAGACCAAAACTGTCACCCTCAGTTGAGGGGAAGTTGGTCCAGATGATCAGTAGAAATCCAAGAACCACTAAGACACATGTTTTACATTTACAAGAAATAAGCTCCTACTCCATAATCTACTCTTTCAAGCTTAAATAAAGTTTGTGATTGGTCACATAGTCCAACTGTGAAGCAAGTTGGTGGTGAGAGTGTCATTCTCTGGGGCTGATTTGTCTCCAGTGGAACAGTGTACAAAGTGGGTTGAGTAATGAAGAAAGAGGAGTACCTCAGAGTTTTTCAGCATAACTTGAAAACATCAGCTAGAAGGTTGAAACTTGCACACAATCAGTAGGTCCATCAGGACAATGATCCTAAACACACATCAAAACTGGTTTTGGAATGACTAAATTAGGCTTACATTAAGCATTTGGAATGGCCTTTGCAAAGTCTTAACCTCAGCTCTATTGAAAGTATGTGGAGTACGTATTTTGCATGTTTTGTGCACCACTTCCATGATCGGCATTTTTATAATTTTTATTTGTTAGTTTGGATCGTTATTTATGAAATTGACAGATTTATATCCTGCTCTGCTTTTTTTGTTAATGGTTGTAATAGCAACAGATTATAAACTCTTATCCAGCACCTTAAAATTTTCATTTTGCTCCTGATCCTCTTCTGTTTCACTCTTGAACCTGAGATTTCTGATTTACTGTTATTTTATATTAAAAATAAAAACTGGTTTCCTTTCTCATTAAAAATAACTGTCATATTTCTGATATTCCTCTTTGTTATTATTATGGCTTTAAAATCGACATTACAAAATATTTTCAGTGTCAGGAAAGCATACTTAGCCACTTCAACCAGTACGTGTCTTTTAGGGGCTGGTGGTTTGACACAATTCCTCAAGCAAAGGCAAAATGAAAAATAAGTATTATGGGTACATGTGTTGATTTTTGTTGCATCTGTTAAAGGGGAAAAGAATCCCGTTCAGTTTAATGATGTATGTTATTCTCTGACCATCTGCAAATTTTTCAAATCGGCCTGCTCTGCGCACTTGGGAATACTTAAAGGTCATTAGAATGCGCCATACAGTATACTACATTCAGTAACTCCTTTCGTGAAATGTGAATAGACTTGCTGTGCCTCAACTTGTGTAAAATATAGATGGGCACTGACTTTACATCTTTTACAGAAAAAGGCACATAATGGGGCAGAAGGCTGGAGGAGGGGGCAGGGTGGAGTTTATAATGCCTGCATTTAATGTGTCTAAGTAGTCATGAAGTGGCTTTGGATGTTTTTCTTATATGCATTACAGGGATATGAAGTGTCCCAGTTCTGATTTTCCATTTTCTCGTGTCACTTTCCTTGCACAGAAAATCTTTTTTTTTTTTGTGAAGGCTGCTTCATAAGCACTGCATGCTTGGCAGATGTACTGGGAGCAAAAAAGCAAAAGTATTGATAACAATGAATCATACAAAGGCATGTTAAATACCAATGCTATGTTAAATACACATAGTAGCATTAAGAACTTTTAACTCATGTTCAAATGTATTGAAATATTTCCTTATATTTAATGTCTACATTCAAACACAAATTTTTGTATAATTTGATGGCCCTATTGTGGTTTGTGCTTAGGAGTCGGGTTCATGCCAGGAAATCAACAAAAAACAATTATGCCAAGAAGAGTGGTCAAATTTTCAACCATAATTCTGCCAGATGCTTCTTGATGGCTGCTAGAAGCATCTGGTTGAGGTGAAATGTGCTAAGGGATATTTAACCAAATATTAGGCGTGTTATAGGTATATTTTTGACCCTGTAAGTATTTTTCTTTTTACTCTGGGATGGTTTCAGAAAACCCACACTAAATTTCTGATTTAGTATTTGTAATAAGGATGTTTGTTGTACAATCATTGTGTCACAAATTAAGAAGAGTTGTAGAAATAATTGAAATCCCAATACTGCCCGGACATACATGTCCATTATATGAGTGTATGTAAACTTTTTATCACAGCTCTAATTTAATAGTATTTTATTTAAGGTTTGAAACCAATTACAGACCAGACCATAGAGCCACAAGTGATAAATATGGAACTCTGTGCCAGTTTACAAAACCAGTCTGACATTTTGAATGTAATACATTGGGATAGTCTAAAAACATATAAAATTGCCAGTGAGGCTTCTGGTAATGTGGACTATTTTCAGTAAATATTTTGAACATGCTTTGCAGTGTATTCTGACAGGATATTGTGTCTGCCAGCAAAGGGGTAAACGTGTTGAGAAAATGGAATGTGCACAATATTAGAATCCTCTTAATTCATTTCAGGTTTTCATGTAGCTGGAGCCTTTGGAAACATTGAGTGTAAGGCAGGAACCAACCCTGGACCAACCTCTAGTCTATCATGAAGCTCACTCCAATTTATATATACACTTGCACAGGGTAGAGGGGGAACACTGGACTGCTCTGAAAAAAAAAAGTGCAGATATACAGGGAATACCTAGATCCGAGGTCTGTGAGGCACTTTAACAAAATGGGTGGCTGTGTATGCAGTCTGTATTTTAAAATTTCCTAGCTTAATTTTCATGTTTTAGTGTTACATAATCACTTACTTTAGGTTGTGCCCCTCAAACCTCCTGACATTCAAATTCAGGCCATAGATCCTCCTTCTTTTTTTTCTTTTCTTTGGTTTTCAAACAGTCTTAAGTTTGCATTTTGTTTGAAATGTAAAACCAGATTTCTAAATTCTGAAGTATTGCCCTTGTTGACTTTACTGGGTTTCTTCTTTGCTCTTAAAATAATTTGTACTTTTTGTATAAACTTCAGTTTGTGTCACTTTGGTGTTGTTCCTTACATTTTTAGTGAATAACACAAAATGAATATTGAATTCATTATTACACCCTTTTTATAGTTTACATCCCTGTAACAATTTGTATGACCAATTTTTTGCTTGACTTTCTGTAATCATTTGGGTGCTATTTATATGACTTGAGATGTAATTTAGAGTCACTTTGTATTATCTTGCAGTGTTTTCTTTTGTTGTATGCTTCCAGACAATTATTAGTACTTATTCCTTGTTTCAGTACTTCTCATAGTTATAATTTGTTTTAAAGATTATTTTTTAAAAATTGCTACTTTGAGCAGCAACAATTTTAGTTAAATGTCATTTGTTATTTCTCATCTCTCTGAAGGTATCCACTAACAAATTACACATTTGGAACAAAAGAACCCCTTTATGAAAAAGACAGTTCAGTTGCTGCACGGTTTCAGCGAATGCGAGAAGAGTTTGACAAGATTGGGATGAGAAGAACCGTGGAAGGAGTTCTGATTGTTCATGAGCACAGGCTTCCCCATGTTCTTTTGTTACAACTTGGTACCACATTTTTTAAACTGTAAGTTGAACTGTAATTTACTGCTTATTTTACAGACTAATTAATGTTTTCTATGTATTTGTCACTGAAAAGCTTTGTGCAGGATATGTTAGGCTTATAATGAAAGTTGTTAGGTGTTGAAAGATGCAGAGCATTGCTCCAACTAAAAAATGTGACAATTTTTATTCTGAATATGCCTAACTCCTAATTTCCTTTAATGTATCATACTTCTTGACAGATATACTTATGGTTAAAATGCCACTATGTTTGTTGATTATTATAGGGAAAACAACCTGTGGTCTCAAGTCCAAAGAAACTAAAATTAAAATTCAGCCAGTTTTGTGCTGTGCATAGTACAAGTACATACCCACTTGCAAATAGCTCATACAGCTCGTCAGAAAACAAATATCACTAGAGAACATATACATGTTTGTTTATATAGCATTTAAAAATAAGACTTGAGTAGTAAATTACTTTTGGTACTACAAAATACTTCATCATTTAATCAAAAAAGGCTAACCAGAAGGCAGGCTGCGAAGTACTTTTTAGGTAGTATCCGTTGCAGTTTTTCTTTTCACCTTTTTACTGGGTTATAAAGATTTGCATAGCTATCAGTGCTACCATTTATTCATGGAGAAAGTTCATGACAAAAATTCTGATAAAAAGGGCCTAATAGTGACCAATACTGGACATCAACAAATGATGTGAAAAACATCTGTGGGGGAGGAAAAAGAAAATCCCACGTGATGCATGTCACATTAATACTCCTGGAAAATTTAGCATATAAGGTAAACGGGGAAAGATGCTTAACTATAATATTGCAGCTATGCTGCCCTTTTTTTGATATGTCAGATGCTCTTACTTAGAAACGTGTTTTTGCAAATTTTGGCATTTGTGGTTTCACATTTCAAATATCATGTACTGTTAAATGTTAATTTACACTATTACCTAGTCCACATCACCTTCAGCAAGACTAATTTTTTGATTTATTTATTTTTTTTACACAACCACAAAATTTCTTGAATCTTTTACTATTTCAAGGGCCATTTCCACGAGTTGTAAAATTGATCAAAGAGTCAAATAAATTAGACTGTCCTGATATCAACTAAAAATGCAAACGGGTAAACACAGCAAGGCTCTGATTTACAGCTGAGCCATTAAAAATAAATAAATAACATCCCTGACGTTTCTGTTATAAGTCTGAGTGGAGATCTGACCCATCTCCAAAAAGCTACTGCATATTGGTTGTCATTTTAACAGTTTGCTAGGGTTGAATGGATTATAAGTGCAGTATGGTAAATTTAAAATGTAGTACTTCAGGTAAACCTTCACTGATCTGGCACCTGTGGGACCTGAGGTATGCCAGATTAATGAAAATGCCTAATCACAGAAGGATCACCTCTGAACGGTAGCTAAACATCTCATCATACCTTGCCCCAATCCCAAATCCTCCCCGCCCCCACCAACCCCTTGTTGCAACAAAATACTCAAGACTGAACACCCAAGTCCCCTTGCTTCGAAGTGATCATGAGTCCATGGAGGAAATCCACCATATACCCGATCCTCACACAATAGCCAGCCCGATTGATTTGATGGGGTCTTTAGTGTGGTGTGTAACCTGGGAGGCAGCTATGAAAAGTGATGTGGTGGTGCAAAACACAACATGGTTGCGAGTTTATGGACTCCCCCTACACCCCCCTATTGCTTTTACGTGCTCTGGACTTTGAGGGACCCCTCTCTGTTATTGGTAAGAAGCAGTAATGACTTCACAGAGGTCCCCAAAACCACCCATCCCACACCCCACCATTGGTGGTTCACTTTGATGCATGGCAATGCACACCAGGGAGGCGGCTATGAAGAGTGATGTAGTGCAATTGAAGATTCATGGGAGCCAACACTTACTGCTTTGACACACTCACAACTACATGGAGGATCCCCTCCCTCTTACTGCTTCAAAATTATCACTTATTCACACAGATTTATTGGATCAGTATGGTGCATGGCACAGAGCATCAGGAAAGCAACTGTGAGGAGAGATGCAGTGCAAAAATCTGAAATAACACAAAGGGTAGAAAGAAAAAAAAATCGATAGCATAAAGTGCAAATAGCATACGATTAAAAGATTATTGTCATTAGAACATTGTGTTTCTTGGAGTCATGCAATTACAGAATGGTTTTCTGTACTACATCCAACTGGTCACTGTGAAACTACACCTATAGGGTGGTCTGTGTGTGGTATTTAGTCTATACACATGGGAACCTATATCATCAGGCACTGCTACCCTGTTAGAATGCTGATTCTGCATAAGCATTCCTACTGTTACACAGAAAAAACTGCTTTAACTGATGAGTAAAATTTGACAGGAGTATACAGCAGTATATACTACACAAGTCTCATACCATCCCAGATATAAACTGCAATTAAGAGTGGGTCAATGAAATATGTCATAATGGAGGCTTTAAAATTAGCTCTAAATTCGAAACCTTTCATCAGATTTGGTTGCCAGCTGCAAGTCAGCAGGAAAATCCTAATCATATCATTCTTCCGTGTTTTTATTAGAGCCTCCAAGACACTTGCAGTTCGGTGCAGCTGTCATTGCCAGTGTTATCTTGTTAGTTTCATGGCATATTGGACTGACTACCAGGTGTCATAAAGACTACCAGTTTGAACCCTGCCAAATTCCTCACTTGTTTGCAAGACTTTATGCAAGTATAATTTAGCATATTGTGACCTTTTAAAGGACATGACAACCTAATCAATTTAATTATAATATCTAAGTACACTGGGTATTTGAATGTGAATTGTAGCCATGTCTTGATTACCTGCTGTAATTAAGTATTTCACGTTCTTGTAGACCTGGTGGAGAATTAAACCCAGGAGAAGATGAAGTTGAAGGGCTAAAACGTCTTATGACAGAGGTAATTGTTGTGTTTTTATTTATTTGTTTGTTTTGTGACATTTCTGTGAGTGTTGGAAGTATCATAAATGTTTGCAATGTAATTTATATAGTAAATGTTTTCAATAAATCTTTAAACTCCTGTTTGGCTGTTTTAATCTTCAGATTCTTGGACGTCAAGATGGTGTGCTACAGGATTGGGTTATTGATGACTGTATAGGAAACTGGTGGAGACCAAATTTTGAACCCCCACAGGTGAGACAGACATTTGTTTATTTGAAATCCAAGTCCATTTAATTTCATTTAGGTTGTCTTATACCTTAAATGGAATTACTCCATTTTATTCCTTTCCAGTAATTTGTGAATTTCCCCTTGGGATTAATAAAGTATAAATCTGTCTATCTATCTGTCTATCTGTCTATCATTTTTGTGGTGGAGAAAGTAGTATTGAGTTTTTAAATTTGATATTTTTTCCAGTATCCATATATTCCTGCTCACATTACTAAACCTAAGGAACACAAGAAGCTTTTCCTTGTGCAATTACAAGAAAAAGGTAAGTGATTTTAAACTTTGTAAGGTATTCAGTCGCTAAATAGATTTGCATCATGTTATCCCACAGGATAATTTAGTTAGTCAATTTTTGTAATGCTGAATAATATTTGAAAATAAATAGGGTTGTACATGCCACATATATGGCACAAGTTGCAGTTTAACCCTAACACAAAAATGATTGTGTACCTTCATTGTCTAGGTTGCTTACTCTTTTAAAATGTTTGTATAATAATTTAAGATCTTGGGACATTCAGTCTGCTTTTACTAATTGTGTGTCTGTTGATTATCCACATGTATTTTTTTATTTTAGCTCTCTTTGCTGTTCCAAAAAATTATAAGTTGGTTGCGGCGCCATTATTTGAGTTGTATGATAATGCTCCAGGTTATGGACCCATAATCTCCAGTTTACCGCAGTTACTTAGCAGGTAGGGGAAACATTCATGTTTTGATTTTTTTTTTATTTTTGGGATGTTTTCAGTTCTTCTAAAACATGAAGCTGCAAACTTTCTCAGTGATGCTAATTGATAAATCCTTGTCATACCTTAGAAATAAGTGCTGATTTTGATCAGAAGAAAATGCTAGAAATATGATTACATATTATCTAGAGAGTAAGTGGTCCCCATTAGTTTTTCTTATGCCTTTTTATTCCTTGATTTAGCCAAATTACTGTTACCACATTAAATGAGCAGTTCTTGTTGTTTGCCAGTGAAAATGTTTGCTTTCCTGTTATTAAATTTATTTGGCAAACACATATGAATATGTTAACATTTTAGTTAATCTCTCTATTCATATTATTTCCTTGAATTACTTGTGTATTAAAATATTTTAACAAGGCTACAGTTTTTCTTGTGATTTATAAGTATATGTACAAGTCTTCTTTTTCCCCCAAAAATGTGTAGCTTAGTAGATGACAGGATGAAATTTGTAGGTAAAAAGCATACTGAAATCTGATAATGAAGCTATAATAAATTAACATTAAAATGTATAGTTAAAGATTTGTGAAGGATTCCGTTTTAATTGCTGTTGATCTTAATCTTTTTAAGTTTTCTAATTTATATATTGAGTGGCAGAGCATAGTCTAGACCAATAGCTCCCAAGTCTAGGCCTAGGTTATGGGTTTTTGTTGTAGAGCGTTTCACAATCGGTATATCATTCCTAATTTTATTTGATCTCATTGTTTAGTTAAATGCCCTTTTTTATTCTCCTTCTAAGAAATTACAAAATGTTTGCATTATTGCTAAAACTGTAAATGCTTGTTTCATTTACCATTTATCGTACAGTTTACTTCTACTTAATTCTGTCCAAATACTGAGAATACAGAATGCTAAAAAGGAACAATTACTTCAGGGCCATATTACTGTTCTAATTGGGGAAACTGATTGTAACAGAAACCTGCAGCCTCAGATTCCCCAGGACTGAACTTTGAAACCACTGTACTACATATTTTTTTATTTATCCATATACTGAAATGTTATGTCTTAATGAAATGTTAATACAGGTGGAATCCCATTATAGTGAAACTCATGGGACCATAAAAATATTTTGTTATAATGAATATGGGGAAAATGCATATTACTGTTGTGACTAGGGTCCCCATCTCTAATGGCAGCGGCACAAGGACTGCTCCATAACTGCTCTGCTGTGTCTGGTATACAGTAAACCAAGGACAAAGTAATTGGTTGATCTCTGCAGGATCAGGGTTACTGTGCATGTCGCACAATTCTAAAGCATTTAACATCAGGCTTTGAAATGCTGTTCCTCGCACTCCCTGATCTCTCTTCTCTAGACTGCGTCTGCCATAGTAGTTGATTCTGAGCCGCTGGTGTTCTTCTAATCTGAGGATAAGGCACTAAAGCAGGACGGTTGTGTGTGTCATGGCTCCTAACAGCTCCAATTTTGAATGAAGTCTTGAGGCTGTACCTGCCTTCCCTAAACAGCAATAAAGTACCTGTATTTTCCTTGAAAACCTTGACTCACCTTCCTGTCTCTCTTGCATCTCTGTGATCCAAGCTTGACAATACCTGTATAAAAAAACAGCACTTCTTAAACTACACAAAATATACTTTATTTGAAAATGAGATGTTAGATGCAACTTTTTTTTTAATAGAAATGCAGGTATGAATACAGAATGAAAACAAGACGTTAAATGTAACTTCTCTTTAATAGAAGCAGAGGTATGAAAACACAGAATATAAATGAGACGTTAAATGTAACTTCTTTTTAATAGAATTGCGGGTATGATAATACAGAATGAAAATGAGATGTTAGATGAAAATTAAGGCACGTTTCCGAATGTTTTCACCATATCATTTTTCTTCAATTCTGAATTAAGTTTTTCTAGGATTGATAATTTTTCTTTCAGTGTAAAGTGACTACTGTTTCTCACTTTTTTTTTTGTTCGTCTCAAAGAAAAATTTGAGGAGCACTATGAAACTCAAACAACACAGTATCCACACGACACAACTACCCATTCAGAGGCTAGGTTGAGTACTGACTCCGAATTCAGCTATACCTATATGATGCCGTGCCTACACTCTCGCTGAGACTGAGCATTTCGCAACAGACTGTCTTTGAAACAGCCGTCTGCAGGGTTCTTGAGATTCTGCACAGAAAGTGCAGGCACGGCATTAAGTATTTTATCTTTGATGGTCATTTTTGGTTGAAAAAACATTAGTTATACTGAAGTTTACATTTCATTAAAATGAAATTTGTTTAACATGATGTTGTATTAATGTTTGTCCAGACAAAACGTATTAGCTATTTTGAAAATTTCATCACTTTGGTATTCGCTATAATAGGATTTGACCTGTACTAAATTAAAGAACCTGTTTTGTGTATTGTTTTTTGAAACCTGTCACTTTTGCACTAGTCTGTCTTTTGAAACCTGCTTCCTATCCTTTCTATCACAAATGAGAGCAAGAATAAATATTTGGACACACAGGTAGAAATTCCTGCTGATGATCTGACTCAATACCACCTGATGTTTGTCTTTTGAAACATGTTGCCTTTACATTGACCATTAGTCAAGCCTGTTTTCAAAAGTTATGTGATTGCCACCCATCATTCTTTTTTCCACTGCAGAAAATTAAATTGTGGGAACCTTCTTACTTTGTCCCATAATCCCTAGCCCTCCAAGGTGGCTGTAAACAAGTTTATGAAGTAATATTGGATTTATGACAGTGTAAAAAATAATTCGGAACTCAATCTAAATATATTCTTAAATAGGCTTGCATATTTTTCATTCTGTCTTTCTTTTTTTCTATTTCAGGTTCAATTTTATTTATAACTGATTATTACAGATTCTGATGTTGGCAAGGTGGTTGGCCAACACCGTCTCTGTGAGCACGGTGCTGGAAAAGAATGTGAAGATTTGTTTAAAGACTTCCTTGGAGAAAGAACTTTTTTTTTTTGCTTATGTTTTGTTAAAGTGTAAAGAAGTGTCTTTACGAGTGAACTGTTTTAAGTAATGGAGTGTTGAGGCTGTATGTTAAACATTTTTATTTTTCAATATAGTTTCCACTTTTGTACTTCATTAAAACTGGTGTTCAGTGTCTGTTCCTTTGTTGTCATTTTCTACTTGAACAAAATTTGTGGTAGATATGTACAAAAAGAAGACATTACAACTGTGATTATATACAAATAAAAAGGGTTTAAACAGATGATAAAGTCTTCTACAAGGCTTTATAAAGGTTTTCCATGGCTGATTTGCACAGAATGAATCCTCAGAAATATCTTGGCTACCCATTTCACAAAGAACACAGTACAAACACAGTTTGAGTATTTTGGAAGATGAGAAATGCCATGGACTACATCCTGTATTTTCAGACCTTAGCATGAACACTGATTTGACAGCATTGTTCATTCTATTTAATTTTGTGAAAGTCAAAAATAAAACTGATTTTTACATATTTGTTTTCTATTGAAATGAAGATTAAATGCTATTTTGTATCTTGTAAACTGTGTTTTAGCAGTTAAAGGTATAATAATCCAATTAAATAGATGCAAAGAAATATTGTGCAATATCTCCTTTGGTAAAGTGAATCCCACATTAAAGTTTTGTATTGTTTAGTCCATGGTCAAATGCAATTGATTGTGAATGTATTAAGATGTGTGCATAAGATGTTTACTTTTTCTTCTAGGAAGGAAAAATCAATGGATTTCGTATCACTAATTCTAAAGCATTAGCAGGTGCTCTATTCTTTTCTGTATTATCTTTCAAATACGCTTTTGTAGTTGGCCATTTTAACAGAATGTCAAAAGTTATTATTCTAAGATTGTAGTTGGTTAACTAAAAATATAGTGTGGATATCTTTTCAGGGGTGTAAATCAGTCACTTGAACAAAAGTGTCAAATTTACTTTGAAAACTGTAGTAATTGTACATTGCTAGTTGCTGATTTTTGGTATTGTAAATATGGTACCTCATGAAAGCTTTTATATTAAAGCTAACTGTGCTACCCATCTAAGATGGTTTGAAATATTAGCAATCAAGGTTGACCTTCTTGTTAATGTTATGTCTCACTTGGTATGAGATTTGTAAAAGCACTGCTAACATTTGTGATGCTCCATCTGTTGGAATAACAAATGCAATGCATTTTATTACTAAAAGTATTTGTGATGTGCCATTCTTTTGGAATGACAGAGACATAACTAATTATTAATTACTACCAATTACATATATATTAATTCACAATACACAGAGATCTTGAACTTTAAAGATTAATTGTGCATAAAGATTTCCAGCCTACTTTTTTTTTCTCCTTCAGTTAGCAATGTTCTGGAAGACCTTTTTGCCTCTCTTAACATTTCTGTTAATCATTGTGCTGGAAAACAAGCCCAGGCATATTGTAACAGACTGATGCTTTTTGAAGTTTTTCAAATACTAAACTGTAGTCTTTACGATTAACTAACCATTCAGCCAGCCAGCCTAACTGAACTAAAGCTTAGCCACAGTTAAGATATAGTGTCGGTGAAGTCGAGAGTTATTTTTCACAGGAACGGGCCGTTATTTCTCAGTCTTTCAAAGTAATAGGATGTTTTGTCCTTGGGTAAAGATGCCTTTTTTATATTAAATGCTTTTGTTCAGTACCCTCTTAGTCTGGTTTTTAAGGCTGAAGATTGGAGCTGCTTTGGTCTTTCCTCATTAATTATCCTTGAAATTAAGATTTTAGAAAGTTCATCATTTGGGCTTACTTGCTTATATTCATCTAAACCAGTCCAACTCCGGTCCTGGAGGGCCGCAGTGGCTGCAGGTTTGCATTCTAACCCTTTTCTTAATTAATGACCTGTTTTTGCTGCTAATTAACTTCTTTGAATTAATTTTTAATTGACTTTTTTTTTTTTTTATATATATATATATATAAAGATTTGTTCTCCTGAATATCTTTATGGTTCCTCTGAATTTTTCCTTGAATGGCAACCAGTCAGTAATGAAATGTGAAGTGAGTGAGCCAACAGAAGATCAACTAAGTTGGGGCCTCGAACTCCAACCAATTTCACTCCAACCAGTTGCTAAATTAGGTGCCGAGTCTGGTCGTTAATTAAACCATTCTTTAATTCCATGGCCTGTTGTTACTCTTATTGTGCAACAGCATACATTTCCAAAGTTGTTGATTTTTCTAATTTCTAAGGGCACTATTAAAATGTTTTGGGGACCTGAGCAGATCAACTGAGACCTTCATCTTTTTTTATTTTCAGATATTGTATGATGGGCACACTTTGTATTGCATTATTGTTTGGCAGCTAATTAAGGGGAAAAAACAAGGTGTCTGAGTCTTCAATAGCAAGTCAATGAGAATTAATTCAAAAGAAGTTAAGCAGCAGTAAAAACAGGTCACAAATTAGAAAGGTTAGAATGAAAACTTGCAGTCACTGTGGGCCTCCAGGACCGGAGCTGGGGACCCCTGATAAACTGTCACCAAATAACTTAACCTGTGTGTCTTTGGAATCTGGTAAGCCATTTTGGACATGAGGAGCACATGCAGACTCCAAACAGAAAGTGACTGGGCCAGGGTTTGAACCCAGAGAAACATGACAGTACAAAGACAAAATGTCACCTTTTAAGCACTTTTAAAATCTGAAGTATATTAGTGTATTGTTAATTTAGTTCAAAGGCAGACACCATTGGGTCTATGTGACTGATGATGTGGCGGACTGAGCATCTAAAATTAATTGTCCAGTGCTTCAGTCCTAGTGCACAAATGGTGAAATGCGCAATAAAAAAGTGAAGTTTCTCATTGGCCACAAATATTTCTTAAATTGTTCTGGTTCTTATATTATTTATATATCTGGTTTTGATACACAGGCTAGTAACCATCTGTACTCATTTGTTTCTGTATGATTTTTTTTTTTTCCAAATTTTTTCACATTATTTTATTTGTGACTAGCTGTCCCCCGCGGCTCCGCTGGTATAGCAGTGTAACAGGACAAACTTTAAAAATCAATAAAAAAATAAAAATTAATAATTTGTTTTGAGAAGAATTTATATTGATACCTTTTGTATTCGTGGGCCTCTTAATATACAATATTTTTGGTTTTGCTATTAGGGGCGATAATGTAGCTGTGATCTCTTTACCAAAAATGTAGAAAGTTGACAAGGTATCTCTGGCCAAGCGGAAAGTAGGTATGGTCCAACGTTAAACGTTGCCACTGTATGTGATCGTGTTTAGCTCTGATAGGAGAGCATCCCCACGTGGGGAGAAAAACACATGGCCGTGATATCTCTGCCAATGAGCAGGTACCCTTTAAAACACACGTACCTGTGATCTCTCTGTCAAAAACATCAAACGTTACTCTTTAACAATCTCTAGATGATAATGTCTGCTGAACTAACAGGTATCGCTAACTAAGCGGAGGCAAGCTGGCGCGTGAGTGAGGATGCCCCCACTCGGAGGCCCTCAGGCCGAAACCTGCCCCCCAGATTTGCGCGAATAAATCGGTGCTGCAACCGAACTGTGATACTTAGCGTCATGAGATGTCGCAAAATCAACCGGAATGTTCAAGCAAAACATAGAAAAAATTCCGATCTAAATCTGTTAAGTAGTTCTCTAGTGAAAAACGGACAGACAGACAGACGCCGGATTTTATATATATATATATATATATATATATATATATATATATATATACATGTTATAATGTACGCAGTGGATCGTGATAAAGTTGATAAGAATATTTAGTATTTGAAATTTTATAGAGGATAAATAAATTTCTGCTATGTACTAGATGCCTATGGAGGAATATTTCGGACAAAATTAAATAAATAAATATATGCGTAAAAAAAAGTACTGTGAACTGTGAGCATAAATAAATAAATGTGTCACGAAATATGGTTTTCGTTGCTTATTTATTTCATTTTGTCCGTAACATTCCTGCAAACCGTCATGAAATACGACTTGAAATAAAACTGTCACTTTCAATCGTCAAAGTTGAGAGGGTAGGCTCTAACACGCCCTCTAGTTACTGATTGGTGAATCGATAGCACAAGAATTAATTAGAAAAATGCTTACTACTGCCGATGAAATGGATTCTGCCGAAG
>JANRMT010062806.1:84803380-84817239 GCA_026402145.1 Polypterus bichir lapradei
CTTCGGCAGAATCCATTTCATCGGCAGTAGTAAGCATTTTTCTAATTTAATTCTTGTGCTATCGATTCACCAATCAGTAACTAGAGGGCGTGTTAGAGCCCACCCTCTCAACTTTGACGGGTGAAAGTGACAGTTTTATTTCAAGTCGTATTTCATGACGGTTTGCAGGAATGTTACGGACAAAATGAAATAAATAATTAAGCAACGAAAAATATATTTCGTGACACATTTATTTATTTATGCTCTCATTTCATGATACATTTATTTATTAAGGCTTCATTTCATGATACATTTATTTATTTATGCTCTCATTTCATGACAAATTTATTTATTAAGGCTTCATTTCATGATACATTTATTTATTTATGCTCACATTTCACAGTACTTTTATTTATTTGCGCATTTATTTATTTATTTAGTTTTGTCCCAAATAGTCCTCCATAGGTGCCCACACTTGTGACCGGTTTATAAAAAATAGCAATTAGGTCTTATTCGGGTGAAAAAATGAAGAAATTGGCATCCCAATATGAACCGCTATTCTCAATAAACAAAGTGCCATCCAGATACGCCTTTGTTTTTATAAAGTTTGTTGATGTGATTCCGCGTTCCGAGATGTATTGTGGGATTTGAAGTTTTTACAAATGTTAGCGGCGCTTGTGGGTTCAGGGTAGAATGTTACAGAACTGAGATTACTATTCCCTGCAAAAAAGTAATTATCATGAGTAGTAAAAGAAGAAATGTGGAGTCAGTGAATCATAGCTTGCGCAAAAAAGATAAACGCTGTGATAGTGTAGGGGTTGTCGATGTAATCCGCGAAGAATCAGTGAAGGCCGGAGTGAAGGAGGCGTGGAGAAGCAAGACAAAGTTTTCACGTGGTAAGAGAATTGTGTCTGTGGTATAATACGAGAGGAGAGACCGGCTGAAGAATGGCCACATTTCGGTATCAAAAAGAATAAGTGCATACATGGTGGGGCCGAAGTAGAGAGTCGGCAAATTGTGGAGGGCTGTCTTATACCACGCGTCTTGTAGGCTGTTTGCTACAGTGAAAGCGAAAGTTGGAATTTACATATTATTCGGAAAACCGCGGAGCCTCTGGACAGCTCCGAGAGCCCAGTTAAAATCCGATGGGGAGGCCGTGTTCGGGTTAACCTTGTTTTTACGCGCAGTTAATATAATTTTGCTTACTATGCCAACAGGTCAGTTAAGGATGTAGTGAATATGTCTCTCCACTACATCCTGCAGCAGTTACGTACCTCATCTACTTTTACTAGAATGTTATTTGTGGATTGCGGTTCTGCATTCAACACAGTCACACCACAGCTTCTGTATAGTAAACTTCTTATTATGAATGTGGACTATGCCGCATGTCTATCGATCTCAGAGTTTCTAAGGAACAGACATCAGAAAACGACGAATACCGGTGAGGGTCCCCTCAATGCCGTGTTTGGTCTTCCCTCCCGTTCTGTTTACACCAATGACTACACCTTAGTGACTCATCTGTAAACTGCTGAAATTTGCAGATAACACCACCCGGATTGGCCTGATCACAGACTGGGAGGAGGTACCATTTTGGAGGGAGGTAGATTGGCAGGCCAGTTGGTACCCCCTTAACTTGAATACCTTGAAAAAGGTAGAAATGGTTGTGGATTTTATGAGATACTCCTTACCTCCTACAACCCTAGTTATAAATGGTGGCCATTTGAATCATTTAAATTTCTTGTCATGACTGTCACAGTCTGAACTGGAATGAAAACATAACTGCTCATATCAAGAAACTTTAGCAGCGTATGTATTTCTCCATCAGCTTAAAATTTAACCTGTCCCAGTCTGTGCAGGTACAATTGTAAGTTGTTACTGAAATTGTCCCCACATTCTCCGTAACAGTGCATCTGCTCACTTGAAACATTACAACATGTTAACATCAGAAAAGACTTAGGCTTGAAACTGGACTCTGTTGAGATCCTTTGTGCATCACAGGTCAGGAAACATACTGAAAATATAATCAAAGACTACACTCATTCAAACAAACAGTTATTACCATCAAGGAAAGTAGTTCTTTGCTTTAGTGACCACAAAGGCAAGAACTACTGGACACATATTTGTAGTTTATCTCCTACTGCATCCACTGTGGTTAAACACAGCATCAGCTTCATCTGTGTCTTTTTCAGATTTCTAAACTGCTCCAACCTGTCTAAATTATATTTATATCGTAAAAACCTACTTGATTTAATACAGAGTGGGAGTGTAGTTCTGTTTTACTAGATTGTTTTATATTTTTGTGTTTTGTCCAGTGCTTTTCACTGCTACTGTATAACATTATGCTAGTGTTATGTATTGTGTATTTTGTTTAATTGTATTTAACTTGTTATGTGTATGGATGTGTCATCTTGCAATAAAAATTCACGTTCAAGTTAAACCTGCCATGGATAAAGGTAAGAGTAAGTGAGGGGCTAGGGCTGCACTTCACATCCTGTCAACTCGCCGGGATATTGCAAGGCAAACTGACATTTAAAGAGAGCTTAAAATTTGTTTTCAATTATTGTGGAAATTTAAATACACTTTAAGTACCTCCAGGGTTTGCAAGAATCCCATGAAAAGACATCCTGTTCACTTTGAAATATCTAAAATCTATTTTAAGTTACTTTGTTATTTTTGAAGATACTTTGAAGTGTTTCTGTTCATTTTGAAATATTTCAGATGCTGTTTAAAACTACTTATCTCCTGCGTTTTCAGTTTCATTAATGTTTGAGACATCCTGAAATGTCCATCTTTAGACAATGACTTGTGTGACAGTCTTTGAAAGTTTTGTTTAGATATGAAATCAGTGGGACTAAATCTTCCTTTCTGTTTCTTAGTGTCCAGTTTTATCAAGCCTTCCTCTATCCCAGTACTAACCAGACTATTTGGGAGTTGATGTTTCAGCCTCAGTCTCTGATATATTCTCTAACAAACTATCAACACATCATTTTTGATTTAAGAACCTCCATTAACAAGCTGTCTAAACGTCCTCTCTCTTTTCAGTCTGGTCTTGCCATTATCAAAGTGAATATTGAACTACATATTAATTTTACAAATGCTATGGTTCCACTTCCTTGTCCCACTAATTTTTGCATAAAGTCAGGTCACTTGGTTTCCAGGTTTTTGTGGAATGGCAAGATGCCTAACATTAAAGGATAAGTATGATATTTTTCCAGTCAAAAGTTATTTCTGCTCAGTCATAGTATAAATCAGTTTACCACATCGAACTGCATTGAAAAGTGAGGCCTATATAACAAATTCTAAAATAACTCTTGCAGTTTATAGTGGAGATGAAGGGTAACAGAGTCCCACTATAAAGAAAAGCATTACAATGTACTGAATACACTCATTTTTCAAGTCAAAAATGTTAGTGCTTGGTGATCTGTGTCTTGAAATGACATGCATACCTCATTTTGCAATATGTTTGTAATTTTAAGAATCTGAAAACAATTCTAAGTTTTAAGGATTTTTTTTTCACCTTTGCACCCAAGTTCCCTTCCTTACCCTACTGTACCCTACCCAATCCTGCTTCACTGTAATCTGCAAGAGCAGTGAAAGCATTTTTGAAATTTATAAAAAAAATGCTTCACCTTAGTTTCAAGTGGCAGATTAATATATGTACCATGATTGTCAAGAAATAACTTTGATTGTAAAAAACTGAGCTTATCCTTTAAGCTTTCGACTCTTGTCTGAGAACGAGTATGAGTGCTGGAGTGTAACCTAGAATTGCACCATTGGGCTTTCACCCTCGACTCTATTTGGTCTTGGCTTTGTCCTGTTTCCCTCCTATCTCCTTGGCTCCCTTTAAAATCCACCATTCTCTCCTCTTTCAAACTTTCCAGTCTCTCCTTGATAGCTTCTGTATATTGTCAAATGTCAACAGTATCTAGCGCCTTATTGGAAACCTCGTTGCACCCTCTTAAAGTTGGTGCGCCCTCCTTATATAAACCTCCTTCTGAGGTTCATTTAATAGGTACTGAAATGGAGGGCCTGTTGAATTATGCCTCTACCAGTGTAAGCTGTTTGCTCAAGATGTCCAGCTTTGACTTCTTGACTAGGACTGGCTCCTTACAGTGCCTCTCCCGCTTGTTGCAGCTCATGTTTCTTCAGCAGGAGCTGTGCTCTCTCCAGCTGAAACTGCTCTGTCTATGAAGCAATCAAGTCCTGACTGCTCCTGCTTGCATTAAATTCAGTGTTTACGGGTGCAGCCCTCTGACATGACGTGTTGTGAGAGGGCCCTGGCGATGGGACAGCACTGGAGTGGCAGGTTAAGGTGAATTGGAAGGAAACCCTTTTGAGCACACATCACCCCCACTGATATTCTCTCAGTCACGGCTGGCCCTAGTATACCCAGGACTCTTCCTCAGGGGTGAGAGGAACTGCCTGTGGCTGCCTGCCACCAGCTTTGGATTTTTGTTTTCTCACATCAGCACCCCTTCTGGGTTTGTGCATTGGAATCCTGTGTCAAGTTGTATTCTGTGTGGTTTTCACATTCTCTCCATGTCTGGATTGGTTTTCTTCCCATATTCATAAAGATTTGCAGGTTAATTGAATTGGTGAAACGAGGCTTAATTAAAAAAAGTGCTTTTAACCATTTCTCTAACAAAAAAAAATATATATATATATATAATTTTCTCACACTATCAATTAATATTGCCAATTAAATATTTCTTTAATGTAAATATACATGAACTTATAAGTTTTAATCATTTTAACTGCACTACAATTTTTTGCTGTTAAAATATACATTACGGATTACCATTTTAAATCTATAGTACTTGTTTCATACCAAAACTTTTGTCATATGACACAGAGTAACAAATAATAAACAAAAATCTTTTAAAAAGCCACAACCATATCAAATGTTCATCAAAAAGACACAAGACTAACATGCTTAACAGTTTTACAAGTAAAATAATTCTTTTCCTATGAAGCCAACAACTCTGTTGTTTACTAAGCAGCAATTTCAAATTCATCTTTATCTTTTCTTTTTCCAATTAAAACTGTAGCTGCCTCACTTAAAATGCTCTGTGTTCAAACTCAAGCCGCGTCCATTGTAGTTTTAAGGACAAAATTAAAAGATCTGAATTCATTAAAGTATCATTTCTTGCCGTTGTATTATTGCACACGATGACTTCTCGGGTTCTGTTTTGTCAGTTTATTGCTCAGATTTCTTTAACATAAAGGCTAAGCTCTCTTGTAAAACAAGCATTGACTTGCTGCTCTTTCTTAGGATGTTTATTGCAATAAAAAAAGAAAAAGATGCCTGTTTGCTTAACTACTGCAATACCTTAAATAAAGGAGCACTACAACTAAATTAATGTAAATCTTATATCAGCAGGTGTTGAAGAGATCAGTTTTTGTGATCGGATAATTCACCAATCACTGATAAAAATTTAGATCGGCACCCAATCAATCAGAGCATCCCTACTGCATGTCCTTATGTGTGTGCTTAGACAGTGAATAACAGTATTTATTTTACATTTTCATTTTCTTCCCTATAGCTGAGGCAATAGAAGTTGACTCGCATCCCTTCCCACATTGTATAATACGAAATTTTATTGAAAATTCATCTTTCCTGGAAAGCCTAAAGAAAGAACTTCTGGACCTTAGTTTTCATGAGAAATCCAATGATTTGTACAAGTTTAAACAGGTATAAGATTAAATTTAAAAATTAATTGGGTTGAGGACTGAAGGGAGCATAAATATTTTAAATGATCAAACTTTTATTTTGACAGTCAGACGATTTGAAGAAGAGTCAGAAGCCCCACATATCAGCACTGAGGTGAGCAAAGAATAGAGGGTGTTAATAATGAAACTGTACAAGAAAATTATTGTGGAAGAACTGTGAGATGTGTAACATTATGCAGTTAGGATCTGGTGTTGCTTTTCATTTGTAATAAGAATTTAAATTCTTTATACTTTGTGTACCAGCCTGATGGTGCTGGCCTCTCTAACCTCAATATTGGCTCAGGTAAGTCAATAAATGAATGGATGGAAGTCTGTGTGCTGATTTCTCATTTACATGCATATGTGAACTCCATAAAGGTAAAGATTTGCTTAGCTGGTGCCATTTCTTGTGCCATGTTAAACTTTTTGACCTTGTTAAAGGAGAACTCCACTGCAAAATCATATTTGTTTTTTTATATGTTATTCCATTTACTTCATAGAGAGGACTAAGAAAAAATATAATGTCTTGTTTTAATGGAGAACAGAGTTATCAAACTTTCTAATAGAACAGCTGCTTATGGAGACAACAGCAAACAATATAAAAATGTTCATGAGTAAAATCTCATGTTTATTGTGTCACATAATCCACATGTGAAATCATTCAGTCACATATGCTTTGCCCATCATGAACATACATCTTTGACTAAAATATTCTTAAATAAGTGCAGTGCATGCAGAGGAAATTGTTCACACAAGAATAAGCTTTTGAATCAAAGACAAGACTCTTGACCAGCAAATGAGGGAGAGAGACGGCTCTTAATTAAAGAAGCCTACATTAATGTGCTGCGTGTAGCCCTAAAACTAAATAAAGGGTTGGAAAAGTGGGGATACTGATTTTCAGGCATGCTACCACAATGGCACTGATCAGGAATAAGTCTTGTACAGCAGAGAGAGAGAGATAGAAAGAGAGTCACATGGGCAGTGGAAGATGTTTTTCACATACTAGTGTGGAATTATGGGGGATGCTAGGTGACATGGATTATGCTAGATGCTAGAATATTGCAGTGGGCTAGAGTGCCAGCACAAGTTAGTAAGAGTTGCATTCTCAGAAGGAACATGCAGCATTCGTTCAGGTAAGCAGGTAACAGGGATACCGGAACCTTTTGATCAAAGAGGTATGACAAGATTTAAAACGTCTTTGTAATGAGGCAACACACAGTTCCATGCTAAGAGAAGTGGAACCGGGCTGCCCTTTAAAGTTGAGCTCTGACCTATTATTTTTAATCCCTGCTTTTTGTGCCCTGTGTGCTTCATATTTTTTGTGATCAAACTTTCATAAATATAATAAAGATTAGATTGCACCTAACAGTGAGAATTACAAGTTAAAAATTAAAGTTAAAAATTCCCCACCTTCTCCAAGTTCACATTCTCTGAAAACTATCCCACCTGCATCAGGCAAAATGCAGAAGCTAACCCAGGGTAGATGCGTTCCAGTATATGTGCCTAAGACATTTTCAGTATGTGACTACATATTTCAAATTTTCTTTATTCTTATACTCTAAATTGAAGTATGCTATATATGTTTAAAGTGAGTTTAGAAGATTTGCAGAAGCTGATGCACGAGTGAAGCTTTTTGCTACTTCTCATTGTTTGTAATGTGAAGCTGAAACTATAAAATATTCATTCTGACAGTTCTTGCCCAGTACAGAGGGCAGCCCAGTCTACTTCTAAGAATTCATGTTTCTTGCTTTATATTCACTTCAGTCTCAAGAATATTTACCTATGAACTTGCCAAGAAATATTTATAGGTTTGAGACCTCTATCATAAATAAGCATATGGAAACAAGTCATGTTTTCAAATTGAATGAATCACATTTTAAACTTTCAGATGAAAAGAAGATGTGTCTCCTTGGTAAACATGATAGACACCTGACTATTTAGCTTAACACTTATGTTGCAGCTACCAATTATCTGTGTCCTTACAGAAAAGTGCTTTTTGAAGAATTTCGTCTGTGGCTTTCAGAGGTGCTGGAAGTGGACCTCAGAAGTACAGTGGACTTATCGTGTGCAAAGTATGAGAACTCAGGTATGAGAAAGGAGCTGCTTGTAAAACAAGGTTTCACTTTGTTATATTCATTTACACGTTGTTAGGTACTGTACTACTATTGTGCAAAGAGACGTACGGTTGACAGTTGACTATAAGTCAAACGTTTAATAGTAAATTTAATTACAGCTGCTGCCCTTGCCCAAATGTTATGTTCATTACTTTTTTTTTTCTTCAAAGCCATTACATAAGTTAGAAGCAAAGTTTTACATATTTCTTGTGTGCCTATCATAGAGAAACTTCTTTGGGTTACTTTTAGGCTTCCCTTCACAAATCCTTATTATTAAGCAATTAGTATCTAATATACAGAGACATGAAAATATTTTAAATATCCTTGGAGAGGTGTGGGTTTTAAATAACATTTTGCATATTTTAAGCAGACCTGACATGGTGGCACATTCGTTAGCACTGCCCCATGGCTTCAGAGTTGTGGAGTTGAATCCTCTGCTCCCTGTATGTAGTTTACTGATTCTCCTGGTGACAGCGTGGATTTTTCTCTGGGTATTCTGGTTTAAATACCACATCAGAAAATATGTGGATTAGGTTAATTAATCCATTAACCTGGATTATAATAGTAGTATTGTCCCATGTGTAGAGTGCAGTAAAATTTGTCCTTACTTGTCCAGCCAACATACATGTCCCCATTCTCTGGTCCCATAATGAACATGATGGTATTAAATCAAATCATTTCATTTTATTGAATAGAAAACACAAATTGGCTTTCTTGAGTAAATGTGAAGGTTTTTCTGTTTTAAACAGGTTGTAACTTCATAGATTATCATTTGTATATTCAATAATTCAAACATTACACGGTTTATTTAATACAAACATTCTCAAGTCGTTTTATATCCTTAATTTGATTAAGAACAGCAAAAAAGTCATCGAACTTCTAAGCAGTTATCATAACGAACATCTGTACAGGTACACATGTAATACATTAATTTGTTTGAGTTTCAGAGGATCTAGTTAAGTTTGTTTTGCTTTTTTTTCCAAATAGTTTCAATTTGTAAAATTAATTTCTCATGAAATAATGAATTTAGTTTTAGAAATTGAATCTTTATGATCAATTAAAATTTCTCTTATAGAATCTTGCAAATAGAAACCTATTCACAAAATTAACGTAAACCAAAAGTCTGTTCAAAAGATTGCTGTGTGTTTTCTGTGGACATACTTGTATAATTAATTATTTTTTTTACCAAAATAACAGTAAACTTATTACCAAAATGATATTAACGGAAACACTTCCAGATCAAACGGAAGTCTCCTGAAGCAGGGAGTCGTTCTTCCTGTAGCGCCCTTTGGTGGTACCCAAGGACCCAGACAGAGTTGTCCTTCAGGACTAAATCTCCCATAAATCCTCATGGGTGTCCTTACTAGGTCCACGCCAGCGGAGCACTACCATCTATTGTATGAGAGGAGGAACTGCCCTGGATACACCAACCCCCCCCCCCCCCCCCTTCCTTATCCATTAAGTTATTCCATTGCAAGAGATGTTGCTTCAGTTCTGTCTTGGCCGGGTTATGCCTCTTTCTATACTAACCTTCCATTATGGTGTAGGGTCCAGCACAGCACTCACAACCACTAAAATAAGGAACTAATTTGTACAATTTCACTACATACTGAATGTTTATAACAGACATTTCTTCTAAAAATCACTTTGTTTCCATCCTTATTTTTTTATGACTGAAAGCCAGTTTGTGTTTGTATTTTATTACAGATGTGCTTCTTTGTCATGATGATGAATTAGAAGGAAGGAGGATAGCTTTTATTTTGTATCTGGTGCCACCTTGGGAGCAGAGTGATGGAGGTATACTGGACTTGTTTGACACAGATAGTAAGTACTGGCTGCTCATTTGTAGTGGTATGTTCTTTGATGATAAATAACAAAGTTGATAGGCTGATAGATTTGAATCATCTTGTAGGGCAACTTAAGCTCAAATGAAAGTTGCCTTTTTATTCTTCTGATGCTTTATTTGTGGCACTGCTGTGCATTGTAAAAGTTAATTAATAACTCTTAAGCTATTTCTGAAGTACATTAAAGGTGGTTCAGTGGTTAACATTGCTTCTTTACAGATCTCACATTCTGGACTCGAATCTCATGCTTGATTGCTACATGTGTGCAGTTTGCACATTGTCAGTTAAAGTCTCAGACCAGGGTAATTTTCTTATGACTGTGTGAAATGTCCAGAATTGTCCTTAAAATTCTTGATCAGGAATGGAAAGTTCAGAAATAGTAAAACAAAACACTGAAAAATTTAAATTGTCATAGAAGTTGTTTCCTATCTTATTTGTAACTACAATTTCCATAATTTAATTGGATAAAAATACATTGTAGCATTCAGTAATTAGTGAGATCCATTTAATGTCCTTCTGGTGATCTGGAGTCACTCTGATAACTTTTCAGTCTTTAGATATTTCCCCAAACTTAAGTGGAAGTTTAATAAATAGTATTTTTATTTTTTTCAGCATCATTGTTAAAATCCCATCAGCTCCTGATTTTTTTTTTAAGCCTGTTTGACTGAAAATCTTTAAATAAATTATTTTCATGAGTGACATTCAATTTATTTAATACAATAATGATTAGCTGGCATTAATTTTATACAGAAGTTAGTTAGTGTAGGAGTTACATGATTTTCATAAGCTAGTTATCTGTCTAGTTAGTGTCATATGAATTATAAAAGTTAAATTATCTTAACTAACTGACCAAAACTTGTTAAGGACCTGGACAAATGGTATGACTGCTGGGAAAGATCAATTATAGAATACCATGATACAGGCTGAAGGACATGAAATTTGAAGATACTCAAATTATTGTTCTTGTCTCCCAGATCATCTTCAACCTCGGAAAATTTTAAAGTCTCTGGTCCCCTCCTGGAATACTCTGGTATTCTTCGAGGTTTCTCCTGTATCTTTTCACCAGGTAAGCTGGGTGGTAGTAAAATAAGTGAAAATTTTTTAGATCTGCTAACCTGCTGAGATTAATGTTGCAGTAAGTACACAATACAATAATGAGTATGATTTTGATTTTATTGCCTCTGTGTGTCTTCTACACTATTACAGCAGAGTGCCAAAAGTGATATTGACAGCCTTTGTGCAAAACTAGTGGCTTTCTGAAGGATTGTAATTTCCCAACACATCATAACCAATAACATTTCTAATTCACATTAGTGGTAGAACTCATTTTGGTACTTTTGGCTTTGTAATATTTATCTTATTTGTTGTGTGCTTTAAAATGCCACTACAATACCCTTAACAATTTTTAAAATCATTTTGTGCATTAATTTGACTTCTCTAAATTATATAACAGGCATGGTTCCTGATGGTAGTCTTCACAAGAATACAGAGCAGCACTAGGACTATTCAGAAGTGAAGTGAAGACTGTATCAAGAAAGTGTTTTGAAAAATAAATAGACAGATTGATAGCAAGTGGAAATTTTATACGATTTATAGTGGCGGCTTTCAGTTACAAGATAAACTGAGAGAGAACACAATGATCTGCACATTAAAATAATTATAAATAAATTAAACATGTAGTAGCCTCTCATGAACCTTTAGGTGAAATCGAAAGCAAATAAGACTTTTTGATGAAACTATTTAAAGCCTATCTCCAAAATTGCATTAATTGATGCTAGCCTGTGTTACTTTGTAAGACATTGGGTGTCAGTTAATTGGGTGTAGCAGAATTACTATGTAACTAGGTGCTTTTCTGTATACATTATTTATTTTTTTACCAAGGATAACATTATTGTCAGACAGTGTGGTGTAGTGGTTAAGGCTTTGGACCTAGGACTTCAAACCCTGCGGTTAATGGCTTTAAATCCTGCTACTGACACAGTGTGAACATGAGAAAGTCACTTCATCTGCCTGTGCTCCAATTGGGAAAAGGAAAAAAAATGTAACCAACTGCATCTCAGATGTTGTAAGTCAGCTAAGATAAAGGTATCAGTCAAATATAAAGAAATAATGATAATAATATTAGTTCACTGGAGCTGCTCACTCTTGAACATTCTATACAAAATTGTCCATGAATAAAACATACCTTCATTACATTAATTCCTGTTTTTTTGCTTTTCCTGGTAACTTGGTGTTTATTGATTGTCATTGTAAAACACAATTTTACAAGAAAGTGTATTTTTTGAATTGAAATGGGTAATCAGTAGAAATAATGTAAAGTGAAATTTGAGTTTATAGTATTATCATTATTAGATGTTTGATTTTCTTTTGTTTACACCATTCACTCAAATACAGTATTTCTTTTTGTGTTTATCGTCAGCTGCATGTACAGTAAAACCTGGATTATCCATCACTTGATTAAGGACTAAAAAAAAAAAACAACAAACCATTGTACACACGAGCGCCTGCCTATTATTACTACTACTACTACTACCACCATGCAGTATGCTGAGAGCTTTGCACATTCGAACAACTTTCTCTTGTGCTAGCACGTAGTGTTTTAGCACCACAGTGTCAGTTACGTACCTTCAGTTTTAATAGTTGTTCATAACTTTTCCCTTTTGTTATAATTAATCCACTATACATTTTTATGGCCGATAAACATATACATGTGGTGTTGGAATTGTCATAAAAATTGAAATTATTAAACATTTACAAAATAACAAAAGTGTTTCAAGTACTGCTTCAATTAATGGAGTAGGAAGAAAAGTGAACGATATAAAGCATAATTCCGACAAAATTGAAAAATGTGTTAAAAGTTGAAACCACTGACGGTAATGTTATTCTGTATTAATGTTAATATTCTTCTGTATTGTAATTTTCTTTTTAATTTTGTTATGTTTTCATAATATATAGTGATGTGCAGGCAGCTTGTGATACACTGTATGAGAGTAGAAAGGGTGAAATGAATGCTGTAAGTGGCGGGATTGGGTGAAGGGCTTCTGTTCTGTGAGGGGCGGACATGCCTCTTAGGAGATGAGTGAATAGAGAAGTTAGGAGAAAAAGGAAGGTGCAGCGTTAGGAAGTTTTGAGTAGGGAGTCAGGATACAATCAGGAATATAGGGAAAAAATAATAATATAAGTGGAATGAGATAATGATTGGTAGGGAAAGCTTTCTTTTATTGTTTTGGAGGTATGCTCAGTAACTCAGATAATGGCGTATAAGACAGCATATTAGACAGGCACCGTTTGTTACTGTGGAACAAAGACTCCAGGTAAAATAGAAAACTCCAGTACCTCTGAGTGTATTTTTTTTTTTTTGCTCTTTATTTCGCCTTATACAGTTTCTTGTATTAGGGATTTGTTAGTTTTCGCATACCCCTTGGGGTCAGAGCACAGGGTCAGCCATTGTACAGCGCCCCTGGAGCAATTGCAGGTCAAGGGCCCAGCAGAGTAGGATCTCTTTAGGCAGTGATGGGGATTCGAACCAGCAACCTTCGGGTAACCAGTGCAGATCCTTAGCCTCAGAGCCACCACTCCGCCTATTTGCTTATTGTGCTGAACGTTACAATATTATATGAATTAATTAATTTTGTTAAAACTATATTTTGAACCATTGTTCCAAATATCAGCTTTTTAACTAAACAGAAAATAGTGTTCTTGTTTCCAAGTATGTATGTATGAATGTGTGTGTGTGTATGTGTATATATATATATATATATATATATATATATATATATATATATATATATAGTCACAAAAATAGCCAAGAGACATTGGGAAGGTTTGGGGCAGCCATCCGTATAATATTTCCCAGCTGCAAAATCTGTCAGACGATAAAGACATGTTCATAGATCTGAGTCCAAAACAAAACTGAGTATCTTCTTTTAAGATGGCGGCTTTTAAAACCTCACAGGGGAAGTGATGTCATCAGGACCGGAACCAGAAGTGACGTTTTTGGCTACCCCAAAACAGGGTGGAATTTCCTGAGAATGGTCTGCAAGGAATTAAGGGAGAGAATTAGCGCACTTCGCCACCCCCTGGTCCGGTGTGGAACTGTATTTATTCAGGCCCTTTGGTTATCCCCTAAACACGCGTGTGTGATAATATATACACTGTGTGTGTATATATATATATATATATATATATATATATATATATATATATATATATA
>JANRMT010062806.1:84817249-84836135 GCA_026402145.1 Polypterus bichir lapradei
ATATATATATATATATATATATATATATATATATATATATATATATACACTCTGTATATACTGTGTGATAGCTACAAGTGTCCTTATTTGACAGTTGCACAGGCACTGTTATTAACAGAGTGCTGCTTTTACCATTTTGTAAAGTATCTCTCTCTTTTTATATATCATTAGGTGTCTGAAGTAACCTCAGAAGGCAAATGCCGTCTGTCTGTGGGGGGATGGTTTCATGGTAGCTCAGTCAAAAGACCTCCCCGCTACATAGAACCAGTGCTGCCTCGGAATCCACATCTTCAACGAGATGTAAGTAAATCGGAAAAGGAAAAATGTATGAGGGGTGTTGTATCCAGCAGGGGGCACTAGCTCCCTTGTTGGAATAAGTTCTTTTGTGATTGCGGAATGTTACATAACCCGAAACTATATACGAGTATATATAATATAAAAAGGCGATACCCCTTCCTTAGTGATACGGTGGTAAAAATATGTATATACAGTATATATTCAACAAATTGACAAATAAATGTAACACATTTTTACAAACTAAAAGATTTTAACAACTACTAGATCAGGGGTGGCAAATTCCAGTCCTGGGGTGCCACAGTGGCTGCAGGTTTTCATTCTAACCATCTTCTTCATTAGTTTTTGCTGCTTATTAGCCTTAATTTTAATTAACTTGATTCAAGCCCCTTAGTTGTTTCTTTTTCTTTAATTAGCTGCCAAACAATATTGAGACATAAAACAAGGTGCCACATGACCAGCTCACCCGTGCCCATCACGCAATATCTGAAAATAAAGAAAGGTAAAGCTCTCAGTGAGGTTGATCTCTCAGGTCCCCAAAACATTTTGACAATGTTCTTAGGAAAAACAGAAAATCAACAGTTATAGAAATGTCTGTTGTGTCAGAATGAGAGCAGCAACAAGCCATAGAATTAAATAAAGAGTTTAATTAACAGCAAGAATTGGCTTCTCGTTAAGATACTGGTTGGAGTGAAATTAGTTGGAGTTTGAAGCCCCAATTTAGCTGGTCAACTGTTGACTTGTTTCACATTTGATTTCTGTTTGGCTGTCATTTAATGAAGAAAATAATTAATTCAGAGCACTGAATCCTTAAAAACAGGGCTATTAAAATGAAGGGAAAAAGAAGTTAATTAGCAGTGAAAACTGATCCCTGATTAGGAAATGGTTAGAATGAAAACCTGCAGCCACTGCGGCACTCCAGAACTGGAGTTTGCCACCCCTGTACTAGATATTAAGTAGATATTAATTACAACTACTACTTGGGTTTGGTTAATGGCTTCTGTTCAGTACTGCTCTCTATTAAGTACTTTCAGAAAATGGATGGATGGGTGTGCGAATTATAAGTAGCATTGCCCTATTCAAATTCAGTGGGTCCCTTCTTTCCATGTAATGGACAACTCATGACTTGGTCACAGAAGATTTTTAACATAACATCATATCTGTACAGTATCTCATCTCTTAAATCCCCAAGAAAGACCTCAGTGTAGATTGCAAGTATTACTATGTATATTAAAGAAATTGTTAGTGCATTTACACACTTTGCACTTACCACACCAGATTTTGAAGTTTGTTTTTAGTTCTTAAGCATGGACAAATCACAATGTGTGAATCAATTTTTTTTAAAGAAGCAATTAATTTCTTTAAAAATATAAATAAGGAATACATTAAATTGTGGGGACCATGTCGGTGACCTCACAGCACTTTACATGGACCATGGGGAGCCACTTAAACCAACACAAATGTGTGGCATCTACTTGGAGGATGCGACGGCAGCCATTCCGTGCCAGTATGTTCATCACACATTAGCTATTGGTGGTGAAGTGGTGAGAGAGATAGTTACCCAGTTAGAGACAGGGAGCGTTAGGAGCTAGCATGGGCAAGGCTGTGGTGGGCAATTTAGTCAGTACTTCAGGAGACATTCCACTCTTTTTGAAGGATGCCCATGGAACTTTTATGACCACATAGCGCAGTGCCCCAATGACTGCACTGAGGAACTGGGATCCTCATACAGACCACAGGGTAAGAGGTCCCCTCCTGGCCTCACCAACACCTCTTCTAGCAGCAACCAAAGCTGTTCTTAGATGATTTAACTATAGGTGAATGACCGTTTCTGAAGTGCTGGTGATTATATACCAAAATGTAAGTTTCAGTGTTGACTTGAAGCCACAGCAAGGCTGTTGTTATTATTTAGTCTGACAAACCTACTTGTGGAATCTAGCAAGGCTGGTAAAGCACTATGGCCATTAGTTTTCCAACATCTTGCCATTTTATTAATTAATTCTGCTGACTCTTTGACTTAACTTTAACCTCTTTAGTTTGTATCACTTTGCCTTCATTATGTGTTACTTGTCACCTTGTATTTTTCTCTGTAGGAATCCTTATTGAATACATGGATAAATGCCCAGTATCTGGACATGTCCTTCCAGGCACAAGTACAGGAGGAGTTTGAAGAAACATCTGAAATCCTGCTAAAAGACTTCCTCCAGGTAATTAAATTCTTCATGATCCTGTCAGCTTTGCTGTTGATGTTAAGCCTTAATCCTCAGAGTAAACGACTGAACTCACAGTAAGTAACATGATGAACACATTTGTGCCATATTACTAAATAATGTGCTTATATTTGCAAGTGCTCCAGGGAAATCCACAAGAGACTGAGCATTAGTATACATGATGAAAGCTGTTTATCTAATTTGCTATTACCTTCAAGCACAGAAAGATAACTAGGAAAGTTTTAAAATCAATTTGAAGGATTGTATTTTTATTCCGCAGCATGGAGGCACTATGGCAATACTGTTGTCTCATCTGTGTAGAGCACACATTCTTCCCGTGTTTTTGTGGGATGTTTATTTTCTTGATTTTTTTTTTTTTTTTTTAAATATCCTAATGGATCAGTTTTATTAAATTCTGTGGAAATCATTAAAGATCATTACTAAATCTAATTCTGGCAACTTTTTCATACGTTTGTCTTTAAGGAATACAATATGTGTCATTTTGTTGGTATGATGTTAAACTCCCATCATGGAAAGGTGTATCAAATTTATGAGTGGAGATGGAATTGGGCTGGATGGGCCACTTCAGTATTTTAATTCAATATGCTTAAAGCCGACCAATGATTTTGAACTTTTATTATAATGTTATATGTCTCTTTAGTGCCATATCATGTGATTTTTCATTTTATAACTCAAAGTACAATGGTGAGCAGTTGTGTTTTTTTTTGGTTTTTAGCCAGAAAAGTATAAGATGGTGTCAGAAGCTCTGAAGGAATCCAACATCAGATGGAATCAGAGAGGACCTCCAAATAAAAGGTAATTGCTTGAGTATAAGCAATTAGTTTAACACCTTATAGGAAAGTGGAGTCAAATCACTCCTCCTTTTTTGATCTAAATAGACATTTTTGAGGGTTTGCTACAGTGCAAAAATGTCCAACAACTAAGCTGTATTACATTAAACCAGAAGCTTAAATATGAGCCCCACCAGAAATATTACACTACTGATGAAGAAATGTAAAAACATCTATTACTTTGACTTTCTGGCACATTCATTTTGAAGAAAGTTTGAAATTTTGCTCAGCTTCTGTTACCCTTGAGTGTTTTGGATTTGACAATTACACTATTTTTACTTTGCTTTTCATAATGTCACTTATCTTACTTAAAACTTGTATTATCATCTTCTGATTACAATTGGAATTACTTTGTCCTGTCTGTAAAATTCCATATCACATTTTGTTTCTCATGGTAATTAGTTTCTTCTTTCCAACAAAAGCCTTAGTTTAATGTTTATTCATTTCCCAAGCAGGATATTTAACACTTACTTCTACAATTACTGAGAAGCACATCATTTTTCCTCTCATGTAGAACAAAGTATGTTACACAGCCTTTTGTTTCTCAGCATGACATGCAGTCTGACACTTTTCTGTTTTACTTGTTTCATACTAAATCGTACACACACTAAACTCAAATTTGACTAGAATCCAGAAGAGTCTCATTTAGTGGTTTTATTTTGAATTTTAAGCTTTTCATTTATGATAAAAATGTTTAGATGTGTTTTTTTTTTCTTTCAGGTGCTACTCTCAGGCTGATGAAGCCTCCCTCCCAGAATGTGTGAGACAGTGTTGGGAGCTACTTGCCTCAGAGGCCTTCTTCCTGCTGCTGTCCAACTTCACTGGCCTCAAGCTGCACTTTCTTGCTCCCTCTGGTGGTGGTGATGATGATGATGATGATAATGATGATGAAGAAGAGGAAGAAGAAAAAGGAGGGAAAGGTGAAAAAACTGGAGAGGTAGAAGTTTGTGAGACCATAAATGCTGGCCCCTCCCTAAAAGGTAGGAGAAGTGATGGAATAATGTAACATGGCAAATGTGAACACCATGTTTCTCACACCTTAGTCTCCTTAAGTATACTTTCTGTCTGCATTTGCAAATTGTCATTAAGTGTAGCATTGTGCAACAACATTATGCTCAATGTTTATTTTCCCATTCTTATTGACCCTTGTTTTAGTGACAAATATAAAGTGAAATAGATAAATGATAACAGTAACATATTAACCAACATAGTCTGGACTTAAAAGAACTGTACAAATGTGTGCTAAAAGTTAAAACGAATGGAGAGTTGTTGACAAATCCTGATGTTATGAGATAGCAGTTAGATGAACATAATGCTTCTTCCATTCAGGACTTCAGCTCGTTCAGGTTTTTGAACCCCCTGGTTCAATGTTCAATGCTGTGTGCCAGACTGTAGGGTCTTTTTCTTCTAGAGTGGTAGGCATTCTGTAATATGGCAGAGGCTTTATTATGGCAGTGATTTGAATAGCTCTTCTCAGCTAGTAGTCCAAAGTTATGATTTGTTTTAGCAGTGTCAAAACCCTTCCAATGACTTTTTTTATCCTTTGTGGTTGTGTTACTCTGTTACATTGGTAAAGACACCAGGCAGGAAAACTGAAATACAGCAATACATGAATAAATATCAAACATTTTCATTTCACCTATTTCACATTTCCTCAGCCACATGAAAGTGAAGGCATTCTTCAGTTGGTGATTCTCTTCACTGTCTTGTAATATACCAAGTCATTCTGACTGTGGTAGCTTGGTTCTAAAACACAGGTTTCTAGGAAGAAAAATTCTGCAAAAGCTAATACTACCAAATCAATGGGAATGGATTGTATTGTACATGGTAAAACACATAATCCAAACAGGCATTCCAAAGTAGTTGGGCTACAGAACATTAAACTGAAAAAAAAAAATAGAAAACACTGGCTGCACTTTTGTTTCGAACCAATGAGTATGACTCAGAAGCTTTATTTTTCAACATATATGCATTCATTTATTGAACTAGCTTAAAAAAAACTGTTCCTGTGGCTAGCTTGGGAGCATTAAGTGCAAGACAGGAGGAAACCCTTGATGGAATGTCAGCCCATCACGGAGATTTGCATACTCGCACACCAAACCAGAATCACTTATGCTAAGCTAAAATAGAGTCACCCGTTCAACTAATCTACACATCTTTAGACTGTGCAAAGAGAATTTTATTTGGAGAAAGCTCTACAAACACAAGACTAGGATTCAGACCCACCCACTTGTTTGGTGTTGCGTGACTGCACTGTTTCCCATTAATAATATTCTAAGCTTAATTGTCATGCTATGTATATTTACTGTGCATATATAGTGTCTAAGATAATAAGGTTCTAAATGATTTAAGTCAGTATTAGAAGAGATGTTACTGCAGCATCACCCAAAAGAACCGTAATTTGGAAATGTGTCTTTGTGACAGGCGGCCGGGTTCCATGCCCGGCTGGGATGCCCCTGCTGCAAATGTTCCAGGGGAGCAACCATGGGCAACTCAATATCTCCCCCGGGACGCTTGGTGGCAGTCTCCCTGGCCGGCGGTGATGCCTCAACCTCCCGCAGTGCTCCATAGGAGATGGAGTCCTCACCAGACCGGTTGGGAGTTGGGATGGCTGCCAGGGGGGTGCTGCATGGATTCCAAAGCCCAGCTGGACAACTCTTCAGCTCCACCCGGAAGTGCAATTGGAACCAGGTGGTCAAGCACCTGGAACACTTCTGGGTGGGCTATAAAAGGGGCCAGCCACCACCACTCAGTGGCCAGAATCGGGAGGAAGAGGACGAGGTTGCCAAGGAGGAGTGGTAGTGCCAAATGGGAGTATATTTGTGGTTTTTGTTACTGTGCTTTGGACTGTGTTAGGCCTGTGGGGTTCACGGGGAAGACATGCCCCACAGGGGAAGAAAATAAACTTTTGCGTTCTGTATACACGTGCCTCAGTGTGAATCTGTGCCGGGTCGGGCGCCTATATAGCGCATTATTTCACAGTCTTAAATGCTACAGATGATTTCAGAGCTGTGGCTTAGTAGTGATAAACACTACTTCAATTTTCCCTTCTAGAACCAAGCACTCCTGGATGCAGGGGAGAGCTACAACGCTGGCAGCACGGCAACTACACACTCATCCATGACACTGACCCTGGAAATACTGAATTTGCCTTGGACTTGCTCCTTTACTTCAACTGTGAAGGTATCAGATGTGTATTGATTTGCTGGCTTATGCATTAATATTACAAAATTTGGAGAAGTATTGCATGTTCAATATTATGAATATTGTACCCTTTTCAAACAAATTATTGAATAAAATTAATATCTTACTTGCATGTCTGACCAATTTGAAACACATCACTGCTTTTCCAGAGACATGACAAACAAGAATGTATTAAAATACAATACTTGACTTATTTAATAGAAAAAATATTTCGTATCCCTGTTTCCATAGTAATGGTTCAGTGACAATTCCTGTTCTTTACTTTTAACAATTATCTTCTTAATCCTTTTCAGAATAACAAGCTCTAAACTTGAACTAATTTTGTCTATAATATAAATTACATCAGGTTGTTTTCATCAATTTAATCTTGAACTTAAATTAATTGAACAGTTATTAATAAACGTATGCCCCATAATAGTAAGATAATAACCTAAAATATATTTGGTATTTTTTTCTGAATATAATATGTATTCTTTTGAAAACTATTTATACCAAGGTCTCCAACTTGTTTTCTGTAAAGCTGCAGTGTTTTCAGGTTTTCATTCCAGCCGTTTCCTTAATCAGTAGCCAGTTGCTGCTGCTCATTGAACACGATTTGTTGGATTCATTTTTATTAAGTCATTTTGTAATATTCCAACACCTAAGTGGGTAATTTTTCATTTTGCCAGATACCTGTTAACAATAAATACTTGAGTTATTCAAGGTCAATAACCAATTGATTAAATAAAAAATGTTAGAAATAACCTGATGTGTGAGACTGAGCACTAATTTAGGGACCTCAAACACAATTTTCAGAGTGCTGTAATGGCTTAAGATTTTCTCTCAAGCCATTTTAATGATCTGAAGCCAGTTCTTGCTCTTAATGATATATTTTACTTTGCTTAATGTATGGCTTGGAAGTCCAAAGGAGCAGGATTACCATGTGTGTACAGAATACAGTGAAATTCATATTTGCATGTAGCATTAAAGCAACATAAAACACATCTTCACTATCCAGCATTGCAGTAAACAAGAGTGCATTAAAATATATAATTTAATGTTATTTAATAGACACAAAAATTAGCTTACCTGATGTACTACTTTCTTTGGTTTCTATGCTCACATTACCTGATATCTTGTGGAAAAACACTAAGGAAAAACTCCATTAGAGTTTGCACTTAGTACTTAAGGCCAAAATTGAAGTCACAACTTAGACCTAATATTCATACATCTGTGGTTCTAAAATGTGATCCTATTGTGACTCCCACCAGGCTGGTTTTTTTTCTATTTTTAAATGTGTATCCATGTTATTTCACATGCAGAACTGTCTAGTTTATTTTTACTGCATACATATGATCCTTTAACAGCAATAATTGGATACAAATTAAGATAGTGGTTGGAATATAAACCTCGAGCCACTGCAGCCTTCCAAAATCTGAGTTTGAGACCACTAATTTGTACCAGTCAAGGTTCCACATTACTCTTCTTCAGCTTCATCTGAAATAATACAGATAACCATGTTGCTGCGCTGGCACCTAGTTTACGGCGTGGAATTTTTTGGATATTCTGGTTTATTCCAGTTTGTCATGGTTAACTTATTGGTAATGAAATGTGTTTGGCCATATGTATCAGTGTGTCCTGCAATATAGTGGTGTCTTGTCTCAGACTGGTTTCCGGCTTTTGTCTCATGTAGTCTGCTCTACCCATGATATTGTGAATAAAGAAATCTGTGTAAGAAATGGATGGATGACTGTAGTGACCCCAATTGGATTCTGATTCTTACACACATTAGATGATACCATTTACATTTTACTCTTTTGTGCTTAACACCACCACCTACAGAAATGTATTATATGGTGATTTAAAGTAGTATGTGAAGTCTTTGTGCTTCATGATTCCGTTAGAATTCAAACTCCTACTTGTTTCAGAAGGTGCGTACTGCCACCTAGTGTCCTAATGGCATGTACACGTCACAAGTACTGTATAGGCCTTCAGTGAGCGAGTGTCCTGCTGATATTGTTTGCAAAAAAAACATCCATCCATTCATTTACTGATCTTACTTCTGAAAGGGGACTGGACTTTATACTTAAGTCTAAATTTGGAGGTACAGGTGCATCTCAACGTGGCATTAAGTAGTCTTTAAGGATTAACAGTATGGGAGATGCAGTGATGTATTAGCACTGCAGTCTCACTGCTCAAGAGTCCTGGGTTTGAATCCAAGCCTGAGCTAGGTGTCTGTGTAGGGTCTTGATCATTAGGGTAAGTGGCAATTCTAAACCGACTCCATTAGAGTGGAGTGTGTGTTTGTGTGCTAGCCTGGCATCATGGATTGATTCTTGTCTTGTACCCGGCATTAACAGAAGTGTCTCTGGCCCCTGCCGTCCTCAGTTGAGTTTAATGTGTATAATACCACAAGTCAATGGAATCTGGCAATAAAGTTAATATTTGTTTAAAATAATAAGACAGTTTTTGAGTCTATAATGACAAGGCGTGAACAAGAAGCCCGGCTCAATACTGGTTTTCTTAATTGTTTTATTGAATTGTTTTCCTCACGTTTTAGAATGGAAGACAACATTTGGAGGATTTACATCTTACATTGCACGTGATGAGGATGAGGAAGTAAGTACTCTTTACTCTTAATTTTATCTTGTAACCTACCAGAGCATGTGGCATTAGCCCTGATGTTAGTGGTGTCAGTTTACCTGCCTGAGTTTTAGGAGTTCAACTTCTTCAGGATTTTATTTCCAAGCAATAATAGAGGGATGAGCAATAGTTCTGTAAATAAAGCTCTCAACTTGTCCATCAGTCTTCAACACATATTACTTATGGTCTAAAGCTTCTTGAATGACTGCAAGAATTAGCAGCTAAAGTGAAGTCCCTGCATAAGTTTGGAAGGAATGTAGAGCAGAGCTGCTCCTCCTTCAAATCAAAGAAGCCAATTTAGATGGTTTGGGCAAATTCCGAGGATGGATACTTGTAATGGGAGGTATACTGAAAGGAGAATACCCATGGTATGCTGCACCCAACGTGGAAGTTCTTCATGGTAGTTGTACACAGTTTCTAGGGACCAAGCAGCCATGACTTCCCAGTATACAGTATATCTTAAGTGAACCAGAAGAAGTAAGTGAAAGTTAGTGCCAAGTGTGGTTTCATGGGTTTAAATGAAAATAGAGCTAGGCTTCTTCTTTTTCTAGGATACTTAAACATGAAAATATTAGCCTTGAGGTACCTGCCTGTGCACATTTGTAGTTCCGTAGTGGAGGATGGTGGCAAGATTACCTTCCATTTCCTTGTAACCCACTGACTTTCCAGTGTAGCTCAGAATTACTCTTCTGATTGCTCAAATTCTGTCATGTTGTCTTATTCTTCTTTTGCAGCTCCTTACTGTCTACCCGGAAAGCAATTCACTTGCATTAATCTACAGAGATAGGGAGACGCTGAAGTTTGTTAAACACATCAATAATCACAGTGTAGATCATCAGAAAACAACTGAAGAAGTGAGAGATTTTTATGATTTCTCATTTGTTTACTATGAATAAAGAATTACCTAAAGCTTGTATTTCCTTCCTTTCTGTATTTTATGAGGTGCTCACTTGCCATTAGAGTGATGTTATTATTTTGAAAATGAAAGAAAAGGTTAACAGAACAGTTTATACTTTAGGATCAAAAGTCTAACCCTGTGCAGCCACTGGAACTTGTGTTAGAAATAAGTATGTTACTTATATTTGAAAGGATGTGAAGTCATTCCTTTAATCACTAGAACAAATGTACTAAGAATTTGTACAATATTTTCTTATCATGTTTATAATTAATGTTATACATTATTAGTATTAATTATATAATTAATATTGTAAATTATATAATTAATTTATAATATGAAAATATAAAAAGTTAACTATTCACTTTGCATGTTTAATAAACCTTCACGCGCACAAACCTGCAGATTTTATGATGTAATGAAAAAGAAGGGCTATTTGTATTACCATCTAGTAGTGAATTTGGAGAAATTTAGAGATTATGTCATTGAAGACCACTAACTGGAAAAAGGTACCAAAAATTCTGTCGTCTTTACAGGCTTGTTTTTTTGTCTCACGATCAGTAGTCACAGTGCTTACACAGTATGACAGGGCTTATCATAGTGTCTCACTTTTACTATATTTGAGCTCAGTTCAGTTAAACTAGCCTGAAGACAATGCATTTTTAGCATAGAAAATACAGGTGTTGTCACATAACTGTATTTAGGTTTTTTTTTTTTTTTTAATTATGGACATGCTCAGAAGCTTTGAGTTTCGTTTAGTGGATTTGTTCGCATATACCAAGCCATTTTTTTTTGTTTCTTACCTTGGAGACAAATAACTAGTTTTCTTATAGCTTACGGTTTCCCCTAGGCACAGACACTGGAGCCATTCCCTTAGGAGTGGCCTAGCAAGATCTTTGGTGAATTATCCCAGGTGTGCTTAACACTGCAGACCTGGCTTAGTTTGAGGGGATTTGTTGGCAGAAAAAATACTAAAATATAGAAACGCATCCTTGATTTTCTAATATCTTGGAAGAAATCCCATCCTGTTGTTGATAGATACTTGCAAGTTATGACCCTTTCTATAATATATTTACACAGCACTGCACACCAAAGTCCCAGTATTGCACACAACTAAAAACTAAACAGGAATGGCACAAGAAATAATAAGAGACAGTGCTGTATTCTGCATCAAATTAGAAGTAACAACGCTTAATCAGCCATTCCTCTAAAGTCCGTTGTTAAGCCAGTTCTGAAATTGTGTGTTTCCGGTCAAGTGCATGCTCATGACTTTGGAAATGTCTTCAGCAGATAATATGGATGTGACAGTGCTTGATTTTCTTGTGTGGCATAGTGATTAAGGATTTGCAGTGGAAACCATGAATTTGTGGGTTCAAATCCCACAGCTGACTCGTTGTGATGATGAGCAACACCGTTAACCTGCTTGTGTTCTAATTGGACTAAAACGAAATGGACTGTATTTCAAATGTAATTTGTCTTGAATAAAGGCGTCGGCCAAATAAGTAAATGTAAGTGTATAATTTGGTAGAGAGCCGTTTAACCCCTGTTGAGAAATACTATATTTTTAACTAAGAATTAAAATATCAGAATCACTGTTATTCACCAGTACATAATGTACAGGAATTTGATTTGTTGGATTTGGAGCTGCTTATAACATAACACAATGTCAATATATGAATAACATAAATAGCATAATTAAATAAAAAAGAAGAAACATTATACAAAATTGCAGAAGAGTGCAGTTATAAAGAAGATGTGCAAATGATGTGCAAGTGAAATTGTGAGTGTATACTATGTATGTACATACACTGTAAACAAACACCTTCATACAGTGTATGACAGAACACATGAACTGCAAAGAAGACAGGCTGATTTACTGGTTTGAGAGGGCTATGACTCTGGGAAAGAAACTGTTTAGGTGTATGTTACTTTTAGTTTTAATTGACTTGAAGCATCTACCAGAGCGGAGTTTTTGGAGCAAGTGATGAGCTGGGTGAAATGAGTCCATGGTGATCCTTGGTTAGTGACACAAGATGTATACAGGTCTGCAGCAGGTGGAAGAGCAAAGGCAAGTATTTTCTCAGCAGACCTTGCAACACTGCAATTTATTTTTGGAGTGTGCCATTGCTGAACCAACTGAGTCAATAATAGAGAATGTGATCACACTTTCAGTTATGGCTTTGTAAAATTGTACAAGAATTGGCTGGGAAATATTTACTTTCTTTAGTCGGCTTAAAAAATATAACAGCTGCTGAACCTTCTTAATGATGGAAGTGATGTTAATGTCCCAGCTGAGGAGTGTTTATGGTTGTTGTGTCCAAAAATTTGAAGGATTTCACCATATTGACTGCAGAATCATCCATTTCTAGTGGGAGCGGTTGTAGCTGCTCTTAGGGAAAGTCAATGACCATTTCCACTATCTTGATGGTATTGAGCATCAGGTTATTGGAAGCACACAAAGACGCAAGACCTCCTTTCGGTAAGACATTTCATTTACCATTAGTAATTAGTTCAGTAGGGCAGCGCAGTGGTAGCGCTGCTGCCTCACAATTAGGAGACCCAGGTTCGCTTCCCGGGTCCTCCCTGCGTGGAGTTTGCATGTTCTCCCCGTGTCTGTGTGGGTTTCCTCCAGGTACTCCGGTTTCCTCCCACAGTCCAAAAACATGCAGGTTAGGTGCATTGGCGATTCTAAATTGTCCCTAGTGTGTGCTTGGTGTGTGTGTGTGTGCGCCCTGCCCGGGGTTTGTTTCCTGCCTTGTGCCCTGTGTTGGCTGGGATTGGCTCCAGCAGACCCCCGTGACCCTGTTGTTAGGATATAGCAGGTTGGATAATGGATGGGTTGATGGAAATAGTCCAGTAATGGTGATGTCACCACTGAACATAATGATTTTTAATGAAGGATCAGTGAAACTACAATAAAGTAGGGGGTAAAGTCTACAGCCTTAAGGGGCATCTGTGCTAATATGCAGACAGTCTGAGAGGTGGGAGCCCACATGAATGTAATTTTTCTGGTTTGTTAGAAAGCTGTAAATCCATTTACAGATGGAAGGATTCAGTTCAGCCTGTAGAGGTTTAGAAAACAATGAAAAAGATTTAACAATTAAAAAGAAAAGATGGCGTGAATGTTGAATAAAAATATATAAATTTAGCAGACAATACTAGATTAGCATAGGAATTGTTTATTGTTTAATAAAATTTGCAGTTGACATGAAATAGAAGGTAAAAGATTGGCAGGGAAGTTCTCCTTTATCATAGGAAGTGGCATAATGAAATTAGAAACAACTTATAGTAAAATGAAAAATGCAAGACTTGACAGCTTAAGATACATTCATTTTTGGTGTGCAAATCATTCAAAATAATTAAAACAATAAAGTTACTAGTACCATAATATCAAACCAAAGTGGCAACAAAAAAATGTCATATAGAACTGAATATGCCTAGTGCAATGTTTTAGTGTCTTTTAAATTACGGCAGGCATACTTGTACCTTCTCTCAAGTCCTTGCATCTTTACTCTTTTGGATGTCAGATGCTATACATATGGAAACACAAATGATTAAGTCATTTCTGAGCTTGCTTATTTCAACACAGAGTCATATGAGCTGGAACGTATCGCAGGGTTACAGAGGGCAGCCCTAAATAGGAAGCCAGCCCATGGCAGTGCACAGTCACACATAACAGAATGTGACCTGGCCATGAATCAAACTCTGTAGATGGAAGGCACCTCTTCTTACAACAGAAATGATCTTTGCTGTGAAATTGTAGGGCCCTGCTTACCGGGGAACTGTTTTAAGTGGCGTAAGGTATGCATGCTCCATTTTAAATTGAGGAACACGAATGTGTTTGTATGTAAAATCAAAGGTCATCAATTTCTGATAAGGTACATTTTTTACTGAGCTGATACTCTAGATGGGCTCTGTTCTAACAGATGCAAAAAGGTTGTTCAGGCTAATGCATGTCTTCATTTCCTGTTCACTTAAAGCCTCCAAAATATTGTTGATATGTCACTGCAGTTTTTGTGATTCACCCATTTATTGGCCTTAGGGGAAGCGAGAGTTCTTCCTAACAGCATCAGCCCAAGAAAAGAACATGTCCATTGCTAGGCAAATCCTCACACCCTCCGGTGATTTAGAGATTCAAAATATGTGGGAGGATTCTGGGAAGAAGTAAGTGTCAGTTAATGAAAATTGTATGTACATGTGGCAGCCTCCATCAAACCCAGGGTTCAAGTGTTGTGAGGCACCGACCATGTTGCATCCTACAGCTTGAGCCATTTGTGGAAAATACTTAATCAAAAAATACCCAAGCAAACATTTTTAGGTTTTAGATACATTTCCAGTAAAGGTTTTGGCTTCTTTAGAAATTTTGTCATTGCAAATGACTGTGTAGTGCAGCATCTTTCAACTGAAGTTTGGATTTTAAGAATGGCACACATGTTGCTACTGTTTTGTGTTTACGGAGGAGCTAGTTAAGAGTTGAAGCGTACCGTTCCCCTGAAAGGGTTTATGATTCTGTCACAAGAATCGTAAATGCATATCCTGTAAATATGCATTGAAAATTCTTGACTGACTGGAATAGGCATCTCCCAGTACCACTGTAGAATGTTATTTCTTAACCAAAGTGTATAGACTATTCTTCATCACCATAATTGTACTGTATCTTTGCACTTCATCCAGGTATGGCATTCTGTTTGTATGTACTCTCTGCATTTCGCAAACCTGTAATGGAATAAATGTGATCAAAAAGTTGATGGTTGGATATTGCACTATACACTTTAGCAATTATTCTTTGAAAAGAACAGAATACAGAGTAAAGAAATGAAATAAATTAAATATGGTAATATAAAAGCAAAGTAAATCTATGGGAGAACTGATAGGATTACTTTGTTTTTATTTTACTATGGCGAGTTTTACAGTTTAGGCAAACACCTAATACTATCTGAAACAATGACCTTAGTAGATGATTGCCAACATGTGCTTTAGTATTATGTATTGAGTTCAAAAACTCAGTAAATTCAAGCGTATTTTCCCAAACTATTTTTCAGTATGACAATTTGACCCCATTAAAACCAACTTTCATACACTGCGTGCACAAACCTATACAGATAGCCCTGAATGCAAAGCAAAAACCAATTCAGAATGAGCTACTAGTCTTTAACAGGTAACACATAAAAAAAGGCTCACACTAGACCAGCCACCAAGTAACCAGGGGCCTCATGTATAAACAGTGCGTATGCACAAAAATGTTGTGTACACCCATTACCACGCTCACATCGCGATGTATTAAAACTACGCCAAGTACATTTTCATGCTAGCTAAAACCCTGGCATACGCAAGTTCTCCGCTTGGTTTTGCAAACTGGCGGCACCCAGCATCAAAGCAGTGCTTTTGTTTTCCAGTGTAGTTTCCCTTTCTTTTTTAGATGCACATCCCTGACGCGGCTTTATCAAATACACTGAAATTAACTGTATATTGTTTATTAGTTAAGGGCATCTGATTGTAATTAACCTGTAACAATATAATGGTCCACAGAATGGCCAAAGTATTCCAAATACTATAGCTGCTTTAGCGTTGCTACTCTCAAGTATTTATCCCACTGTATCTGAGTGTGGAATCACAGCTCTACAGCAGCTGTTTGGAAAGAGAATTACCGGTATATAGCATCAAGCACACACTGCCTCAACTATGCTGTCTATTTGAACTGCTCTCATACGACAAACACTTCAGAGCCTTCAGTGGGACATTGCAGTTCAAAAACAGTTTAATTCCAAGAGCTCTAAATACACTCAATCAGTTCAAGTGCTCCTTGTAGAACTGTTTGTACTTATTAGTACAATTACCTCACTGTAAACTTGCGATAACGTTATAATATTGCACAACCTGAACCACTTTATAAATCCCGTATTTACATATGATGATGATATCATTTTTAAGATGAAATGCAACAAAATATGTTTATTACATTATACAGATAAAATGTTAACATCATTTAAATATTCTATATTGTTAATAATTAAACATATGAGGACACAGTGTCGCAGCGCTAGCAGTGAGCTGGTGCCCTGTTCTGGGATTGTTCCTGCCTCGCGCTGTATTCTTGCTGGGACTGGCACGACCCTGGAAGGATAGATGGATAGAATAATTAAACAAAAAAAAAGAATAATTAAACATGTACTACAAAGATATTTCAATGTTCCTTAAAAGTTTTGAAGAATCTGCGTTCTAAGCTTACAGATGGCTTGACATTTATTAAAGAGCTGAATGTGTGGCGATTGGGTACTTGGAGAAAGAAAAGGAAGGAGAGGAATTGGGGGTTAGCACGTTTGAAAGAGACAGTACTGCTACAATAAATTATTTCATCGAAGGTCGCGCATTGAGCAGCAAGCATCTTGTGGGAGGCAGAAACAATCTGTGGACGAGGCGCCAGCTCGTCAGTATCACTGCACCACTGTGTTTCCATGTTTAATAACATGCTTTAATTCCTATCATCATGAAAATGATATCAAGTATACATCTCAGTATTTAAATTATTCAGATAGCTGTAATATCACAAATGTAATGGATTATGTGTCCTGTCGGAGGAAGAGAAAGCCTGTTTAAGAAGCACGTAGTGTTTCACACACATAGAGCACGTAGAAAAACAAATACAAAACAAAGCATTTAATGTGCTACTTTAGTTACGATGGTATTTGAGAAACTAGAAAATTAAAGATTTTAAGATGAAGTTTATGATGATCTACTTTAATGACAAAATAAACTATGTGATTAAAGTGGAAATTTCAAGATTAAAGTTCTGTGCATTTTTTCCCACCGTGTGCCTATTTTTTATTTTTTTTTCTTTTCTCTGTACCCTAATAAGCTTCCATATGACTCTCAGACGGTGGGCTGCGACTCGCCTTTTCACGCGACTTTGTGAACTTGAACTTTCGAGTTTCTCCAACACTCTGTCACTCGATCAACTTCCTTTTGGTGCTTATACCACTGTTTAAACTAACAAATTGTACGTTTTTCCTTGCCTCCACTTGATATCCGCTGAAATTCTTCCATTTTCCCCTGTGCTTTTGCCATTGTCTTTTCACAGAACGCTGAGCTTAAGGGCTATTTATATTGATTTGCATATTCAAAGAGGTGTAATTCTGGGAGGAGTTGGGGCGGGACAGCACGCAAGTGCACATGCGTTACTTTTCACGCTGACTGGGATTTATGGAGCGGAACAACGTGGAAGTTGGCGAATGCACAGATTTATGCATCTGGATTTTTTTGTGCGTATGCACATTTCTGCTTTTGTCTGTACACCTTGTTTTAGTGTGAATTCTACGCATGGCATTATGCATGAGGCCCCAGGTGCGCATGTTGTTTTTTTCATGAGTGTTTACTGCAGCAATCAAAGAAAACCCTACAGGGAACAATGACCAGGCCAGATGAGACAGCAGAACACTAACCACTGAATTTCTTAACCTTTTATATAAAGATATGAAGTGATGTCCCTACAGTTGCCATTTGTGAACAGTGCAGCTACACACACCTTAGCTCACTGAAATGCCGTGTAAGTTGCTAAATAGTCATGTTAGTACTGTACCCCTGAATGGCATGATTTATCTAAAGGACCTTCTATCTTGTATTCAGACTGATTCAAATAGTGCAAACAGCCAGATAGGTATTCCAAAGGCTGAACTCTGGACTGAGAATCATCTGGGATCTAGGCCTTTAATTTTGCCACATGAGGAACTAAAATTCTTGTTATAGATTAATGTACTGTACAGCAGGCCCATGAGACACTAGCTAGTAAACCTGTAACCCTGTATTCTTATTTGTATTGGTGTTGGTCACAGTAATAGTTGGTGCTTAGACATTGGAGTTCTTTGAAAGTCTGAGTGACTATGCTGTCATTTATCAAATGGTGCAGACACGGTCTAATAAAAACAGCTTGCCTGCTTGGCAAAACAATTATACCAAGTGGATACTAAAGGTTGCTAAAGTTTTATGCACAAAGCCTATGATAATTAATTTCACATCTTCCAAAAAAAAACACTTGGTTTGCATAACCTGCTAATGCATGATCGCACAGCCTTTATTTTAGACAGTGCCTTTGTAAAGTGAACACCATCCATTTACTGTTAAATTATACAACACGTGTGGAAATTCATACAGAATATGTCTACAATTTTTTCCCAGCCCTGTGGGGCTAAAATGAAATTTGGAGGGAGTCTTGGCAATGTTTGACATATGTTAATGTTTTTATATGTATTTAACCCTCATCCCCAAGTCGTTAGTCCTCCATTTAAAGGTATATGTAGGGCCAACTACTGTAAGGCTTCAGTTAACTGTCAGGACTGCCAGTAACCTACCAGTTACCTTAAGAGGCACTTTATGGCAAAAAAACACTCGTTAAAAGAGATCCAAAAATAGTCACTGATGCTTAACAGTTTAGCTACAAACCAATTTCTACAACTGTCAGGAGGCAATGAAGCACAAATGGAGCCATAGCTAAAATGCGGATTTGTCATAGCAGAGTGCTGTTTTGCTAAAAATCCCTAGAGATAATCATGCCCTAAATTCATTCTGAAATGCTTCCAGGCACTTCTTTGCCTCAGGACATGGTTAACCTCTCATCAATGAAGTAAGCAGCAATTATGTTTCCAATGTATAAATTTCTACAAATGAATCCTAATCGTATAAGCAAATCTACAACAAAATGCCTGGAAAGAAGGAATACAGTGATTTGAAAGCCAGAACTACGCGTAAACCTCTTAGAAATCTTGGGGTAGAATTTGAAATGAGAAAACCCTCAAATGTTGCTAAATAAAAGCAGT
>JANRMT010062806.1:84836535-84954074 GCA_026402145.1 Polypterus bichir lapradei
TACAGGTATACACACACATTACATATTTAACAATATTTAAAAATGTAAGTGTTCCATTCTTATATAAAATATAGAGTTCAAAACAAATATAAATGCTTCAAGATATAAAGTACTGTATGTCAAAATGGTACAGAATTCCACAAGAAAGCTGGCAACACACCGACCAGTGTGAGCATTAAAACACTTTACCGGTGATTCTGAGACAAAAATGGGTTTTCCTGGTGACCATCACCTAAATCTTTTCGGCTCTGAAGCAGATGGTTTGATTATGAAATTACTTCCTTGAATGGTCTATCAGGAACTTGGCCGTCTTGAAAGTGCAAGGTGGCTTTGTTGTGATGTCAGAAGTAGTTTTTTTGTGATTTTGTTTACTTCATTTGAAAAGATTCAAGCTTTGCATCTTCCAACCTTTGTATGTTGCTTATCTGTTTCTGTGGCTCCTTGCTTTGAATGTTCATGCCCACCCTTGAGGTTTTTCCATTCATGCCTGGATCCACTACTGTGTATTTCTCTTCTCAGTCAACAGGTAGAGTGTTATTTGTTCATCAGTTCCTTTATCGTTTTCCTCTGTGTTTGTTTCACATTCTTACACAGCTCTTCTTTTGATTTTTTTTCCTTTTATCAGCTAGTCATCATTGTAGTTATCCATGGGCATGGTAGTAGTAGGAAGCTGCTGTCTTAAGGTATGACGGTGATGAACTATCATCTTTTTAAGGACAGAATATTTTCTGTTTTTACATCCTCTAGTCTCAAAATTGCACCACTAAACTCTCCTGTTGAAGCGCCACAATAATTCTCAAATAAATATATGCATTAAAGCAAAACAATACATCCCAAACTTAATTCTGTGAATTCACATCTCCTGAACAAATGTCCAAGCTTAAAATGCATACATGTTGATTTGACTTGAAAAAAAATAAATAAATAAATAAACGCTATCATTCAAACTGATGGGGGAACTTCTAAGGTTTTTGTTTTTTTCGTGTAGAAAGTGCTCCTTTGCAAAATTCCTAGAAGATAAAAATAAAAAGTGAATGCATTTGAGGATTATATATATTATGTGATGATTCCAAAAAATGCTTGATTAAGAACCAAAACTATTAAGCATCAATGTGATAGCAGGGCTGCAAGATTTATAAGTCGAATCAAATAATAAGTACCTGCCAGTCATATGGGAATGAAACTTTACATAAAGCAGCTTCCTTAAATAAAGGTTATTCATATGAAAAGGGACTTTCCACTTTTTTATGTTGTTCATGTGATGCTTTATTGTTTTCTTAGGTGCCACTGTTTTAGGGTATTTTTACTAACCTATCATCTATAGGTGGGAGGAGCAAAAGCTTTAGATTCTTCAAAAATTTAAATCTCCGGTTTTCGACATATCTTGATGTTTTAGGGTCCCCTGATACTGAAAACATCAATATCTGGATGATAGGTGTATGCCTGTGTGTGTGTGTGTGTGCGTGTGTTTGTGTATCACAGTTTCTTGAGGATGGTCCAGAGCTAAATCAGCTAGATGAAAAAATACCAAACTCGAAACTTGAGCCTATTATGATATGACAATGTGCCAATTAGTTTTTGAGCCAAATAGTAGAACAGAAAAAGGCACTCTAGAGGAAACCTCAGATACCATATTTCTTCAATTAATTATGAATTCTTCTCGTCAATTCCTATCGTAATGACCTATTTTATAATCAGAAAGATCAGCATCAAAGCGTTAAATAATTACTGAAATGTTATAGAATAGTTTGGGCAACTCGTTTATAAGTTATAGGATAATGAAAATTGCATAATTAGATCTGGACCACCCTATATAGGTCAAAGGATGATCATAGCCCCTTGTGTTACAGGGATTCCCATACACCACAGGTAAAGCTGGGTCTGGAACAGAAATATTATGGGTGTCCCATGGGCATGTATCTGAGGAGTGTGTAATGGAACTGTTACAGGTGGAAACTTGGAATTAAACTTCAGGATATTGGAAAACAAATTTATTATATAAAGGCTGCTCAAAGGTTTCATCTTTTTGCAGGGTTTTTAAGTATTTTAAAAGGGAGGTGGTTACAACTGAGAACTGTTTCTCCAAGAGAAGGCATTTAACTCTAGATGTACATGAAGGTGTTTTTTTTTTTTTTTTTTTATATAATCTTGTAAATCAGGGGTGTCAAACTCCAGGCCTGGAGGGCCGCAGTGGCTGCAGGTTTTCATTCTAACCCTTTTCCTAACCAGTAAGCAGTTTTTACTGCTAATTAACTTCTTTTCCCTTCAGTTTAATTGCCCTGTTCTTAAGGACTCCGTTCTCTGAATTTATTCCTTTCTTCATTAAATGACAGCCAAACAGAAATGAGATGTGAAATGAGCCAACAGATGACCAGCTAAACTGGGATTTCACACTCCAACCAATTTCACTCTAACCAATTTCTTAATGAGAATCTGATTCTTGCTGTTAATTAGACTCATTATTTAATTTCACGGCTTGTTGCTGCTCTCATTCTGCCACTGAAGACATTTCCAAAACTGTTGATTTTTCTGTTTTTTCTAAGAACACCATCAAAATGTTTTGGTGACCTGACAGATCAACCTTACCAAGACCATCGCCGTTCTTTATTTTCAGCTATTGTGAGCTGGTCATGTGGCGGCTTGTTTTGTGTCTCATTATTGTTTGGCTGGTAATTAAGGAAAAAGAGACAATTCAATTAACAATTCAACAACTCAATTAAAACTAAAACAAAAAACTTAATCAGCAGCAAAAACTGGTCACTAATGAGGAAGATGGTTAGAATGAAAACCTGCAGCCACTGTGGCCCTCCAGGACCGGAGTTCGACACCCGTGTTGTAAATTGAATCATGGCTTATCCATTACGTACAACAAAAGTGGGTTATTTTTTCAAAAAGATACTCAATTATACTACTGTATAACTAAAATATAACAAAACATCTCTTGCACAGAGAGACTCACAGTATTCAACTTGGGGAAAGATTATATGTTAAATACTGTGTGTTGTGTATATACAGTATACAGTATTTGTATAGGGTGGTCCAGATCTAATTATGCAATTTTCATTATGCTATAACTTATTATATTATTATATATTATTATTATATACTGCATAATTAGATCTGGGCCACCCTGTATATGTATATGTATGTGTACAGTATTCATATGTGGAAAATAGCAAAATAGCTGATACATCTCAGGAGTCTGACCACTGATGTATGGTGGTCCCGTCCAAGACCTTCTTCTACCTTGTTCGCGCTGCTGCTGGGATATACTGCAGCCCTGCATGACCCTAAATTGGATTAAATGGGGTTCAGTATATTATATTTTATGATATTGTATGTATGGAAGTGAGTTTCATAAGAATGAATTCAACTGAATGATTTTATTTTTTTTTTACAACCATAAAGTGCCTTGTTTGTGCATATACAGAATGAAAAACAGATATATAACTATATCTCAAAGAACTACCAAGACCTGACTTAGAAAATAACCCAGTTTTATGAAGCCATCATGGAGACAAAGAAAGGAGGCCCACACATTTCAGTATTGATGTAAGTAATTTGTGATGTTGCTGAAATTGAAAAGTTCTGTCTTAAATAGGCTAGCTGAACATCTGTCAATTTTAATGTTGTATGTTCAGTCTTCTTTATATTGAAGTCACAGATCTTTTTCTAAAGGCTAGTTATATTAATAATCCTAGAATGCAGTGCAATTGGAAGTGTGCTTTACATTTTAGAGATTAGCTTCCTGTTTATCATTTTTTTTGCATCCATGTAACTTTACAAGGTAAAGAAATCTGAGGTCTCTTCCTGGTATTTATTATGTATACATCAAGAATCCAGTAACAAATTACACAAAATAATCAATTAGCTATAAGAGACCATGGTAAACAGGATATAAATGTGGCTTTTCAAAAATTTTGTAAAGTGACTGAGCTTCCTTGGCCTCTCATCACAGTGTTAGGAGTGAGGCCAGTTTGTTTTGCTTGAGATCAGGTTGTTTATGACCTGTGGGTTCTGTGCACTTAAACATTTCAGAATGTAATACACCACTCTGTTGTAGCTGCTTAGTCTGTTTATTGTGTTAGAGAGAAAATAAAGTTCTGAAGAAATCCTGCCTTTCAGTCCAAAAAGCCTCGACATTTTCTAGAACTTGGGTAGGTTTTTCGTAAGATGTACGAGTATTCTGTAAACTCTCTTCCCCCATTGTGAAATAAATTACTGTATATGTATATATTTGTTTACTTTAAACTTAATTTACCACATACCAGCTTAATAAGAAATATTTACTGGACTCATCCTTAATGGAATAAAAAGCTCTTCCACTTAAATCTGTCACGTTTTTGTACAGGATATTTAATAGTATCATGTCAGATAGCTTGTCAATAATAAGTGGAAGAGATCACAAGGATAACTAAAACTCTAGGCTATGGTCGGGTTTACATAGCATTGTTTAAGAGAGTTCAAAGACAAAGTGGAAGTCAGAATTAAACTAATGCCAACCCATATTCTTTCCTTAAATTACCTGATTATTTGAGCACAAAGACATTTCTTTAAATGATTAAGTTTTGAACACAATTTCCTGTACATGGCATGTTGTGACAATTTTAATATCATGAATTACTCTAAATACGCATTGTGCCCAAAGCACCAAAATGGCAGCACCCATGAAAACCAAAATTGAGAAAGAATGATGTCATGAAAACAATAATAAAACTATAAACAATCGTATAAAATGTAATGTTCCTGACCATACTTAATACTTAACATTCCCAATGATTATTTGTTCTTTTCTGTATTTAAGCCAATTTAAGTCTGCCTACACTGTACTTACACTTTGTCTCCTATGGGTAGTTTCATTACTCTTTTATAGTAGAAATGGAAGGAGTCCTCTGAGAAAATGTATATTGACACGTGGAAAATGTGGAAACTTCACACAGACAATGGCCAGGCTAGGAATTGAATTCAGAACTTCAGAGTAATGGGGCAGCAGTGCTAATGACTGAGCTATCCCAATCTACCTCAATGAATATATTGTTTTAAATAACGGTTATAGTAAGCTATATTATTAAGCTACAGCCTTCCTAGCAATGAATGAATTAATATTATTCATTGATAACCAAGACTATTTAAAAAATTCACACTTAGCTGTAAAATTACACATATCCAGTTTAACTTGAATGATGAAATCAGAGCTGATGGGATAAATACTCCAGCAAAACCGCCTTTTCATTGTACTTCTTAAAAATAACAGCCACCCTACCTCCAGTTGACGCACTTAATGATGATCTTCACTTTTGTTTCAGCAGTTCACTGATCTTCACACCCTGCTCCGGTGTACACGTCTGAGCTCTGGTGTAGAAATACATACTAGAAAAGATGATAAAAACAGAAAACTGGTGTTAGAGTATCTAATTACATGCTACATATCTTCTCATGATCATCCATTCATCCATTTCTTGTCTGGTGTTTTTTTTTTTAAATAGTTGGGGTTTCCACAGAGGTGTAGGCTGTTTAAATCTCTAGAGCTGCAAAAACAGACGGAAAGCAATGTTAAAAATGTAAAATGCCACACCTAAAATGCCAGGATGGTTTAAGCCCCTTTTATAAATTAAAATCCTGCATCTGACCCCTTAAATTGGCATCTTGTTTTTAAATCCGATAGCCAATTTAGTTATACACGTACTTTTCTCTCAGCCAAATGTACTAAGGCACTAAACGGCAAACCACAAAGCTTCCAGTTCATGCTGGAGTCTGAGCAACATAATACACCTTCCATTCCAACAGATGTAAACATATGAAAACAACTGTGGAGTGTAATAGTGTTATGTAAAATATTTTTTACAAAAGTATCAGATATACAGTAAATAAGTAAATGTACCTCAATCACTGTGCAGCCACTGACATGCAAAGGTTATAAAATGTCATGTATATTTATTTGTTTTAGGACTGAATATGGAAGGTTGAATACATATATGATGACTAAAGTAATGGTTTTTTCCTTTGCCAGTGTAAAAGAGCATCACATTAAGCCCACAGTTCATTTTACTTTTGAGTAGGTCATTTGTTCATTGGAGTATTTTTACTTGATTTACCAAAGATCAAAAAACAAACATTTTTGTCTTCTAGTTATAATGACATGATTCATAGTAGTTCTGCTTTTTCTCCACTAGGCTGCACCATAAAGGTTTCTGTTAGTTTCAGGTGTTCCACTTTCTCGCCCATTAAAATGCCTTTGTAACAGAAGAAAAATGTTGTTGGACCAGCACTGAAAGCTGAAGAAAACTGACAGCTATTTTGGCACAGAGTCACGTGAACCAAGATACTGGTTGGCACAGGAACAAGTCAGACACTTGCACTGTGCTGAACATCAGGTCCATCACAGGTATTGCTGTAATTTCAAACAAATCGTACATATCTGTTTTAAAACAAGGGGACAGTTCTTCAGCATGTTAATCAGTTTTCCAGGAAAGTACTTTGAATTTCATTTGATCAGGGCTACTAAGATGTGCTGTGCCAATTGTCTTTTAAGGGTGTAGAGGCAAACACAAATTTTATTTATAATTAAATAACAATGATGGTGCATATGTTCTGTGGTTAAAGCAAATTTGATTTTGTATATCATCTCTAATATATTTTCTAACTTACTGATTTGAAGTGGGCTTCCATGTCAGGGAAATTCCACTCACTCAGAGGCAGGCTGGCATTAAATGGCTGTTAGGAAAAAATAATGTAGTAGAAAAAATAAAGATAAAAAATGCTTTTTAACTGTACTGTAATGATGTGACCAAGGCAGGGCTGTTTTAATGAAGTCTAGCAGAGACTGACTCTGCTTAATCACATCTAAAGCATTTGGAAATTCTATTTAAGTACCGCATACTCCCCTGCTGATGAACTATAAATATTATGATCTTTGACAACTTTCTCAGCTCTTCCTTATTTCTACGTGTTCTCCTTTCCTTGCATAGCCATAACCGTATGAAATGAAAGCTCAGTGTGTCACCCTCTCCAGTAACAATAGGCATTCCTGTTATATCTGTTCATATTTCAAACAGATTACCTAATTCATTTTCTTAAGGAATCACAGACTAGCCTGCCATCAGCAGGAATCCAGTCCATCAGAGGTATACACCCTGACCTTGAGGCAAGTTTACCAGACAATATGCTTTTGGACAGTGGGAATAAATCAGAGTCTGGGGAAAACATCTATGCCTGCACAGGGAGAAAATGCAAACGCCAGACCAGCACCAAGTATAATTAGACAAACAAGTAGGTCTACCTGTCATGATGCTTGTTCTTATTATATGTGTATTAAGCAATCATTGCCAACCTAATTACTTTGATTTATAATAAATCAAACACCATTGTTTCAGCTCTTTTACAGATTGAATATTTGAATCATTTTAGAGTTTGATCCATTTTTCCTGAAACCCTTTATAGACAAAATCATTTCAAAACTGAATAGATAGCTAATTAGGTTGCTTTGCAACTCACATCCAAGACAGAGGAAGGCTCCAGCGTTTGTGGATGACTGCGCAGAAGCACTTGCAAATCTTCCAAATTCATGTCTACATTTTCTGTATTCTCTGTCATTTCGGGCCTGCAAACAAAAATATTGTAGTTTAACATTAGAACTGCTGTGAAAAGGACAGACCGTTCATTTCAACTAGCCAAGGCTAATAAATCCCATTTGCCTAATTTCTCCAAAATGTTGAGGCCCACAAAGTCCTACTGTCTACCACACGACTTTGTAGTTTCTTCCCGGTGTCTGTGGTTTACTGCATAAAGAAAATTTTCCATTTGTGCAAAATCTACCTTTAACAAGTTATTTGTGTTCTTGTTAAAGAACTCTTTTAAAAAAACATAATTCCTGTTATAATTTTAAATCATTTAATCATGCAAATCTCTATTTGCTTAAATTGAAATGGTTCAGCTCCTTCAGTCTTCATTCATAACTCATACCTCTTAGCTTCAGAATCAGCTTACTTGTTCTTCTCTTCACTTTCTCTGTTGCTGCTAATTCTTTTTTTCTAATATAGAGACCAAACCTGTACACAGTACTCCGGATGAGGCTTGTGTGTTATACAGCTTAACAATAACGTCCTTTCAATTGTACTCCACGCATCATGATATACACTATATGGACAAAAGTATTGGAACACACCTCTTAATTATTTAATTCAGGAATGCCACAGGTGTATAACATCAAGCACCTAGCCATGCAGTCTCCATTTACAAACATTTGTGAAACAAAAAAAGTGACTTCAAGTTTGGTACTGTGATAGAGTACCAACTACCACGTAAAGTCACAGAGTGGGATCAACGACTGCTAAGGTGATTCCATAGCTGAAGAGTTCCAAACTTCCACTGGCATTAATGTAAGCACAAAAACTGTGCGGCGGGAGCTTCGTGGAATGGTTTCAATAGCCGAGCAGCTGTATGCTAGCCTTACATCACCAATTCCAATGCCAAGCATCAAATGGAGTGGTGTAAAGCATACTGCTACTGGACTGTGAAGATGGGGAAACATGTTCTATGGTGTGATGAATCACACTTCTCTGGCAGTCAGATGGGCGAGTCTGGGTTTGGTGGATGCCTGGAGAATGTTTTTGCCTGACTGTATTATGCCAACTGTGAAGCTTGGTGGAGGAGGGATAATGGTGTGGGGCTGTTTTAAAGGGTCTGGGCTAGGTCCCTTACTTCACGTGAAGGGCAATCTTAATGCTTCAGCATACCAAGACCCTTTGGACAACACTATACTTCCAACTTTGTGGAAAGAGTTTGGGTTAGGCCTTTTTCTATTCCAGCATGACTGTGCCCCAATGCAGAAAGCAAGGTCCATAAAGACACGGTTGGATGAGTTTGGTGTGGAAGAACTTCACTGGCCCACACAGAGCCTTGTCCTCAACCCCAGCGAACTTGGAACGGAGATTGCGAGTCAAGCCTTCTCATCCAACATCAGTGCCTGACCTCATAAATACTCTACATAATGAATGGGCACAAATTGTCACAGCAACACTCCAGAATCTTGTGGAAAGCCTTCCAAGAAGAGTGGAAGCTGTTATAGCTGCAAAGAGGGGACCAACACCATATTAAAGACTATGCATTTAAATGCATTGTCATTAAAGTCCCTTTTGGTGTAATGGTCAGGTGTCCCAATACTTTTGCCCTTATAGTGTTTATAATCTAACATTCTATTAACTTTTTAATGCCTTCTATATGTGGTCTGGATGTATATTACAAGTCCTCTACAACTAGGTCTTTCTCATCAGGTGTACTTTCAAGTTTCAAACCTCCAGTTCGTGTATTTCAATCAAACATTTACAAGTGTAATACTTACTTACATTAGATTTAATTTTCCGCAGACTTGCCTAAGTCTGAATTCTGCCCAAGTCCATCTGTAATGGTTCACCTTCTACTTTATATTCTTATTAACAAGATCATAGTGACTCGTAGGATTTAGAGAGTTTAATAATGAAAGGATGGATTGTGCCTTTCTATACTGGACACCTTATTTATGTCATTTTTTTACAATTGGATCCTAGGTGCTTGAAGCAATCTGCTCAGGGACCCACAGTATCTCAGATTTAGAGTCTGAGCCGGCAGCATTGACACCCTACTCTGCAGGCAAAGCTACCTACAAATAGTGCATTACTACTGAGGCAATATATTAAGATGTTATTATAATAAGAGCCACTGCAAAGGTGTAAATGGTGAGGACAACTACTTAAACGCTTCAGTTGTCCCAGAAGAAAAGTAATAAAGAGAGTCCACATACTGCATTTTTCTTTCATAAAACGGATGGTAAATGCAACATTTAAACTAATTAGTTCCTGAAAACAATTACCTCCTTAGAGCTGTATATTTCTTGGTTAAAAATTCACAAATTAATGCTAGCAGTGTGTTTTGCTTATTCTCATGTTTCAACGTCATGGGCTTTAGAGTATTGAGATATACCTGTTGAACTTACCGCTCAACAGCTGGACGCTTGGCTCTTTTCTCAGAGAGCCCTCCAGAGGTCCCCAAAGCTCGTCCTTCCAAGACAGACTGCACCATAGAAACTGGCAGGACAGGCGGTTCAGCACACACTTCACAGGAGCCTAGAGGCACAGCCTCCCCACATGCTTGGACTCTGGGACTTGCTGGCTCTTGTTTGATTAACATTAAGCACTTGTCCCTGGCAGCGGAAAGACAAATGTGCCAAATTAGTGATAATCTAACTTTTAAAATAGTCAGGAAAGCAATTTTAGTTGAAAATTTTATTGTGAACACTCATTTTTGCCCTATATTGCTGTATATTTTCTGCCCCATGGAGCAAATTTGCACTGCTTCTCTCCATTGATTCTTCTCTGTTTGTCCTTTATTAATTTTTTTTAGTCTAATACAGGGTTGCATTGTTCCAGAGACAATCCTGACAGCACTGGGTGAAAGGTACTAGTCCTTTTCAGGGCCCACATATGCACAGTCACTCTTACAGGCGCCAGTTAAATGAAAATGTCCACAAATGGCATATGAAAAGAAAAACAAAGAACCTGGGAAAAAACCATGTGGAACATGCAAACTGCACAGCAACACTGATTAGTCAAGATCTGAACCCAGGACCCTGGAGCTGCAGGTCAGCAGCATTTACTCTATCACTGCAGAACTGTACTGGTAACACAGATTATACAAAAAATTATACAACATGTTCTTCTCTTGTATGGTAGAAGTGTAGCTTTCCATTAATTCTAGAAAGATGTGCATTAGCACACAGTAATCAAGAGAGATTTATTACTCCCAAGACTAGCAGCATGCTTTAAAAAGGTCAAGTTAATTGTCATGTGCACATAGTCTCTTCAGAAGAGTTGGCAAAATACAAAACAAAAACAAATAAATAAAAAGTTCAACATGTAGCATGAACCCAGCCACAGAGGATGCACAAACCAGTGTGTTTCTTCGTGCCGGTCCCAAACCCGGATAAATGGGGAGGGTTACGTCAGGGGGCATCCGGTGTAACATTTGCCAAATCAATATGCGGACAACAATGCAAATTTCCATACCGGATCGGTTGAACACCGGGTTAACAATGACCACCACCAGTACTGAAGACAAAGAAGAGGGGGAGACATGTCTGGAAGCAGGAGGAAAGGAGGAAAGTAAAGAGAGTGGAACTGAGGGAAGGAACTTTGAATGTTGGCAGTGTGACTGGTAAGGGGAGAGAGTTAGCAGATATGATGGAGAGAAGGAAGGTTGATATATTGTGCGTGCAAGACACTAAATGGAAGGAGAGTAAGGCCAAGTGGATTGGAGGTGGATTCAAATTGTTCTATCATGGTGTGGATGCGAGGAAAAATGGGGTAGGAGTTATACTGAAGGAACAGTATGTCAAGAGTCTTTTGGAGGTGAAAAGAGTGTCAGGCAGAGTAATGATTATGAAGCTTGAAATTGGAAGTGTGATGATGAATGTTGTTAGTGCATATGCACCGCAAGTTGGGTGTGCAATGGGTGAGAGAGAAGATTTTTGGAGTGAGTTGGATGAAGTGATGAACAGTGTACCCAAGGGATAGAAAGTGGTGATTGGAGTGGATTTCAATGGGCATGTTGGTGAAGGGAACAGTGGAGACGAGGAGGTGATGGGTAGGTATGGTGCCAAGGAGAGGAATGAAGAAGGTCAGAGGATAGTGGATTTTGCCAAAAGGATGGACATGGCTGTGGTGAATACGTATTTTAAGAAGAGGGAGGAACATAGGATTACATACGATTAAGAGTGGAGAAAGATGCACACAGGTAGGTTACATCCTATGCAGAAGAGTTGATCTGAAGGAGATTGAAGACTGCAAAGTGGTGGCAGGGGAAAGTTTAGTTAAGTAGCATAGGATGGTGGTCTGTAGGATGACGTTGGAGATCAAGAACAGGAAGAGAGTGAGGGCAGAGCCAAGGATCAAATGGTGGAAGTTGAAAATGGAAGACTACAAGGTTGACTTTAGGGAGGAGGTGAGACAGGCACTGGGTGGCAGTGAAGAGTTACCAGACAGCTGGGAAACTACAGCAGATGTAGTAAGGGTGACAGCAAGAAGGGTGCTTGGTGTGACATCTGGAAAGAGGAAGGAGGAAAAGGAAACCTGGTGGTGGAATGAAGAAATACAGGAGAGTATAAAGAGGAAGAGGATGGCAAAGAAGAAGTGGGACAGTCAGAGAGATGCAGAAAGTAGACAAGAGTACAAGGAGATAAGGCACAAGGTGAAGAGAGGTGGCAAAGGCTAAAGAAAAGGTGTATGATGAGTTGTATGAGAGGTTGGACACTAAGGTGGGAGAAAAGGACCTGTACCAATTTGCTAGACAGAGGGATCGAGCTGGGAAAGATGTGCAGCAGGTTAGGGTGATAAAGGATGAAGATGGAAACGTACTCACAAGCGAGGAGAGTGTGTTGAGCAGATGGAAAGAGTACTTTGAGAGGCTGATGAATGAAGAGAAAAAGAGAGAGAAGAGATTGGATGATGTGGAGATAGTGAATCAGGAAGGGCAACGGATTAGCAAGGAGGAAGTAAGGACAGCTATGAAGAGGATGAAAAATGGAAAGGCCGTTGGTCCAGATGACATACCTGTGGAAAGATGGAGGTGTTTAGGAGAGATGGCAGTGGAGTTTTTACCAAATTGTTTAATGGAATCTTGGAAAGTGAGAGGATGCCTGAGGAGTGCAGAAGAAATGTACTGGTGCTGATATTTAAGAATAAGGGGTATATGCAGGACTGCAGTAACTACAGGGGAATAAAATTGATGAGCCACAGCATGAAGTTATGTGAAAGAGTAGTGGAAGCTAGGTTAAGAAGTGAGGTGATGATTAGTGAGCAGCAGTATGGTTTCATGCTAAGAAAGAGCACCACAGATGCAATGTTTGCTCTGTGGATGCTGATGGAGAAGTTTAGAGAAGGCCAGAAGGACCTGGCGTCCTTTGTGGACCTGGAGAAAGCATTTGACAGGGTGCCTCGAGATGAGATGGGGTATTGTATGAGGAAGTCGGGAGTGGCAGAGAAGTACGTAAAAGGTGTACAGGATATGTACGAGGGAAGTGTGACAGTGGTGAGGTCTGCGGTAGGAGTGACGGATGCATTCAACGTAGAGGTGGGGTTACATCAGGGATCAGCTCTGAGCCCTTTCTTATTTGCAATGGTGATGGACAGGTTGACAGACGAGATTAGACAGGAGTCTCGTGGACTATGATGTTTGCTGATGACATTGTGATCTGTAGCGATAGTAGGGAGCAGGTGGAGGAGACCCTGGAGAGGTGGAGATATGCTCTAGAGAGGAGAGGAGTGAAGGTCAGTAGGAACAACACAGAATACATGTGTGTAAATGAGAGGGAGGTCAATGGAATGGTGAGGATGCAGGGAGTAGAGTTGGCAAAGGTGGATGAGTTTAAATACTTGGGATCAACAGTACAGAGTAATGGGGATTTTGGAAGAGAGGTGAAGAAGAGAGTGCTGGCAGGGTGGAATGGGTGGAGAAGAGTGTCAGGAGTAATTTGTGATAGATGGGTATCAGCAAGAGTGAAAGGGAAGGTCTACAGGAAGGTAGTGAGACCAGCTATGTTATATGGGTTGGAGACGGTGGCACTGACCAGAAAGCAGGAGACAGAGTTGGAATTAGCAGAGTTAAAGATGCTAAGATTTGTACTGGGTGTGACGAGTATGGATAGGATTAGAAATGAGGACATTAGAGGGTCAGCTCAAGTTGGACAGTTGGGAGACAAAGTCAGAGAGGCGAGATTGCGTTGGTTTGGACATGTGCAGAGGAGAGATGCTGGGTATATTGGGAGAAGGATCCTAAGGATAGAGCTGCCAGGGAAGATGAAAAGAGGATGGCCTAAGAGAAGGTTTATGGATGTGTTGAGAGAGGACATGCAGGTGATGGTTGTAATAGAACAAGATACAGAGGACAGAAAGATATGGAAGAAGATGATCCACTGTGGCAACCCCTAATGGGAGCAGCTGAGAGAAGAAAAGCATGTAGCATGCAACATATATACATACAAATACATAAAATACAATGTGTACATACAGAATGTATAGACTGAAGGGTTGTAGCACTATTTTTCATGGTTCAGAGAAACAATGTGAATGATCTTTAGAAAATGATGAGATAATAAAACATTTCTCATGAGTATTGTTCTATCCGTAAATTTAGCTGACTATTGATTCACTTATGGCTGGGCCAGACTTGTACAGGAATTTGAGTTTTGTTGTGTCAATGCAATAGCCTCACCTGGACTCTTCTGATGCTGTTGGCAGGGTTAGAGAAGCTGACTGAGACATGTCTGTAACATCAGAAATGATTGGTCCACTTGCTATTTCTGTGTTGTTGGAGCACATGGCACTTTCTGAGGAGGGCTGCAAGAACAAAATAATATATATTAAAACCACCTATGTTGAGCACTCTCATATGACATCTGGAATAATTGTTTAGAAAATTATTTGACAGAGTTACTATTTAAATTTTGTCAGTTGCCTGGGAAGACAGACTAGTAGCAAGGCTGAAAAAGTTACTTTTGGATTAACTAGAGGCTGAGTTGTACCTGTGCCATTTACTCCTTCCTAATTTCCTCTGTTGCAGATTTTTGACACTGAATGTTTTTAATATCTTTAACCAAAATCTAATATTAGTTAATGGGACCTGAATGAACAAATAACACATTTTGTAATGTATTTCTTTTTTTGTAAATAACAAATGTAACCAACACCAACTGGGATTGTGTGAAAAAGTAATTATACTCTAGTTCAGGGGTGCCCACACTTTTTCAGTGCAAGCTACTTTTAAAATGACCAGGTCGAAATGATCTACCTACATTAAAAATTATATATATATATTATATATATATATATATATATATATATATATATATATATATATATATATATACTGAGTATATTTTATACATAAAATATATGTTGTTGTACCTTGCATAACTGAATAAACTTTATGGCACAATAACAATTCAGTATATTTATGGTCACTACAGTATTTGGATTTAAAAATCTTCATGTGGGAAAAGGCTGACTCGCATAAATTAGTAGAGCCGAATAATGCAGTCAAGGAGCTTTTGAATTCAGCCGAGTGAAAAATGACGGCTGTCCGAATAACTGCGATTTTAGTTCCCTCTCCTTTCTCTTTCTCAGATCGCTTTTCGGAAGGGAGTCAGTTTCGTAGTTTTTATGAACAGTTCGAAAGTGCCTTTCCACATTTTCCTTTTTTGGAATAGCAATGATAGATTGACAGATCAGACAAACGCACTTCAATTGTGACATTTGGAGAAAAAAAATCCTCATCCAATTCCACATCCAGCCCATACCCTCCCCAAACAATTTTTTTGTTTAAATCCCTTCTTTAGTCGATATAAATTGGAAGGCTAACTAGATCACAACAAGAGTTTTGCAGTAGCTCACGCGTTTGATCGTGTGTGCAGGATGACCAGTGTCTTAGAAGAAAAGAGATCTCAGACTGGCTGCCCTGTATGTCAATCAAGTGGCAAATGCCATCGGGAAGATATATAGACTAACGTTTAAAAAATTGTTTTTGGAATGCAACGCGATCTACCTGCACTACCTTTGCAATCTACCGGTTGATCGCAATCGACGCATTGGGCACCCCTGCTCTAGTTAAATGAACTCGAGTAAAACACAGCCAGTCCTGCTTAATACAAATCTCACTAATTTTGTCCCTTCCCATTGTAGGCAAGCTACAAGCACATAACACCATAATAAAAGTACATTTCTGAACAGATCAGGAAAAGGGGGTTGATATCTATCACTTCTGGAAGGGATTATAGGGCGGCTATTTCTAAGGTTCTGGACCCCTACCAAACCATATTGACAGATGAAATCTTAAAATTGAAAATAAAGGCTGTCCTCAGTTACTCCAAGGATACAACATATAGTGATCCTGGAAGTTCCTAACATCCATTCACATCCAAAGAATGGCAGACTTCCATTGCTTTAGCAAAGCTCAATGTTCATGAGTGTTTTATAGGCAGATAAGATATAAGTGGAACATTTTGGACAATAGGTGTCCCATTTTGTCTAGCGTAAAGCAAGCACAACTTTCCATGGTAAGAGCATAATACCAACAGTCAAACACAGTGATGGCAGGGTGATAGTGTGGGGTTGTGTGATAAGATGTCAACATCTATATGTTCACATCTTTAGAAATTAATTTCTTGGATTCTCATCTAGACTTTTTCCCTGGAAATTTTGGTGCAGTGTGTTACGAGCATGGCAAGTGGTTTCATCAGGACATTTCTGATATGGAAAAGAGATACTAAGGCAAGTGGAGCCCCAGTGTGCTTGTTGACTATTTTGACCATGGGCAGCTGTGGTATGATACTGTCTGCTTTTGTCTTTTCCACCAAGGGTTTATGAAAAATACAGTCGTGCTCTTAAGTTTACATACCCTGGCAGAATTTGTGAAATATTGGTTATTGTTTGGAAAATATAAGGAATCATCCAGAAAACTTTCATTTTAATTAGAGAGTGTGCTCATGCAAGGCAATTTATTATCACATAATTGTGTGTGCCCTTTTAAAAATTATAGTGATAACTGAAATCGCCCAAATGGGCCTGATCAAAAGTTTACATGCCCTTGAATGTTGGGGCTGATAATATGCATACAGGATGACACACAGATGTTCAAATTAGAGGTTATTAAGGGAGAGTGTCCACACCTGTAACCGTTTGGATTATAATCAGTCTCTATATATAAAGAGTCAATTTAAATTCAGGCAGAGCTGCACAGACTTTGCTGGATAGAAAGCCATGGGGAGACAAACTGTCAAAGGACCTGCGAGAAAAAGTTGTTGGTTTGTATAAATCAGTAAAAGGATATCAAAAGATTTCCTGAGATCTGAAAATGCCTGCAAGTAGTGTTCAAATTCTGATAAAAAAGCGGAAAGTTAGGAGCCCCGTTATTACCAGGCCACAGTCAGGTAGACCAACCAAGATTTCACCCACAACTGCCAACTTTGGCTGAGATACGGGCTTCTTTGCAAATTAGTGGTGCTGCGTAGTTGAGTTACAAGAAGAAAAGCCTTTACTGTGCCAACATCACAAAGCAGCCCAATTACAAGATGTCAAATAGCATCTAGACAAGCCACAAAACTTTTGGAACAAAGTCCTTTGGAGTGATGAGAGCAAAATTGAACTTTATGGTCATAACCATAAATGCTATGTTTGGAGAGGATGCAACAAGGCCCATGACGTAAAGTAAACCATCCTAACTGTGAAACATGAAGGTGGATCTCTGATGTTCTGGGGGTGTATGAGCTACAGTGGCACAGGTAACTTTGTGAAAATTGATGGCAAGATGACTGCAGCATGTTACCAGAAAATATTGGAGGACAACTTGCATTCGTCAGTTTGGAAGCTGCGCATTTGATGCACTTGTGTTTTGGATCATTGTCATGTTGGAAGATCCAAGTTGACCTTTCAGTTGGTACAGCAAAGAAAAGTGAAGGTGGTGAAGTGGCCATCACAGTCTCCTGACTTCAATTTCATTGAGACACTTTGGGGAGATCTCAGACATACAGTTCATACAAGGCAACTCAAGAAATTACAAGACTGGAGGCTTTTTGCCAAGAAGAATGGGCCACTCTACCACCTGAGAAAATCAAGGGTCTCATCCACAACTATCACAAAAGACTGCATACCATCATTGATGGTAAAAGGGTCAATAAACAGTATTAAGAACTAAGGGTATGCAAAATTTAGAACAGGGACCATCTCATTATTTTCCTTATTACTATGTTTTGTTAAATGGTTGGGCTGTTCTGTGATGCCTTATAATTTAACTTGGATTCCATTGAAAGTACAGTAAATGTTTATTGCTTGTTCAGTCACCTTTTCTTTAAAGTATGGTAAATATCTTACAAATTCTGCCAGGGTATGTAAACTTATGGACACAACTGTATATGAAGGCAAGTAAAGCAAGAATGTTCATTACATCCATGCAGAAGACACCCTGTAACTTAAGCTCTTAAAGGTAAATGACAGTTAGGCTCAATTGTATCTTGTGGTCTGTATAATCATATAGGCAATTTGGTTTTGTGGCCTGGGTGATGGACTGTAAACTACCACGCTGTTTCATTCCCACCAATGACTTGCTGTACAACCCTGAGCAAGTTGTTAAGCTTCCTGTAATTAAAATTATTAAAAGAAAACCTACCAATTGTTCAGTACTCTTGTTAAGCACCTTGGGATGGTGTCCACTATAGAAACGTGCAGTAAAAAGTAATACATTCATTCTTTGTGCCACTCATTCCAATTGAAAAATCCTGAATGATTGTCAACCATCCATTTTCCAATGCAGGGGTTTGAAGTACTGAACACACTACAGAAAGCAAACATGAACATTCATTGATCATGAGCCAGTTTACTATCAGGAATCAGTACTGCTTTGCCCTGACCAGGGGCCTCATGTATAAACGGTGCACACGCACAAAAATGTTGTATACGCCCATTTCCACTCTTACTTCATGTGTGCTGCTTTATAGTGCACAGAAAGTGTGCCACAGTGTGCAAGTATGTACCTGAAGAGAGGTACTATGATGAGCCTGACCATGACCCACCAAATGATCAGCCAAGTTGTACAGCGTTACAACTTCATTTAATTGTAATTAGCAGAATGTAAAAACAGGTAATCAGATGCAGCATTTATTTTTTAACCAGTTCATTTAATTTGTGGTCATTATCACATAGTACAGCCTTTATATTCCTTAATTCATTGGACACATCTCTTACAGCATCCACTATTCCATTTTGTGACTCCTGAACAGCATCCGTCGGCACACAGCCAGATGGCCTCCCATGGTTTCCAAGGCAGAGGTGTGTGTGAGGCCAGCACCTGAAGGCTACTCGGCACAGCAGCACCATCACCGCCTGAGCATCGCACGGGGGTTAGTTTTTATAATATTGTCTGAAACAGAATAAACAGATGGTGGGCTGCAACTTGCCTTTTCATGTCAACTGTGATATCTGACCACTTCTTTTTTCTTTCGGGAACTGTGCGACTTTGCGAACTTGATCTTTCGAGTGTCTCCGCCATGCTTTTGTTTCTTATACCACTGTGCAAGCCAACAAATAGGACGTTTTTCTTTGCCTCCACTTCGCATTTGCTGAAATTCTTCTTTTTCTCACGTGCCTTTTTCATTGTTTTTTAACCAAATACTGAATGGAAGATGATATTTATATTGATTTACATATTAAAATTTGCAACAACTCAGGGTGGGGCTGTAGGCATGTGCACGTGCTTTAAATTTCACATTTGTTCGGATTTGTAAAGGGGAAGTGCATGGAACTTGCTGAACACACAGATTTATGCATCTGGATTTTTTTGTCCGTACGCCATGCTTTAGTGTGAATTCTTTATACAGCATTATACATGAGGCCCCAGGGCTGTTTCCTGCCTTGCACTCAGGGCTGTCAGGAAAGGCAGTGGCTACCATCTCCTTGACCCTGAATTGGATTAAGCATATTTGATAATGTTGCTGTTGAGTACGTATTTGGATATTGTGATGGAACACAAAGTGATGGAGCAAAAAAACACAGAGAAAACATCTTAGCATCACTGATGCTTTATGTACTACTGCCATTTCTAAACACTTTAAAATGGGTTGTGTGTCTTTACAATCAGCTCAGTTAGCAAGTTTACCTTACGTTTCACCTCTTTGAATAAAATAAAAATGCACTGATTTAAATTGTTTTTGCATAGTGTGCTTTTTTTCAAATGCCTGTTAGATTATCTCTTGGGATAATCTTCACTCAAAGGCCTGCTTTGTGATTCCTACCCATTCACAAGTACCAATAATGGCTTTTACTTGTTATGACAGGCACATCCTGTGTGCTTTTAGCTGCCTTATCTGATTTTGTACTTACTGACTGAATAAAGTAGGTTTCATGAAGATCTTCCATTGACAGTAGGTGGCCAAATTTGGAAATCGGAGGGGAAGTTGACCCATCATCCAGCATCAGAGGCCTGTGAGGAGTAAAAACAGAACAAGTGCTATGTATTTCATTTATGGTGTATGAAGTACAGAAACATCAAGTATCACATAAGATATGTATGTTATTTTAGAGAAGTTAATGGAGTTGTATGTGTTTATGAATTAGAGGAACCTTATACAATATATGTATTGTGAGAGAAGAAAAGACGGCTGTGCATAGGTGATGCTTGAGATTGTGTATTGTAAAGAAGAGTGATAGTCTGGAGCCCACATAATGAACCTTTCAGAACATGAATGATCTGAACTAGTCTGAAATCAATACTATATCCTCAGCTCCACATCTCTCATCCCATAAAGAACTGGATGCAGGGTACACACATTTACATATGTGGTGTGAGGCAGAGTGTCAAGAGGGAAGTATCTGGTTTAGCTGTTCTGGAGGAGCACGGTACACAAAGTAAGTACAGGTAAAGAACATCCCAGATAGGAAATGGGAAGACTGTCTGACTGGAAACATTGGGGAACTGCAGACTTTCAGCTGTCCTTCCTGTTGAAGTGACTCAGTCCCCTCCATCCAAACAGATCTGCCTTACTCTGGATGGCCCATTCATTTCACATTCAAGTTAAGGTTGCTGTTATGTATGCTCATGGATGAGAGGTCTATGTTATGGAGACCAGATTACAGTATGTCTATAAATGTGTGAATGTAGCTACTTGAAAAGTGCGCCATGACAGACACAGTGGTTATAATATGCTAGCCACTGCAAAGACGGGACAGACTTGACCTTGAAATTAGATATACTGTGTCATATAGCACTGTATAAAACTTTTTCTTGCAAATATTTGTAATATAGAAAAAGTTATAAAATATGTTAATTGTACATAAGCTTCAGTAAAACAAAACTACAAGATTTAAAGAAGTCATACAATTGACCCCATATATCACAGAAACCAAGCTAAAAGCCAGACTCACAACAGAGAGCTAATTAGAAATAACCATTGACTGTACTATACTATCTTATATTAATTAAAAACATGGGAGTTTAGCAAACCTACATTAGAATAACATTAATGAAATCTTGCCAGATTCTAAAGAAACTGCGCTGTTTTACACAAGGAAAATTAGATTTTTTTAGTTCCGATAACGCCTCATTTTCCTATTGAGTTACAGAGTGTGCATTCAGATTCTTCCAACTGAGCAGAATCATTCAACACACTAACAGTGTAGTGAAGAAAATAATGGAGTTTGTTAGAAGTAGTGCTATACAACTATGGGATCGACTAGACAGAGACTTCTTTTAACATGAACTTTTGAGAAACATTGTCAATGTGCACCGACAGTGCCCATTCAGCTAACTGTGTGATCTCTAAAGACAAATGGTGCCAGCAGAACCTATTGAGGTGTCCATAGGAGAAGGGTTGAATAATCATCTTTTGTATTTGTACCATCATCAAGCTAATTAACTATAACACAGTAGATTATTAAAAGTGCAAAAGAGGCGATTATTTCTTTTTTAAATATTATTGTTTCCCCTTCCCATCTATTTCTCCCTCTGCATTTTAACTTTTCATAATTTTTGAACACACTTCTTCACTTCTAGAATCCCACGGTGGTGCTTTAAGGATGTCCCAAAGACACACATCATTGCAGTCTAAACAGATAAACAAGTCCTCCAACTGAGCAAGGTCGGTATTTTGAAAACACAAATTAGCCAGAGAGTTTCAGACTGCCTGCCCCTAACACAGCCCTTGGGAGGTGGACCCCAAACCATTCCCAGCCTCCCTGTTGTTGTGTTCAGTATTGTTTGTTCAGTTCCTAGCTGGAAGGCAATGGCATGCAGTGTCCTAGGAGAGTTAAGGTGAAAGCAAAACATTCAAGCTTGATCTCTTTCAGGATGTTACTATTCTAGTAGGGGTCTATTTAGGGCTAAAAGATACAATTTAAAAGGGAAAAGTTGCTTGGCAAGGTCCTCTTCTGGCATGGAGCCTGAAGGGCCATAGTGACTGCAGGTTTCCACTTCAACCAAGATCTTAATTAGAACTCATTTATTTGCTGCTAAAGCAATATATTTTTTTTGGGATTCATTTTAATTAACTCACTTGTTACACAGAATCCTTAATTGTCCATTTTATTTTCAAGCAGTTGCGATTAAGTTTTAATTGTTTTCTGTTTTCTTAACCAGCCGTAGTTAATAACAAAATGCAAATTACAAAGAAACCACCCTCTCCCTAGCTAACTTGGTTCAATTTACAATGGTGAATGTGCATCATTAAGTCAGTCAGTCAGTCATTATCCAACCCGCTATATCCTAACACAGGGTCACGGGGGTCTGCTGGAGCCAATCCCAGCTAGCACAGGGCGCAAGGCAGGAATAAATCCCGGGCATGGCGCCAGCCCAACACAGGGCACACACACACACACCAAGCACACACTAGGGACAATTTAAGATCGCCAATGCACCTAACCTGCATGTCTTTGGACTGTGGGAGGAAACCGGAGCACCCGGAAGAAACCCACGCAGACACGCGGAGAACATGCAAACTCCACGCAGGGAGGACCTGGGAATCAAACGCAGGTCTCCTTACTGCGAGGCAGCAGCACTACCACTGTGCCACCATGCAGCCCTGCATCATGAAGCGACTGTGTTAATAAAATGTTTAGAAATAAATGAGAGAGAAAAGGGAGAGGATTATGAAATGTAAATCTGTTCCGGTTCACAAAACATGTAGTAATATTCTTAGAAAAGAAAACTTTACAATGTAGTTAAAATTTGTTTTGGATGAATGAAACAAGCAAAACAGCTAAACACCAAGTTTCATTAACAGCAGTGACTGTCTTCTAGTCAGGAATGAAAACCTGTGGCCACTGCGGCTCTCAAGGAGCATGAGTGAAAATCCCTGTCTTAGAGATGCATTTTTCTTAGGTCCCTTAACCTTACCTTATGTTATCTTAACACAGTTTCTGCATCTAATCAAATTTATTTTCATGTGTTCATAGTGCAAAGATATTCTTTCTTGAATTTCTCCTTAGATCAGTTGACAAAAATACAATGCCAAATATAATAAATAATAGCATAAATGAATAGATAAAAATTATACTTAGCATGCAAGTATTTTATAATGCAGTATACACTGTGATGTTACAAAATTTGTTTTTGTGATTGACTGTTCAGCAGCCTTATGACTTGTGCTTAGGTGTTTTTCCTGAATCTACTGGTCTGACTGCTAGCGACCCTGTACCATTTGTCACAAGCAGGGGTGAGAAAGTGTCTTTGCAAAATGGCCGAGGCCTTTAATAATACTGTTTGCCTTTCTAATGTAGCCTATTCTGAAGATGTGAACTTAAGCTGCCAACAAGCCAAGACTGGAGTGACATGATTAAAATTTGATCTTTTAGGGCTGAGTGCTTTTTAGTAAGCTTCAAATTATTTCAAAAAGTGTAGATGTTAATAAGGAAGGATAAGGTTATATAGTATGTTAGGTTATATACCACGATGTGTAAAGGACAAGTCAAGGGAAGTTGTACTTAATTTATATAAAACAGTAGTGAGGCCTCACCTGGAGTACTGTGTACAGTTTTGGTCTCCATATTATAAAAAAGACATCATAGCACTAGAGAAAGTCCACAGGAGAGCCACTAGAAAGATTCCAAGACGGAGAGGTATGAGCTATGAGGAGAGACTGAAGGAGTTGAACCATTTTATTTTAACAAAAAGGTATGGAAGCCTATTCCCACACCCCAAAAAAAACTGCATTATTACACAAAAGAACTGCTTTATTTTGCAAAAGTATTCAATTCACAATAATTATTAAGTAACTTCAGAAAAGTATTGTGAAAAGATAAAAAAAAAGTTTTGTAAAATAATCCAACACATTTTTTTTGAGCGCAGGAATAAGCTTCTGTAATATGGAGATGAAGAGGTGGCATCAAGATTGAAGTGTCTAAAATTATATCTATTTTGAGGCCTAGTGAGGTCTATAGTCTTGCATTTTCCTGGGGCTGCATTCTGGACTATTTTTAATGACCTCACCCTTTGCTATTTTGTGGATGCAGAGTATTCAAAACAGAATGTATAATCTGGGACTGCAGTTCCTATCAGCCCTTATAGGACTGGGAGCTAGCCTTTCACAGTGATTGACTGGTGGCACTGCTTCTTGGTGAACCACCCACAAAATACAAGGCAGAACACACTTTCAAACATAGAAACTAAATAATCTGAATTGACAAAAATACATAATTAGACAAATAATAAAAACAGACAATAATATTAACATGAATAATGATAATCAACGAATCAAAAACAAAAAATGGGCATAAAAAATCCAGAGGGGAAACTCTGGCTTCCAGTCTGGCGTACACATAACATAAAGGCATGCGAGGAGAGGTTTTGGAAAAGGACAGAGGTTAATAGATTTCTTTCCAACTAAAAAAATACATACAAAGTAACAAGACTGAAAAAGAGCTTAAGTTTCTTGATGACAGTAAATAGTAAAGCTGGGTGATTATCATGTGCAGGTTTGCATCAGTGCAGTCCTTCCAAAAGAAGCTCCTGTCTTTTCATTTCCAGCATGCTTACTGCATTTTTCTACTTATCTGCTTCAGTTAGGGCAAAAAGTAAAATAAATAAATAAAATAAATTCAAAGGGCCTAGCTGACAGGGCTCTTTCCATAGAACATCATCAACAGAGGCCTCCAAACAGACCGAGTCAGCAGATCTGACTCAGCGGTTCTCCTCAATTCACTGTGGCTGCAGCAACTTGGGATCAGTCAGGTGACTCATTCAAGCTGATCCCTGCAATTCGCTAAGAAAATTAGCAGCTAGCACCACCCCCCAGTGCCCCACTCCCTCCCACAAGCATGAACTGCGCTACTCACAATTTCCGTTTCATTCCAACGCTGCTGTGGGGGTTGGACTGAATGTGGGTGAACAGGAACTGGATTAACTGTAAACAGAGATCAAAAGCAAAGTGCATGAGCCCTGCAACAGAGCAAATGGCAGCAACATAAAGAGTAGAAAGGGCAGCAGGAAGCACAGAGTTTAGTCTTACTGGACAGCACCAGAGGTGTCCATCCTTTATCAGTACCAGCAATACACTCCAGTCCATCTTCCTCAAGATGTAGCATGTTGGTAGGCGGTGTAACACATATTTCTGTTAGTACAAAGCACATGGTGAATTTGCTTTGCAGATACTGACCTTGTTCATAACTTTTTGTTGATGAGTGTGATTCTGTCTCAGGGAGACCACCTCTCTCCAGAGAACTTCATTTTGACTAAAATTAAAGAATAAAATACAAACACTGAGATACAGGGGCAAAAAGACTTTTAAATCTGGTGTATTTCATATGTATACTATAGGCTGTGGGGCCTAGTCTTTTAAGCATTAAGTCCCAACCCACCAACTCACAAGATCCTAAACAAGCTGCATCTTTCAGTTCAAATATTTCACCAAACAGAACACTTAAAAGTACCTAAAACCGAAACAGTAGGTGGAATTGCACATTTAGTAAAGGCAGGAACATGTTTACTTCAACACTCTTCTGAGGGGCATAAACATTTTCCTTAGAGAGGACTGGCAATGTCTGTAGTATTACACTTTATCTTTACGGGTTTTTTGTAATTTATTTTATTTGCATACCATTGTTTACACAGCGCAGAGTTGCATCACATAAACATGATCAGTGATTCAGTGACATTAGGAGAAGTTCCACTGTAAATATTACGATGACTCGGTTTAGCGATATCCTTCGAGTGGATAAAACTCAAAATCTTCAGTGATAGTTAATTTGCTTATCAAGTAGGCCAAGTGCTAGGTTTTGTTTTGGGTTTTGGATCTCTTTTTTGACTCTCGATTTTGATTTTTGATTTGCCCCAGTACTTTGTTCACTTGTGTTTCTCTTGGTTTTGCCCCTGCCTGACCTGACCTCAATTCTAATCTTGCGTTACTATCTCCCAGTCCTTTTCTGAAATGTTTTATTCAGAAACATGTTGTTAATTTAATTATGTCTCATGTGACCCACGACATCAAGCCATGCTATAATGATAGAATAGTGTTGCACCTGTCACTGCATCCAAACTTTTATTAATTAAAGGAAACATTTGTTAGAGATTAATGCTTGCGCAAATAAAGAATTTAAGGCCATGTCACATCTTATGACTTTTCCAGCAATTTTCAGCCATAGCCTTCATATAATCTTAGTGAGTCAGAGGCAGTCGCGTAATGTGACATACCTAGTGACTCGCTGCAAACGTGTCCATGACTGTGATTTTGTCTTTAACCGATGAGTGCTCATGAAAAAATACAATGTATTTAATACAGCAACGAGGAATAAGGAACACGGCTGTTTTGGACCTGACAAACAGAACAGAAGCTCGCCTGTCTGATGTCTTATGTTTTGCATACCACGACAGAATGTAAGAAGGAAAAAAAATGGCAGAGGCAGGCAAAACTCATTGTACCTGTTTACTCTTCGTACAGTGGCATCTCCCTCAGGTAATACATTGTTTGCTGTCATAAAAATGGGCAAGCTCGATTGTGTTGGAAAGTTGTTGTCTAGCGAGTGTAAATTGACATGGTCCAGCGATGAGATCAGCAAGTGCAGTCAGCAAGTTTGATGTACCCAACAACAGTTTTTGGTTTGTTTTGAATTTGGTTATCATTCAAAATACCTTTAGTGCTTTGACATCCTCTAGCAACCACAATGATCCTTTTGTTTACTCCAAAAAGAAATGCCTCTTTGGATCCCTCTCACTCTTTAACTAAATCTATCTGATCTCATTCTATTCAAACCCTACAGACACCCAAATAACAATACGAAGGTGAGTCTTAACATTCATGTTTTAGCTGTATCCTCACATTTTCTTAAGCATACTTTTCTAATGAAAATTGACAGAACTTGACTTTTATTTTCGCTTTGGCACTTTTCATAAACTGCTTATTTTATCATACTGCCTGAATTAACTTTTGCCAAAGGCCAGTGCCCAGTCTGATTTATCTTACAGTTAAAAGTGTGTTAATTGTATTATCAATTATCCAACCCGCTATATCCTAACACAGTTGTATTATCAATTTGTAATTTTGCTCATTGTAATATTGTTTCAACAGCTAACTAAGTGCTGTTCCTAATGAAACATGTTCATTAGTATATTTAACAAACACTACATCTTTTCATTAAAGAAAGGCTTGCTTTTACTCATTTGACTTATTTTTCAACCTTTTACTATTAAACACACCCCTGAGCCCTGTACATTTTACCGGCCCCACTCCACCTATTCACAATTAGCCGTATCAGCAGAATGTATGTTAAGCAACACTCAACAAGTGCACTTTTGCATACACATGAGGGAAAACAAGTATAACAGCATTCACAAGAAGAGCAATAATGTATTTTTCAAATCCTGTACTTTGTTCATTTCATATTGAAGACCAAAGTAGCATTGCAGTCTTAGTACTGTAGTGAGAAGTCAAACAAAATGACACCTAATATTGGCTAACTAAAAAGATTACAATATGATAATAATAAGATGTAATTACATCTTTCCTGAAGAAGGGGCCTGAGTTGCCTTGAAAGCTTGCATATTGTAATCTTTTTAGTTAGCCAATAAAAGGTGTCAATTTGTTTGACTTCTCACTACATTCATAATGGCTAAAACGGTACAACACCCTAGTACTACAGTCTTAGTACTGTAAATGTACAGAGCATATTCATCCTAGACACCATCAACACCTTCTTTTAGCAGTCCTCTCACCACTAGGCTGCTGAAACTGCTAAAATCTGAAAATCACAACTCACTCAAGTGTTGATAGCACGTTATGGATGGGCGTGTGGTGTTCAACCTCTGGTCACCTTGTTATATAATATGAAATATCAGGTTTGTAAAACTGGGGCAGACAGTAAACTGATACCAACTGTTTCATATCCTGCATCTGGCAGTCCATGCTCTCCTGTTGACTTCGAAGAACTTGCATCTCATAGAGCAGTTTACTGAGGTCCTCTTGGCGGACCTTTGTCTCCTCACTTTTCACAATGGACACCTAGTATGAATTCAAGTGAAAGCAAAGTGAAGACAGGAAATTAAGATCAGACATTTCTATATGGCAAAAGACAAGGCAAATATATGATTACTTTGTAATTACAGTATAATAATCAAAAAGCCTTTAATGGTATTGATCTTTGAAGATCTTTAAAGCAATTAAAAATACAAGCCCATTGGGTTATGAAAGGGGTTGTATGGTGTGATAGTGGGTAGCGCCTGCTGCCTTATAGATTCAGTGTCCACTCACTCTGATTGTTTGTGCAGAGTTATTCTGAAGAAATATACCTTAGCAGACTGCATTCCGTTACTCATTGTCACCAGTGTCAAAGGTCAATGAAAAGCCAATGCTTAACTTCTGCAGTATGTAATGCATTCATAATCACAAAAGGGAGGAATAAATATTGAGGGAAACAAGGCCAGTCTAACAAACATTAATAACATGCACTGTAGTGAATGTATGCCTCTCCGCAGAATTTATAAGAAAATGTACATGATCAAATGTTTGAAGGATACATTTTTTAGTGAATAGTCAAACCTATAATTCAGTAGTTTGGGAGTTTTTAAAATGTAAATCTAAGATTAGTGAAGATACAATATTTGATGGTTGTGAATTTACAAAACTGTGAACGTTGCATTTGCCTGCTCATGTAACAACTTCTTCGTGATCAATTGTTGAGGAGGATACAAGTGTGTCCTGCCATCCAGAGTGGGTTTCTGCCTTGTACCCACTGCTGCTGGCAGCTCAGGTTCATCTTAACATCATCATAGGCTCCCTGGCCAAGCATTGCCTGGGGCCCCCTGTTTTTATAGCAAAACAGAAACATACATAGGCATCAGAAACATTATGGGCCCCTATGCTCATTGGGCCCCCGGCCAGTGCCCATTGTGCCCATATATTAAGACAGCCCTACCCTGGGAAAGACATGATAATATACCCCCAGTTTTGTGAATTTGTGATTATGCAATATGACGGATTATGTGTTTGTGAGGTAATTTTTTGATTGGATATACTTTGGATTCACCACTTGATTTTATATCTATGACAGTATATTACTTTATTTGCTGGATTTTTAAAAATGTACTTACATCCAACACTTGGAAATAAATGTTTTTTTTTTACTTTGTGAGTATTCAGTATACAAAATTAAATATTTGTAGATTTTTACGCATTTAATAGAGTAGACATACATTGTATGTCTGTGAACTGGCAGAAATACAGTACATTAAGTTGATTATATTTTTATGATTTAGGCAGTTTATGAGTGTTTAATATTCTGAATTTATATGCCAGTAAATCTGTCATTTTGTTTATAGTTAAATATTTTATTGTTTTTCAAATATTCAATATGATCAGTTAAATACTGGAGGTTTTGTAAGAACAGAGTATGCTAGGGACCCAAGGTAAGGAGGGTATGCAGGCCCATGCATTAGTGCTGCTGCCTCAGAGATCCAGAATCCTCTATTCAAATCTTAAGCCTGGGCACAGTGTCTGTGTGTCAGTTTACGTTTTTAATAAGTTAGTGTGAAGTTTTTTTCCAGCCACACGTTAGCTTAATTTGCTGGGTGAGAAACGGGTGTGGGGGGTACATAACCAGGTTCTACAAACCACTGGCACTCTGTCCAGAGTTGGCTCCATTATTGTGTCAGATGTGCCTAGATAAGCACCAGCTAGCTACCTGTGACCCAAAAGTTGGGAAGTTGGCTTGAAAGTAAATGACTGGAGGGAAAACATGATACATTATCCCATCTTATTTCATATTGCAGACCACTTTTCTTGGTAAGGGTCACAGCATGATACGCCTGTCTATTTTATACGTATACAAAATGGTGGATTATTTTCCTTGTGTTTATGAATTTGTTTTTGTACTGTGTGCTATACTAAATGATTGTGACTTTGTGAGAAGCTTGCCTCATTTGAAGTGTTGCGTTGTACCATGTATGACTGTGTAGGCAGTGTGGTGTAGTGGTTAAGGCTTTGGACATTAAACCTTGAAGTTGTGGGTTCAAATCCAATTACTGATACTGTGTGACCTTGAGCAAGTCACTTGACCTGCCTGTGCTCCAATTGGAACACCAAAAGAAATAGAACCAGCCTTGGATAAAGGCATCAGTCAAATGAATAAATGTTAATGTACCCAGTGCTTCCAGGATAGTCATATAGTCTTAGCAATCAAGTGTTGGACTAAGTGAATTAATGAAAAAAAAATAGATTGTCTGACTGATTCATGACCGGACAATGTGAACAGTCAATATGATGACCTAAGGGTAGTAGCTTTGTAATCATGTACTGTGATGGAGTAACACCTATGATTTTGTGAGACTTTTAATTGTGATTTCATGAATTTCTGAACTTTCAGCCTCCCGAATGAACTGCCTTTAGTCTTGAAACCATCAAATGTGATGGATTAAAAGTCATCGGCTTTGTGAACAGGCAGCGTGTCCGTAAGTATATAAAGTTATGTGCTACTTTGAGGTATTTGCCTATGATTTTTGTCATCTGGGACTGTACTGCATTAACAAGGCTGTGTTCCATAAACTTCACTTTTTGCTGGGTCAGTCTGCTTTGCCCTGGAGTCATGAGTCATGGTGTTCAGATCTCTGACTGAACACAGTAATTCTCAGAATCATTCCTGGTATTTCCGTCATCTGCCTTTCCAAATGTAACATCTGAACTCTTTGCCTCTCCCGTGAGCTTTGTGTGGTAATACTGTGGATTAATGCAACCGACGAAGCTGACAAAAAGCATTATTTCTCAGCTGTTGGTCTTCTGAGCTATTTAAAACAAATTGAGTGTGGATGTTAGCTTTTGGACTGTTTTTTTCAGTTAGCTTTATTTTATGTGTGAATGTGTGTGGGTGTGTGTATATTGGTATGATTTAAGATAATAGACTCTCTGATGCAAACAATCAGAATCAGACCCCAGTTCATTTAAACTGCTTTTTCTGATGATGCACGCAATACATCATTGCAGTATTTTTTATTTCCTATAACATATTTAAAAGCTTTACTTCAAATTGTGCATAGAACTAATCAATTAATGTGAGCCATGTACTTTTTATTTTATAGTGTAATATTTTTGTAAAGTTTTAGCTGTATTTCCACTAGATTTAGCCAAGCCAAGACTCACCTGGAGAAGAAACTAAATCTGTGTTGCCAGATCAGCTTGTATAATCATTCAGTACCTGTGTGTAACGTTGCTGCCATGCCCACCTTGCCCTGAAATCGCAAGGCTTTTGTTCTTTTAAATTTATGCATTTGAAAGCATATTGCGTTCATCTTAGAAATGTAATAAATGCTGGACAAGATGGTGTTTGTGTTTGGCTTGCCGTCTGTCGTTCTTGGCTCTACTTGCATTTGTTCTTCGTTGGTGAATGGATTCAGTTCTTAGCTTTGTTATGATTGCCAAGCACTCTTTGACATTCGACTTGCTGCCAAAGAACTAATGGTCTATGACCTGGGCAAACAGAAAGCAGCTTTTATTGGAATTACCTGCTCACCTCTGGTGTGCTCTGGTTTGTGCGCCTAAGAGGGGATGGAGAGGATGCTGGACACTGGGAAAGCGCAGTGGTTTTGTTGGTGAGAATTGGATTTCATCTGGCTTTGTTTTCTGGGATGGATGCGCTTTGGTCGAATGTGGATCGGATCGTCACCATGTGGATTCCTGGTGGTCCCTGGAGCCTAACTTGGAGATCAGCAGAATCTTTTGAAGTGTTTGGGTGTCAACTTGGGATGCATTTGTTTGGACTGGCAATTGGGTAGCGCTGTCATCTGTGGGTGTTTTTTACATTGTTATTGCTTTGTATTTTGTTTAAATATTTAATTTTAATCTTTTTTATTGTTCAGTGCTTTGAGACTTTTGTCTGTGATAGGTGCTTTAGAAATTTATTTTTACCTACTTACTTTAAAATGAATTCACCACACTTAATTACAAATTATAAAAAAAATTGAGCAACGGATACCAAATCCAAGTATACAGTGGGATGCAAAAGGTTGGGCAACCTTGTTAATAGTCATTATTTTCCTGTATAAATCGTTGGTTGTTACGATAAAAAATGTCAGTTAAATATATCATATAGGAGACACACACAGTGATATTTGAGAAGTGAAATGGAGTTTATTGGATTTACAGAAAGTGTGCAATAATTGTTCAAACAAAATCAGGCAGGTGCATAAATTTGGGCACCACAAAAAAGAAATGAAATCAATATTTAGTAGATCCGCCTTTTGCAGAAATTACAGCCTCTAAACGCTTCCTGTAGGTTCCAGTGAGAGTCTGGATTGTGGTTGAAGGTATATTGGACCATTCCTCTTTACAAAACATCTCTAGTTCATTCAGGTTTGATGGCTTCCGAGCATGGACAGCTCTCTTTAACTCACACCACAGATTTTCAATTATATTCAGGTCTGGGGACTGAGATGGCCATTACAGAACGTTGTACTTGTTCCTCTGCATGAATGCCTTAGTGGATTTTGAGCAGTGTTTCGGGTCGTTGTCTTGTTGAAAGATCCAGCCCCGGCGCAGCTTCAGCTTTGTCACTGATTCCTGGACATTGGTCTCCAGAATCTGCTGATACCGAGTGGAATCCATGCGTCCCTCAACTATGACAAGATTCCCAGTCCCTGCACTGGCCACACAGCCCCACAGCATGATGGAACCACCACCATATTTTACTGTAGGTAGCAGGTGTTTTTCTTGGAATGCTGTGTTCTTTTTCCTCCATGCATAACGCCCCTTGTTATGCCCAAATAACTCAATTTTAGTTTCATCAGTCCACAGCACCTTATTCCAAAATGAAGCTGGCTTGTCCAAATGTGCTTGAGCATACCTCAAGCGGCTCTGTTTGTGCTGTGGGCGGAGAAAAGGCTTCCTCTGCATCACTCTCGCATACAGCATCTCCTTGTGTAAAGTGCGCCGAATGGTTGTACGATGCACAGTGACTCCATCTGCTGCAAGATGATGTAGGTCTTTGGTGCTGGTCTGTGGGTTGACTCTGACTGTTCTCACCATTCGTCGCTTCTGTCTATCCGAAATCCTTCTTGGTCTGCCACTTCGAGCCTTAACTTGAACTGAGCCTGTGGTCTTCCATTTCCTCAATATGTTCCTAACTGTGGAAACAGACAGCTTAAATCTCTGGGACAGCTTTCTGTACCCTTCCCCTAAACCATGATGGTGAACAATCTTTGTCTTCAGGTCATTTGAGAGTTGTTTTGTGACCCCCATGTTGCTACTCTTCAGAGAAAATTAAAGGAGGATGGAAACTTACAATTGACCCCCTTAAATACTCTTTCTCATTATAGGATTCACCTGTGTATGTAGGTCAGGGCTCACTGAGCTTACCAAGCCAATTTGAGTTCCAATAATTAGTTCTAAAAGTTTTGGAATCAATAAAATGACAACGGTGCCCAAATTTATGCACCTGCCTGATTTTGTTTGAACAATTATTGCACACTTTCTGTAAATCCAATAAGCTTCATTTCACTTCTCAAATATCACTGTGTGTGTCTCCTATATGATATATTTAACTGACATTTTTTATCATAACAACCAACGATTTATACAGGAAAATAATGACTATTAACAAGGTTGCCCAAACTTTTGCATCCCACTGTATTTGTTAACAGTCAGTGTGGGTTTAGACGAGCATGCTTGTGATTCAGTAATAGGGTACAATTTTTGTGAGGAAGTAACAAAAGTTTTTGATTAAGGGGATGCATCAACATTTATAATTGTCTTGTTGTGCTTGTACATTTACGTCTGTGCATTACGCGTATTTCAAAGGGAAAGTGACACTAAATGACAAAACTGAAAGGACTTATTTTATAAATAAAACCTGAGAAGAACAAATGAAACAAAGCGTTGTACCTGTGGATTTGTGAAAGCAGAAAATAGAAGATGTTACGCCTTCTCTCCTTTTCTAACTGTCTGTTTTGTAAGTCTTTTGGAAATTGAATTTAATGGGAACCCAGGAACAGATGTTACCTAAAGTTGTCTGAAAGGCCTTTCACCAAAGTCAGATCTGCCAGTCATGGCCTGCCATTTGGACAACTAAAGAGTTTGTTTCATCATGGCGACAGCTATCAGCTCTCAAAAGGAAGCTTTGTCAATTAAAAATCCAGGTAATATACATTTTATTGTGTTTATTGCCCATTATTTTATTGGGTATTGTATAGCTTTTACTATGTTCCTCATGAAGGGTAGTGGTCTAACTAAAAGAATTAAAGGCATTCAAGGTGCAGTGAGCAAATTCAGTGGAAGCAAAGGATTTGTGATCTAACTAACCAATTAGGTAATGTGGAGTCATTCTGGAGTGGTTGTGCATTTTTAATTTACTGTATATACCATATAAATAAAATGCTGGTTAATTATACAGGTGGCACTAAAGTAGGTTTAGTGCAGAATTATTACAGATGGAACTGGGCAGATGTTACACTTGAACAGGTATGTGGCAGAAGGAGTATAGTTTAGAGTATTGTAAAGTTTTACATATAGGAAGTCCATCCATCCATTATCCAACCCGCTGTATCCTAACTACAGGGTCTCGGGGGTCTGCTGGAGCCAATCCCAGCCAACACAGGGCACAAGGCAGGAAACAAACCCTGGGCAGGGCGCCATCCCACCGCAGGGCACACACACACACACCAAGCATACAGTAGGGACAATTTAGGATCACCAATGCACCTAACCTGCATGTCTTTGGACTGTGGGAGGAAACCCACGCAAAAACGGGGAGAACATGCAAACTCAATGAAGGGAGGACCTGGGAAGTGAACCCGGGTCTCCTAACTGCGAGGCAGCAGTGCTACCCACCATGCCACTGTGCGGCACCATATAGGAAGTAAAAATATTAAATATGATTACACAAAAGGGAGTCAGAAATGTGATAAAACATTTATGAGAAAGATTTGGGAGTCCTAAGGACTCATCACAGTCCACAACCAAGCCATACACAGAAGCAATTTAAAAAGACTAATAGGATGTTGGGTTAGTTAACGTGTCATGTTGAGTACAAGTCTATGGAGGTTAGTTTGAAGTTATGCGGTACACAAGTGAGGAGTCTAAAATATTAAAAGAGAAGGGAGTGAGCCGAGGCTGAATTGCCTTTCCATGCCAAGTTATGTTTTCTTGTTATGTTAATTATCGGCAAAGTTTTACAAAAGTGTATTTGTTCAGAATAACTCAGAAAATAACTGGGGCTGCCATTCTGATTATTAGTGAAAGATTTCAAAGGGTAACAGTTGTATTCTGAAAAACATAAGCGAGAGGACATGCACATCAATATGCAATTGGTTTAAACATGCCAAAGTCTACAATTCATTCACAACTATAGTGCTATAGATTTTACAATCATCTAGGTTAAAATTATGTGTAATATTTTAAAAGAAAACAAGTTATCATTTACAGTAAATTTATTTTTTCACTGTAGATAAGCACATATGGACTAATGTATTGTTTTGTTGCAATTGATTAAATATTTTTTTTGTAAATGTAGAATTAATATAGAGTTAAGTATTCAACAAATATGTAACTGTGATACTTGTTATACAACTACAGAGGGATCACACTTCTCAGCCTCCCTTGAAAGGTATGTTCGGGGGTCCTGGAAGGGAAGGTCTGCCTGATAGTCGAACCTCAGATTCAGGAGGAACAGTGTGGTTTTTGTCCTGGTCGTGGAACAGTGGACCAGCTCTACACCCTTAGGGTCCAGGAGGGTGCATGGGAGTTTGCCCAACCAGTCTAAATGTGTTTTGTGGACTTGGAAAAGGAGTTCAACCATGTCCCTTGGGGAATCCTGTGGAGGGTGCTCCAAGAGTATGGGGTACTGGACCCCATGATATGGGCTGTTCGGTCACTGTACAACCGGTGTCAGAGCTTGGTCCGCATTGCTGGCAGTAAGTCGAACCCGTTTCCAGTGAGAGTTGGTCTCCGCCAGGGCTGACCTTTGTCACCGATTCTGTTCATAACATTTATGGACAGAATTTCTAGGCACAGCCAAGGCATTGAGGGTGTCCGGTTTGGTGGATTCAGGATTGGGTCACTGCTTTTTGCAGATGATGTCCTGTTTGCTTCATCAGGCCGTGATCTTCAGCTCTCTCTGGATCGGTTCGCAGCTGAGTGTGAAGCGGCTGGGATGCGAATCAGCATCTCCAAATCCGAGACCATCGTCCTCAGCTGGAAAAGGGTGGAGTGCCCTCTCAGTGTTGGGAGCGAGATCCTGCCCCAAGTGGAGGAGTTCAAGTATCTTGGGGTCTTGTTCACAAGTGAGGGAAGAATGGAGCGTGAGATCGACAGGTGGATCGGTGCGGCGTCTGCAGTGATGCGGGCTCTGCATCGGTCTGTCATGGTGAAAAAGGAGCTGAGCCGTAAGGCAAAGCTCTCAATTTACCAGTCGATCTACGTTCCTACCCTCACCTATGGTCATGAGCTATGGGTAGTGACCAAAAGAACGAGATCGCGAATACAAGCAGCTGAAATGAGTTTCCTCCTTAGGATGTTTGGGCTTTCCCTTAAAGATAGGGTGAGAAGCTCAGTCATCCAGGAGGGGCTCAGAGTATAGCCGCTGCTCCTCCACATCGACAGGAGTCAGATAGGGTGGCTCGGGCATCTGATCAGGATGCCTCCTGCACGCCTCCCTGGTGAGGTGTTCTGGGCATGTCTAACCGGGAGGAGGCCCCGGGGAAGACCCAGGACACGCTGGAGGGCCTATGTCTCTCTGCTGGCCTGGGAACACATCGGGAATGCCCCAGAAGAGCTAGTAGAAGTGGCTGGGGAGAGGGAAGTCTTGGCATCTCTGCTCAAGCTGCTGCCCCTGCGACCCAATCTCGGATAAGCGGTAGAGGATGGATGGACTTGTTATATTCATTTTCTGTTGTATAACTTATACATCTGCAATATATGCCTAATTCAAATGCAAGAACATACACAATAAATCTCTCTCTCTTTTTACAAGGGTTTTTTATGACTTGAATTCCACAATTGGAGCTTTTAGCAGTTACTGGGCATATTAATGGTGGAAATATTAGACTTTAAACCTCAAAATGTTTGATTCATTCTCACATCAAACTCACTAAATAACCATGAATAAAGCACTTAACTTGCTTGTGTTCCACTTAAATAGTTATGTGGCCCTTTGCAATGCATTTCTATCCTGCTGAAAAAGCCCATTAACCGTTGAGTACATGGATATGGTGTGCAGATATTCTGAGGCGTATGGCAAGGGGCCTAATGTGCCATACAAAGCACACTCCCTAACAGTAACCTGCAGTAGCAACATTTGTAGCATTGCCTCAAGGAATGTTTTCCAAATCCTATAATCAACAGGAAGCAGGGTTCAAGTTTACGTTTAATTTATGGTCACTTGTAAGGGCTGCAGTGAAATCATCATGTGATATACTGTATGTCAGGCATTTGCGATAATCATTCATTTTTTAATATTTATTTATGATTTGCAAAATTAAGTGATACTCTACTCAAAACATTAGATGCATTTACTACTCCTCATTTCTTTAGGGATGGATGAAAATAATGCCGGCAGTCCACACTCACCTTTCTCTTGATGTGCTCCAAAAGGTGTTCATGTCCTTGTAAGAAATAGAGATGCTGGAATTCTGTGTCATCCCTTTCTGGCTTCACTAGGCCACTCTGCTCAATGTTGACTACTTTGCGAAATCCGTCTGATGGAAACAAATAAATAATATCACAACACACTCTGAGGGAGTGAATGTGAGGCTTAACAACAACATAGTTCACAGTAAAACATCTCCCATGTTGTGACACAGTCTGGCAGGAACCCTAGCCAAGTGAAATAATGTATATAACAGGATCTTGGCTTGGCAGTGTTAAATGCTGTACAGTCAGGTCAATAAGCATTTGGACAGTGACACAATTTTCATAATTATGTCTCTCTACACCACCACAATGGATTTGAAACAAAGCAATCAAGATGTGATTTGAAGTGTAGACTTTCAGCTTTAATTCAAGGGGTTTAACAAAAATATCGTATGAGACATTTAGAAAAGACAGACATTTTATATATGGCCCCGTATGTTCAGGGACTCAAAAGTATTTGGACAAACTCACATAATCCTAAATATAATGATCATTTTCAATGTTTAGTTGAAAATCCTTTCAAGTCAATGACTGCCTGAAGTCTGGAATTCATGGCCATCTGCAAGTGCTGGGTTTCACTCCAGTGATGCTTTGCCAGGCCTTTAATGCAGCTGTTTTCAATTGTTGCTTTTTCGCTGGACTTTCTGCCATCAGTTTTGTCTATCAGTAAGTGAAATGCATGTTCAGTTGGATTGAAGTCAGTTGATTGATTTGGCCATTGAAGAACATTCCACTTCTTTGCCTTGTAAAGCACTTGGTTGGCTTTCGCAGTATGTTTTGGCTCTGTACTGTGAAGCATCGTCCTATTCAATTTTGCAGCATTTGGCTGAATCCGAGCAGATAGTATAGCCCTGTACACTTCAGAATTCATCCTGTTACTTCTGCCAGCAGTCATTTCATCGATAAACACCAGAGACTGACTTCCATTCAAAGCCATGTATGATCATGCCATAACACTGCCTCCACCATGTGTCACAGATTATGTGGTATTCATCAGATCCTGAGCTGTTTCTTCTCTTCTCCATAATCCTCTCTCTCCAACATTCTTGTATATATTGATCTTCGATTCATTTGTCCAAAGAAAATTGTTCCAGAACTGGACAGGCTTTTAAAAAATGTTTTCTGGCAAAGTCTAATCTGTGCTTCCTATGCTTGAGGTTTACCAGTGGTTTGCGGCCAGTGCTAAACCCTCTGTCTAGAAGTGTTGAAGTCTTCTCTTGATTGTAGACTTTGGCATAATGGCCTACCTCCTGGACAGTGTTCTTGGATTGGCTAAATGTTGTGAAAGTTTCTTCTTCACCAAGGACAGAATTCTGTAATCATTCAGCATAGTTGTCTTCTGTTGTTTCCCAGACCTTCTGGTGTTGTTGCACTCACAAGTGTGTTCCTTCTTTTAAAGAATGTACCAAATAATCGATGTGACCATTCATCGTGTTTCGGTTATCTCTCTAAATGATTTGTTTTGTTTTCTCAGACTAATGATGAACTGTTTTTACTTGCATGGACAGCTCTTTGGACCTCACATTGAGAGTTCACAGTGACAGCTTCCAAATGCAAATTCCACACTTGGAATCAACTCCAAACCTTTTACCTGCTTAATAGTTAATGAAATAATGAGGGGTCTGCTCCCACCTGGCCATGGAACAGCTTGTCAATCAAGCTTAAATTAAAGTTGAAAGTCTACAACTCAATCACATAATGATTGCTTTATTTCATATCCATTTTGATGGTGCACAGACCCAGAATTATGAAAATTGTGTCACTGTCCAAATACTAATGAACCTGACTGTATGTGAACATTTTAGTCCAGCTGAGCTATCTATCAGTCTGTAAAGAAAACCAGAAGCCACTGTAGTCTTTCAGGAGTAAAGCGTGATAATACAGATCTAGTAAAACATAAATACAAAGAGGACCTAAGAATAATTACTGGAGTATTATTTCAGACACAATAATTTAAAAAATTTTAAACTGGATAGTTTGCCTAAATATTCAGATGTTTTTCTGTGTTTTGTTTAGTAAAACCTTGTTGAACCTATGTGGACTCTTTTTGAAGTCTTCAGGTTCCATGATTTATCTTAGAAACATGCCAAGTGGTATCATCCATTACTGCCTACTGTGCAAATTCTACTCTCGACTTGCCACACTTATAAAGTAGAAATGTAAAACTATATCTTTAGTTAATCTGTGAGAGTGTTAGAAAAAGGATCTTGAAATTATGTTTTCATCTGATAGATTCAAGTCGGCCCCAGATAAACTACAGTGTTCATCCATCTGTACAAAACATGGCCTAACGCAGCTCACAACTGTAGATACTACGTAAATAGCTCCACAGACAATGCACTATATTTACTTTTTAGAGATACTTTCAGGCATCTTCTGCCTTGATATCATGTTTTGGGGATGTTTCTAAAACCTTCACTTATTTATCAGACAGCCTTGCTTACCACAATAACCCCTAATCCTCACCACCTATGCTTGGAGTTCTATCTGATGGAGTGTTGCTGCTTTATGAAAATCCTTGTGATGATTGACTGTAAGAGCCATTTTTAGTAAGTTAATATGTTAAAGCTCTGACCTCCAAAGGTCATCCAAAAAGACAATTTCCCCTCAGGGATTAATAAAGTAAATCAAATACCAAAATAAATGACTGGATTTATATTAATATATAGTTAAAAAAATAATGCAAGGTTTAACCTTAGCCCCCCTTATAGTTATTTGGCTCAGTTCTTACAAGCTACACTGCCAGCTCCTCACTTCATCTTGCACAAATCTAAGAAATGTAATCCAGCTATTATAACTTAATGAGAATCTGATGTCTTTTTTTTATTTACAATTTGAGAAAATCACATTTATTTACTCTGTGATGAATTTGTTATAGAATCATTTTTCAATGATGTTCTCAGCAATTGAACAGGCTAAACCACTGCCAATCTTTTGGCTATCCAGAATCATTGATTAGTTCAAATCTTTTCATTTTTTTTTTTGCTTTTTGCTGATTTTTTACTGATATACAAATGATGCCAAAAAGGTAGAAAAAAAAATTCCACTATAAAAATATACATTAATGGTACCTGACAAATGTGAATCCAACCACCAGGTCTAAAACGGGATACAAGGATACAAGGGATTTTATAGGTGGAAACCCCATGAATTTATAAGATCTACTCTCTAGCAGAGTTGACTGCAATACTTAAAATGAAATTCCTGATGCTCAATGGGCTCTTTAGACAATGTTAAACTGCATATAGCCATCCAGCCCCACAGTTAGGCCCGGCTTTCCACGAATTCATCAATAACAATACTCACACATGTTTAGTTGCCGAACAAAGCTTGCCATGTTGTTGTGTTTAAAATATTTCGGCAAAACCTCCTTGGCAAATCTTCCCTGGTCAAACACATGGAAACTCGTCCCTGTCTAGAAAACAAGAGAGTATGAGAATACGTATACCCCATTATTAGAGTGCACTCTTACAAAGCTGTTCCACAAGGTGCTCTGCTTGTCGTTTTTTTGTATATACTACAACCGGAAGACTCCTTCACTTTTTTCCTAAATGTAAGCTGGGCTGCCCCAGCTAAGGCTGTTGAAACTGATTACATTGATTTATTACCAAAATAAAAAAACTTACCAATGCTGTGATTCATCCGTCCTTTGGTTTGTATACCTAAACCAGTCCATCAGTGGGCACGCAGGGAGTAATTCTGCCAGTTAACCTACCAGCATTTATGGTACATTCAAGAAAAGCTCATCCTTAAAAGGAACCCCGTGAACAGGAAAGATCATGTAAAGTCCACATTGAAGGCATCCCAGCTGGGAATAAAGCCAGAGTTCAAGCACTGTGAGATTGTATCACTTGAAATTGTGACACAGTGTAGCCTGCAATTAAAACCATATAATAATCTTTCAAATTTCTCTTGCATGGATTCCAGCAAATTGTGACGTAGCTGAGAAGAAGCTATGGGCCAGCATTGCTAACCAGAGTACCAGCACACTGTCCCTAGTAACTTAATAAGAGGTACAGCTAATCTGTTCTCTTTATCAGCTCTTCATTTTGAATAAACCATAAAATAGTGTCTTTTGAATGTTTATTGGTTTACATATTGTTATTTGCATTGTTATGCTGATGATAAGCAGCTATACCTCAAAGTTAGACCTGACATCATTTTATCGGTAAAAATGCTGATGGAGTGCTTTGAGGATAATAGATATTTGATGGCACAAAATTTCTTACAAGTATATGAAAATAAAACGTAGTGGAAATTGGCACTCAATTAGGCTTCTTGTTAGAAATGATTCATAATGATGTCAGGAACCTGGGTATCATCACTAAGTTTTCATAAACAGCTTTTCTTTGGTAGTGAATGTCAGTTTTTACCAGGATGAAGCAACATGTTTTCTTTGACAAAAAGACTTGGAAGCGGTCGTTCATGTCGTTATCACATCTCGGCTAGATTATTGTAATTCCTTATATGTGGGACTGCCCAAATCTGCTGTGTCGCTCCTTCAACCTGTTCAAAACGCAGCAGCTAGATTTTTAATTGGGTCTAGAAAAAAGGATCACATCTCCCCTGTACGAGCCTCTCTCCACTAGCTACTGGTGAAATGTCACACTGATTTTAAAATGGTGTTGTTTGTGTTTAAAGCCTTGCATGGTCTCGCTCCGAAGTACAACCTCCTTCACCCCTTCTCGGCACCAGGGGGATTGAGGTCATCTGGACAACATGTCCTCATAGTTCCAAGACCTTGGCTGATGTCTAGCAGAGACAGAGCTTTCTCAGCTGTTGCACCTAGGCTTTGGAATGACCTGCCTGTCCACATCAGGCCTTCATCCTCATTCGAAGTTTTTAAAACTTGGCCTACTTGTTTTCTTCCACCGTTCACTGTGTATAATGGGCTGTGGTGGATGGTTTTAATTTGGTTGTTTTTATTGATTTCCTTCTGTATTCTTGTTGTGCTGTGTTTATTTTAATGCTCATTTGTACAGCGCTTTGTTGTTTAAATGTGCTTTTATAAATAAGCCAGTAACAGCACACTGTACGATAATGTGCAGTGAATACACTTGACTTGAGCATTCATAGTTTTCATGCTCTTTTTCTGTATGTGTAGCGCTGGTTTACTCAGAGGTTGATGCGCTTATTGCTTCTTGAGCAGCATTTCTTTTCTCCACCCTAGCGGCCCGCTGCTTCTCTTCTTTCATTGGCATCTTTTTGTGTTAAAACTGATTAAAAAATCTGTGTTTGTGTTGCAATTGCTTAGTTCGTTTTCTTTAATTATTCACTTAAGCTGGCACTTAAGTTTTCAATCTGCCTCAAGAATGATTTGAGATATGAAGAGGTAGGGGTAGTGACGGTGAAGGAGGTAGGAATGAGAACGGCGCCTGTATGCATGCACCACATGATTGCCCTGTTGGCCACTGCCGAGAGTTGATTCTACAATAAAATAAAATAAAAAGAGGAATAACCTTGGAGGTCAATCATCAACCCAAAAGCAGACAGAAGACATCACAAGTTTATGTGTACCAAAATTTCAGGTCAATAGTTCAAACGGTTTGTGAGCTACAGCTGATTTAAAATCCTGGACAGACAAACGAACAGCCATGGCAGCGTATTATATATAAAGACCAGTAAGGATGTACTGCACGATAACGTGCAGTGAATACACTTGACGTGAGCATTCCTAGTTTTCAGACTCTTTCTCTGTATGTTTAACATTTGTTTGCTCAGAGGTTGATGCGCTTGCTGCTTCCTACTTATTTAGTACGTTTTCTTTCATTTTTCACTTAAGCTGGCATTTAAGTCTTCAATCTGCCTCAAGAATGATTAGCGAAGGTGGTAGGGAATGAGAATGGCGCCCATACACATGCGCCGCATGGCCACCCTGCTGTGCGCTGCCGAGAGTTGATTCTACAATAAAATAAAGTAAAAATAAAAAGAGGAATAACCTTGGAGATCAATCATCACCCCGAAAGCGGATAGTAGACGTCACGTAGTATATGTGTACCAAATTTCAAGTCAATAGGTGAAACGGTTTGCGAGCTACAGGTGATTTAAAATCCTGGACAGGCAAACAAACAGCCACGGTAGCGTATTATATAAGAAGATATATGACTAACTGACTAACTAATAGACATTTTTTCTATATATTGTGTGTAGCTATATTGTTTCCTTTCATGGACTGTATAACATGCATAAAGTGTAAATCTTACCAAACAAACTATCTCTAGTTGGCCAGTATGCCATTTGGTCTGACAGCATATTCCTGGATTGTCTGTGGAAATGCTTGTAAACACAAGTAGAACATGCAAACACATACGGGAAACACTGCAACAAGGCACTGGACTTAAAAAAAAAAAAAAAAAAATGAGTGAGGGTACAATGTTACCAAATATTTGTAACAGTTATTTAAACATTTTAGCCCAAGTACTAGTAGTAGTACTCGTAGTTGAAATCACTCAGCGAGGGGAGGTTGTCCATGCATGTTCTCCCTGTATCCCTGAATGGGTCCATTCAGACTGCGGGTGTTTTGTGATGGACCCTTAAATGGACTGCCACCTGCTTTAGGGTTGGCTTCTGCCATACACCTGCCAGGATGGCCCCATTGCTGTCTTCAGCTGGATTGTAAAGAACTGGGTAATGTAACATCAGCTGCTCCAAGTAGGCCACACTGGCACCATGCTCAGAATGGACTTTTAAAATTCTGCAAATTTAAAACTTTAAACCCAATAGTCTTAAAAAAGGTAGGTCTGTAGCATCACAATTGTGGCACCAAACCAAAAAACTCTAAAAAAGACAAAATCCGTGTAGAATATCCACACACATATTTGTAGAGTCAGTAGGTCAACTTTATGAGTTCAGGCTCAAATATGGCTCATGACCTGCACACTTTCACACTGCCTTATTACTACAATCAATCATATTTTTAATTTTATTACAACACCGATATTTAGTAGTCTATTTGACAGCATTTCAAAAACCAACTAAGAACAAATTGCAAGTTAGATTAAAGCCAAGGAACAGCCAATAAAAATGAGAAAAGACTTCTCAAGTGGACAGTGCAGTCTAATCTCAAAGGAGATGGGAGTTCATCACACCCGTCATCCCAGGAGTCACTTGTCCTTTGTACCTTACGACTGTAGAAACCACACTCTGCAATGCACTTGCTTAGATTTCATTTTTTTGCAGTGAACTGAAAATATTCACTTGACAATATTTATCTAACTGTGAATGTGTTCTTAGTAAATCTTGGTTTTTAAAACCCACTTGCCAATAACTTTGTCTAAGCTAAATGGTTAATGGACAGTATAGCTGCTAAAATAGTGAAATGAAACCTGTAACGCTACTGGTTCAGTTTCTGCTGCAGAAGCCTCGAGTGACCCTGAGCTTCTGCACCCTTGTAATATACAAGTGGATATGGTGTTCACTATATGCATAAGACTCTACAAAAAGTATTTACTATAAGGTTTTTATTTTTAGAGTCTCTTAGGACTGCTTGTCCATATGGGCTATCATTAAGATGTTAATAAGGATCTGGGGATTCGTCCACTTTAGTAAATGCTGTCTCAACGGTTTAAGTGAATCCTTTAAGAGGCCAAGCATCAGTTCTGATTTATCTCTAAAGATTTCATGTCGATGGAATGTGATAAGCATCTTCCCATGGCTAACTGGTTGAGCTCAAGAGCGGCTCACGGTGAAATGTACTAATAAATTCGTTTGGCATTTTGAGCAATGGGGGGTGGTGCAGGTGGTAGTGCTGCTGCCTCGCAGTAAGGAGACCAGGGTTTGCATCCTGGTTTGCTTCCCTCCTGTATAGAATTTGCATGTTCTCTCCGTGTCTCATGGGTTTCCTCTTGGTACTCTGGTTTGCTGCCACAGTACAAAGACATGCAGGTTAGCTGGATTGGTGACCCTAAATTGGCACTTGTACAGTATGTTTGTGCTTGTTCATCCTGTTCAGGGTTTGTTCCTGCCCTGAGCCCCATAGGCTCCAGCAGACCCTTTTCTGGACTAAGCAGGTTTGACAATGATTGACTTTGAGCAATGGCTACTCAATCGCAGTGCTTACTTTATACCGAGTCTCTCAAGTTGGAGTTCCACCTAAAAAAACTGCATACCTGCACAAAGATTTCTACAGTGAGAGCCAGATGCAGAATAACTGATCTGTTCAGCATCACACTGTGGCCTTTGGGGTCTTTACTTGCCCCCTCCTTAAGAGTCTAATGCTACACCGTCTCCATGTTGGCTGCTGTCTGATCTGATTGTGTGTGAGGAGGCTCTTCTGGTCAAAACAGCTTAGGCAGTCTATGAACTGGCTTGTGTACTTCAAATGAAATAAATCTGTAAATGTGTTTTAAAGCATTTTAGAATATGTTTTTTGTTTCACTCATTCTTCAGGTTTTCATTACTTTATATTTCTTTCCAGATTTTTAACACCGTAGGCGAGTCCTCTGTATTTTGAAATCCTTCACATCCATTTTGACAGGTGAATGAAAGATGCCAGATGTGATGGCAATATGTGATGTTTCTTAATTGAGAGGTGTCTAACAGCATCATGAAGGTAAGCTCCTGATATTGTTTATTTATTTTTTTTAATTTAATTTCTGTCAAGTGCTCTTCACTAAGTACAAGGTTTTAGCATTGCAACAAGTTTAAGAGTAAATTAGAAATTATGCAAAGTACAAACATAATATGATAGATTAGGTTGAGTTCACGATAAACACAGGATTAATTCTCTATAAAAAGAAATTCACCAAACTTGAGCTCAGGTGAATGGAGTAATTACAGAGTGGATTTCCGATAAAAGACTTCGATGCCTGCTACTTAAATTATGTCTGCCTCTATCACAGAAGGCAGATTAAAGGAAATATTAAAAGTGGCCTTACAATTAACATCTGATCATGACATTCACAAAGAAGTCCATATGAAGTGAAAGCGATGTAATGGAGACTCGGTCTTTGTGGATAGAAGGCCGACATGTCTAAATAATATCTGTGAATTGTAACACAACAAACATCTCCTTGCAGAAACACAGGGAAATGCCAGCATAAAAAAGTGGCCAAAAAGACGTCTAAATATATAAAAATAATTAAAAGACAATGGAGCTATTTTCAAAGTTGGTCTATAATGTACAAGTAAAATTCATAATTAAATAACCAATATCTTTAGCTCTACCTAAAGGCAGGTTCACCTCTTTAAGTTCCATAGTGGACATAAAGACAACAAAACGCATAATGTGGGGTCACCTGTGTTTGTGCGCCTTCCAAATAGGATGCCCTCTGCAGCTGTATTCTTTATCGGAAGGGGGATCCCCACAATCAAGCATCAGGTGGTCAAAGCAAAGAGCAATCATCCTGACTGCAAAACCTGGAATGCTCTACAACTTCCTGTTTTTGTACAGCACCACATGTTAGAATTCAGTGTGAACGATGCTAATGCTGCTATTCATGAATTGTTTCAGTGTTTTTGGTGGGATCTGTCATTATCACCTCCTTTATTAATCAGATTTAACTAACTTGCAGCCTCTCTTGCATACTTCATGGTGGTTATTTTAGAAATGCTGGCATCTCCTGCACATATCACTTGGCAAACGAGATGAGCTTTGTTGAAAAATATTCTGAAATTTACTTCCTTCTCAGCACTAAAAACCTTTGCTCTTTTAGTCCAAAGCAGCGAAATGGCGTTTTTGTTTTTTATTTGTAAGAGTTTTAGAGATACTGTTTGCTAACTCTTCAAGTTATCATTGATTTTCATGTGTACATAAAACATTAAAAGCCCTACTTGCCTTTCTTCCACTGACCTGTGCCTATAGTACAATATCAGCAATGATGAATATTATATATTAAAAAGACAAGAAGCAATCATGTTGCTTTATGACCTGTTTACGAAGACTGTCTCCTGAATTGAGCGGTGCAAATGAGCAGAGGGGGGAAAAAAGTGACTGCGGTGGATGACCAACATCTTTAATAATCCTGTTAGCTTTTCTAAAGAAATGTGTGTTATGTACAGTATGTCCAAGGCAGAACTCCAACATGTATCAGCAATATGATGAGCCAACTTCACCACCGTCTGTAGTGCCGAAACGAGAAGGTGCCATACCAGGATTTAATGCCCTAGGCTGTCAGTTATTTTAAACTACAGATACCAAGTTCGCCAAACAAACCTCTTATTATCAGCCTGTAAATCTATTTTCTGAACCCACTCTTTCTCTTACATGGTCACTCAGAAGCAGAGCCTTGGTATAAGACAGGTATCAGCCCTGGACGTGACGTAAAACTTATACTCAATGTAGAGCTTCCACTTGACATGCATGGCTTTGATAAAAAAATACAATCTACACGGACACCAGGAGCTCCACTTGGCGACCAGATCAGCAGTCAAAGCCAAGGCCCTGGAGCTGCTGCATTTACGCCAGGGGTTCTCAACGTCGGTCCTGGGGGCCCACTGTGGCTGCAGGTTTTTGTTCCAACCAGATTCCTAATCAGTGATAACACCTTATAGCACTGATCTCATTTAATTAGCTGGTATTTTTTTTCTTTTATTCAACATTCAAAAAAGCACAGCAGCATGATTTTTACATTTATAAGACATTTAAAAATATTTCTGCTTTTGCTCTAGATTTAAATGCCTAACTCTCTTTTGTTGATTTCATTTTACTTTGCCCTTTCTCTGTGCAGTTTTTCCCCCTTCATTGTATCTTAATAATGACAACTTAAAACGAGCAGAGCAGACACCCAGGCAAACAACACTGAATAATCAAAGGCTGCAGCTACTTTAGAGTCAGACCCACTAATTAGTAAATAATGGATTAATTAAACAATTAGAACACCTAGAAAAGTAGAATGAAAATCAAGATGAAAATACTGTTAAAAAGAAAAAAAAATACATTATTCCTATATAACTGCTTGGTACATTTTAATATTTTCTTTCTTTTTAGCAAACTTAGTTTTCTAATTAATATATTGTTCATTAAACACAGAACTTGGGAAATATCAGTTCACTTAATTAGCCCAGGAGTTCAATTAAAAACAGAAGCTGGTTGGAACAAAAACCTGCAGTGACAGGGGGTCCCCAGGACCGACGTTAAGAACTCCTCATTTACGCTGTTCTTCTACACGAGACATATTGGCATTCTGACCCATGATCTCTGCTAGCAATATACAGCTTACAAAATCATAGTGTTCACTCAGCAAATATGGAACCTGCAATGAAAAGCTCGTAATTATTGTAGCTCCACATCCTGGGCTGGTGGTGTTGTAGCCCACTGCGACTCCTAAGTGTTGAAAAGCGGGTGTTGGAAAAATGGATGGAAGGATGACACAGAAAGGAAAATAACAAAACAACCACTTAGAGTTCTTCACAGTACATCATAACCACATTCGGTTTAAGTTTCAGGCCACCTGGTAGTGTGGTGGTTAGTGAAGCTACTTCACAGATCCAACATCCTGGGTTCAAATTTTACACCCCGCTGTTCTCCCTGTATCTGCTTGGGTATTCCTCCACACCCCCAAAAACCTATGGGTTAGCTGACTGGCGATTGCGTGTTTGCATGATTGGGTCCCATGTTGGACTTGTGGCCTCCCCAGGGCCATTTCCTGGCTTGTGCCCAGTACTGCCGGAATAGCTGCTGTTGCCCTCATAACCCTGAATTGGATTAAGCAGGATTGAGAACGATCTAACAGAAGCTATTCGGGAGAGACGGCTTGAGTGTTTCAAAGAATATTAATTCTAAGAGTGAGCACTTCATTTCCTTAAAGGAGTAGTTCACAGGCTTATTTGGTGTTTTAAAACTAAAAACTAGTGAAAAAACTAATAACGATGACTGTTCAATTTTACATTACAGATCTCAAGTTTTCTGTTTGTAATCTAAAGTTTTATTTTGAATTGCTTTAAAAGGCACCTTATTATCATGCTAAGAAAGTTATTATACAACATACTGAATGACAATAAAAAATATGACCGAGCAACCGACATTCTCGTTAGAAGTTATTGATAATGACAATCAGATGTAGAAACAAGGTCCAAACTAATAAGAAATGAGAAACATCATCAAGCATATTAACTTACAAATATTTCCACCTTTTAAAATGTGTTGTCTGTTATTTGGCATTTGGGAGCAACCTGAGAAAGTTGGATTAGTTACTGTACATTGTGGTTTCTTTCATGAGAATATTTATGGTAGACAGAACTTCATCTTTTCCTTTGTCAACTCATGGAATGACTTAGTTGAACTTATTTATTATGAGACTTGAATATTAATCACACTAGAAAGTAAACAGTGACAGAAAACTGGTACATCCATAACTGTAAGTACAGTATGCTGGAACAGAAATCACATTAATAGAAGGCAGTCAAGATAAAAAGAATGACATCTCAAAATTAAATAAGAACTTGATGTACCACATCAGTGATCATTCATTCGTAACAGTAAATGAGCGCCCTTCGATCTTAAATAATCACACTTCCAGAGAACATTTCCCCCATCAAAGACTTACAGAGCTCCAGCAGATGAGATGGTTGGTTTCAGGGTCTTCTACCAGAGTCCACAGTTTTGTTAAGAAAGCCGGCACATTACTGGCATACCCACCCTCTACGTTGAGGGTACTCTGTGACTCCTGCATCTCTCTTTCTCTCTCGCTTTCTTCCACAATGAATTACACTCCGGCGAAAACACGGAGAGGCCTAGTCCATTTCTGTGCACGTGTGTCTGCCCTGGTTTCTTCTGACAGTGTCCATCATGCAGCCGGTCAGCTGTGCCCAGAGAAGCCCAAGTCAGCAAAAATCTGACTGCCTGTTAATGCCGTGAATAGGGCAGACAATGGCCATTATCATAATGTGGTGAATAATACAGCACATGTAGTCACGCCCTGGGCACAATAATGGGAAAAAAAGAGAATCACCAGCAACAGCTGAAATAGACAACTGAATAAGAGGCTCAGGGCTGCACTGTCATTTGTTTCAAGGAATTCAATGAATACCAAGCAATTTTTTTCCACTATGTTAGGAACATGTCGACCATTTATTAAATGTGCTAAGTGACTTGTTAAAGGGGCTGTTGAAACAAAATAGTTTAACAGATTATCTGATGAGTCAAACATCTGCAGAGTATCAACATAATGTGGATTTCCATAGTGGTGTGATATAATCCATCCATGCTGCGTCATTTCAGAGATGACGACAGAATTCCTCAAGCCTAGTCACTTTACTTAAGTGTTTTATTTCAGTGCCATATTCAACAGAGACACATTCTGAGATTTTAAAAGAAATAAGCAGATACTACAATATCACTAATCTGGGCTCTTGAGAGACTGAGCGAGGAGTTTGAGCGTCTGGACTTTGCGAGTATCCTTGGATAAAAAGCAACATCCAGGCCTTTAATGACATCTTGGGCACAGCCATCAGCGGTATGTCTGTCTGTGGAGAGAATGTCGACCTTGCTGAGAGGTTTACTTACCTCAGCAGCAAAATTTTTGTCTCTGGCAACTCTTCCTATGAAGTCAGCAGACAGATTGGGAGAGCAATGGATGGTGGTCATGAGGTCGCTGGAAAGGGGTGTGTGGCACTCCCGAGTCTTTAGAGTCCTGGTGCTTCCTGTCTTGCTATATAGTTGCGAGACATGGACACTATCCAGTGACTTGAGATGAAGACTGGACTCCTTTGGTACGGTGTCTCTCCAGAAAATCCTTGGGTACCGTTCGTTTGACTTTGTGTCGAATGAGCGGTTGCTCATGGAGACCCAAATGAGGCACATTACCTGGATTGACAGGGAGTGTCATTTATGGCACTATAGCCATGTGGCATGATTACTCGAGGGTGATCCGGCTTGTGGGATCCTCATTGCTGGATGGACCAGGCCAAGGGGATTCCCACGTAACACCTGGCTGTGGCAGACAGATGCTCATTTACAGAGTGTGGGACTGGACTGCGTGTCTGCCAGGATCCCAAGCTGTTTGGTCATGTGGTGGGTGTGGCAACAAGCTGTACCAGTGCATGCTCCCCAACCTGACCTGATAGTATGTGGTGTACAACTCAGTAAATGGGAGGGGGCACCAAACTGGAGAACTGGCCTTCATAAGAACTACATAAAAGGAAGAATACAGGCTGTCAACTTACATGCAACCCTGACTCAGTATTAGATAAAGCATATACCTGTAAAAAGATACAATATGCTGCCTCAATGATTATGGGCCTATTTCATTAGAACTGATGTAAGTGCAAGTGTTTGATTGGCTTGTTCTAACCCATCTTAAATCTGTAACTGCTGCTCATCTTGACCCTGTTCAGTTAGCAAACAGATCTGTGGATGACGCCATAAACACAGGCCTTCACTTTGTGCTAGAGCACCTGGCCTAAAGGAACTTACGCCAGAATACTATTCCTAGACTTCAGTATAACATTTAACACTATGTCCCTGAATTGTTGTAAACTAAATTTCTACAAACTGAACTGAACGCTTCCACTTGTTAATTTTTGATTTAGTTTTCTGACAGATTGGCAACAGTATGCTTGAATGGGCTCCCACCTCTCTGACTGCCTCCATATTAGCACAGGTGTCTGAGGAGGCTGTGTACTTTCCCCTCTACTCTATTCATTGATCACTAATGACTGTAGGCCCACTGATTCTTTAGTAAAAAGCATCAAGTTCACTTATAACACTACCATTATTGCACTAATTTCTAATGGTAATGAAACAGCATACAGAAAGCAGAGGAGTCACCTTGTGTCTTGGTGCGCTACAAGTAACCTGCTGCCCAATACCACCAAGTCAGTGGTAATGGTATTTGACTTGTGCCAACAGCACAGTTACAACCTTACCTACTAGTGGAGATTGATTCTATAGTCAATATGGTGGAATCCTTCAAAGTGTTGGGCAATACTATCACAAACACTCTCAGCTGGGGCATTAACACCACTTTCATCACTAAGAAGGCTCAGCAGCAGTTGTACTTTTACATGAACAAAAGAAATTGAATTATTTCCCAGCCTATCCTAGTACAATTTACAAAGCCATAACTTAAAGCATAGTCACGTTCTCCACTGTTTGTCTGGTTTGGTTCCGCAATGGCACACTCCAGAAATGAATTACAGTGTATTGTGAGGTTTGCCAAGAAAATAATTGGCTGTGCTCTTCCATCTGTCGCAGGCCTGTGAGCATCTAGTGTCATAAACCATGTCCAAAGCACCACCAGCATGAATTCATCTCACTCAGCTCATCACTTGCTCCAAAACCTCCCCTCTGGTAAACGCTTCGGGTCAATTCCAACTTAGACTAATGAACATCTAAACAGTTTTTTATCCAGAGCCCGTCTTCCTCACTTACTAATATGTTCTCTCAAATAGGTTAAAAATTGAGGTGATAAGTGAGCAGCAGTATGGTTTCATGCCAAGAAAGATCACCAAAGATGCAATGTTTACTCTGAGGATGTTGATGGAGAAGTTTCGAGAAGGCCAGGAGTTGCATTGTGTCTTTGTGGACCTGGAGAAAGCATATGACAGGGTGCCTCGAGAGGAGCTGTGGTATTGTATGAGGAAGTCAGGAGTGGCAGAGAACTGCGTAAGAGTTGTACAGGATATGTACGAGGGAAGTGTGACAGTGGTGAGGTCCGTGGTAGGAGTGACGGATGCATTCAAGTCGAAGGTGGGATTACATCAGGGATTGGCTCTGAGCCCTTTCTTATTTGCAGTGGTGATGGACAGGTTGACAGACGAGATTAGACAGGAGTCCCCGTGGGCTATGATGTTTGCTGATGACATTGTGATCTGTAGCGATAGTAGGGAGCAGGTTGAGAAGACCCTGGAGAGGTGGAGATATGCTCTAGAGAAGAGAGGAATGAAGGTCAGCAGGAACAAGACAGAATACATGTGTGTAAATGAGAGGGAGTTCAGTGGAATGGTGAGGATGCAATGAGTAGAGTTGGTGAAGGTGGATGAGTTTAAATACTTGGGATCAACAGTACAGAGTAATGGGGATTTTGGAAGAGAGGCGAAGAAGAGAGTGCTGGCAGAGTGGAATGGGTGGAGAAGAGTGTCAGGAGTGATTTGTGACAGACGGGTATCAGCAAGAGTGAAAGGGAAGGTCTACAGGACGGTAGTGAGACCAGCAATGTTATATGGGTTGGAGACGGTGGCACTGACCAGAAAGCAGGAGACAGAGCTGGAGATAGCAGAGTTAAAGATGCTAAGATTTGCATTGGGTGTGACGAGGATGGATAGGATTAGAAATGAGTATATTAGAGGGTCGGCTCAAGTTGGACGGTTGGAAGACAAAGTCAGAGAGGTGAGATTGCGTTGGTTTGGACATGTGCAGAGGAGAGATGCTGGGTATATTGGGAGAAGGATGCTAAGGATAGAGCTGCCAGGGAAGAGAAAAAGAGGAAGGCCTAAACGAAGGTTTATGAATGTGGTGAGAGAGGACATGCAGGTGATGGGTGTAACAGAACAAGATGTAGAGGACAGAAAGATATGGAAGAAGATGATCCGCTGTGGCAACCCCTAACGGGTGCAGCCGAAAGAAGAAGAAGAAATACTGTATGAAGGTGTGTGTGTGTACAATATATGTAACATGTAAGTTTTGTAGTGCATATATGCTAAACACACACATTCACTTGCACATCTCCATTGTAAGTGCACTATTCTGTTTATTATATATGTTGTTTAACTTATGTTACTTGTATATAATGTTGTAAGCAGCTCCAAAGCTACCAACTGAAATTCCTGTACATTAAGTACTGGTGAATAAAAGTGACTCTGATATTCAGAAAATTGACAGATGGACGTTCCCCTAAATTAACATTCATATTATACTTTACCCAATATACCATGTTCTTTCTTAATCAACCATATACACTCATTTATGCCATATAAACAAAACCACTAAAAAATGATACCCCTATCAAGACATCAGTCACTGATAATTCTACATCTCTGCCCTACAAGACAGAAAACAGCAAAGAGCAGAAAGCTATGAACAATACTCCGAGAGAACAACAGAGGGCAGTATAAAGATGATACAATTTCTAAACAGTGAAACCTGTAGTTAATGGTTAGCCTCTTATGCCCTCTGCTGCTTGCCCACAGAATGACACAATTACTACTATAAATAAGTAAGGCACACATTAGGATCTTTCTTTATTTCTTGTACCTTTACTGTACTATTTAGTATGTGACCTCTGCTGCTATATACCCTGCTAAAAAAGACCAGCACCACCATGTAAGAGCATGAAAAACAATTTCCCTGATTGATTTTAAATCTTTGATAAATCTTTAAGGCCAACTGCAGATGATTACATTTGTAAGTGCAGTGGCCGTGAACAGATCTCAGCAAATATCCTACGAATTTACATGGTTGGGCATCTCTAGTGAGGAAAGTTCTTCAAACATTACCACTCTTCATTTTATTTGGTTTTTACCAACCTTATCTTAAAAAGTATACATTTTAAAATAAGTGCAGTGAAAATATAAATATCCCAATTAACTCATTTCTGGAATAATTAAGGTGCATGAAAAGGAAAGAAGACATGGCCCTTGGAACTTTTTCTTGTATTAACATGTACACTGATTCGATGTTCATATTAATCTTTAAAAATGCATGATACTCAATGACAGATTAAAACAATTTGTAAACGATAATATCTAATTCCTCCTGAATGCAATATAACATTTTCTGCTACTAATAATGAAAAATATTTTAATATGAGAAAACAGTGCACTACTGTTACAGGGTGATCCGTGCCAAACTTAAGGTGTCACAGTTGAGGTATTGACATTTACTTATGGCATGCATTTGTGCTACAGGCCAAAATGTGGCAATGGCATCCACATACTCATTATGGGATGTGGCTTCCACAGCAGCTCTCAGTAAATGAAAAATAACCTCCATGTCTTGATGCCAAAAGAGCATGATCCACAGGCCAAAAGTGCATCATCATGCTGAAAGTGCAGGTCTCCATTGTAAGTCTTAGTTTTGGCATGGATCACCCCAAACTCAACTCACAGAGAATGCTGACAGCTGTTTTCATTGTATTTAAAAAGTACAGGTCAATTATCATTAAAAGTCTTCCTCATCTTACTACTGTGCACAGCCAAGGATGCGGTTCTTTGCTGACTTTTAAAGTGTATCTCCATAGCTTAGGACAGCAGGTAGTGAATGCCTGTATAACACCTGCAGACACCACACAGTAGCAGTGGATCTCCTTAAGTGAAGCGCAAACTGAAGCCAGGTCTATTAGTGCGGCATTCAGCTCTTCAGAGGATGTCGTCTGCAGCACCAACTTTTCCAACGTTGTGGAGTAATTTGAGGCAGTAAATTGCACTTCGTTTACTAGATATGTGTAGGTGATCAGTTCCAAGTTTCTGACTGGAATTGCAGGCTGCAATATCCTTGTCATCTTTCTTTTAGGCAATGTGTGGTCCAACACCATGTCAACAGCCATAAAGGGGTGTCTCTTGTGAAGCGCCTCCCATAGATCATTGGTGATAGCGGGAATATATTTGTCCAGCCGCTCACAGAACAGCTCCAGTAAGAGGAAATTGGGTCGTTCTGGCTTCATTAGGTCATGAATCACATCTTCTGATATGCTGGCATAGAAGACCCCAAGGACAGATAACTCTTGGCAAAGTCTCAGCAATTCTCTAACTGAATCCTTAGTGACATTGCAAACTAAAGTCTGGTTGTTAATATACAAACGGTGTAAATTTGGATTCTTTGAAGCTATCAGTCGGACCAGGTAGTCATCCAGCATAAATGGCATGTGTCTAAAGTCAATTTCCCTAAGGCGTAGACCTGCGGATTTGTTCTGAAAGATGTCCGAGATGCCCCTCAGAATATCTTGGCCAGAGTAAAACAGTGGATTTTCACCCCGGCATGCAATGCATAGCACTTGTATATTGTTGCTTGAGTCTGTTGCATATTTCAAGGTCTCTATTGCATTCTTCCGGTTAATAAGTACCGCCTGATTTAGGACAATTTTCAGATGTCTCACTTTGGGAAGAAATTGACACATTTTTTGTAAAGTGTTCTCTTCAGTTCCAATTTCAAAGCTGTGAAAATAAAAAATAACAGTATTCTGAAATTTTGCACTGTAAGCTGGTTCTTCTTTAAAATGTCATCTGTATTGTTACTAGAAGACAATGGGATTGTAATCAGTGCAGAAGACTATATGTGGAGGAGACCAAGTGAATGATATTACCCAGGATGTGTATCATAAAAAGCTATGGCTTTTATTGCAAACTAATTATTGTAATTTAAAAATTAATTTTGAATCAACAGAAAGTGCTTCTTCTTACCTAACCTCAGTGAAATACCAGACTGTTGGAAACTGAACTGCATGATACCATTTCTTGCAAACTAAAGATGCTGCATGTCTGTCAACAAAAGGCAAATATGAAAATATGTTTGCAAGAATTTCCACCGGCACCTTCTGCATGGTGTTGAAGCAGAATTGCAAATTCTGAAATGGAAACAAATATATAAATTAATAAAATTATGCTATCTTTCTCTTTCTGCTTAATACAGTATGTCTGTAAATCTTTAAAACATTTTATATATGATAGATAGATATGAAAGGCACTACTGTATATGATAAATAGATGTGAAAGGCACTATATGATAGATAGATAGATATGAAAGGCACTATATGATAGAAAGATAGATATATAGATTTGAAAAGCACTATTAGACAGATAGATAGATATGAAAGGCACTATATGAGATAGATAGATAGATTTGAAAGGCATTATATGATAGATAGATAGATAGATATTGGTCAGACCGCAGATTGTGAGTCTCAGGGAACAGGCCTGTCTCCTTTTCTATTCACTCTGTACACCTCCAACTATAAACGTAACACCAGGTCATGTCACTTGCAGAAATTCTCAAACGTTTCTGCACTTATGGACCCTTTGGAATATTCTGGATTTTTGCATGAATAGCTTCTGAAGTATGATCAGATCTTCATATACATTGTATCAATAGATAAATTACACTCTGGTTACGTAAAACAGTACACACAGAATCATACCATATAATACAAATACTGTATAAAAGACATTGTTTAACTATTCAAGCTTAAGTACTGAAAAGGTTTGTTAAATTCAGAGACTAGAATATATCAGTTATTTCTACAGCACTTACCTTCTGTCATGGAGTTTGTTTAACCTGTCACTTAAACATGCAACATCCCATACATATAGTATGATTTGACATTTTGCCAAGCCTGAAGTGGTTAGTGCTGCTGCCCCATTGATGTCTTGTCTGTGTGGAGTTTGCACATTCTTCCCATGTCTGTGTGAATAATTGGTGATTCTAGATTCACTCAGTCGAAGTGTGGGTGAATTGATGAGTGGACCCTATACTAGACTGCCACCATGTCCAGGCTCAGACTCGGTACAACCCTGAATTGGACTAAGCAGGTTCGACAATATTCTATTAATATTGGAACTGTTTCTTGTTCAAGTTCAAATAGATTTAATCAACAGCATACACAGCAAGAAGGGAACCCTAGTGGTCATTTTGACACTGACAAACTACAATGTGTGTTATGAGTAAACCTTATGTTATTAAATTGTTATAGTTAAAGATTTTGCATCACCCATTACATAATTATTACTTCTTAAAGTTATTATGTATACACATTTCTGGGGTATGGTGCATAAAACCTTGAACTGTAAACTATAAGCTTGTACAGTTGGTCAAATTACCCCCAGATCGACTAAAAAGGTAACTTAACCTGCTAAGATTCGAAATGTATGAATGCTATATGTGTATCAGTACAATCTGTTCTGAATAAATCCTAAATTAATATTGCAAATAATGACCAGAAAATGTAAAAATCTGATTATCAAGAATTTTTTTCTTTATCAGGAAACTGGTAGAAACTAACCCACAGCTACAGATGTCCTCCCGTCCACAGATGGTTATCTCCTACACGAATATTTTGCGCTACTAACACGTCCTGTGACGCAGGATCGATTATTTTCTCGACGTCATCATGTTTTTTTATTATTTCATGGTACAACTCTTTTCATACATCAAAAAGGTGTGCATGGTAATAGACCCAATATACAGTATTTTTATAGGTTTGTGAATGGGCGCGTACGGAAGACTGGCTTTCCGTCCAGAGTTGGTTCTTGCACCCAGCTGGATGTTGCCAGCAAATGCGGTAACTGCGCTACAGAGGGAAAAAAAATAAGTGCGAAAGGTGGAGAATGAAATAACTGAAACATGGTAATACTAGCTTATCAATATTCAAATAGTTGTTAAACTTAAAAGACAAACGGTGTATATGTATGAGGTAGTGAAGATATTAAGGTACTGCAACGTTTATCATTCTCTAACAAAATAATTCAGTTTAAGGAAAAAAGAATTCTCTGCTGCACCTGAAGTGCTGCCAAAGTCAATGCACTGAACTGGATGTCAGTTCGTGGGACGTCAATGGCTTTCCTTGCGTAGCAGTTAAATCAACGTGTATTTCTGTCCTTCATTTGATTCTCTTCTTAATCTGATGCTCTATTATTCTACAGCACGACTTCGACGGACTTTTTACCATGTCGCTCTTCCTTTCTTTGTACCCTCGTAGTGCTTCCCAAGATATCTGACAGTCTTCCTCTTATTAAACTTAAAACAACTGCTCCCTCCTCGTTCACATATGACTGCTGACGCGCCCGTCCCCGAGCTCTCCGGGAAGTGCGCGCACGCAGTGGGCGGGGCCTCGTCATAAGCTCCGAGACGGGTCTGTAGCTGTCTGTAGTCTGCGATACCTATGACGTTGGTCGTGTAATGTCTATCGAGCCTGTCACGAAAAGCCCTTCGAGTCCGATAACCCTCACATAACCCAAATTGTAACCGATGTAAACGATCATGCGATGGGCGTTTCATGATGTTGGGGAGTTACATGACTGACCTCATCGAAACTGCGGACTTCAATTACGCGCTGTTGAACGCTTCTGTTGCTAGGAGGTTGACGAAGGTGGTAGGCGTGGCGAAGGGATGAGGCCTCTCTTTGAGTGCAGTATATCCTCATGAAGTGGCAAACTAAATCTGTATGTCTAAATGTTTAAAACTCGCTACATTAAAAATTGACAAATAATACCACTCCTATGACGTTTATATACGTATCTCAATTTCTTCTTTGCTCTTACTTACATGGAAAACGTGGGGGTTACTGGCAGGATTGGCACTCCAATCCACCGTAAAAAACCGCACACTGTTCCAGTGTGGTGCTGACCCGCTGCACTCGGGTCCCAATCCCGGTGTTTCGTCGTGTGGTGGGTGCGGCAACGTGCTGTTACAGCGCATGCTCCCAACCTACCTGAACAGAACTGGCCTCCCTGCGCTGTTCACTTCTTGTCATTCTTAGATGCTCCCAAAGGGCAGTTTTGCAATACAGCAGTCTGTCGTCCAGGTGGGGACTATGGCATATCTCCGCTTAGAAAAAAAAAGCATGGTTATCTAGCTTTCATTTTGTTTCAGAAAGTGAGGATACACACTTAGATCTGCACCTTTCTTCTTATAAGTCATGGCAAAAGAAATAGAAGGTGCTTGAAAGCAATTACTTGAGCATGATACGGAGATGAACTAAGCCATGTACATGATATGCTCTGTGAGATGTGTGGAATAAATACATGTTTATATGTGTGGTAGACATGGGTGGCTTTTGGGTTGGGATAGGTAAAATGTTCTACAGTTTTATTTTAACTCTAAAACTTTTGTTAAAGCCCATCTGCAAGGTGTACCCAATTTTCAATGGAGCTTGCATTTCTTCATTTTTAAAATACTAACCTATGTGTTACATACCATTGGTTTCAACATTTACTCTAAATCAAGGCAAGTGTCCTTCACCCATACTTGCTGTTAAGTATAAAAGCTCTCTGCTAGAAAGCCCCTCTTCAAACGCACGTATTGTCTATTGCTGATGTCTTATGCTTCCCAACATGGGAATAAGTAGCGCTTAATTCAATCTGCTGATCCTCCCATGTTTACTCCACAAATAAAATAAATTTAATTTAATAAAATTTCAGTCAGTGTGAACATTAGGATAAATATAACAAGAACATATCATCTAACTCAACATAGCCTGTCAGTCTGTATTTGAATTGGTCAGTTGAATGTTCATGTCTTGGAGAAGTTTCAGAAAACTTGCAGCTTAACAAAGAGTGGGCTTCATTTTTGCTGAGGTGATGGGGCTGAGGAGTAGCTTAGCCAAACGATTATTGTAGAAGTACAAGCACACATTGGTTTTGAAAGCCAAAAGACTTCTCTTTTTGGAGAGCTGATGCACAATGAAAAAGAAACTCCCAAAAATATACCTCATCAGTGGTGCATGTGTCGTAGTTTTGGAATGCATAGGTGAACAGATTATACTGTAGAGATGGCTCATCCACAAGAGCTATTTGGAGGTAAAATGATACTGAGCACACTAGAGGAATCATTGGTACTCACAATTGCTGGAGGTTATGCTAGGTGTTCAGTCAAATAAATGTCTCCTTATCAAAGTTTACAATCCAAATACATAAAATACAGTTATTAATGTTATTTAGGATTCTTAAATATGTGGATGTGGGACTCCTCAGCACTGCTTCCACGAACACAAGATTATTTTCAAGTACTGTTTCCAACTATTTACCGGAGTTGTGCCCTGAAGATTCCATCATGTTTAATTTAGAATACAGGTGTGTTTCTGCTCAATCACACGTGAGGCATTTATGACCTGTTTTTGACAGTTACGGCCACATTCTTGACCAAGATTATAGCAACAATGGAAATTGACCTGTTTTTGTCGTAAATACAGAAAAGGGAAGAAATGTGTGCTGGTCCAAGGGAGCACAAGACTCTTTTATTGAGAAAAAAATCTATTGCATTAAGAAGAGGTGTCTTAGTGTACTTGGCATTTACTCTAACATCTAATAGAAAAACCTGACCTGACCAAAGCAGCCTCCATTGATTCTGATAGACAGTCTGATTTTCTTTCATATCTCAACATCTCATGCTACCATGAAAGTCTTTGTTCCCCACCTTTGCTTTGGAGTAGGTGAGCTCAAGAAAATTAAATAATGAGGGAACAATGAATTACTTAAGGAAAAATGTATTTATATGTACGAGAAAGATTTACAATGTACTTAACACACAAAGTAAAAAAAAAGGCACATTCATGTCTGTAGTGGACATTTTACAGATGCTGTAATTTAAAGAGTTGTTTGTGAACTGCTTAGAGGAACGTTAAACTGAATTTATTGAAATTTGCTCTACAGCAATATTTCCTTATTTTAAAAATATGGGCCCTCACTTGAAGCAAAGTGAAACAACCAAGAACTTTAAAGATGATTGCTAGAACATGTTGAATGGCATCTTACTCTAAACTATCTTCTTTCAGTTCCCTTGACTCCATCCTAGTCCAACTCACTAAGCCTCAAACCCCAAGTCTAAGGCAACTCAACATCAGTACAAAGCGCAGCATTATGAGTATTATTTTATCTAAAAAGAAAGTTCTAGCTATGAATGAATAGGCTTTTTTTGTAGATGAAATAGGCTAATCATTGTATTTCTCTTATTTCACTATTTAAAATTTATGATCAGGTTTTCATATACAGTGCACCACATTAGTGTGGATTTGAGAGGTACAATAATAATAACAATCATAATAGATTTTACTTACAGTATGTGGCAGGCTTAAACAACAAAGTCATCTCAAGTGTCTTCACAATAAAAACACGTAGCACGATTTGATAGGACAGGAACAAAGGAAGAAAAATTGTTTCAGGGGTTCCTAACTTATATGTGAATTCTCCAGATTCTGGCAGCAGGTACAATATTTTCCAAGAAGTCTAGCAGCTTTCCTCTCTCCCATTCTTTGATATTCCACACATTATGGTTTCTTTAACAAATTGGATGGACTTTAAAAGGGGAGGAGTTGCCAGGGAGTGGCAATGAACTTTAGCTGACACTCTGTAATAAGATAAAAAGCCATTAAATGCATAATTCAGGATTTGCAACACAGAATATGTCAGGCACATACTGTACTGTACTATCAGGGATTATTTATTGTAAGGAATTGACATAAGGGTGTGGAACATAAATTGCTGCAGAACTTTCAAAAAAGGATATACTCCTGAAAATATATGTTAAGTAGAAAACAAAGGTGGCATTGATAACGAAAAAGGCCAAAAGCAACTATGAACAAATGCAAAAGGTGCAAAGCAGACTAGAGTCAAAAGTCTAATGGGGTCAAAGCACAAGTGTGTCTGTCTGTGGAGAGAGTGTCGACCTTGTCGAGAGGTTTACTTACCTAGGTAGCAACAATCATGTCTCTGGTGACTCTTCCTATGAAGTCAGTAGATGGATTGGGAGAGCATGGGGGTCATGAGTTCGCTGGAAAGGGGTGTGTGGCGCTCCCGATATCTTTGCAAAAGGACGAATGTCCAAGTCTTTAGAGTCCTGGTGCTTCCTGTTTTGCTATATGGTTGCGAGACATGGACGCTATCCAGTGACTTGAGACTGAGACTGGACTCCTTCACTACTGCGTCTCTTCGGAGAATCCTTGGGAACTGCTGGTTTGACTTTGTGTTGAATGAGCGGTTGCTCATGGAGTCCCAAATGAGGCACATTGCCTGCATTGTGAGAGATAATCAGTTACAACACTAGGACCATGTGGCATGATTCCCTGAGGGTGATCCGGCTCTCTGGATCCTCATTGTTGAGGGCCCAAGCCACTGGACCAGGCCAAGGGGACGCCCACATAACACCTGACTGCAGCATATAGACAGTCATTTCCAGAGGCTGGGACTGGACCGCGTGTCTGCCTGGGGGGTTGCCAACCGCGATTCCAAGATGTTTGGTCATGTGATGGGTGCGGCAACGCACTGTACCAGTGCATGCTCCCCAATCTGACCTGACCTGACCTTTTAAGTAACACAGTTTCCTCATCACATCATCCTCTTTGCACATAAAGTACACACTGCTGCCATTACTAAACAAAGTACGAGATGAGCCACACAATTATGGAAGGAGTGCAAGCCTGCATGGGTTTTAGCAGCTAAAAAATTGTGCTGTTTGGTGAGCAAAGCCATGTTTAGAGAACAATTCCCAAAAATATACTGAAGTTAAATGTCATAGGGGTAAGCTGTGCCATCTGTCTGGAATCCAGAGGAAAAATGATTATGTCAGGATGGCCCATAACTTATGAACCAAATCCTGCCATTTTTGCCTATATCTCGATTTGTCACTAAGTAGCTGCCTGCCACTTCAAATCCTCATAAACCATTCAAATAATGTCCATAGGTTCGTAAAACATTTTTAGATAGATAGATAGATGGATAGATAGATAGATACGTTATTAATTCCAAGGGGAAATTCACATAATCCAGCAGCAGTATACTGATACAAAAAAAAAAAAAAAAAAATTAATACTTATATCCATAATTATTAGAGGCTCAAACTGATTGGAAAAGAGTTGACATTTATAAAGTGTATATTTGGAGATAGGTTTCTGTTATGTATTTGAAGAAAATAAACAGGCAAAGCTAAAGTCAAAACCTGCCTGGCCCCGGTCAACTGCTGTCTATTTGGACACCCTACAGTTCTTACGGTATTGTATGCTATATGATAGTATTCATCAACTTGATAGAATGAGACAATGATCTGATCCTGTGTCAGACCTTGATGATGCCAAACATAATCAACTGCTTTTCTCATTCCATGGCCAGTTGGAATGTCTTGACCAAGATAGTAGCAGAACCAAACATCACTGCACAATCCTGAGGAGAAGTAAACAATGGGAAACTGTTAGGAGAAGCGAGCCACATACCGTTTGTCCATTTTCTGACTTGAATAATGGAATTCAAGCTTATGCTGATCTGGGGTCTATTCAGGTCACGTAAGGGTGCAACGTAGGTAATAACCCTAAATAAATATGGTGGTCCATCACAGAGCATACTCAGCAACCCGCTTATAGTCGAACAGGGCCAATGTGATGTAGTTCATTAACTGGGTATTTTTTGGGACATGACAGGCAAACTCATGCAAACATTGTGCAAGCATTCGGAATCCACTCACTGTCAGGGTCGGAATTCAAACCCAGGAGCTGTGATGCAGCTTCTCCAACCACTGCACCACTATAACATTTATGATGATGGCCGCAAATAAAGAATACAGATAACTAGCAGATTACTAAGTAAATATAAATAGCAAAAACAACAACTCTAAAAAGAATATATATTATCTTAAACTACAGTAACATGAAGAAAAGATCATGACGGTCCCAAAGGACAAGTTATCAAGGTTTGTGCTTAGCCTGTCTAATGTCAATAATCACCTGAGAGCTCAAATAAATACATATTTAGCAAAATGCAGCATTCCAAGATACTGGAACACTGGCCTGGATGAGCAGATTAGGGTGTGTTTAATAAAAGTATAATAGCAGTTAAATTATAAAAATCTAGATTGTGTGTTGTTTATTCTTCAGCAAAGTAATATTTTTACTATTTCATTTTTATTTATTCCTATTAGATTTGCTGCCACTGCGAGCATGTACTTCTAACATGGTGCAAAAATGGCTGCCGAAGGTGGATGGGCCCTCCCTGGTGAGCAAAACGAAAATGTCCTCCTTCTAGCACCACTGACTGCTAATTGATGGTGACGTGTGTATATTGCATTAGCACATCTTACTTGTTAGAGTCTTTGGCATGCTGGGGAAATAGCTCCATGGTGACAAGTTAGCATTGATCTTTTGAACCCATATCATGGAGCCAGTGACAGTATTTTTTAAAAGGAAAGTTTCTTCACCGTCTTGTACTTGTTACTTTTGAGGACATGAATTCGGATAGTAGTGATTGCTGTGCACCCCATGTGATGCTGTAAAAATTAAGCCGTCATAGTAAACTGTTTTTGACGGTAACATTGGAGGGTGCCATCACCTGTGTACTCAAAAACTTTGGAACGGACTCACTTACACGTGAAAGCTGGTTTTAGATATGAGCTAAATGCAATCATGTTGTTGCATGATTTAACTAAATGTTAGTGAATTTTATATTTCCTTATAGCATGCAGAATGTTGATTACATAAACATTTTGTATTTAGGCATTTTGAGTCTAGAGACTGCAGCTTCTGCCCACAATAAACAGGCATGTGTACTGTTATTTTCATGTGACACTAGAAATGCTCCAATGAGTGTGCTTAATAGTGCCCTTTCATGGACTGGCATTTAATCCAAGATGGAACCCTTATCTTCCATTTCTTGTTGTTCACTTAGTCTCTAGTGAGATGCCAACAACATTTATTTCTATAGCATGTTTTCTTACAAAGAATGTAGCTCAAAGTGCTTTACAAGATATCAGGAAAGAAAAACAAATTCAATAATAAACGTAAATAACAGAAATGAATAAGTGGTACCAAAATTAGTAAATAAGAATAAATCAATATGCACTTACATATCAGACATATAGCAATCACAGATAAAGTACAGTCCTTATTTATAGATTTGTTTTTTAGTCTCTAATGATATCTGATGCTATGGTAAGAACAGAAAAAAACAGGAGTGAGAGAAAACAAAAACAAAAAACAAAATCTGCTGGGCTTGTAAGGCCAAAATATCACCTACACCCCACTGCGCATTCTACATAACGTAAGTGTTCTTCAGTTGTTCCTGTTGTTTTATTAGGTTTTGTTTTAGAAGATTCAAGGAACTGCATCTCGTCGACAGGTAGAATATGCACTTTCATTTGAACATCACATTACTTTTAAATTCTCAGATGATTCTGCACTTGTGGGGTGTATCAATAAAGGGATGAGACAGAGGAGAGGAGTCATGTAGAACTTTGTTTCTTGGTGCATAGAGAGTTGCTGGCATCATAACATCAGCAAAATCAAGGAACTGGTTACTGAATTTCGCTGCAAAGATCATTTATGGCCTGTTACTATTCAAGAAGCTGATGTAGAGGTGGTCCACTTCTACAAGTACTTGGGGGTCCACATTTATGACAGATTGGACTGGTCTCAGAACACAGAGGTACTACATAAGAAAGGGCAGAGCAGGCTCTTTTTTCTTAGGAGACTGTGTTTCTTTAATGTGGGTAGTGACATTGTTCACATCTTCTACAGCTCTGAGGTGGCCAGTGAGATTTTCTACACTGTGTTTTGCTGGGCTGGTAACATCAAGAGAGGCCCACCAAATCAACAAGCTAATTAAACAGGCAGGCTGAATTATATACACACTCTGTACCCTGGTGGTCGTAACAAAGGAGAGAGTTAAAATAAAACTGAGTGCCATTATGAACACTGCTGCACATTGTCTATCTGACACACTGACCCTAAGGACTTTCAGCCAATTAATTATTCAGCAGAGCAGAAGTGTGTCAAGAAACGCTATTAGGGTTCCCTTATACCAACCGCAGTATGTCTGCATAATGCCCAGCTGTGACTGTGACAGCAGAATCAGAATTTTTTCTTTCTTTTTAATTTTGCTTTTCAGTCATTCTGGTGTGTGTTTAGACCATGGTGTGTGTGTGTGTGTGTGTGTGTGTATATATATATATATATATATATATATATATATAAAATATATATAATATATCTACCAATTTATGTATTTATTTGTTTAAAGAGCTTCTGTAAAAAGCCAAATTTCCCCCTGGGGACAAATAAAGTTCTGTCTAACTTATGAGACAGAATACAATATGTTTTATTGTTTACTGGATGTATTTATGTTGTACATATTTTTTTTTGTAATTTTAACTGAAAAGTCCTTACTCAGATGCAGGGAAGCCTCTTTAAAAGGTAAGTATGAAAATTTTAATTAAATTAATGGTACATGTAATAACAGGAATAACAAAGCAATATATAATGAATAAATAATGTCCATGTAAGACCGAAGAAGTTTCACTTAACCCTAGCTCAATGCACAATACAGTACTGGAATGCTTACTGGATGAATAAATAATTGACTAATATTAGAGGGATGCATTTATTGACAGTTTTGTTTTCTTGGTATGTTCAGAGTCCACTTTCAATGGGGTGATGTGTTATCATTATTACATGTACATTGTTTTCTATTTTTTCTGTCCACCCATTTGTTCCAGTATATGCAGGAGGCAGGGGCAATAAGCACCATACAAGAAGCAACTCTAGGTGGGGTACTAGTCTACAAGATATTTACACTCACTCACCTCTCTCTTTACCCATATAAACCCATAAGAATTTAACTTGCTAAATACATAGTCAGTGGCTGGGCTGGGATCTCAACCCAGAACTCTGTAGCTGTAACCAATAAAATCAACTTGGATACAACCATCTGCACTTAACTTATGACTAGTGTTTGGTTTATTATTAAGTAACCAAAAATAGTTGCACAGTGTTAGGAAATGTAAACTGGTTGTAGAGTTTATTAATATACAAGTACTGCTGTAGGTATGAGAAGATTTGGGTTGAACTGCAGCAGCTATGGGTGGTTTTGGGTTGGATTTTCAGTACCTATGAAAAACTGTAGACTGGAAGCATCAAAGAAGACAGCATTTTAGCATAACATAATCTGATTTAGGGTCACAAGGGCCAGAGCAAGAAGCCAGTGCTCTCATGAATAGATGTACACAGGGATATGGATTAAGCGAATATTTTCCATGTTCATACCATAACGTGTTTATCTATCTATCTATCTATATATTTATCAAACTTTGTCTTTGAGGGCTTTACGGTGTTGCAGTGGTAGCGCTGCTCTTTTGCAGCACGGACTCCCTGTGTGGAGTTGGCCGTTTTCCCCCTGCTCACATGGGTTTCCTCCCACGGTCCAAAGATGCCCTAGTCCAGGGGTGGACAAAGTCATTTCTGGAGGGCCGCAGTGGCTGCAGGTTTTTGTTCCAACCCAGTTGCTTAATTAAAAAAAAAAAATCCTTGTCAATTATTTAATTTCGGGGCTCGTTAGTGCTTTATCTCTGCCATGTCAGGTCATTCTCATATCCTAGATATTTTTTTCCTTTCTAAGGATATCATCCAAATGATTTGAAGTCTAAAACAGATGAGTAATTCTCAGTCATTTACTTTTTTCTCTTCATTTTCTTTCCAGGTATTTAATTAAACGAAATAGTGCATGATAAATACACGCAGGTGTAAATGGAAACAAGCTTAATGGAGAAATGCTGAATTTCTTTTGTCATTTGCATCTGATCTATACTAATAAAAGGCAAAGCCCTCACTGACTCACTCACTCATCACTAATTCTCCAACTTCCCGTGTAGATAGAAGGCTGAAATTTGGCAGGCTTATTCCTTACAGCTTACTCACAAAAGTTAAGCAGGTTTCATTTCGAAATTCTACACGTACTGGTCATAACGGTCGATAACGGTCGACAACGTCCGCCATGTTGAACTTTCTTATTTATGGCGCCATCTTCACGAAATTTGGTAGGCGGCTTCCCTGTGCTAACCGAAACCAATGTACGTACTTATTTCAATGGTATGACGCCACTGTCGGCCGCCATATTGAACTTTTCAACGTCACTAATTTTCCAACTTCCCGTGTAGGTAGAAGGCTGACCCCATCTTCACAAAATTTGGTAGGTGGTTTCCCTGCGCTAACCAAAACCAATGTATGTACTGTCAGGGATGCCAGGGGCAACGACCCGGCCGGGACACCGTGAGGGACCGGAAGAGGGTCAGATCCCACCCTGGATCACGTGGGGGCCGCCTTCCTGGTTGCTCTGGGGGCCACGGGTACAGGGCATGGAAGCTCCACCCTGTAGGGGCCCGTGGTCACCGCCAGGAAGCGTCCCAATGCCTTGGGGACCTGTTACCCCAGCACTTCCGCCACACCAGGAAGTGCTAGGGGGAAGATTTAGGACGGCACCCGGAGAGCTGCCGGGAGGACAGCCGGCACTTCCGCCACGCTGGGGCGTGGCCAGAGGAGGAATGCCGGGAACACCTGGGGCTCATCCGGGGACTGTTTAAAAGGGGCCGTCTCCATTCATTCAGCGCTGGAGTCGGGTGGAGGCAGGACAAGGCAAGAGAGAGGAGAGAGGAGAGAGGAGAGAGGAGAGAGGAGAGAGGAGAGAGGAGGCGGCCCGAAGAAAGGCATATTGTGGCCAGGACTGTGTTTGGGGGTTTGTGTGCATTTCATTATTGTAAATAGTGTAAATAAACATGTGGTGGTGAATTTAACAACATGTCTGTCTGTCTGTGTCCGGGCCGCGTCCACAGTACTTATTTCGGTGATATGACGCCACTGTTGGCCGCCATATTGAACTTTCCAACGTCACTAATTCTCCAACTTCCTGTGTAGGTAGAAGGCTGACGTTTGGCAGGCTCATTCCTTACAGCTTACTTACAAAAGTTAAGCAGGTTTCATTTTGAAATTCTACGCGTAACGGTCATAACGGTCAACAACGTCCGCCATGTTGAACTTTCTTATTCATGGCCCCATCTTCACGAAATTTGGTAGGCGGCTTCTCTGCGCTAACCGAAACCAGTGTACGTACTTATTTTGGTGGTATGACACCACTGCCAGCCGCCATATTGAACTTTCCAACGTCAATAATTCTCCAACTTCCCGTGTAGGTAGAAGGCTGAAATTTGGCAGGCTCATTCCTTACAGCTTACTTACAAAAGTAAAGCAGGTTTCATTTCGAAATTCTACGCGTAACGGTCATAACGGTCAACAACGTCCGCCATGTTGAACTTTCTTATTCATGGCCCCATCTTCACGAAATTTGGTAGGCGGCTTCCCTGCGCTAACCAAAACCAATGTACGTACTTATTTCGGTGGTATGACGCCACTGTCAGCCGCCATATTGAACTTTCCAATGTCACTAATTCTCCAACTTCCCGTGTAGGTAGAAGGCTGAAATTTGGTACTTATTTCGGTGGTATGATGCCACTGCCAGCCGCCATATTGAACTTTTCAACGGTCTTTGTTACTTATGGGCCCATCTTCAAGAAATTTGGTATGCGGTTTCCCAACGCTAACTGAATCCTACTTACGTACATATACACGTCCATAGCCTGCAGCTCGGTCACCGTGTCAGGCGGCGTTGGGTCCCCCATCCCAACGCCTCCCACGTTGTTGGCTGCCTGCCTATATAAGGCCGTCCATCGCTCCAGTCTCTACATTCCCTTCCTTGCTTCGCCATGGGATTCACGTCTCCCTGCTGATAACTACAGCCTTTTTATTTAATCCACGGCTTCTCCGCTGTTTTATTGTTCATTTATTATGATTATAGTTATTGTATAGGTATTTTAGACTTACTTTACATTGTTCAGGTACCCATTTCCTTTATCATTCCAACCGTTCCCCCATTAACATGTCTATTGAGGTGATCACCACCGATCAAAGAACTGTCACTTACCAAGTGGTTTCAATGCCCAGAGATGGCACCTGCCTTTTCCATTCTCTTTGTTACATATTGCACGGCCATATCAGGCTCACTCTTGATATCCGGAGGAACATTGTGTCTTATGTATTGAATGACTGGGACAGGTTCAAGGTGTGGACTGATGACGGTACAGGAGATAATTATACTACACAGGAGCACTATAAGAGTGAAATGCTTAAGCCCTTCACCTATGGTTCTGCATGTGAGTTGATGGCTGCCGCTGAATTGTTCGATTGTCGCTTTCAAGTGTTCCGAAATGGCCAAATATTTTACACCTTTCGACAACCGCCAATGCCTCTTAAACATCTTACATTCATAGGTGACAATTTCAGTAGTGGACACTTTGATGTTTATGAATGTTTAAACTCTCAAAAGCTGGATGTGAAGTTATCGATGAAACCGGTTGTATACTTACAACGCTTGACAGATGCCGAATGTCTCTTCAACACAAGTCCTACAAATACTGTCGTAATTGAAACAAACCATGAAACTCAAACCGATTATGACAGCAGCAATCCAAGCTGTGAGATTTGAAACAAGATTACTGTTCACATGGCCAACTGTACGTTGCATGCTCAAGAGTAAGCCCAGCGCACAGCTTGGTCATATTACAACCGGAGGGCCGAACTCACAATGTGGTATACAAAGAGATCCTTAACAAATAATTATTGGCATATTTTCCATCAGTTTAAAAAGGTTTAATTTTCTTCTTAATAAAAATTTTAAGGCAGTACTTCGCCGCTGCGAAGCGCGGGTATTTTGCTAGTTGCTAATAAGGGGTGATTAAAAACCAAGACTATAGCTGTTTAAGACTAAAATAAGCAATAAGGGTTCAAAATCTAAACGAGTGAGACAACTAAAATTAAGCAGAAGTGTTACTTGAGCAATAAGGGCTTCTTATTAAGCAACTGGGTTGGAACAAAAACCTGCAGCCACTTCTACCCTCCAGGAATGACTTTGCCCACCCCTGCCCTAGTCCGTGTTTTCACCCTTTGATTGACTTGTGCCATGTTCAGGGATTGTTCCTGTCTTGAGTCCGATGCTTAGTGGGATAGGCTTCAGCTTCCCTGGGACCCTGCTCATGATAAAGCGAGTTTAGAAAATGAATGGATGGATTTTCATCTCTTTGAACGTGTAACGGAAACGGAGAGAAATTTAAGTGGAAATGAACAAAACATAGAAACTTCCCATGGAGAACAGCCGGGAAGGAGACTAGCTTGTAGGGCGGTTAAAGTATCCGTGAGTCAGTACTAACCACTACGCCACCTCCTCGTTAAAATAATATTGCCGCTAAATTAAACGGATCAAACCAAATCATACCTGACACATTTGGCGCTAAAATGTATTAGGTTGATAATAAAAATTACCATACTCTGCCATTCCATTTTGCTTCTACACTTGCTGGAAGTCCATTTTTTCTGCACGTTGCAGATTTTCCTTTCCATACTAGTTACGCAGAAGCAGATCGAAAGTCGTCTGGGTTGGCGGCTCGAGACACCAGGGGGCGGAGCGCGTGCATGCCCGCCAGCCTGCGCCGGTTACGTGACGCAACCCAGGCGCGCGCACCCGAGGCGGAAGGAGAAGAGAGTGAAACTATTCAAAGGTGATTTAACTTTTTAAACTTTATATAATATTATTTAAAAGCCCATTTCACACCGTGTAGCAATTGCCCCATTGTAAAGTATTTGGGACAGTTATACATTTATGTTTTTTTAGGTTGTTACATTTTGTATCGAATGTACAAGAATCGGGATGTGCGCCGTCACTTTTCTGTGAGACGGAAACACGAGTGTTTCTCGGCTTTGCTGGAGTGACAAGTGAAGTCGACCGATTTATTTTATGTGCATTTCGATTTAGTATAAGACAAAATACTGACATTAAATAATAACAGAGTCGTAACACTACAGAGTCTAACGCTTAGGGTTTTTGATACTCTCCGATGTGTCAAACGAATTGTTACTAGTTTGCTGTAGTTTAGGTTTTATATCACAGCCCGTAGGCTTATTGTTCCCATGTCTTCTTGAATTTTCATTGGTATTTTAATTTAATAAAATTTGCTGCGGTGTGGGTGAAAGTAGTTTGGGATCATACAGCTCCTTGTCCAGATATGCATCCTGCCTTGTACTTGATGTTGCCAGATTTGGTTTTGCCTTCTTGTGATTTAGAGAACGGATTATTAGTACTGTCCATGACCACTTTTGGTGGAATGTGATAAAGTGCAGTTCAGCACTCTCCAACCTATGGCCTAGTAATAGAGTTGATTTACAGTTATCCAGCAATCATATCACATGCACTTTAGAATAGGTCATCCACCTGAAGCTAAGCATGTTCTGCCTCGACCAGTACTTGGATAAGAGACTATCTAGGAAAAGCTGGAAGAGGTGTTGGTGAGATCAGAATGGTCTCAGGTTGTGGTCTGTTAGTGGATCCCATTGTTCCAGTGCAGTGAAGGGGCAATAAATATAGAACTGTCCGTCAGATGAGATGTAAAACCGAGGTCCTGATGCTGTGTGGTCATTAAAGATCCCTGGGCATTTTTCGAAAAGAATAGGATTTATCCCAATGTCCTGACTAAATTGGCCTCCACGGCCTAGACATTCTAATCATCCCTTGTCTCTCACCACTTCACCACCTAATAGATAATGTGTTGGCTAGCGTACAGGTTCAGTAATGGCTGCCGGTGCATCTTCTAGGTTGGTGCTTCACATTGGTGGTGGTTGATGTGGTTCCTCTCTGTCTAAGTGGTTTGAGTAGTGAGAAAAGTGCTGTATAAATGTAAAGAATTATTGTTATTATTACATTGACACATTTTAGTAAAATAGAATGCTTAAGAGCTTATTTTTCCAATTCATATGTGTGCAATGTTATATCATACATTTTACATAGCTTCCTTTTTCTTTTACTGAACGTTTAGAGCAGGGGTATCAAACTTCAGGCCTGGAGGGCTGCAGTGGCTGCAGGTTTTCATTCTAACCATCATCTTCATTAGTGACCAGTTTTCACTGCTAATTAACTCCTTTTCCCTTCATTTTAATATCCCTGTTTTTAAGGATTCAGTCCTCTGATTTGTTTCTTCAAGAAATGACAGCCAAACAGAAATGAGATGCAAAACGAGCCAACAGATGAGCAGCTAAACTGGGATTTCAAATTCCAACCAATTTCACTCCAACAAATCTATTAATGAGAAGCTGATTCTTGCTGTTAATTAAACCCGTTATTTAATTCCGTGGCCTGTTGCTGCTCTCATTCTGACACTCAGACAAGTCCAAAACTGTTGATTTTATGTTCATCAAAATGTTTTGGTGACCTAAGAGATCAACCTTACCGAGACCTTCACTTTTCTTTATTTTCAGATGTTGTATGATGGGAACAGGTGAGCTGGTCATGTGGCGGTTTGTTTTGTGTCTCGTTATTGTTTGGCTGCTAATTACAAAAAGAGACAACTAAGGGGTCTGAGTCAAGTTAATTAAAACTAAAGCAAAAGAAGTTAATTAGCAGCAAAAACTGTCACTAATGAAGAAGATGGTTAGAATGAAAACCTGCAGCTACTGCGGCCCTCCAGGCCTGGAGTTCGACACCCGTGGTTTAGAAGGTTATACATTGACTGAAATATTTCACTGTGACAGTGGTTGGTTTATTAATCTTGCAAAGTTTTTATTATTTGTTTTGAGGGAGGCAATTGTTGGCTGTTTTTTACAAGTGAGTCTTATAAAGAAGAACTGTCTGTGATGCGCTTTGACCGAGATGCAGTATCCACTAGATGTTCAGAAACTCAGTTTAGTAATTTAAATTTCAGTGAAATCTGTAAAACTGCCGTTGATAAGCAAGACTCTAGGAACCAACTCTGACCCATTATCAAGGTTCAAAAACGTGCATCTAATAGCTCAACGTCAGATCCCATTTATCTGATATACGTACTTCTAATTTCCAATAAAAGTTTTTTGAGAAATAGAGCCCTAGTATTATGCACTGATATCCAACCCTGCTCAGACTGCATGTATTGAGTTTGGCTCCAGACCTTTTGTCACTTGCATTCCCTAAATGCCTCTGCCAGTTTCTTTCATATTTTCTGGCAGCATTCCCCAGGTGATTGTCTTTGGTCCTATGTGGTCATATCTCTCTTACCAGTTATTTCTGTGCATGCCCCACTGTCACCTCCAGTTCTCATTTTAGATTTCTCCTCTCTCAGTCACTGTATTCCAGCAGGGGGTATTCACTCTTGGTACTATTGCTGGAAAACTGTGACTGGGCCTCCCACTGGTGATCCTGACTCTGTTTCTTCAGCCCACTGGACGTTATCCTTCTTAAACCTAGCCCTTGTTGAACTCTGTCTTTTACAGATCAACAGCTCATCCAGTTTTATAGTTCAGCTAGGTAGTGCCTGTGGTGGCACACAGTATCTATCATCTCTTTAATTTTTTCAATTTTTCCAGTCTTCTCCATTTACTGGCAAACTGCTTCCAAATGGCTAAATATTTGTACATTGTTTTTTTTTTTGCATCCCAGGTTGGATGTGTCTCTTTTTAAGACTTGGTGAGGACTGTTGGTTGTGTTCTGCTATGAAAAAGTCATAGAATTGAACAATAGAATCTTATTTTTCACACATGTTATAGTAACTGTATATTTTTAATCTAGCTTCTTAGTGAGATATGTCTTACTGGAGGATCAGTCTACTAACTCATAAATCACCCTTTTATCTGCACTTTATGTGAACTAGTTCCAGATTCACACTTGAAGTAGAATACTGCTGTGGTGTTTAGTTTGCAGGCCAACTGTGATTTTAAGAATCAGTGATTTAATTCATTAGAGAATATGTACTAGTACTGTATAAAGTGCAATAAGACTACTATTAATAAAAAGACGATAGCCAGATAACCAAATAATTTATAGGAATCAAAATAAGGTTGTATTTTGAGGTAATGTTATAATTATGTAAATTTTACATTCAAGTGAACATTGTGCACTGTTGAATTTCAGTCTTTCGCAAAATGTGCTTTATATTTGCAAAACCAAGTGTGACCAAAAAAAAAATTAGTTCTGTCTAACCAAACGGTAACTTTAACCACTTCTGAAAGAGTGACATACTCCCCAAAAGAATGATGTATTTGTTTAACTTTTATTATATTTTTGATATAAATGGTTTCACATGTCGGATGGCAGTCTTTTAAGGACTTTGGAATTGATAACGAAAGGTAGGCATTCTGGGACAGGGTTTTTAAAGTTTAGGTAGAGTAACAAATAGTATCTCTCTATTATATAAAAACAACCTGGGACAGGATGATACTTTTTAGCCTGGGACAAGACGTGACTGTTGCGGGGAGACACTTTCATGTCCTGTGAGAGGAGACGTTGTGCCAAGAGATTTAACCAAGCCTAGGACTGGAAATAAAAGAGAAAGATTAGATGACAAAGTAGAACGTCATAAAGAATTCAAAAACGTTGGCGTGATACACATGCAGAGCAGGTTAGATATAATGAAAGTACTAAAATTCGAAAGTCTCCAAAAAATGATAGTAGAGATCGCATCAACATAAACAAATGGAAATTATTACTCGGTGAAATAATGGAACAGTGAAAAGAGATCAAATATATTTTTCAGAATAATAAGTCCGAGACTTATAGATCATCTAATTTGTGTTGCCATCAGGGAAACGTAGTGTTTCTTCCCAATGAAGAGGTGTATTTGGGAGAATTAAAAGATTTGTTGTTTGGGGAAAGTGAAATCCACATACGCGAGTGGCAGAGACGCGAATTGGCTGACGCTTATTGCAGGCCGGAGGGTTGGCAAGCAAAGTGAGCAGGGGGCAAAGCCCCCTATTTAGTAATATAAACAATATTTTTTTAAGCTACTAGACTAGAAGGAACAAGCCAGAATGAAATTGGCAATAAAGTAAAAATAGCTCGCTATAACATAAGAAGTATTAAAAATAAAACAAACCAGTTGGAATTATATGTAAACACACAAAGAGTGGCAAAATCAAAAAGGGGGGCAGTGGCCCACATTTCCGTGATATACATTGAAAATAATGGGCAGCTTGGTGGTGCAGTGGGTAGTGTAAACCTCTTACGGATCCAGAGTCCTAGGTTCTAGGCCCTCCCCATGTTGTCCTTGTGGTGTTTGCACATTCTGTATGTGTAATTTTCCTCTGGATACTCTAGTTTCCTCCATATCCCTAAAGACATGAACGTTAAGATAATGGATATTTCCAAACTGGTTCTGTGTGGGTTATGAATAAAATGGCACCCTGTTTATAGTAGTTCACTGTGCTAAGTGCTGCCAGGCTTAAGTCACTCCCTACAAACCCAAAGTTAGATTAATTTGGTTTGAAAAAGTATATTATGTTAGAATTTGAATGTGGGTCTACTTAAAATGGAAGAAGAGTCTCATGTTAATGAGGATATTGTTTTTGATTTGAGTAGAAAGTAGCAAGGATAGAAAATTGCCATTGTACGTTGTTTACAGATTATAGCACCAACTTCTCCATACAGATAACATTGTCAAATCAAATCAAATTCAAAGTTTATTTGTCAAATGCAAAATATTTGTATAGTACATACATACTTTATTATTATGGTAACAGCTAAATGGCAGCCACAGCAACACCAAACACCAAGAGCAGCTGTCCTACGCCTTCACAAAAAGTGCTTTCTCTTGAGTTCATCTGTACCCCTGCTTCTCATTCCTCACAGCTGTCCTTGCAGCAGCAAAACACGTCACAATACGTTTGCAGTGCTGGATGCTAGCCGAGTGCTACAAATGGGACCCACGTAATACTTTCATAAGTGCGTCATGCTTTACAGAGGCACTGTGAATAAAAAAATAAGAAAGTAAAATATTAATAATAATATAGTGAAGTGCAGGGCCAGCTATTGTGGCTTATAAAAATATAATCTCCTTTTCGTGGCTGCCTTTATGGCTCACTGTCCTGAGAATTAATAGGAGTACGGGTTAGTTAGTAAGATGTGAGCACAGGGTGAGAACATACACATATTCTGGAAAATAAAGACGCTCAAATAAAGAAGACTAAACAATCACTAACAACAAAGTAAAGCTGAAATCTGACATCCTTAAACCATTGCTTCCCTCCAAGCCAATTAAAGTGAGTCCATCCATCAACCCGCAGACACTTGGCCAAGGCACCAACTTTAAACTTGTGTAAGGTTATGTGTACACATATGTGTGCAAAAAACTGTGCAGGCTAGATATGCCTTTGACACACACCAACTGCCTGTACATTGTCGGTACACTTTAAATGACGTGGCTGACGTGTGCTTTGCAAACTCTAGAGGCTGTTGAGAGTTTTTGGTCTGTTCTGTGGTGTGAGATTTAAATAAAGAAAATACATTTTGCTCTTAAAAACATGGGTTTTGGTTGCCGCTAAGGAGCCATGTGGGAATTTTTAAAGCTTTTTTTCCCTTTAGAAGGGTTTTTTTTTTGCTTTTTTTTTTGCCCGCACAAGAGCAAAAGTAGCTGGGTGTTTGGAGGTGTGCTTGGAAAAGTTAATTGTTCTTATACCTGTACCTGTTCTTGTTCTTGTTATCTTTATTTGAATTCGCATCGAGGAGTCAGGGTAGAAAGCAGCAGTAACTGATATCGGCATTTGTAAGTAAATAACCGCTTCATCGTAACAGCGATTCCTTAGTTTAAAGCAAGAGTTCCCAAACTTTTTTCGGCCGACGACCCCTTTACCAAAAACTTTTAAAACCGTCGACCCCCTAGTCATTTACTTTACTTACTGAAATTAATACATTTGTACAGTACTCAATATTAAATATTTCACTAGATATCAGATTTTAATCACTTGTAATTATGATTTAAAAAGATAAAATGGCTACGGAATATGGCATTATCTTGTGCAACATTTAATATCGAAACCTGCACTAATGAAAATTTAAGCAAAAAAATACGAGCAGAGTTTTTTTTTTTTTTTACATTTTTGACATTTATGAAATAAATATGTAAATTCAAAATAAGTACAAATAGTCAAAGCTGTACTGTCTGCATTTCTTTTTAGGTTCAGTCATATTATTATCTGAAGAAATACAAACTTTTATTAACAAACAATTTCGACAGCCCCTGTGATTAAAAAAAACAAAAAAAAAACCAATAAAGTATGTACTTACGTGAAACAGAAGATTTTTGTTCTTACTCGAATAAATAAACTGTGTCCTCCAATTTTCTTTTTCGTAGTACTGCTCCTCAATAAATAATTATATTCAAAGTTCAAATCACAAATAAGTACATGTCACATCAAACGAACCAATTTATAGTGTTTTATGAAAGCATGACCGTACAAGACTGATAGATTCTGCTAATATAGAATATCCGTCGTCTCGTCCCACCGCAAGCAAGAGCGGACATGCAACGGTTTTTCATGTCCGCACTTGCTTTGATACGTTCGATAAGACAATGCACAGAGACTGTATGTTTGTGTTACATGTATTTTCATGCATTCTTATGTGTGACTCTTTTAATGACACATTTTACCTTTTTGTTCGCAAGTTTGGTATGTAATGTGTTTTTATCAAAAAAGTGTTTTTTTGAATTATTTTACTTCTTAATTAGGTACCTAATGGAATCATAGATATTTTGAAGTAACAAACAAATAGCAGTAGTAAGGGGGTCTATTTTTGCTGTCGTTGACCCCCCAATTTTTTTATTGAAACTATCGACCCCTAGAAAGTTCAAATTGACCCCAGGGGGTCGATATCGACCACTTTGGGAACCCTTGGTTTAAAGGAACAAAAAAAAAAAAAAGGCCGAGGCTGACTTCAAAGCAGTAAAAGGTGAAGGCTCAGCAGTGCGCAGGTAAGCGACCAGTGTTAAAACACTGATCAGGCACAAGGGGCTGTAGGAGCCAATAAAGTTTTAAGTATTTGTTTATTTTAGATTAAACAGTCCTTAGCAGTCCAGAGGTAGAACAGTTAAGTGGGCGACAGCATAAGGGTTCATTAATACGGGGGAATACAAACAGTGCGAGTGGAGAGCTTATAAGTAAGAGGAGCACAAAGTTAGGAGAAGAGACAGAGAAAAATAAAGTTAACCTCATAGAAAGACAAATAGCAGGCAGCTGAGAGGGAGAACAGTACAGGAGCTCAAGGGGAAAAGGTGTAAAATATCTGTACCAGATCTTAGTGTTACCATTTAAGTTAAGGAGCAGCTGAAAGAAGAAGAAATTTTAAGAAAAAAAAAGTTAAGGCAGTTTAGTAATCCCAAATCAAATTTTAATAATGAGGCCAGTGCAATGCAAGTCCTGTTGGATGTTGGACTCTTTAGATGATGGTTTGGAAGAGCCACTTGTCTATGAGGGCTACATCTGCAAGAGATGCCAGCTGATCCAGCACCTCCAGCTCAGGGTCGCTGAACTGGAGGAGGAGTTGGCTGACCTGCGTTGTAATAGAGAATTGGCAGACTTGGCCCAGGTGTCCTTTAGAGAGATAGTGTGCACCCCCAAGGTGGTGCGGGAGGAGATTCCAGACCGGACAGGTAGGAATAGGTGGGCGTAAGGTAAAGGGTGCACACTGTCCGGGGGCATCAATCCCAGAATTAGAAGTGTCAAACTGTTATCATGTCCCTGCGGAGCTGGATGGTGACTCTGATAATTCTGAGGTGGTAGGCAGGGATGAGGAGACCCAATGGACCACCTCAAAACCAGTTCCCAAAAAGAGAGAGGTAGTGATAGTTGGGGACTCAATCATTAGGGGGATTGAAGCGCATGTGCTCCAGAGAGAGAGTCTCGCACGGTGTGTTGCCTTCCTGGAGCACAGGTTGGAGACCTCCCTGGAAGGGTGGATAGGCTCTTGGCCAGAGTGGGGGTGGATCTAGATGTCATTGTCCATGTTGGAACAAATGACATACATAAGGGTAGTCTGTCAATTCTGCAATCCAGTTTCAAAGAGTTAGGTGCCAAGCTGAGGAGCAGAACTGACAAGGTAGTCTTCTACGAAGTTTTGCCTGTGCCACGCGCCAGTCCAGGTAAGATTGAGGAGATTAGAAGGCTTAACGCGTGTCTCAAATCTTGGTGCAGGATAGAAGGATATAGGTTTATGGGGCATTGGGACTCCTTTTGGAACAGATGGGACCTGTTCCGCCGTGACGGGTTACATCTGAACTGGAGGTGCACCAATGTATTGGGGAGGTGTATGTGTAGGCTAGTCGAGGATTGTTTAAACTAGGGAATGGGGGGGCAGGGAGTTTAGGACAGGCCAGGTTTAGATCTATGCATGGAGGTAGAAACAACGGTGTAGAAATAAAAATGCATAGTAATGTAAATTCTAAGCAAACATTTAAATGTAGAAGGAGTAACACATTAAAAATAGCTTGCCTTAATGCTAGAAGTATCAAAAATAAGGTAAGTGAGTTGGAGTTATATGTAGCTGAGCGTAATTATAATATTATAGCAATAACGGAAACCTGGCTAAATAACAAAGATGGGGATGAGTATAACATAGAGGGATACACATTTTTTAGGAAGGATAGACATAACGGAAAAGGAGGTGGGGTTGCTGTTTATGCCAAACAGGGTTTAAATGTAAGACCTCTTCAGTTGGATGATAAGCCCCATCTTAGTGAGGACATGTGGCTTCGCCTGGAAAATATTAGGGAAGCAGGTCTTATTTTAGGAGTGTGTTATAGACCACCCAATTCAGACAGTAATTTCAACACACATCTTTTTAGTATATCAAAAAGGCAAGTTTACAGTGAGATATTCTAGTCATGGGGGACTTTAATTATCCAAATATTAACTGGGATAACCTTGCAGATGGAGGAGCACAAGACCAGGAGTTTTTAAAAGTAATCCGTGGCTGTTTTGTAACACAGCATGTTAGAGCACCAACACGGGGTGAAGCCTGTCTGGATTTAGTATTTTGTAATAATCAGGATAGAATTGAGGGTGTAGAGGTGATTGAACCACTAGGGTCAAGTGACTATAATGTAATACAATTCTCAGTATTTTGTAAGAGTCCAGATGCAAAGACTAAAATTGTGAAGTTGAACTTTGGTAGGGCTAATTTTGAGCAGATGCGACAAAGTGTAAGTAGCATACACTGGGATAATCTTTTAATTGTGGAGACAGTTGAGGAGCAGTGGAACAGGTTTAAAAATGTTTTGCATGTAATGCAGGACAGATACATACCTAAATTTGGAATTAATAGGAAACTTAAAAAAAAAACTCCATGGTGGATTAATAAAGATTTAAAAAAGAAGTTGCAAAGGAACAAACTGCTTTATAAGGCATATACCGTAGATCCCGGAATACAAGCCGACCCGGTATATTAGCCGATCCCCTTCTCTACCTACTAAATTACATGTATTTGCCGATGACCGGTATTTAAGCCGACCCCCTTCTCCAAGCAAAATTTTCTAAATTTCCTTAAAAGTGTCTCTTCGGGTATATTTATAATGTTTATCGGCGAGAATTTGAGACTGCCGGCATTTTTGATGGAAACCAGGAAGTGATTGCTGAGAAGTTTGGTAAAATGGAACCTTTGTGTTGAAACTATATACGCAAATACGGCATCGGCGGGTGGATTTCCGGAGACTTGTTATAAATTTGATTAACTTAAATACGCAATACAGTGGACCCTTGACTTACGAACTTAATTCGTTCGCAAAGGCTAACCCATAATGCGTTCCGAACCTCCCACTGCAACACTTACTTAACCTTTTCATAATAAAAAAAACACCAATAATTTTTCTAATGTACTAACCAAAAAGTTATAAAAAGTGCCTAGCCTACTTCGATTAGGCTAGGAGCATGGCGGCGCGCAGCGGCTCAGGGCTCTCCTTTTCAGTGCACTTTTTTTTTGTTTTTGTACTTTTTTTTTTGTCCTTGTTTGCGCACGATCGGTTCGGCAAACATCCGCTACACCATTCAGAACCTTATAGACATCGGTGTCCAGAGCCAGACATCTGTTTTGAGTGTTTTTCATCACACGCACAACATCCCAGACAACATAGCGAGACCAGCGGGCTCTCCGTGGTTTGTTGTCGGGTCTAGGAGACGACACAGACGGAGGAGGGAAAGAAAGCAGAAGCGGGGCCACAGATACGGCGTTATGCTAAGGCTAAAAAACAACCATACAAGCCCTATACAGAACTTTTTTCTGCACTGAAGGAGCTGCTTTTAATCTCATTGTAGATGCGTATAGTGACATTAAAAGGCATTCTATTCTAGAAACAATTTCATACTATACTCACCATTTAATTTGACATCTTTGGGCTGCAGGAAGGGAGGAGGAGGAGATATTTCCACACAATGTCCATCATCGTTTCGAAATTACATCCACAAACACATGTATCTGGGCTCCGACTGACGCTACTAACGCTCTCAGTTGTTTGTTTACAATCGCACAAGCGGATACACGTGACCGCATCCATTTCGTAACGTAAGATGTGGATTGTAAATCAAAATAAAAAATTTTATTTTAAATTTCCCGATAATTTATTATAAATTTTATTAATAAAAATCAACAACTAAAACACTTTTTTGAATAAATTCTTTATTTAATTTAAAGTACCGGCATGCAAAGTTACTTCTTCATCTGAAAGATGGTTCTGTGGTTTCGTCATTATTTACTTCCGTATTCATCGGCAAAACCGGCATTGCGCTGGAAATCTTGAATCTGAAATGATACTCGTTGTATAAACCGACCCCCAAACTCCAAGCCAAAAATCTAGGACGAAATTCTCGGCTTGTATTCCGGGATCTACGGTAAGACTAATGAATGCAAAGTGAATTGTAGAGCATATGAGAACATGAGGGCAACCATTAAGAAGGATGTCAGGGAGGCTAAAAGACAGTTAGAGAAGAATATAGCAGATAAGGAGAAAGAAGACCCTAAGAGATTCTTTCAGTACTTTAGTAGTAAAAGAACAGTTAAGGAGGAGGTCAAGTGCATCAGGAATAGTAAAGAGGAATTAAAAGACACAGACAGTGAAATAGCGGATGCCGTAAACTTACATTTTTCTGAGGTGTTTACAAGTGAGCAAGCAACCTCCCAGAGGTAAATGCGACTACTAAGGAGGTACTGAGGGATTTGGAAATTGCAGAGGGAGAAGTGCTGCTCAGATTAAATAAGATGAAATCAAACAAATCACCAGGACCAGATAATATTTATCCTTGTGTTCTTAAGGAGGCTAGTGAGTACATATATAAACCCTTGACACATATTTTTAGGAAGTCACTGAGCACTGGAGAGATTCCGAAGGACTGGAAAATGGCAAATATCCCATTATATAAAAAGGGTGACAGGGCAGATCCAAGCAACTATAGGCCAGTAAGCGTAACATGCATCACAGGAAAATTAATGGAAGGAATTATTAAGGATAAGATTAAGCAACACATGGCAAAGACAGGAGTTATTCTGAACAGTCAGCATGGGTTCAGAAGAGGGAGGTCGTGTTTTACTAACATGCTGGAATTCTATGAGGAGGCAACAAAAGGATACGATCAAAGTGGAGCTTATGATATTATTTATCTGGACTTTCAGAAAGCATTTGATAAGGTGCCACATGAGAGGTTGGGCATCAAATTAAAAGAAGTGGGAGTTCAGGGTGATGTTTTTAAATGGGTGCAGAATTGGCTCAGACACAGGAAGCAGAGGGTGATGGTGCTATGAACCTCATCAGAACTGGCCAGTGTTAAGAGTGGTGTTCCACAGGGGTCAGTGCTAGGGCCGCTGCTTTTTTTAATATATATAAATGATTTAGATAGGAATATAAGTAACAAGCTGGTTAAGTTTGCAGATAATACCAAGATAGGTGGATTAGCAGATAATTTGGAATCCATTATATCATTACAGAAGGACTTGGATAGCATACAGGCTTGGGCAGATTTGTGGCAGATTAAATTTAATGTCAGTAAATGTAAAGTATTAAACATAGGAAGTAAAAATATTAGGTTTGAATACACAATGGGTGGTCGGAAAATCGAGAGATATCCATGAACTTGTTTTAAATGTTGTCTCACTGCTTTGTCTTGCATGATGTTAAAGTGCCTCTTGCGGGACGTCAAATTGTCTTCCAAGATGATAATGTCTCGTCTCCCTTCCAAAATTTTTTTTATAATAGAGAGAAAGTCATTCAGTCTGCAATACTGACTGTAAGGCACCGTGAGGCCATTGGTGTCACATTGTGTGCACCCTTTGTTTATGTGAAAAAATGCTCCTAAAAAGCAATTAAGGTGTCAAAGCAATCTCTCAAAGGCTAAGAGGGAGTGTAAAGTGCTATCATTAGACAAGAAAGTAAAAGTCTTAAATTTTTGAAAAGTGCCATGTTGCTTGATTGCTTGCTTCCCTAAACAATAAACTGTGTTTACATAGCATTTACATTGTACTAAGTATTAGTAATCTAGAGGTGATTTAAAGTATATGGGAGGATATGTGCAGATTAAATGTAAATATTACACCATTTTATTTAAGGGATTTGAGTATCAGTGGGGGTTCTTGGAACCAATCCCCTGCAGATATGGAGGGCCAACTGTATAATATGTATAAAATAGTGAGTGAATATTCAGATCCAAAGTGTTGAATCAAAACCAGGAGAACTTCTTCATGTACTAGAGCAGGCTGCATGTTTTATCCTCAGTCCTGTGCACTTTTATCAGTGTGCATTAGAACTGCACTTTTGTCATGCTACCTTTCCAACTGATCTACCTCTGTAAGGAGGATTCTTGGAGTCTATGATCTGCTCTTTAGTTTTACTAACATTACGGGAGAAGTTGTTGTCAGAAGGCAAATCTATTCTCTGTAAACAAACCATCTCATTATTTTTGGTGACCAAATTTAATGATGAAGCTAGAGGTGTATCTGGCCATACCATAATAGGTAAACACGGTGTACGGCAGGGGCTTTAGTACACTAACACTTTAAAGTGTCTCTGTTGAGAAAATGATGTTACCAATTTGTACATGTTAGGATCTGCCACTTAGAAAGTCCAACTTCTAGTTACATGTGGCACTTAGTCACATGTTGAGGAACTTGGTGATCACTTTCGGTGAAGCAACAATGTTAAAATTTAAGATTTGAAATTAAAAAATAGCATTTATTTAAGTTAACAGGACTTTGTACATTTGCTTAAATTTCAGTCAGCTTCTTCTTATCCTTAAAATAGGCTAATAAAGATGAGCAGGTAATGTTTAAATTTTCATCTGTTTCTGCTCCTCAATAATGTCTTGCTTTATATGAAGTGGTCTGTCTGTCTCTTAACATTTTTAAACACAGGTACAGGTGATAAAGGAGTACATTTTCATATTAGCAGCTGATTGTTACATTTGCCACTGTGGAAATTGGTTGCCATTGTAACCTTTGCCTACTCCACCAGACTCCATCTCCAGAACCGAGGGAGGCCATATCATTCACTTCACAGATAGGACACTATTCGGTTTCATTTTTAGCTCTAAGGAGCCCTCTCTAAGCCCTCTCCTGTAAGTGCTGAACTTCTGATTTTGTTAGTTAACGAAGACAGTTAATTCTGAACTGCTGCTGTTTTTTATATATTTTTTTCAAAACCAAGAACATTATAATGGCATGCCTCAATCAAATTCACAATAATACACAGATAATGACAGATATATCAGTTTATATCAAAGTAAAAATTGAAGTACTAAGGAAAAAAAACCAAAGTATTTTATATTAATGTTAATATTAATTAATGTTTTAATATGTAAAGTAGCCTTAGCATTATGTTTACCTCATTAAAAACAACCTAAAAGCGTTAAATTTGTTTCGACAAGAAAAAAATCTTATTATGTATAACAGAAATATGTAAATATCAAAATTATCACATTATCAATTATCACAACATTATCACAACACGGAAGGTATGTTTAGTGTCATCTGCAGAGTTAGTACATGTCTTTGATCTGATATGTTTTGAATCAGTCACCAACGCGTGGCCTGATGTTGCAGAATATATTAAATATCCATCCATTATCCAACCCGCTATTTCCTAACTACAGGTTCACGGGCGTCTGCTGGAGCCAATCCCAGACAACACAGGAAACAAGGCAGGAAACAAACCCGGGCAGGGCGCACACCCACACACCAAGCACACACTAGGGACAATTTAGAATCGCCAATACACCTAACCTGCATGTCTTTGGACTGTGGGAGGAAACCCATGCAGACACGGGGAGAACATGCAAACTCCACACAGGGAGGACCTGGGAAACGAACCCAGGTCCCCTAACTGCGAGGCAGCAGCCCTACCCACTGCGCCACCGTGCCGCCCTATATTAAATATAGTAAATATATTATATATAAATATATTAGTGTAATTACAAATAGTCAGAGTCGTTGGTTCAATAAATTGAGGGGTTGTAGTTGACAGTTTTGTGTACCAACTCCAAAGCCCTGAGGGTGTATCTTTACACACTTTTCTAATGAAATGTTTCTGTTGCTTGTGCGTAAGAAAATAGAATATCAGTTTTGGATTCACACAAGCCACACGTCCCCTGTGTTATTGTAGGGGAACATAGTGAAAGGCTTAGTGGCTTCCAAATTTCCTCTGACACGAACGTTCACAGTTGCTGCATTATGGACAGTGCTTAGGGGTCTAATGTCTTTATTGTACTTCTTCTTGACTGCAGTCATTTTGACTTTTTTGCCGCGCAACTACTTGCACCACAGTGAACCATCATGGGACTGAATTCACCAGGCATATCATAGCAGGTTGATTGTATTGTACAGTGCCGCATGCACCAGTTTCATTATCGGTGTCAATATCTGATGACCATTTCACACTGACTTCATTATCGCTTGATTCAACTAATGGTTCACTTTCAGTTTGTTCTTAAATTGGCTTTATAGCATTCTGTTTATACACCATGATCTACCTCATCCACGGGATGCAATCCTGCCAGAACTCCTTTTGCCTTCTACAAATGACAGAAAACCTTTCAAGAAAATAAGTCGTACATTGCGTCTGAGCTGTAGTTAGGTTAGAAATTGTAGCTCTGAAGGTTAAATTGCACAACTTAAAGGCATCTTTTATGTGTTATTATTATTATTGATTTTTGTCTCTTTTTAAAGTGCTTTGTAAATATGTTTTGTATTTAATTGTTTTTGTGTTTCAGACAATATTTTCTTTAAAACCCAAAAATTAAATGCATTGACAAATAATTTTATTGAATGCAATTTAAGCAATAAATATTTTTTTGGAAAAGGAAATCGATTTGCTATTAGTTTTAAGAGAGGTGTTTTATTTTCTCTTTTGTATATTTCCTTTTGCTCTTAAATAAAGCAAAAGTATTTCTTATACAATTTACTCGATTAATCAATGGAATAATCAGTAGAATACGTGATTAATTAAATAATCGATTGCTGCAGCCCTAATTTAAACATTATAACATGGTTTGGAAGGAGCTCTTCCTAGGGCGTTGCTCCAGCTCAAAAACAATTTCTTCACTAATGTCAGGGCTTGTTTTACTCACTTTAACCTGTTTAAATAACCTTCTGTTATTTTTATCTCTTTGATTCTGTCCTCACTATCTCTGTAAATGAACATTTTACTAAAAGCAAACTCTTTAACTCCAATTCCAATTTCACTTGCACTTTTGATGTTTTTGGAAGATATAATTAACAGGGCCAGCTCTGCAGACACATTACTGTTGGATAACCTGAGGACAAGCACTTCAGAGGCAACTGTTTTCTTTTTCTGTCTCTTTTGATCTCTCTCTATAGGTCCTGCTGTGCCAACCATAACCGCCACTTATAGAAGATTTCTGTCTCACCAGCCCATTACCAGGCAGTACCCTTATGGTAGTGTCGGAACCCAGAGAAATTATTATAGCTTTTGTCCATGTAGAACTATTTTATGTGCTATAGAGAGGAACTGAGTTAGATAGGGGTTTATCTTTCTAGGTTTTACAATGCAGTGTTTACTTCACTGCATGACTTGCCATGTAGTTCATAAAATACTCCACTGATTTATAAACTGCCACCTGAATAGTGAACATAATACTTTTTCTTAGATTATTGAACATTAATAATAATTTAAACGTGTGTTACCAACTAAAGTAAGGCTTTATAGTCTGGAGAATTATGAAAGTGCTTTGAAATGCCCTTTTTAATTTTATTTTAATGTTTGTTTTTCTCCCCGTGTCTGCGTGGGTTTCCTCCGGGCTCTCCGGTTTCCTCCCACAGTCCAAAGACATGCAGGTTAGGTGGATTGGCGATTCTAAATTGGCCCTAGTGTGTGCTTGGTGTGTGGGTGTGTTTGTGTGTGTCCTGCGGTGGGTTGGCACCCTGCCCGGGATTGGTTCCTGCCTTGTGCCCTGTGTTGACTGGGATTGGCTCCAGCAGACCCCCGTGACCCTGTGTTTGGATTCAGCGGGTTGGAAAATGGATGGATGTTTGTTTTTTATTGCTATCATTAGATCTTTTTTAACAGTATGTTTTAAATGAATACTTTTTTTAATAGCAGATTCATACAGCAATTTACTTCCTGTAGAATGATGATAGTGCCCTTATTTATATTCCTAGTCAGCATTTTTCAAAGCTTATTATCTGATAAAATATGACAATAATTACAGTAGAGTAAAAAACTGTATTGTGTATTGCACAATATGTTTTATATGGAGTGAAGTACAGAAGTGTTTAAAAATACACATGTACTTGGAAATGTGTGAGTTTTTGACAGTCATTCATGGGAAGTAATAGCAAGATCTTTTAGTAAAAGAATGACCCAGATAAAAAGACTTTGATCTTTGTGAATAATGTTGTGCAGATTTGCGGTTAGCACATTCTAGATACCTTAAGCAGAGAAAGGAGCCAGAGCCATTATGTAACTGTTAGTGGATGTTAATACTATCCATCCATTTACTGCTGAGTATTTTTTTAGTGTCATACTTTCCGATAATTCTACAAACCTAGAAAGTTGAGATTTGAAATTTTAATAAAGATCTGGCTAATTATTTTCATCAGCTTTCATAGTACTATTGTAAAACATTTTAAACATTACCAAGAGTAAAATATTTGGAACAGGTACTAATTAGTGCATTTAAGCACCTACTGAGTAAGTGACTAACTCAGAGTCCCACAATATCAGCATTGGGGATTAGACTTGCAAGTCTGTGGTTTCCAGTGTAGTGTCTTAGGCACTATGTGACACTGTTTTAAGAATGAACATTATAAATTTAAATAAAAAATTAGCAACAGTCAGCACCAAGAATAAACACCAAGGGGGCAAAAGCAATGAAAAATTTTTAATTGAACAGACATGATTATGGAGTACATAAAGTAAAAACAACAACAAACTTTTATTTCTTTAGTACATTTTTCATACACTACATGTAGCTGAAATACTTATGAACAAAATAAGCAAATTAAAATGAAATAATAATAATGAAAACGAAACATACGATAAATAAATAATACACATTTATCTAAGATTTAGATACAGTATATAATTATTACAGAAGTTCTTATGTATAGAATTGTTTTTTAAGTCTCTGAAAAACAGTCTTAATGATAAAATCAGATGGCCAGGGAGGATAGAAAAAAAATCTGCAGGGGTTTTAAGGTCATGAGACCACCCAGTCCCCACTGGACATTCTGTCTAATATAAAAGTCCCTAAGTGTTTTAGGTATCTTAAGTATCCTTATTGGGTTTTTTTTTTGTTGTTTTTTTTACGCTTTGTCTTAGAGCACGGTTTCATAAACTATGGATTTTGAGAATGGGCAGTACAGTAGACCCCCACAAAGTTGCGGTTCAGAGTTTGCGGCCTCAGTCATTTGCAGATTTTTCCTTAGAACCTAACTAATAATTGTTAGCAGAAACCGCAAATATCCTCTGTAATTTTTATGGCTTTTTTCGTGGCAAAACTGTACTGTAGAGAGAAAGGGAAGCAACTGTAGAGAAAACCGTGACTTGGGATGGTGAAAGTAGCCAATAGAATTTGAAACCACCAGTCCCTGCAGTGGTTTTCATTGGTCTTCTGCTGAGGGTGCTGGGGCTGTTGAGGTCAAAGGATGTTCGCGCAGCTTTTAAAAAAGGAGCCAAAAGCAAAAAAAAAAGTATTTGTAATTTGTGTTTGTCTTTCTGGCTTCTGTTGGGTTACCTGTACTTATTCATTTTGTCCTGGATCGTTTCATGCCTCTGGATTGTCTGCCTGTGTACGTGAGGACTGTAAGTGGATTCATGGCCATCGTGCAAAGAAAGGAGTGCTCCTGAACCCGTCCATCCATCTTCACCATTCTTTATTTGCTGTTTGATTACCGGTTTGCTTTGTTTTTGTCTCTGTTTGTGAGTGCATGCGGGTCAAGGCTGGGTGCGTCCTTGGAATCTCCACCATAAAAATAAATAAATCGCCATCTTCTCGATTGCGGCTTCTCGCGCGACGCTACGCTACGCTTACTTAAAAGCCTGAACAGCACCTGTCCTTTTTGGCTGATTGCTTTGTTTTTCTCTCCTCCCCCAGACATTCTCTGCTCCTGTTGGGGGGTTGTGCTCTCCTATGATGTTTGTCTATTCTTTAATTGATAACTAACTGCATACTGAGCTCCTTTTACTTCTGAAAGAGACATGTTTGAAGTGTTTGAATAAAGTTCCTGTCTCTACAGTCTCCTGCGTTTCTGTGCAATTCTGTGACACAAGCGTGACACCCTGCAGCCTCACTGTCCCTGGGATTGAGCTGCTGCACTAGACTAGTCTGACCAGCATCAGGGCTTACCTCTGTGTGCTTGCGTGCAGCCAGTTCAAGTGCAGTTGCCTCAGTGATTTACTGACTTTCGTCCATGGCGTCAGTTGCACTTTGTACATATTGTTCCATTGTTAATGTGAAGGGAAGTGAGTAGCACTGGTCCCAACAGTGTTGTCAAATATAGAATAAAGGTTTTCAATATCTGAACCTCAAGTCACAGAGACTACTACTCAGAATGTTGAGGTTCGATTGGACACATAAAAAGGAACACAGAATGAAGAGATCACGGATGTGCATGAAGGGAACGAAGTAGCCGCTGTTCTGAGTGTGGATGAAAATTTACTTGAAATCCCGGTACTAGGACACATAATCAGAGGTGTAACTGCTCAGATTGTGAACCTAGAGACGAGTAAGAATGATGGAGTGCAGAGTAAAAAGGATCGGTTTGTCAATGCCAGCACTCAAATTATTTTACCTCCTAAAAAACCAAATGCTTTAACTAATATAGTAAAAGTGTTACAGAAAGTAAGGAGCCATCTTTGATTCATAGAGCATCCCAGGCAGTCTGTGTACTACAAAGTTTAAAAGGAGAGCCATGCCAAGAACCACGGCTGTACTAGCAATCAAGCAGAAGAGTTTTTAGGGTCACATGTTCCTGTTACTACCACCGTTAATAGCCTGGAATACATGACGGCAGTGCCCAGACTCTTGGAGCAAACAGACAAGCCACACTTTCCCACCTGCTTTCATATGCACATGGTAAGACGGCCGGTAAAAGAAATCAGGTATTTTGACAACCATAATCTGGGGCATGCCTGGAGATACTGCTTCTACAAAGCATACAGAGAAGACCAGGGATGTAATAACTTTATCTGTTCTGTTCCTGGTCCTCTTCAGAATTTGTTCAGAAGACTGGAACCCTTGCGGGTCTGGCTGCCTTGCCCTACAAGGTTCAGCTTGGGGAAGGACCATGTCATGGACACCAAGCATTGGCTGGTGTTCTGAATGGGATGGTTTAAGGTTCCTTACTGGCCAGGAGGCCAGTTTGATTAAAGGACAGGGTGAGACCAATCATCTTCCTGGGCTATGATGCCTTCATGGATGACCACAGGGGAAGCTGGGAATTGCAGTCCATGTAAATAGCCATGCAATTTTCCATGGGTGCCACAGGGGGAGTTTCAGTGGCAGATCGTCCCTACTTTAAGAAATGTCTGCCTGACCCTAAAGTGCTTCCAACCTGTAGTGCTGTAGCACTGGAAGTACTCCTGTGTCTGGCATAAAGAAAACTGCTTGACCTCATGCAGATGAGTAGGATTCTGGAGAGGAGCTGGATGACACTCGCTTGGAGGTGGGGAAAGAAAGGAAGGAAGAAAGAGAATTAATTAACTGTGCCTGCGCTGTGTTTGTACATTACCTGTGAAGGTATTTGTTAAAATAAATTCTTTTTTGAAATTGGACTTGTGTTTGGATGGTTTGGAGGCTCAATGGTGCCAACTACAGGTCACAACACACATTCACAGATCTCCCATTACAATAAACGCTAAGAAGTAAGTGACTTGTGTAAAGCCGATATCACATTGCATGACTTCTGGTTGGAGGGGATGTCAGACCTACTGCAGTTGATGATCTCATCACCTGATTATGTCAGCTTACACAGTAGAAATTGCTGGGGTGTCATAGTATGTGACTTTGTAATGACTTTTCAGCACAGATTCACATTTTCAAAGTATCCCAAGCTTGACTGTTTCTCTGATAGCCAATTACGTGATGCCTGACAAAGCCAGTGTCTTTGTGAAGAATTTTCAGGTATGGGAGGTTCAGCCACAATCTTGTCCCGTTTTTTTTTTTTTTCTATTCTATTGTAATATGTTAAACATGAGACATCAGACAGACAAGACACTGTTCTGTTTGTGAAGTTCAAAACACCCAAATTCCTTATTTGTCATCACTATATTTATATGCATTGTACTTCTTGGAGAGCACTCAATTTTTGTCAACACTTGTGCATACGGAGCCTACCCATATGACTTAAAACAAAATAAAACCTGTTTGATTTTGTCTGGGTGACTCACAGGTGAATTGGAACTAGTCGCTGGGTATATCTTACTTCAACACTAGCAGTCATGAGACAACATCGTTACTGCCCCTGAGTTGCTAAGATTATATATGTGGAGTCTAAAACTGAAAGAATTGATATTGAATCATTTAAACGAAAAATAATGAACCTCCATATTGTTACCCCGGCCTACCGTCCACTAATACTAAAGAGAGGGCAGGATTTGCATTGTTCCGATTACTTAGAGGTAAAATATTCAATAGACTGACTGTGGCTTATATTTTATCCATACCCAAAAAAGCCACCTTTTGGTTCCATGTTATCTTCAGTCTGCAATAAAATCATGAAGATAATTGTCATGTTTCACATTCCCTCTGTAAGTTCTTACTTATTTTTACAATTACTGTGTTTTAACTAATATTAATAGCTAGATGGGGAATTTATTTCAGTTGCTTTTCTCCTTTCATAGGGTAATGTTGACTGTGAGTTTATGCTAGCATTAGTCATTTTGTGTTAATAGTTATTCATTTTGGTATTTATTGGGTACTATTCTATTGGGTATATGTTCAAAAATGTTATGTTTAAGAAAATAGAACAATTAGCCACAGATCCTCCACCACTAACCCTCATTAATAGATGTCATTTCCACGTCACTTGAATTGGAATTGTGTATGAAAGCTGTTGAGCCACAACATGTCTATTTGTACTCCATTTTTAACTCCATCATGCTGTTAAAATGCACATTTTTTGTAGTCTAAAAACAAATATAATTAAATTCTATTATCTCTGTTGTTTTAAACATGACACATTATTACAAAAATATTTAATAAAAAAAATGTAATTCTTGGAAGAAGTAAATAAAAATTGTGTAATTTTCCAACTTTCAGATCAGTTAATTTAGTTGCCGACCACACCCAAATTTTATACCGTGTGTACATTTTCTAACTTGTATTTTTCTTTTGCATGTAATAGCATGTCCTGGCATCATCACCAAAATCTTTTTTTTTTTCCTTGTGAGTGTTTGAAATTATCAGCAAACCATTTTAAATCAGAATTGCATCTTCTGTTACTGATACACTTAAAGTCATTTTGAAGTTTGCACTCCAGTTTAATAAAATAGCCTGAATTCCAGTTATCTTGATATAAAACAAAACTGTCAATGTGACAACAAAATATGTAATTGGTAAATAATATCAACTGTCTTGGCATTTTTTTTAAATTTGGAATCTGTTTCTTCTGTCTGATGGTATTTGACTTTATGGTAATAAACCTAATTTGGAATTTTGAAAATGCTTTAGTGAGGCTTGTGTGTACTTTAACCTCTGTCATTCAAAAAAGTTCAGACGTGAGTGTTAGTAGGCTTTGTGCCCTAGGAACCAAGGTACCCAAACTATTTTATAATATTTCAGTAATGATTTACCCCTCTGATGCTGATCTTTCTGATCATAAATAGGTCATTACAATGGCAATGGATGAAAAGAATTCATAATTAATTGCAGAATTCCAGTATTTGAAGGTTCCTCTAGAGTGCCTCTTTCTCTTGCACAATTTGGCTCAAAAACTATTCAGCACATTGTCATCTCATAACAGGTTTAATTTTCAAGTTTGGTATTTTTCCATCCAGCTGTTTTAGCTTTAGACGGTCCTCAAGAAACTGTGACACACAAACAGACAGACACATAACTATCACAGAGATATTAGTGTTTTAGGTATCATGAGACCCTAAATTGCCGAGATCCATTGAAAACCGGAGAACGAAATTTTTGACGAATCAAAAGCTTTTGCTTCACCACCACAGATGATAGGTTATGGTGGGGGGAGGCCGCAAAACAACAAAAGTTTTTCTTTTTTTTTTTTCCCTCATCTTCGTGAAAGAACTTTGTTCAAATCCAGAATTTATTTTGCAGATAATTAGGGGTGTTTTTCAAAATGCACAAAATAACATTTTACCTTATCGGAATGATGAAAACCACTCTTGGTCTCATTAATAGCGGAAAAATGTGGATTGTATGTATTATGTATCCTTTCTTTTTTGTTACAGAGTTATCAAAACATAGCTGTAAGCAATGTTCTGATCCATTCAAGAGAAAACAGGCTTCATATTATTATGTTCCAGGTGCCTGCAGGATCTAAAACAACACCTGGCTGGGGCATCTTATAGTTTGGGAACTGATGGTGGACTAGGACAAGTGAGGAGTCCACAAATTTTGTAGGATCAAAAAGGTTCAACTTTTATTTCATACAGTAAACTGACAAAATGCAGTCATCAGTGAAAGATTTATAAATAAATGCTGTCTTAACAACAAAGCCAAAAGTTTTGTGTGGGCATAATAAATAATTAAAACACCGTTAAAACCAAGAATGTCCAGAATCCTGAGTCCTCCTTCTACAGCAGGGGTTCTCAACGTCGGTTCTGGAGACCCCCTGTCACTGCAGGTTTTTGTTCCAACCAGCTTCTGTTTTTAATTGAACTCCTGAGCTAATTAAGTGAACTGATATTTCCCAAGTTCTGTGTTTAATGAACAATATATTAATTAGAAAACTAAGTTTGCTAAAAAAAAAAGAAAATATTAAAATGTACCAAGCAGTTATATAGGAATAATGTATTTTTTTTTTCTTTTTAACAGTATTTTCATCTTGATTTTCATTCTACTTTTCTAGGTGTTCTAATTGTTTAATTAATCCATTATTTACTAATTAGTGGGTCTGACTCTAAAGTAGCTGCAGCCTTTGATTATTCAGTGTTGTTTGCCTGGGTGTCTGCTCTGCTCGTTTTAAGTTGTCATTATTAAGATACAATGAAGGGGGAAAAACTGCACAGAGAAAGGGCAAAGTATAATGAAATCAACAAAAGAGAGTTAAGCATTTAAATCTAGAGCAAAAGCAGAAATATTTCTAAATGTCTTATAAATGTAAAAATCATGCTGCTATGCTTTTCTGAATGTCGAATAAAAGAAAAAAAAATACCAGCTAATAAAATGAGATTAGTGCTATAAGGTGTTGTCACTGATTAGGAATCTGGTTGGAACAAAAACCTGCAGCCACAGTGGGCCCCCAGGACCGACGTTGAGAACCCCTGTTCTACAGCAACATGAATCATAGTCTATAAATACAGCCCCATTGCCTCTACTGTCACACCTCTGCAAAAAGAACAAGTGACTTCAAAGTTACAGCAATAGTTCCATTTATCACATTGGATCGCTATTGTAATCCTTAAGACTATTGTTCCCATCCCAGGTGATCCTCACATCATTGCTGCCCCCATCAGCAGCCACCTCATCTCTCTCAGTACTGCTTCCATTGGACCATTCAGGGAGTCGCCAGAGCCCAAAGTCTCCCCTGCTTCAGGCTGCAGCACAGCAGGCTTGACACCCTCTTCTGGACAACACTCAAAATATAATGGAGATTCCACCCCATCTGGACCTCCATCTGATTGAGTGCTCTCACCTTGCTTCTTCACTCTCCCATCTCATCTCATCTTGTACAGCCATGTACATGTGCAAGCACCAGTCCTTCTCCATTTCTCTCCTCCCACCCCACCAGTGAATTTATCTGCTTAATGAAGGCGCTGCCATACCTGCCAGTGTGAGCTCTTAATGAGGGATGGCTGCACTGATCTCAAAAATTGCATGTGCCTAATTAGGCAGTCTCTCTGCCATCTGCTCCACTTACCCATTTCTGTTATTAAGGACTTCACTTGCCGTTTGTAACACAGTCCTGTGACATAAAGTACAACACATATAAGTCAGTGGTGTTTCAGACCAAAGGCCAGTTTGGTAATGTTAAAGATACAATGGTCTGCCTACAGTCAGTATTCACTTGTTAGTGTAATTTCTGTGAAAAATACTGAAATTCTAACCCTTTGCTTCTGGATTTATGTTTTAAAGCTATGTATTTCAGGTGTAATCCATTCACATATAGCCACCATCAAGATAGTATAACAGCAAGCAGACTTGCAGCACAGCAGTGATGTAACAGAATGGGGCACTCATACTTCATGAAATTAAATGACCAGAGGTGGGCTCTGCAGGCTGACATCATAGTGGATTTAAAAGAGAGTCTTAGGGACCAGGAAAAAAAGATCGGACTGGATAATGGGCTGAGACTGAATAAATATTCAACAAAAGAACAAGACTGGGGCAGGAAATAACAGCACTGACATGAACAGTCTTACTTTAATAAGTATTTTTACAGTAGTTTTACATGCATTTTTGTCACTTTCATTTTAAATCACTGTTTTCTCTGAGGACTTTGCTCCCTTAATTTTAACAGTGGAAATTAACGATGTGCAGAGGAGACACCTGGGCTACTAACACATAAAGGCAGCAGATAGCATGCTCACTAGTAAATGGCAACTTAAATAACCAGGATATTAGGAAAAGCAGGGGGAATTTTTAGTGATGAATATAATAAAAATAAAACAGATTAAAAAACACAAAAATATGATTATTTCCAAGTAACACACATAAATGCTGTTCACATAATGGGCTAACACTAACAGATGAAAAGAAACTGGAAAGTAACAGCTCAGTTAATTAAGGTAGTCCAATTAAAAGCAGGAGTTGGTTGGGATGAAAACCTCCAGCCACAGGAAACCCTCAGGACTTAACCTGAGATCTCTGACATAGATGGTGAACTGCTGGTTCCTTTGTCATTTGCATCTCATTGCTAATTGTCAGCTGGCTAAGAAATGAATAATTTGAAATCTGTTAATGCAATTATTTAAGGCTAAAAGAAGAAATTATGAGATTGGGAATCTTAACAAGTCTGTTAACAAAAATGTTTCTTGGGCAATAATTGCTTTAGCAGCAATAATTGGCTTTGAATTAAAAACTGGGTGGAAACAAAAACCTGCAGCCACTTCGGCCCACTAGAAGCACACTTGAGGACCCCAGCTATAGGCATGTGCATATACTACAAGTAATTGTATATCTTGTATAAAGAGTTGTGGTAATGCAGGAGAGTGTTAGAAACTAATGGGTGCCTGTATGCAAATGCAGTAAAGGAGACTTGCATAATGAAGTTCCTGCTTGTTCTTCTTCATTAATTTTCTTGGCACAGAGTGAATCTTTAACAAGTGCACACACATGGCAAACTTAATGAAACATTAGTTACTGCTGGCAAGAAAGTTCCTCATGGACCTAAGTTCATTGCATAGTGTGGATGTCTGGCAGCAGCATGTTTGTAAGTAAATGCTAATATAATTGACTGACATACAGTATCCAAGCAATTTAAAAGTCACTTTGCACTGATATGTGGAGTGGTCACCATGCAGACCACCCTTGTGGATAACAGTTGATCCACTTTTCAATCTGAGTTGCTAATGTAAATTAACCCATTAATAAGCCATCTTTAGAAGAATTAACCATCACTTGCCATATGCAGACATATGACACTTGTTGGACTCACCTTGTAAAATTACATATTCTTTGTTTTTCATTGCAACTCTGGCACTAAAGTGACGGAAAGCTTGTTAAGTCTCACATTACAGTCAAGATATTTTATCAGCATACATTTCTATTTTGAGTCAATGTTACTTAAATGTTTGAGTGATTGGTTAATTGGTCTGTTTAAAAGTTATTCATGTTGTGGTGGTGGCAGTGTTTTTGACTTTCATATTTGCATATTAGCATATCAGATGGAATTGGAGGGTCATAACAAAGTTTTGTGATGCTGATAGTTCTAAATGTTAAATAATTACTAATATCTAATGAATGTTGGAAGTGTTTTTCTCCCTGCCCTGCTGAATTGATCAGTTTTTGGAAATTTTTGTCCTTTTGCCTCTGAATAATTTTGCCGTTAGTCTTTGCGCATGAATGCAGAATTTGACAACACAGCACAGCATAATGTGGATCAATCCACAAGGCACTGTTTGTGCTCACCAGTTTACATCAATATTTACCAGGAGTGATAGCAACCACATCTGCTTCTGCTTTTACGCCAGATAATGTATGAAACCACATTTATTGTGCAGCATATCTTGTCATTGACAATAACTGAGCCTTCTATATTAGAGGACCAGAATTTACTTTTCAAAATTGACTATTTAGAGCAGCTGCAGAATTAAAAAAAAAAAAAAAACCCATAATAATAGACTATGTACCATATTTCAAACAATAATAGGCTATGTTCTTCACTTGTTTAAGGGCATATATGTTACTTTATTTTGTAGTTATTTTCCTTACTTAATTTGATTATTCTTTAAATCATAGTCATTTTCGTTGTAGTTCTTCATTTATGTTACACTCTTGTCTTTTTTCATAGCCGTGAAGAGAAAACAAAGCATGGTACGTTTGTTCAGTGTTTTTAAATATAGTTAATATGAAAATGTTGCAATTTCATTTTTTTATTTAGTTTATTGCACAAGTTAAATATTCATTTTTCATCGAAAGAAAAAGCACATCAAGTATGCATATTGGATGTCCTCAGCACTTGAAATACAGCATGTTCATTGTTTACATTATTTATATAATATAGATGTTTGCACAAATTCATTTTTATGTTTTTTTCAGATATTGTAGCTTTTGTAATAACTCTTGGTTCAAAGGTTCAGGCTCACAATTTTTTTTTTTGCTTAAAGGGTAAGTTCTGGATTTTTAAAATCCAAGTTATTTCTTCATAAACACTGTATGTATTCATTTACCAAGTGAAATTGTATTTTAAAGTTTAGCCCTTTCTGTGAATTAAAAAAATATATATCTTGCACTTTAAAATGGAAGATGGAGAAAAACCTTAAAAATTTTCCAAATATGTACATTTTTTAATCCAAGACAGTTGTTGAGTGTTGCATTGGAACCATGGGAGGCAATCATGTTTGTAACAACAAAAGCAATACTAATTTTATCGCATATTCCTGGTACTGTTTTTCTCATTGTTAGCAAATGTTTTGTGTGAGTTCTTCCATAAATACAGAAGTAAATCAAAACAAAGCTCACCACATAGCATGAACCATCCCCCACCCGGGAAGGGTGATGGTTGTTGCATAGGAAAACTAAGTGCTGAGCCATTGCACACAGCTGGTCTTCTTTTAAAATGGCTGAATCTCATAAAATTGGTGTTTTTGTACAAAAATGACATATATAAACTATTATGAAGAGGGGGGCTGAACGCACCCCAAGGAGACGCGGCCCCTCCTCCAAAACCCCTTTTAAACAGTGATACAATGGTAAACAAATACATTGTTTTTTTTTTTTTTTGTTTTTTTTTACCTCCTCTTTGCTTGATCAACTGCTGGCTTACTGCTGCTGCCGTGCCGCATGATCTGCATTTCATGCGGCACTTTGAATGCTTAAAAGCCTGTACAGCACCTGTCATTTTTGTCTCACTGCCTTGTCTCTCTTTTTCCCTAGACATCCTCAAACACTATGTGATCTCTTTTCGCTGTTCCGTTATTTCACCAATTAATATTTTCCATTTGTTTGTGCTAATGCAATCTTTACTATCATTTTTTTTGAGAGTTTTGAATTTTACTACTTCCATTATCTCTAACCTGCTGTGCATGGGCATCACGGGACTTGCTTCCAAAGGTTGTAAGTATGATGTGACTTGTTCATCTCGCAGGACGTGAAAGTGTCTCTCTTCCAAAGATCACGTCTCATTGCAGGAAAAAAGTCTTGTATCGTCTCAAGATTTTTTTTTTTTATTATAATAGAGAGATGTGTGTGTAATTGCAACACACAGATCATTACTCAGCAACTGTCTTGATTTGAAAAATGGATATAGTTGATTTGTTTTTAAGCTTTTCCTCCGTACCCCATAGCCTACACTGTAAAGCACCAGTGCGGGCAAGGCATCTTTTTAAATTTATAGAAAGTGCTTTACTTTAGAACACAATTTCATGTGCCAAATGCATATATTCCATGTTTGTGAAGCTGTAAGTTTGACTTGAAAAATACCAAATGTATCCTTTAACACCTGTGTTACGTATAATTATTCTTAAGTATCTGAAGTGGAGTTCAGTATTAATCTAAAGGCATTTGATGCAGAAAGTGTCACCAAAAGACTTAATAGAACACCAAATGCCTGAGTTCTTGTTTCAAGCAAATGTATTATAACAATTCCAGAAAGAACAGACACATGATTTACATTGATTTTTGTAACTGTTCATTTTGCAAGGGGCCATGTGGATTTAACAAAGCAGATGGAGCTATAGATTGACAAGGACGTGATGCCTAAGGAATAGATAAGATGCAGGTAAGTTTCTGCTTTATACTGGTTATCAGAAGTAATCCATAAAGAGCTAATGTTTAATTAATTACTTTAACCACATTATAATCAAAGCAAAAAACCTTTTCCATATATAACTGTTTGAACTAGAGTAAAAGTTTGAGTTTCTGTAGTATTGCCTGGTGTTGACTAGTAACAGTATGCATTATGTTTGATTGTTCTCCAAGTCTACTTGAGTTTGGTGGTGGCAGAAGCATGGGTTGTGTTCAGAGTGATGGCTAAGGTGGTTCAATCACCTGTTTTGGATCCATACAAGAACGTGTGTATGGGAAACCATTTTAACACTTAATATTTTTTGTTAATTTCAAGTTTGATGTCTTCAATTACATTTTGACTAGTCAAAGTTTAGAGTAAAGATATTGTTATTCCTGTTTTGAATTGTTACTATGGAGCATTTGACAAGATATGTGAAATTAGTTTTATACCAGATAATTTGACAAATAAAGATACTTTAAATGTGTCTGAATTAAAGATATCTTTTTCGTCTTTTCCATTTGTCAGCGGCAGAAACTTCATTCTGAGACATGACTAGTTGCAAGATTCAGCAGCAGAAATTATGGAAAAATTTTGAAGAGGCAAGCAAAATGTAGAATTCTCCTGGAAAGATTAAAAGTGCTTCTTTTTTTTCAATTTTGAAAAATATTAAAAACATACATTATCCTTCATATCTACAGAGATAATATTGGACTTTAATGCCTTATAATATGGTTGCAGGAAAACTAAATTAAATGAAAGAAATTCCAGCTCCTATACAGTGTATTCAACAAATTTATATGATAAGGAATTAACCTCTCATAAGCTCATAATGGCAGGAGATTTAATTGTGTATTAAATACTGTTTTCAGCTGCTCGTGTATGCAATATCAATTTATTCCAAACATTATTAACCCCTTCAATGTTTAAGACATAGAAGATACTTCATACTTAGACATTTAGAGACTGCTATATTGAGAGGTTTATATTCTTTGAACAATTACAAAATTCCAGTAGCACACTACTTTTAAGTTAAAAAAAAACTGTTTAAAGTAAAATCCTGTCTAGCTGTCCAAATCTTTCTACAGTTTTCCATGATTGGAACTCTAAAATTGAAACTTTGCTGTCTAATGATAATGAAGGTATGGTCAGCATTTCACAGACTTTACAAAATTATTTCAAAGAAAGCACCTGTAGGTGATCTAGGAAAATGTTGGTGAAGAAAATTGTAATTTAAATCTCACATACTACATAGAAGTCAGCCATCAACATGATTCAAATTCAATATATGCATCCAAGGTGCAGTTCATTTGAAAATTATGCATTGCCTGCATCTGTCTTGAATAAGATTATCAATAATGCTGAATATTCAGGACAAGACTAGATTGGGAACAATGTGGTTAATCACCTACCTCAATAGAATATACATTATCAGAATGCCCTATTCAAATGATATTGAAAAAAAATGTTTTTGTTTATTTAGCAAATAGTTTTGGACTACTTCATTTCCTTTGAAAGTATTATTTGAAGTAACACCTGATGGGAAAAATTCAAGAAAAATCTATTGTGATATCTTACACTACATATCTAGCTCATCGTCATTTTATTATTTTGGAAGAATCCTATTACATCCTCCATAACTCACTGGAGATAATGACATCTTTCTCTGGGAGGAAAAGCCTAAAGCTTTTTTTGAATTTTATAAGAATTTATTAATATATTAGGATGCATAAAAGGGCCTCTGTTAAGATTTTAATATTTCACTACATAGGAGGAACTAACTTGTATTGTTTTTTTGGTTAGGGGAAGAGTGCCAATGTTGATTTAATTTGCTTTGATATCGTCCATAAGTTTATAGTATTAGCACTGATTGAATTATAGTTTGTTCTATGCATAATTCATTGATTGATTCATATCATTAATAAAATATTTTTATTACATCTTAAATATTATTTTAAATATCTAGTCAAAATATTATTTTTTTAGAATTAGATACTCAAATTAAAAGCTGGCTGAACATTGGTGTGCTTCTCGGTTTTGAACCATTGGCCCAGGAGTTTGGCATAATCACCATATCCCCTGATGTTCTTCCTTTCTTAATCCCGCCTCTGAGCCATTTCTAAAATTGTCAATTAACCTGATGACCCTACCAAGTTAAGATTTGCCACCCATCCAGAATGCATATTGAAATTCTGCACTTGCTCATCATTAACTTTATACTGTTAAATGGATGGTGTGCAGCACCACAATGCAATCTTCAGTATTATCAGGTTTAGTTGTAGTATAAATAATGAACTCAATTCGTAGAGATACAAATTTAGCAAAGTCATCTGTCATTGTTGTTCTGACTGATTAGAAATGCATTTCATATATCTGTCTAAGCTCATTCAAGGATAATTCTTGTTTGAAATATGGTACATACAGTATGCACCATGGTTGAATATTGAAAAAGAAATCATGATGATAAAAGTAAAAAAGACAACCTGCACATTTTTGTATAGAAATGATTTTGCAGATGATGATAAAAAAAAAAAGACAAACTGCACATTTTTTCTATTGAACTGCACAATCAAATAAAATCTAGATTTTATATAGTGTCTTTCTATAGAACTTTACAAGTACCACCATATTATCAGGACAGGCAGGTCAAGTACCTTTCTAAGGGTCACACAGTTGGTCAGAAGCAGGAGCTGAATCAGTGACCTTCTCGTTTAGAATTAATTTCCTTATTTACTACATCATAGTGTGGCTTCTTTTAGCCTTCCTGCAGAATGGTAGCAGCAGCGGTCTGACAGCTAAAATGGTTTTACTCTGGTGTCACAAACTAAAGTGTTTTTTTTTTTTCAAAATTTGCAAAGGTTTGGGGGGAATATATTATGAGTTGTTTTTTCCATTTAAACAGTTAAGTCTACAAAACAGTTCATGAAAATTAATCTAGCAACAATGCTGTTTAGAACTGCAAACATCTCAAACAAGCAATTCAGTTGTAAGAGAAACTCTTAATAAAGAGCAAATGAATGTCCGTGACTGGCAGTGTGTTTACAGGTCATTGAAATTTCTTCCATAGAGTCCATTTTCTAAGTCATGTGACATTCCTCTATCGCAGTCATCCACATTATTCTTTGTAATTTTTCTCCTTTTTTGTACACTCTTTTATTGTGTCATTAGACAAGGAAGTTAGGGATTTTATTACACATTTTTCTCGCCTTAGCTTTCTTCCTCTTTTCTGCTTCCATTTCACTTATAGCTTCAGTGCTCCTTATCAGCCTTGTAGTATTATTAGACATTCTTTAAGAGAAAATTATCTTTGTAGACTGATAACTGGATACTTCCACCAACTGCTGAGATTTGAAAAAATGCAATGCAAATTCCCCTTGAACTAATATTTCACAACAATATTTTATTTTTTATTTATGGCGTTAATATTAAATACCTAAAACCTGAACATATTGCAAAATAAATATTCTTAATATAACAAGGTCTAGATATAGCATAATCATTGCAACAGTATGCTGCCAAGTTAGTCACCTTTGTACTAAAGCTTTGTTATTGCAGGAGACCATAATGAAGTTAACAATTATCCACCTTTTGTATGGTCAAACACTGGAATACCATCTCATTATTAGTTTCTGAACCAATAAACTATTTTAAATGATAAAATGATGGTTGTTACAAATGTTCCATTATCATTTTTTAATCGTAATAACCTAGAAATCCAGAAGAGGCAATATTGTTTTTTCCCCACAGATTATTCTTACATCAAGTGATGCCTTTGTTTTGTGCTGCACAGGTTACAGTCACAACATATAAGCTGAAAAGAAAAATGTTGGCATGTCAATAATTTTACAAAATACAACTTAAGAACCTTAAGACATTCATTCCTCAAACTACATCGGCTTACTATAAGATTTAGTACATTTTATTACTAATTCCTAGATTAAAGTTTAAGAAACAACTTTTGTCCCCCTGCTATTTGCTCCAGTTATCTAACAAGCTTGAATCTAGTGTATAATGTAGTATTAAAAAACTTTATATACAATTAAATGTTAACTCATTCTCGCTAAGAGATGCACTGAGAGCAAAGGCCCATGTACACATCTTTGTACATGTGAATATGAATGCGATGGATAGATATAAAGGCTATGTGTGGGGTATATTTTTTTGTGCCTTCTGCCGTGGCTACTGTTTCTGCATACACATGTTTATCTCTGCATTGAAGTTAGAGCACAGCACTATGGTATTGTAGTAAAAGCCTTATGTGGAGACTATTTTACAGCTGTAGAATAATACCTCTTCATAGAAACATTTGTGCTACTGCTATTAATTTTCCAATTTTCTTATGAATATTTTTTTCAAAGTAAGCTTTGTAGATTGTTGAATTTCAATTGAAAATCTTAGATTGACAGTTGCTTACTTACACTTTTAAGTATTTGTTTTTGATCTCATTGAAACGAGCTATTTCAGCTTTATATACCTTTACAGGTTTATAGGGTCATTATTGTCAGTTTATCTTTAGTACCTTCAAAGAAATAAGCTCCAAAATGTGTCAGTGTCATTGATATTTCAGGCAAAATTTTAAATTGTGCAGTGGCAAAAATGAACTAGCACTCAGGATAGTAAGTTTAAGAGGAAGAAACAGGCTATTAATAAAACACAACATTGTTGACTTGGCCTCAGTGTAGTTTTTGTTTCTGAAAAATTAATATTTATTGTCAGGAACTGCAGTACTAAAGTTTCTTAAAAGAACACAAAACAGCTATGTTTTTACTTTTTCAGGCGCAGTACTCAACACCTGGATCTGGGACCTTTTCTGGAAGTGTCTTGTTGTTCATTCGTTCAAAGTCGAATGTGGTGAATCTTTCTGCCCTATATAATAACCCAGATGAGAAAGACAAGGTGTTCAAAACTCTTAAGATAGCACTTGTAGGTATGTCTAAAATACTAAAGATTGTTTGTTGTTAGTTTTAAAGGCTTTGCTATTTATATTAGTGTACTCGATATAGATCATTTTATGATTATATAATGTAAGAAAAAGAAAATTCTGTATTATTTGTGTGTGATAGCTACATCTAGTGGACAGTTAATTATTGCTGTTATTACTTATTTAAATTAAAGTACATTTATTTGAAAGTCATAGGCTTATATATCATGAATTGTATGTGGAATTGAAAAATCTAAACTCAGTTATGATTGTTTTACTTTATACTTTCTGCATTATTTTACTTACTATTTGAAGTTTAACTAATACTAATCATGGTAATCTTAAAAATATGCATCTCTTTTGGTTAGTTATTGTATACATTAAATTGAATTCTATTGTATAGGTTTTATTATATTCAGAGTTAAGATATTAACAAATTTTTAATTCTTTCTTGTGCTAAAAGATGCAGCTGGTGGCATTGATGGTTTTGAGATATTGAAAATCATTGCAGATGACTTAGAAATAATACTTCATATCAAGTTCATAAAGGAAAAGAGCTGCAGGAAGTTTCTAGACAGCTACAGAAGTAAAGGTCTCCAGCAGTCACTGATTCATCATGCGAAAGTTCTTGTGCCTTCTGAAGATCCACGATTTGAGACTCAGTTGAAAACATACAGTAAAATCCTGGATGACTTCATTGCAGAGCAGGACAAATGTGTACATAACATCATGGAAGCACAGGTAAGAAAAACATGTCTAGTTTTCGTCTAACCAAAAATATAAATAAGTGTCTCCTCTATGAAATTTTTATTAGTTGGTGGCATTGGTTGCTAACTAGTTGCATGGAAAACTCATCTTAGAGAGATGCCACCCTTAAATAATTAAATAAATGTGGCAATAAATTATTAAATAATGCAAAAAAATCCTTTTACAACAAAATACATACACATTTTAAACTGAATTGCAGTAAAAGTATACCTACAAAGAAGGCATAAATAAAACACTACATTAAAAGTATACATACAAATACCAAAGACAACTCAGCCTTAGTATACCCAATCAGTGACTCAACTTTGTAATTGTTTTATAAACTGGAAGCGTTGTACTTGGACAAATTGTTGATCAGTGATTATTTGAAAAGATTGATCCACCCTTTCTTATTTCAGCCAAATAGATTGAAAGATGAAGAGATTGAAGAGTTGGAAACCAGACTAAAGAAAGCTACATTGAATAGTAGGGAGCCTCCACCTCCAGCGGGGACAGCTTGCTCTACTTTCATGTTTCAGGACAAACATTTTGGTAAGACTGGAATAGGTACTTTGCAGTTACTGGGGTGATCGGAGGTAATTAGCCATTGTACTGTTGTTACTATGAACAAGAGGGATGGAGCTGTAGGTACAGTGGATTCAGAAAGATGTACTGTCCACATCCAGGTGCTCAAAGCTTGTAAAGACTTATCCAGGAAAATCAGACTGTGCAGCTAACTGAACTTCTGAGGTAGTTACTGCATAGAATTTCTGAAATGAGGAAAAGAAGTTTCAAATGTATGAAACATACATCTGTATTGTATTGGGTTTCTATACATTAGAGCAGTACTAATGATAAAAACAAGTGATGTTAGATTCTCCTTTATACTAATATATTTTGCATTTGATTCACATATAATCAACGGGAGAAGTACATTTGCTATGAATGTTCAGTGATCATATAATGAAGAAGAAAGCATGAAGTTGTAAGATTAAAACTTAACACAGGAAGCCCTTAGTGTTATGACATAATATTATAAAAGCTTTGAAAGTAATACATTGCATGCATCACCAAATTTTTTGAAGTAGCCCGACATTAAGAACATTAGGTTTCACTTGTGGATGTTTTTGAACAAAAAAGCTTTAGTTTCATATTCTTTCTTAACTTTAAGGCATTTGAGGTAAATATGAATTCATGTGTTTTAGTACTTGACAATGCAAAAGTAATTAGTTTTACCTGTTTTTTCATTCAGATTCATTTACAAATTATTTTGTGGGTTGCTACTGAACTTGTGATCCCTTGTTCTATCTTGTCACAATCTGGTGTCCTTATTGGCAGACATTAAAACTAGAATCTCAGAAGCCTACGAAAAAAGTTGTAATCCCAGGCCACCTTAAATTCTGTCACACCTCCTTATCAGTGTCTGTGTTTTGCAAATGTGTCGATTGGCACTGGCAGCAAGCAGCCTGCTAACCCATCCCCCACTGATGCAGCTGAAATGAGACGCAAAATTATTCTAGCTCAAGTCTGTTTATCTGGTTTTGAGGTGTCTGGAATTGTACTAGTTATATAATATCTCATTATTTGGGACACATGCATTTCATGTGTGTTCCGTGTCAACAACGATCTATGTAAATGTAGGATGACAGGAAATGTGAGGCAAGAAATGTTGAACAAATAACTAAAACGGAAAGCTTTTTCATGTTATAGTACTAATGACAAAATTTTGACATGAAGTGTCAATGTGTCAAAACTGGAGTCCAAATATATCAAATAAACATTTTCACAAAAGGTACAAGTATAACAAAACAAGTGCGCTTTTTTGGCATTGCACATGTACTTTCAATCAGACACAGGAAGCTCTGTAGTCTACTTGTGACTTTATGCTTTAGGAAGATAAGTAACTAAATCAACGTAAACAACATTCGATGTGGTTTTTATGTAAGTAACATATAAATGTTTTTTTTTTTAATATAAAGACAATCAAAAACCTAGTCGCAAACAGATCCTTGCATGATTACGTGGCGAGCTCTGTAGGCCCTGCTATTTCATTGAAGGACGTGTGTGTGTGTCAGATTCACTGGCAGAATGACACCCGACCTCTAGCTGCATCCAAACGGTGCCAACGTCCACCTTTATGCCTGGTGCAGCTGCATTGTTGTTATATGTGAGTGGACGTCTCTTGCGGGTAGGGATTCTGTTCCCTTTCCCTGATGAAGAACATCATCCTCTTCTGAGTTAATTTCTGTATAGCATGTCTTTATTTGAAAACTAACTGTCAGATCGAGGGGAGCATGAATGTGACTGAGAGAATAAAACTGAATAATAAAAAACAAAAATAAAAGATAAACTTTATAAGTACCATTAATTTACACCGGCTGTTACAGACTCAAATCAAAAGTATGTTTTTATTCTATAATAGTAACAATATGGTAAATGCAGGAAAGACCAGGAATCAAAACTGCAACTACCTCTGCACTAGCCAAGCGAATGTGTTAGCATCGTCCCCTAACCCAATTTGTTTTTCTTCAGTTACAGCCTTGAATAAAAGCGCACTTGTTTTGTGAAAGTGTTTATTTGATATTTGTACTTCAGTCTTCCCACATTATACCCTTCATGTGAAAATTTTGTCATTAGTACTATAACATGCAAAAAGTGTCTGTTTTAGTAATGTGTTCAACATTTCTTGCCTCGCATTTCATGTCATTGTAGACACAGAGCACACATGAAATGTGTTCTAAATAACGATATATTATTTACCCTACGCAACTCCAGTCACCTCACACCAAGATAAACAGACTTGAGCTGGGAGAATTTTTTGTCTGACTTGAGTTGCGTTGGTGGGGGATGGGATAGCAGGCTGCTTGCTGCTTGTTCTGATCGACACATTTACAAAACAAAAGATGCTGATGGAGCCGTGCGAAGGAATTTAAGGTGGCCTGGGAATCCGACTTTTTTTGTAAACTTAAGGGACTCTAGTGTTAAACACACCCACTAATGCTCAAGACATTTCTGAACCCTAGCATGTTTCTAACTGTACATGTCTTTCAGTAATAAACCAATGATTTTTATTGAAATAACGAGCTTTTGTTTTTAATGAAAAATCATGGTTATTTTATGTTGAGCAGAATAAAGGTGTTGAGGCAAGAAAAACACATTGAAAATGAGCATTCCAAAAGTTAAAAGAGCTAATTTACTTCTTTTTTTTTTTTTTTTTTTACAGACGACAGAAAACTAACTGGGGAAGATCAACAAACATTTGCTAAAAAAATTGGTAAAAACTGGAAGAAAGTCGGTCGCTGCTTACAGAAGACTTGCCGTGCTCTGCAGGATCCAGCCATTGACAACCTTGCATATGAATATGACAGGGAGGGCCTGTATGAGCAAGCTTACCAGATGCTGGGGAAATTTATGCAGGCAGAGGGGAAGAAAGCTACTTTGAGCAGATTAATATCAGCTTTGGAAGAGACTGAACTGACAGGTGTGGCAGAACTAATCCTTGGCATCCATCATTAAAATGGAGTAACTCAGTTTATATTGATATCAATAAGAAGTTGTTTATAATTGAAGCTGTTTTGTGAAGTTATTTTAAAAAAATACCAAACAATAGAGTGTTCTTTTTTCAAATGTGAGAAAAAAGAAAAATACTTGGATATATGTAAGGTTGTTTACAAAACAGACTGTTCAGGATGTCTGGGAAATTGTCATTAGTTAATGGCATAAATGCTGTAAAGTAATACTTTTTATGGACTTATCAGGTTTATAATTGAAAATAGCAAAACATTTTGCCATGTTCTTTCTATAGTAATCATGGTGCCACTTCTGATCAATGTTTCTCTTTGTATTTCAATTGTTTATTTTATCATGAATTATAAAAACCTGCGTGGGCAACAGTACTGTTATTATTATGTTGCCATGATGACCTGGTATTTGATTTTAGCGTTATACTTACTGAAAATATAATCATGTAAACTCCATTTGTTAATTTTTTTATTGCTGTTGTATTAGGCAGAGTGAGTCTACTGTTGTACTGACTGAACATGCAGACAGGTAAACTTGACTTGTTCAGTGTTTTTATTGTTTGCTGTACGTATCATACTGAGGCAACATGGAAGGGTCCATGCTAGAATTATGGGAGCCGCAACCTACCTCTGGAGTCTTTGGCGGTCTTCTCCCTCCACATGCAGAAGGAAACACATGGCTACAGTATGTTCACATGACAGTCTTTACAGAATTATCTGTTTCTTGTAATGTAATATATGTATTTTTATGGGAGAGTTTGGTCAGATAAAATGATATTTGTTAAGTTTGTGGTGGGTCATAGTGTCTCTGTTGGCTTTTTCATTCTAATCTAAAGAGTATGAATATTTTTTTGGAAAACAAAGTACCAAAGCAGTACCCAAGTTAGTAGAGATATTCTGTATCCTAGAGGTTTTCCTAGAGCAATTTTCCCAAGAATACATTCATTAGCAGCTTCTCTTTCTTACTACTTTTGATTCTGTGAAGGTGATATTATATTTTAAAGGTAATAATGTATTTTTTGCCTTGTTGATTTGTATTGAGGGTGCTACTGTATGTGCTTTGACAAATGCAGGTTTTTTTTAATAAAACTTTAATTTTTTTTCAGTACGGTTTATTGGTACCAAAAATACTATTAGACTGACAGTTTTGTTTGTCATAACAAGTTTACTTTGAAAATGTTTTTTGGAACATTGTTTTATGTGGTAATAAAAAAGTCAGCAACCTCTGTACACAATTATGGACTGAAACCATCAGTTTTTCTGGAGGTGGTGGGGGGGTATTTTTCCTGCAATGCAGAATAACGTGCAGGGTGCTCATCAGAGAATAGAATCCTTTCAAAACTTTATAGTTTCATAAATGCTAAACACAACACCATAAGCATTGCATAAAAGGTCACAGAACCGTAAACTCGGGCCATTGAGTCATTTTTGTCATCCTGTTTTAGCCTGTAATATAGTGCAAATTGCTCAGACATTCATGGAGGGGAATGTGATAGGCAATGATATATGAGGGTAAATTTAAAAGTAAAGGCAACCTGAAAATTTTGCAGTAACCTTAATGGATAGAAGCTGACGCAGTACAGCATGCTGGCAGTGACTTACAGGTAGTTCAAACACGCACAGTGCTGTTCTCTGCTCTTAGTTTAGATGAAGCCAAGGTCAAATGAACATGGATATTCCGCTGCAAGATTACACCATTGTTGAACAACGCGCCCTTGTGAGATTTATTTGAGCAAAGGGAGTGAAACCTACTGACATACTCGATGGGTTTCTGTAGGCATACTGATTTGTTGCCCTACATAAGTAGCTGAATTTCCATTTCTGTTCCTGCCTTTTGATCAATCTTTATCACAGTTTCTTTTCTGAGTAATAGCATGGCTGTTTCAATTATGTCTTTGATGTTAAAAAAAAAATCAACACATTTATGTATTTCAGGTTTGAAAAGAACCAAACTGACAACAGTTATTCTGCTGACCTTGTTGGTTCACTTGTTTGGAGTGAAGATCCTATATCATTACATTTTTGCTTGCCATCTTCATTTCAGCATCACTATACTTGAATAACAGAAAAACATTTTAATTTGTTTCCAGAGTGATGTCTGCACAACTTTTTTTAGAGTTGGTAAAGTATGCGTGAATATCAGGACTAAGGGAGTTTTATGTAAGCCTGACACCCAGTGGGGACATGAAGGAAAGAGATGGTAAACATAATAAAGGTGTTATAATTTTTCATTTGATCTTTAAATTATCATTGTAGATTAGAGTACATTAGAGTCAACAATTTGTATCAGACATACAGTTTGTTGTTTTCTTAAAGTTTGCAATTTTTAAAACCATTTTGTTTTAATTATTTGTGCTGAATTGCTTTTAAAATGTTCTGTGGTAGTCATCACTGTAATTGGCTTCACGCAAAAACAGAGACAGGCCTCTTGACTGACTTGTAAAGTAAAACAGGTGTTTTTTAATTTTGAAATCTGTCAGGCCTGTTTGTTGTAGTTTGCTGCATTGCTTTATGTTGCTCAAGCTTATGTGAAGGTTGTCTCTGCTCCAAAGGTGTAACAAGTTCATCAGTGGGAACACTGAGATAGAAAAGTAAAAGCGTATAAATTACTTTATTCTCTTTATCTCTTTGTTTTTCACTCGGTGTACTAAGCAGTTGTATTTTAATCTATTTTGGCATTTTAAGTACCATTGTGTTTTAATTTCTTGTGCTAAATTGCTTTTAACATCAGTGTTCTCCCCAGAAATTTTTTCTAGCCGGGTGGCAAAAAAAAGTAGCCAGGTGGGGCAGGACGGGGAAATTTGGGGGTGGGGAAAATTAAATGTGCACAATTTTTATTAGTTAATTATTATTAATTATTTTCCGAAGCTCAATATGACTTCCTCTTTTAAGGTTTGACACTTGTGCCAGAATATTTTTATTAAATTTAAGAAGTATCCAATTCAGGATCCTGCAACCCTAACAAAAATTTTAAATAACAATTGTTATGACATAAACCAAGAGGCGCAAGTATTGTCGCTGTCGGGAAGAAAAGTGAAAACAATGAAAAAAGTATAGGAAACCTAATGAAGAAAAATTTAAAAAATATTCTTCAAAGCCTACTTGCATGTGCAGAAGGTGTCTTCAGTTAAATATTTATTCTTCTTTTCTTCCTAGAGGCCCAGTTGTCTGCAGCTTTCCCATAATCAAAGTCCCCAGGATCTGGGCCCTCCAAGGAGATCACTCGTACACTGTCGTAGTGACTGTACTGCAAAGTCATCAGACAGCCATCTAGTGTCACTGGCCATTTTCAGCTTAATCTGGGGAATGTTCAGAATATTTTGAATTTCCGTTAAACCAGCCATCCTAACTGAAGAATTTTGGAAGAAATAGAATAGCTGCCTTAAGATGTTCATTTTTGTTAAATAAGGTAGAGCAGCTGCTGCTTGGGCACTTGCAAGGGCCAATCAGTGGTTTACACAGTGGCAGTTGACCAAGAGTCCAGATGTTTTATCTTTAAGCAGTTTTGCCACACCTTTCTGTTTCCCAATCATAACAGCCGCTCCATCTGACCCTAGTCCAACCAGATTAGCAGTTTTCAAGCCTAGAGTGTCCATAGTCTCACTCAGTGTGTTGATTATAGTCTCCGCTTTGACATCAATCATATTGTGGGTTGATACAAAACTAATTCTGACCTCTTTAGTGACCTGGCAAACATATTTAATCTAAATAATTAATTGTTTTACATCTGAGATATCTGTGGTTTCATCTCACAGAATACTGAAAAACTTTACTGTGTGTATATTTTTCAGTATGTTAGATTTTATTTCTGACTAGCCAGGTGTAAGAATAGGAACGGAAAACAGTGAGAAAGGAATTCAGTATAACAAAGGCTTAGAAAACCACCATCGCAGTATAACGAAAATAGCAAGGAGCGAAACCAATGCCAATGGTCGAGAGAGTACCTTCCTGTAGCAGGCTACGGAAAACATAGACATATATAGATAGACGCTGCATTCACTGTGTTGCCCAGTCGACACAATAAGACAACGCGTCCGCCCTATTGCGAGTGGTAAAAGTGCCATTTAAACTAATACAGGTAGACGTGGAAACCGGGTTTTCTGATGAAAAAGCAATAATGTTTTAAACAGTATAGTTTACATACAACAGATTTTGGCGAATCGTTTACATGCAATTATTATTTATATCCATTTATACACTAAATGTGTGCATATCCCATGGTCTTAGAGTTGGTGGGCGTGGCTGTCTGTCTTGCTTGCCCTTAGAGTTGGCAGGCGGGCATGGCTCTCTGTCTTGTGTGCGGTGCATGTGTACTTTTGCACAGACGAAAGCGACTGAAGCTGTGTTTGGTAAGTTGTTGCGTGCTGTACTCGGGAGGACGGTTACAGTTGGCGTGTGCGGCTCTGTCGTACGTATCCCATGACGCGGTAGGAGGGTTAGAGTTGGCGGGCGGGGCTCTGTTGAGCGTATTCCATGGTCTTAGAGTTGGCGGGCGGGGCTCTGTCTTGCTTGTGCTCAGTGTCTTGCGCGCCCTTGGTGAATTATACATATAGATGCTAAGACATCCAGCAGCTCTTGCATTATTCTTTCAGAGGTGTAATGTGCATTTTTACCAATATTGAGATGTTGTAAAAAGGAACAACCCATTTCTTTACAGTGTTCCAACAGCTTTTCAAACAACGTTGTTTGTGGCAACTCATTTTTTGCCAAACAATGCATGGATCTTAAAGCTCCAACAAAGGCATCTCTCTGTAAGTTATTTAACACAGATACAGATCTTTCAACTTGACCGATTCCAGTTTGCTTTAGTACATACTTTCCTAAAAGGTCAGCAGACGAATTCTTTTCGAATTCTTGTGTATGGCACATTTACCCAAAGTAACCCCTCCTTGGGGGGTGATTTGTTTGAATATTTCATGCACAGTGAGCATCACATACCATTTTCTTTGACCATTAGCCTATCAAAATCTTTAAACCATTGTTTGTTTATGCCAGATAAGCAGTGCTTAGATTTATCAATTGGCAGAGTATGTGCTGGAGAGATTTCCCCTGAAGGACCAGCCTCTGCAATGTCTTTGTCTGAAATTGCCACATGAGGAGTTGACGCTGCACCTTAATTAGTTTGTGACGTCTCTTTTCTGAAATAACTGAGCAGTGTTGTTTTCTGAACACTTCTTTTGCTCATGTTGGTAAAACGTTTGAAAAAAATTTTAAAGTACCTATGAATAAGACTTTTGAGTGGGGAAGGGAGAGCCTGATGGATATTCATTTCACACTTGCACTATGGCAGGTACACATTCTCGACATTTCCACTTTAATCTTGACGCTTATGTCAAGAATAAAGTCGACATTTCCACTTTATTCTTGACATTTCTACTTTATTCTTGACATTTATCTCGAGATTAAATTCGACATGTTGACTTTATTCTCGTAGTTTGTCATTAAAGTAGAACATCGTAAACTAACCTTCATCTTAAAATGAATGTTTAATTTACTAGATTTTCTCAAACCCCGTCATAAGTTATGTAGCAACATGTCGACTTTATTCTTGTCATAAGCGTCAAGATTAAAGTGGAAATGTCGAGAATAAAGTCAACATCTTGACTTTATTCTCGACATATAGTTTTTTTTCTTCACTTTGTCTATATTTTTTTTTCTTCACCGTGGCCCTAATACGCTTCCGTAGAAAACCCTGAGCAATTCAGTGACAAAACTTTTGCTCAAGACACAGTGTGTGCTGCAAGAACAGCAGATGGGGTCACTTTAAACAGGCATGTATGTATGTGTATATATATATATGTATGTATATATCTATACTAATAAAAGGCAAAGCCCTCACTCACTGACTGACTGACTGACTCATCACTAATTCTCCAACTTCCCGTGTAGGTAGAAGGCTGAAATTTGGAAGGCTCATTCCTTACAGCTTCCTTACAAAAGTTTGGCAGGTTTCATTTCGAAATTCTACGCGTAATGGTCATAACTGGAAGGTATTTTTCTCCATTTACTGTAATGGAGTTGAGCTTGACCGCCGTGGGGGCGGAGTTTCGTGTGACATCATCACGCCGCCCACGTAATCACGTGAACTGACTGTCAACGCACTATGTAGAAAACCAGGAAGAGCTCCAAAATACACTGAACAAAACATGCATTATATAATTGAGAAGGCAGCGAAACAAGAAGCGAGCGAGTGACATATACTACCATATTCATCATTGCAGCTACTTCGGAAACAAAGCAAGGTATAAACCTAAACTTTAAATTAACTTAATAGACAGGCTGCCGCTGGCGTTTTGCATGCCCACGGGTAATGCGGGATACAAGTTTAATGAGAGGACGCAGGTTATAAACGAGAGTTTTGATCACTTTGTAACTAAGTTAAAATTGCAGGTGAAGGGGTGTGCTTATGCAAATTCCGAGAGACTGTGTTTGTGGGGGATTGACAGTTAAGGCGGGTGGGGGAGTCACGTCATCATCTCCCCTCCCATTTACCTCATTTCGC